>OX104118.1:1780828-2980828 GCA_944474755.1 Limnoperna fortunei | reverse complement strand
TTCTATTATGAGTATGGCTGCATTTACACGTGAAGTTTTCTCGGTAAATCCTCGTTGCATGGGATTTTGTATTTTGCTTATGGTTGGCTCTATATGGTTTTTTATGATGTACACGGGATTTTGTTAAATACCGTGGTAACAGCTATCCCTCTATAGTTACCTGGGTTTTTGGAGTCTTTCTCCTTCTTGAGCACAGGAGTAACTAACCCAGTCTTGAGTATTTCTGGAATGTTACATTCTCTCTTGATGGTGTTTAAGATGGCAGTTGTGTATTTTACTATAGCAGCTCCACTTTTTGAAGTGTTCAGCTGTAAGCCCTAAATGGTTAGGTGCTTTGTTGTTTGCTAGCTTGCTGATGACATTTTCCACTTGTATTTGTGCGATGTCTGGGATCTTACGTCTCTTCTCGGAGTCTTTTAGGATTGCATCTATAAGTGTACATTCTATTTCATTTTCCTGTCTAGCATCAGCTTGTCGTTGTTACTGTGTCAAGGTTTTCTTGATTGCCTTCATGGTGTTGTGTAGCATGCAATTTTGTCCTTTTGGAGATCCTGCCATAACCCAGTCGAGATGTGCTTTCTTTTCTACTCTAGAAGCCTGTCCAATATCCTCATTCCAGGGTGTTTGTCCTTTCTTCCTTTGAATTCTCTTACCATTGGCTTTATGTTTTGGCATTGCAGTTTCAGCAGCTGTGTGTAGAGTGTTGCTGAGGTGTACAATATCCAGTACTAACTGTATTTTGGTTTATGGTATTCAGTTGTTGTAGATAGTTTGGTCTTTACCTTCGTATGTGGTTCTAGGTAGATTTTCCCAGTAGTGAAGACATGATCAGATGTGTTGGTACTTTGTTGACCTCGTATGCTGACCAGCTGTATACTACCATCACTTTGGTCTTGTAGTTTGAGGTGGTAGTCAATCTGTGATGTGCTTTTGTTATCATGATGGAAGAAAGTTGGTTCTTCATGGTAATCATCTGGAGTAATGATGCTCAGTTCACTGCAGAATTCCCTCAGTAGATTGTCCAGATTATTTGGGTTTGGTCTATGTAAGGAAGCGTTTAGGTCCTCGCCCAATAGGATGGTATGGGTTCTACTGTATTTCGTTATGGTTTCTCTCTAAGTACATCTAGGGAGTCTCTGTATTCTGCGCTCGTGTGTGTTTTCCACCTCTGCATGGTATATAGACATTGATTATGCATAATGGTTTTGGCTTTGCTTCCAACTCAACAATAGCAATATGCTTGTTGCCTTCAGGGAGAGGTTTAATGTGGCTCGAGATGTTCTTTTGCCAGATAATAGCTACACCTCCATACCCTCTGATGCGTTCTTTGTGGCTAATGGGTGCAGCTTCATCTACATACCTAGCGTAGAAATCTTGGTCAGGCAATATGTTTCTAATTTCCTTCTCTTCAAACTTGAACATCCAGTGCTCCTGGATTGGCAGAATGTCTATTTCCTTCATTATCTCTTTGATGTAGACTGACTTACCTTTGATGTTCTGTACATTCTTATTTCTCGTATGGTTTTCTTGTATTACTTTTGTCTTCACAGTTGGATACTACTTCTGTTGGTATCGTTGGTATAATGGGCGACCGGCCAAATGGTTGGCTAGTATGTGCACTAAAAAAGATTGGCTGTTTCCTTGGGTGTTGAGGTTGTCCTTTGTTTTATCCGGTCTGGTAGGGCTATTTTGCCTGTTATGCTCCCGTTCATCATAGTGGCGTGGTTTTAAACGATTTGAGTTGAAAGGTGATTGGCTTTGTTTCTTTATCTTAGCTTTTGGTGTTGTATTTGGCTCATGCTCGGGGTATGAGTATTATACATTCCTTTGACTTCCAAGCTTATTATCACCTTGTTCAAGTTGTTGGTACAGCTTTATATATTCTCATTGTGGTTAGATAGTATTCCCAATTCCACACTTTTTCCAGTGTTCGAGATAATAGGAGTAATTAGAGTACTGGTATTTTCCTTGTGCTTGTCTACAGTCGTTGTTTCACCTGGTGTGATTATCTGTCTGGGAGTAAAAATCTCTACTTCACTTATTTGTAGGCTAGGTTTCTTCTTTGACCTCTGTTCTGTTTCTGGTCTATAGTGTTCGTCTCATTTTTGGCACCTGTGAGAATGCTGCATTTTGCATACCCTGAAGTTGTGGTTGGTCAGATATTCTGTTTCTAGTACCCCTTGTCGTATTAAGTACCTGGGTATTCAGTTTTGGTTGAGGGTTGTCCTCGTTAGTCACATATAAAGATCTTACTTGGTTTTTACTCGCGTTCATATAGGGATCTCTCATCTTGTGAGTGCAGTAGGTAGCTGAGGTTCTGTCCACATCCTTGCTTGTGGATTCTACTTTTGTGCTATTCTTGTCAACTGGTGCCATTAATTCTAGCTTCAGATTAATGTGTTCTATTTTAAGGAGAATTGTTTCCATCATGATTTGGTTTCTCTGTATCATTAGCTTCATTACTTCCATATCATTGGGTTGAAATAGAGTGTTGGGAATTTGCTGTTGACCTAAAAGCTGATGTCTTTTTAGTGTCAGAATTTGTTTATCTTTTTCCTGTACCACGGTTTCAAGCCTTATAACTTCAGCTTTACATGCTGCTAATTGTTTTTCTGTATCTTCAAGTTGGAAGACCTTTTTGGTTTTAGGTGCCCTGGGAGGGTTAACAGTTTTCCTCTCACCATCTGTTTTGATTTTAAGTGCTGGAGTCCTTTTTGAAGACTCGTTGTAATGGTGGGTGGCTGACATTACTTTTGGGGTGGTGACAGTTGCTGTTGGATTGAAAACGGGTAAGGTTGTCTTGACTCCCGTTTCACCAGTAATGTCTCTTTCTATGTTAGGCTTTGGAGTTGCGGTTTGGTCTCTATATGGCCTTTGTATGGGTGTTTGTTCATCTGTGTTAGTCTTGACTCCAGTCTCCTCATCAAGTGAGTACTCATGTATCATTTTGTTAGGACTTGTAGACATTTCCACATTGTGGGTTCTGTCATCAGAGCAAACAACAGCTTCGTCTCCTCTCCTTCCTAGTGTTGATAGCTCAAGAATATCATCAGTTATTTGGCAACTTTTACAATGGTATTCAAGTTAATTGTTGTCCCTATGTCTGTTATAAAGACTGATTGGCATTCCATCACAATAGTAGTGGGTCCAGTTGAGGCATTTTATACATTCGATAGCTGGTCCATCTGCAGGCCTATCACATATATGTTGACAGGGTTTGGTCCGCTTCTGACATGATCGGCTTTATGCTATTAGGACTAGAATACCCAACTCTCCTACATTAATTGTTTGCAGGGGGATTTTTTGAGTGGTTTCTGTTAGATCTGTTGCATCTTGCCTAGTTCTGCCTTCTTGGTTGGACTGATTATGAACAATTTCCTTGGCAGTTGTTGTACATGTATCTGTATCTACTAAAGGGTCCATAATTGTCAACCATTTTCACAAGTGTGCAAAGAGCACACTTTTTGAGACCCCCCACCCCCCATCAAAAAGTGTACATCAAACATTAAACTAATATAAAAACCAAACTCTACGGAAACGAAATTTTCTGAAGATAAAAAGCAATGTACGCAAAAATGTCGAAATTTTTGACCCCCTCCCTCAAGTGTGAGGTTTGCAAACTTATGAAAATTGTTGACAATTATGGACGACCCCTAAACTGTGGTTTAGGATGGTATCATAACTGTTTGTCTGGCTGATTTCAGCTTGATGGGTTTGTCCCTTGATAGATTGCTGATGATCTTGTATTGCGTGAAGTTCTAGTTCCAGCTGCAGTCTGATGTCGTTGTTGGAGCTGTGATAAAGAGGATCATTCCTTACATTGTCAGTTATAAATCTGTGATCATTAAAGTAAAGATGGCTATTTTTACCATTAACCATTAATGATTTTTGACTTTGTTAAGTACAGCATGATGCAAAATTGTAGGGTCTTTCTACCTCTTCCTGAAGAGTGGCTACTGACGTGGATTTTCGTCTCTACTTTGGTATTTGTCTGTTCTTCTCTGTTGACAACTATAACAGAATATGGATATGTGGTGTCGTTTGCCATCTGGTTGTAGTATTGAATGATCTTTTCAGTGAAAATGCTGTAGGTGTTAGGCTGCATCTCAATTAAGTGGTTACCTCCTTTGTCAACATATGCTATCTTTACAGGGAAATCACCTGAGCGAATCTTCCTCTCTATATTCAACTTTGTGTTCAACCTGTATTTTTTACGTTCTTCAGTAGGTGTCACTTCTGTAATGATATTCGCTGGTGTTTGTCTCCTTTCCATAGCCCTCAGGCTCCGTCTTACTTGGTTATCATCGCCGCTGGACCCTCTGGCATTGAGATTATGTACCATAATGATCTTCACACAGTACATGGGTTGCCACAGGCACACTATAAAAAATGCTATGCTTACAGTTTAAAAAGAGTTCATACGTTAAAAGCTAGCTGGTAGAACTATGCTAAAAAGCTCAGGGTTGCGGTTATAAAATTTTTTACCCACTATATAAGTCAGTGACAGTCCACTTGGTTGAACACACAACAAAAAAAATAGGCGGTTTCGGCTAAAAGAGTTTATTCACTAAAAGGTTTCTAAAAAGTACTAAAAGCTGGTGGTAAAAATGTCTCTGACAATGATCAGCTGTGTCTAAAAAGACTTCAGGAAGTAGAAACACATATGATACGAATATGACAAGTGGGTGGATCAGTTGGGTGTTTTTCTTCTATATATATGTATATAACATTTGTAGATGTTTTATATGTCACATATGCAGGGATATGCAAAGTCATAAAGTATTTATACCATCACCTCGTACTTGGCGGGAAGGGCAGTGAACAATAAAAATAGAATTTTCTTCTTAAAAGTTAAAAGTTCGCTAGTTTCCTTAGATATGTCCGTAACACAATGATTTCCTCAACCAATGGGTGCTAAAATATGTACAGGGTGCTCCCTTAAAACAAAATTTCCCACAGCCAATTTTTTCTCAACTCCTGTTTTCACCGGAACCGGACATCGTGTCACTGACGTTCATGTTTTATATTCGCAAAAATATAACGTTGTATTTTAAAGTATGATCACCCGGTAAAGAAATAGTTTTTAAAACATGGTCGATATCTGTAGTTCTCATAAATTAAAGATGGAGTCTGGTAGATACACAAGACCAATTACACCATTAAATGAAAGAATATGTGATAGATGTATTTTACAAGAAATTGATGATGAACAACATTTGTTTAGCAAATGCATCTTCCTTCAAGAAAATAGGGTAAAAGTATTTAAGGATTAACTACAAAAAAATATTTTCTCAATCGAGGGATAACAAAATTTCCGTTTTGCACATTGTATAGCGTATAGCGGATTATATTAAATGTGCACAACGGAAATTTTGTTATCCATGGCCTCGATGGAGAAAATATTTTTTGTAGTTAATACTTATAAATAAATTCAAACAATAGAATAAACTCAACAATTTTATTTTTGTAACTGGACATTTTTGAAAAAGAGATCAATACAAAAACTGTTAGTTTCCCGTGGAGTAATATATGACGTCAAATGGCGCGTGTCTCCATGACGATCAAATTTGTTTTCCATCCAACACGATTTTTAATTGATCATTAATTGTGTGTGTTTTTCAGAAAATGTTTTGGGCATTAAACTGGGAAAATATAGATATTTTAAATAACATGTTTGTTCCTCTTCGATTCTAATTTTATTTAAATTTATACTTTCATTGCCAGTGTCTACATATTATTATAATAAACATTTGTGCATCTAATTATGTCTTTGCCCTTGGGGCCCATGATTGGTTAATAAACTTGTATTCTCATAGTATGTTTTACTAACTTTTATGGTTTTTGACTAGACCAGAAACAATTTCCTTGTTATCTCCCTTCATCACTGGGCAAGCTTTCCCCACAAAAACGGATTTTGACAATGTTGCTGAAAGTTTTAACTCTTAATTGCTGGTTTGTGCACATAAAATTTCACATAGTTTATAAACAGATAAACACATTGACATGACTGTATCTGTGACACAATCTACGGAACCATTATATCTTGGATGTTGATTGCAGCATATTTATAATAATTATTGCTAATCAATATTATCATTATGTCATAGCTATTTTTTTTGGTCAACAGTAAGTGCGCAATTCGGATGCGCTCGAAATGGATACACAATTTACAATTAAGGGGTTCTTAAGAGGTGAACATCCAGAAATAGTCAACTTGCATCTGTTGTCTATCCCGAGGATATTATACCTTATACCTTGATCTGTGTGACGTCATTATAAGTCTTCAGACTTCTGTAGTCCCCTCGCTTTAAAACTTGTTAAATAACTTATAAAACCCTTGCGCATGTTGAATTGAAATTTGTTTATCTTTGTGCAAATGGTGAGCATAATAGAGTTGAGTAATTCCTCGTGTAGAATGGTAAAGTGACAAAATACTATAGAATATAAAAGTCAGTTCATAAGACGGATAAAGCTCATAACAAATATCAAAAATATGTCCACTGCATAGCAATACAGATTAAAACAGTTAAGTTGGAGTAAACTTCTTCGCATTCCAATTTTCTTTGTTTAATTGACTTTTGAAAATGTTAATAGATTTGGCTGTAACAGTACTTTCTAATAGGTACTCCACTGGTCTACAGTACACATAGAAAAAGTATTTAGATGCTGAGTTGTGTTACATCTCTTCTTGACTAATTTAAATTGGTGTCCACGGGTTTGGTTAGTTGATAAAAAATATTTTGCCATTTAATATCATCGATTTTATGAAGTGCTCTATATACTTGGATCATGTCATATCGATCCAGTCTGTATTCCAAAGTTGGAAGACCAAGAGATTTTAATCTATTTTCATAACTGAGATTTTTCACCGTTGGAACCAGTTTTGTAGCTCGACGCTGAATGCTCTCAATCTTGCGTATGTCTTTTTTCAAATATGGGGACCATACTGGTGTACAATATTCCAGTAGCGGACGTATCGATTTATATAAGACTAAAAACATATCTTTTTCCATATAATCAAAGCAACGACGAATCATGGATGAAACACACTGAGCTTTATTAACTGAATTGTTAATATGTTTGTCGAATTTCAGGTTGGGCTCAAAAATTACTCCTAAATCTTTTTCTTCAATTACTTGTTGAACTTGAACATAGTTATCTGAGTTATCTAACATTGTATATCTTTCTTCACTATTATTAGTTCCAAAGTGCATGACTTTACATTTTGTTGCATTGAAAGAAAGTTTCCATTTTCTTGACTAATCACACAATTTGTCTAAATCGTTCTGTAATGTTTGATGCTGTTCTTCATTAATGACAGAAGAGTATATTTTAGAGTCATCTGCAAATATTTTCACTAGACCAGATACAGTGTCAGGTAAATGGTTTATGAAAGTAACGAATAAAACAGGGCCAAGGACACTACCTTGTGGTACCCCACTTATAACATCTGCCAAAGGCAAGTATTTGTCATTAATACGGACACATTGTGATCTGTCTGTTAAAAAACTTTTAATCCATTTAAGCATATTCTCTTCAGTCTTGAACACCAAGGCTATGTAGTTTCAGTAATAAACGTTCATGAGGAACTGAATCAAAGGCTCGACTGAAATATATTATACAGTACACTGTTTCAGTGACAGTGTGTGTGTAGCACGAGAAAACAACACAAGGAATTTGACAATTCAAAGACAACAGTTGACAATTCTGGATATCCATGGATTAAGGATGCCACAATTGTTTTAATATCGGTGATTTCGTTAGCTTGAATTTGCCTCCAAATTTCGGCTGTTTCCCCTGAGGCAAATTTCCAAAATTTTGTCTAAATATTTTCCAATTTAAGACAAAATTCCCAACAGAAAACCATAAGAACAGACAGTCATGGTCTATATTATCATGGCTTCCTTTAGAGAGCGACTGGCCATTCAATTTTGTTCTCGTTTTCGTAAGAAATCTTGGTATTTTTGTAACTCCGTGTTTACGCGCCATAACAAAACTGTGCACAATAAGATGCTGCCAGTGTTAAACCAGTATTGCAATGATTTAAACATAATAATAATTAGTATTTTGGCAGTTATTTTCATTTTTTTAATTTTAAATATGTGTACATACTTGTAAAAGTGCATTTTACATAAAATACATACCGTAATCGGTGGTGTATTATCCGCAGTTATGTATAATCCACACTCCCATTTTGGTCTAAAAATATGGGTAAAAAAGTTAGTTCGGGTATATTATCCGCTCCCGATTTGGAGGCTTTTGGGGAAGTGCGTATTTAGATCAAGACACATTTAAAATTATCTTTCTTTAGGATAAATTCTGTGGAAATCACAATAAACTTGTTTGAAATGCGTGTACTACATTCGTAGTACTTCGTACTTAACAATATCTTTTTTACATGTATATAAAAGAAACATGTAGAAAGATCATACTTTCCAATTAATTCATCCGAGAAATGTGTATAAAGATCGAACTTAACAAATTCATCAGCATAATCATCTGTCGTGTTTAACTAATAATTGTTTAATTCACGGTAGATGTAAAGAATTAATTATTTATTAATCAGAATTACAATAATTACAATAATTAATTTATTTCCTAACAATCGGTGATCAAATTTATTATTCAATGTAATTGTAGCATACCCACGCTTATTAGTGTGTAAATTAAGAAATAATTCACGGAGGCTGTGGTTTATCATTGTTTTACCACGGGGTGACCATTTATGTCGTATTATTTTATCCCGAGCGATAGCGAGGGATAAAATAACGACATAAATGGTCATCCCGTGGTAAAACAATGATAAATCACAGCCTCCGTGAATTATTTCTATTCTAATAAGACAATTAAAGTACATTTATAATATTTTCGTACCTATAGAAAACATCATTTCCGCCATAAACTGGCTGTTCCTTCAATGTAACACACAATATATTGCAACGGATAATTATAGCGCGTGTCGCTATTTATAAGATTTATACGTCATATGCAATAGCTTTCCGGTGGGAGTTACAGTTTTGTAATTGGAACAGCCATTTAAAACACGCCCTTCTAGCGCGTGTTGCTCATAGATAAATCATTTTTTTACCACAGTTGTGGTCTCAAAGCCTTTGAAGCACGTCATATTAGAATTTATAATTATTTATTTTTTAATAACACAACAAAAGAAAGATCAATAAATTTAAATCCTAATGAATTCAACTCATCTTGTAAAAACCAAGCCGATGAAGGGGTTATATAAAGAACTGTTCTAATGTTTGTGATTAACCTCGGAATTTTCATTGCGAAGATGGGTAAAGTTAGACAATCATTCATGGCAAAAGAAAAGTTACGGGTTAGGAGTTTACCATAGACGAATCTAATGTTAGAGCCTGGAGAAAACAAAAAGATCGTCTGCAAATGATGCCCAAGTCAAAAATGGCTAATAGAGGGAGTTCAGCACATTTCCAAGATATTGAGAAAGAACTAGTGCCATAGGTTACTGACCGAAGGAACCAAGGCTTTGGTATTTCTACAACAAAGTTGCGTCTCAAAGCTCTTAATATTGCCAAAAGCCTGAATAACACTGAACAGTTTAAGGCCTCGATTGACTGGTGTTATGGGTTTATGATATTTATATTTTTATTTTTATAGGATTCACAGTGTTGAAAATTTTAACTACATGTAGTTTTACATGTACTTCATTTATAATTCTAGCAACTTATTTAAAAAAAAATCATTTATTCTATTGTAATGTATTGTTTTCTGGTTTTTCATTGATACTCTATCCTTAATAATTTAAATTGCTGAAAATAAATCCGTATAATTCCAAGCAACTTGATCATATAAAGTCAAACAAATGAAAGTTTCTTCAGTCACCCGATGTTTGATCATCTCACATAAGTCAAATAAATATAGCTAACAAAAGATCAATTTAGTTATTTTACTGACTGCTTACTATTGTTTTCCGTTTTTTTAAGTGTGAAACCATTACTTTTTTTCCCAATTTCAAGAAAAACATTGATTAATTTTCCCAATTGAAAAGGAGGGGGCTTTTTTTTAAAAAAGGCAACATTGAACAAAATCACTGAGTTATGGTAGTACACTCGAATTTCGGCGATGAAAATGTGTCGCTTAAACGGATGGTAATTTCGTTGAAACACACTGTATTTTATTATTTTATTATCCTCTGTCCAAAATCAGAACATTAATCTTATGTTAAGGTCTTTATAAAGCGATCATTTGAAATGCAAAAATATGGTCCAAATCGGTTAAAATGTACTACATTTGTAGTTATATTAGAAATAATAACTATTATACTTTGAGTATTTGTATGCTAATGTTTTTGTTTATAATGTTATAATGTTGCTTTGACCCATATGGGTGTAATTTGCAATAAAGAATGTGTATTATTGAGGAGTCATTTTTTAAACAATAAATGCAAGATATTTTAACATTAATTTAGCCTTGGATTCATTGTTTACATTGCCAGATTGCTAAATGAAGGAAAATCGCTGAAATTCAAGTGTAGATGAAAATCGAGTGGGTGACCATAAACGGAGTAAATAAAGTAAAACATAGACGCAGCATGCTTTTTTAATGGCATTATTTCTCATAACTCAAAAATTTGTTCCCATCCATAAATGTAAATGCAAATAATGAAAAATGTTTCACATGAGTTTTAATTGGAATTAGTATCGTGGTGGTTACAATATTGTCACAAAATTTTTGATTTTGACAATGTTGTATTGTTTCTCTGCAAGGAAATTTAATTTGTCATTGTCTAGCAAGATATCTCATTTAAAAAGTTCAGATAATATTATTCTGAGCCAATTAGTGTTTTTTTTTTAAAATTAAAGTACTATAAAATAAAGATCAAGTTCAATTCTCACCACAATCCAATTAGTAGTTTTTGACTTGGGAAAATTCAATTTTTTTTTTTGGCCAACAGTTAGTGATTTCTAAACCATAACTTGAAAACACGTCAACAGATTTTTTTAAAACATTGCACAGCTGTTAAGTACTGTACAATAAAGATAGAATGAAGAAGTCCAATTTTCAGCACAATCCCATTTGTAATTTTTGAGTAAGGCCAAATTAAAAAAAAAATTGTCAAAAATTGGCAGTTTTCAAAAAATGCCCTATTGTTTAATAATTTATTACCATACATGTATATGGAAAAAAGTTTTTTTTATTAAGAACGACAATCTATCCATTAGTGCGTTTCAGACTTTAAATATAATCATGACCCCTGTTTAAAGTTTTAATAGAAAGCTAATTTACATGTTTTCAGGGGCGTTCCAACACCAATAGCATGCAAACTAAGACGCGAAAGAATGGAAGCTATAGGTGAAGAATTGGGACAAGGAGAATATGACATCATCTTGTTACAGGAGGTACATATCTGTTCTTTTTTTATGTTTGTTGTTTGTTTGAATGTGTTTAACGCTACTTTCAGCAATTGTTCAGTTATATCCAGTGTTTATTGGAGGTGGATAAGCCAGAGTACTCGGAGAAAACCCCTGACCTTTGGTAGGAAAACTGACAATCCTTGTCAATTAAGATTGGAGTTGAGCTCTCCCTGCTTGCAGTGAGAACCGAACCCACAATCTAAGTGTAACTACCTTACCCACTTGGCCACCGAAGCCCCTTTCAGTTTTTAAACTTTGTATCTTTTGTAACACTATACATGTATCTGCTGGTCATAAACTTGATTAATTATATGTGTTTATTATATGTATATTTTATTACATATCTGCCCTATATCTTCCCGAGACTCTTATATCTGCCCCTAGGCATCAGCCTTGGGCAGATATAGGTCGTGGGAAGATATCAGGGCGGATATGGAATTCGACATATAATAATCTATTTATCACTTATTTACAAATGACTTTGAAGGATGTACAATAATATTATTTAATGTTTATATTTTAGGTTCTTCGCTCGTCTTTTTGTTACCTTTCTCTTTCAATTCTTTCTCATAGCAGCAGAATAATTTTCAAGTCAGCAGTCCGTCAATGTCATCAATATTAGAGATTATATACTAGCAAGCCATCACTTGAATATCCCAATATCGTATTCAGTTTTCCTTTTTGCATGAAAATTCTTGATGGGATTAATGAAAGCCAACTAGCCAAATAAAAATGTCATAAAATACGAACATCATAAAATTGACGGGTGCTACATATTATCAAGACTAATCAGCGGCGCTCAAACTAAAAAACATATTTAAAATCCCAATAATTAAGATGTTGTAGAGCTTTTATCAAAATGCTAAAACACCATGCCAAATTCAGCTAATGTCATCCACACCTTGCAATTGAAAAAACTTTAGAATTTAAATAGAAATTTCATGGCAGTAAATGTAGACAATGACTAAATCACTGAAAAATCAATGATAAAGCACCGAAGTGTGTCACTTTTGAGCTGGTGATACCCTCTAGGACTAATAGTCAACCATCTGAGGCATCGACCCAGCAGTCGTAAATAAAATGTCATCAAAGATACGAAGATTATAGAATTTACTAGCCCAGACGCACATTTTGTCTAATCAATACTAATTAGTGGAGCTCAATTAGAACATAATTTTGTTTACACTGAAAATCTCTTCAGCCTAATCTGTTAACGTATGACATCATCAATGCAGGGCAGATATCGATTATCTGGCCTGGGCAGAGATCTGGACATCTCGCTTAAGTTTACTACATATGCAGAATTACACATTTTACATATAAATATGTGATAAGCAACGTTTCTACAGAACAAAGTTGTGGAGGTATAATGTTTTTGACTAGTCTATCCTTCAGTCAGTCCTATTCTTGTTCTTGGCACAACCCTGTTGAAATTTTTAATTTCTGAACATAATTTTATATACTTATTACATGATGGACACCATATGTAAGTTGTGCAGGAAATTATGATAAGTTATTTTTTGTAGAAGTTATGCCCTTTTGAACTATTTATAAAAAACAATTCGTACAGTAAGTGCCAAAACTGCAGATCAGAAATTTGTGAAACTTATAGTGGGATAAAGGGCACCATATACTTGTATACATGTAGTTGTGCAAATCAACAGGAAATTCTGATAGGATATTGTTTTTAGTTTTTAGGAGTTAGGGTTAGGTTTAGGATATTGTTTATTAGAAATTAGGGTAAGGTTAGGATATTGTTTTTCGGAGTTAGAGTTAGGGTTAGGATATTGTTTATTAGAAGTTAGGGTTAGTTTTTTTTAGGAGTTAGGGTTAGGGTACTTTAGGGTTTTTTTTTAAGAAGTTAGTGTTAGGGTTAGGATATTGCTTTTAGGAGTTAGGATTAGGGTTAGTGTATTGTTTTTAGGAGTTAATGTCAGGGTATTGTTTTTAGGAGTCAGGGTTAGGGTTAGGATATTATTTTTAGGAGTTAGGGTTAGGGTTAGGATATTGTTTTTAGGAGTGAAGGTTAGGGTTAGGATTTTGTTTTTAGGAGTTAGGGTTAGGTTAGGATATTGTTTTTAGGAGCTAGGGTAAGGGTTAAGATTTTGTTTTTAGGAGTTAGAGTTAGGGTTTTAACTTAAAAACTTTTCAAAATATATGTAAGAAACAACTTGAAAGTGCTTTTCCTCTGAAACTAATCATCAGAATTTTATGAAACTTGGTTTAAATGAAGGACACTATATATGCATATCAACAGGAGTTTTTGATGGAATATTTTTTAACTTAGAAACTACTAGTATTCCATATTCAAACTATTTCTACTTTCTGTTTCAGATATGGGACAAAGCAGATTATGAACTACTGAAACAGAAAATGTCCAAAGCTATTCCATTTTCACATTATTTCTACAGGTAATTACGTCACATGTTATCATTTGAATATTTCAGCAATATTCTCTAGTTGGCTGAAATAGTGTACAGTAACTTGAATAAATGTGCCTTAATACATTGTTGACTGGAATATTCAATATGGCCTAGTTTACATTACCTTGTACACTAAAATCTATTGAAAATTAAAGAGAGATTTTAATATTGTATTAAACTATGTTAAGAAAGTATTGAATAAAAATATATTAAATGCATTTCCCTTAATTCTTCCACTACACCTCAGTGTATTTCAACAGAAAATACAACTGCTAGAATAAAGAATTAAAATAGTATTCAAATAACATGTTGATCTGATATAATAAGATTGAACACCATTTTCAATGGATTTATCGGTGTATCAACAAGACTAACTCACTCACAAACAAATTATAAAAGCCCTTAGGACTTTCATTTGTGAGTGAGTTGGTCTTGTTGATATACTGATAAATCCATTGAAAATGGTGTTCAATCCTTATAATTCTTTAACATTGCATTAAGCAGTTAATTTTCCTATTAAAGTATTCTCTATTCCATGCTTCTTGTGTATTTTGGTAGCAGGGATCGTTGACCTAACGTCTGAATATTTTGTTGTCTTTTACGTACCAAATGTTATTCATAAACCATCTTTTGATTTTAATAAATACAACTAAGTTTTAACTTAAATCTATAACTTTATTTTCTTTAATGAACACAAGAATAGTTTTAAGTTCAACAAATCATTAACGTCAATTTATCATACAAATGTAGAAAAATACACTAAAAATAGTTCGATCAAAGTCATTTATCAAAAAATAAATTGAGTCAACTTCATTTATCAAAAAATAAATTTCGTTAAAAACCTCAACCGGAAGTAATCTCGACCAATTAAATAAACATATTTCTAAATATGCAAATCATATTAGAATTATAGTAAAATGAAATGTCAGATCTATCCTCGGTTCTGTGTATTTCAACTTTCTAACTAAAGCATAAATCACTTTATTACCGCCCCGTGCGGGATCCGGGTGGCTAAAAGAATAGACCGCAGTCGCGCTAGCTTGTCGTAAAAGGCGACTAAATAGCGCCCAGTACCCTGACCGGGGTGTCAGGTCTGTTTGCCTAAAGACCGACTGGGATGTGTGCCCCAGGTGGTTGAATGGGGTACCCCTGGCAAGCTGGGGTTGTCAGGCCATAATACGGAAAACCTGACTGCAAACCATATTAGTGCACCGTGTTGGGAAAAATGCCACGTTCCTGGCACGTTAAAGAACGCTGCTGTAGTATTCGCTATGAGTAGGGATTTCGATCCCGCTACAGGAGGCTAAATTGCCCGACCCCTTTCCATCCTCCCATTTGCCAGTGGCAATCTAAAATCCGTTACCCCTATTTTTCCTTGTGTCCCTTCCCATTTTCATTCATCATCATTTCATGTTCATTTTATCATCCATTTCATGTTCATCGCCTGAATATAGCTGAAATATTGCTGCTCGGGCGTTAAACACCATTAATCAATTAATCAATCACTTTATTACCTCCCTTAGTTAGAAGTACTTGCTTTTCTTAGAACCAGAGTAATACATAATAAATAACACACAGTTTGATAAAGTTGATGTGTAAAACTAGTTAAGCAGAACACTACTACATTGTATTGTTGCTACTAGCTCATGTCATTCTAGATATTAATATTAAAAATAGGCAGTACACAACTATCATAAAAAGTGGATTAACTGATTAATCTATAATATAATTAAATGTTATTTTAATAAAAGAAATCTAGCAGTAACCAAAAAATTATACACTAACAATTCTATTTTATGTCTGCAATTTCAAAACTGCATTAACATTTATTTCTCCCATTTTTTGGTTCAGGTGAGCTATTGCCATCATTTGGTGTCATTGTCATTAACTTTTTGCCCGGGTTGCACGAAGTGCAAACTCAGGTTACAGTATGATGAAGTTGGGAGGATGGGCAGGCGGGGAAAACGAGGTATCAATTTTGTGTAATCAACAGTTTTCCACCCAGATCTCTGAAACTTCACAGAAAGATTGTACATGTATTGATGTTGTTTCACCTGCTATTAATGAGGTGTTAAAGGATTTTTTTCCTCAATTTCCAGACTTGGGAACTTAGTCATTTTTCAGAACATTTGCAGAAAACTGTACCTATTTTGTGTAATGAACTCCTCCTACAGTTTTCAACCCATATCTCTGAAACTTCACAGAATTATTGCACATGTATTGAAGTTGTGCACTTGCTATTCTGGAATTGTTTGAGGATTTTTTTCCAAATTTTCCAGACTTTTGGGTTACGGCAGTTTCTCTTTAACCATGCATGGTAGGATGACAATATTTGGTATATAGGTTGCTGATGAATAGTACATGACTGTCTGGTAGGTGTCACCTGATCACCTTGACCTTAATTTCATGGTCCATCGACTATGTTAAAGTTTTTGGATTAGGGCACTTCCTCTGTAACCATGCATGGTAGGATGACAATATTTGGTATATAGGTTGCTGATGAATAGTACATGACTGTCTGGTAGGTGTCACCTGATCACCTTGACCTTAATTTCATGGTCCATCGACTATGTTAAAGTTTTGGATTAGGGCACTTCCTCTGTAACCATGCATGGTAGGATGACAATATTTGGTATATAGATTGCTAATGATTAGTACATGAGTGTCTCGTAGGTTTTAACTAACCATGACCTCAATTTTATGGTCCAGTGGCTAAGTAAAAGTTTTTGGATTTGGTCCGTTTCTCTGTAGCCATGTATTGTATATTTTAAATGATAACAATTTAATGCTATTTACGTAATGCTTATGACGTAATTTTTTTCGTTACTGATGGAAAATGCAGGCGAGACATTTTTCTGTGTCCACACTTGTTATACAGGTTGTTTTTCACTTGTATGATTAAAAGTAATGGTCTTATAAGGCAAGGAGTCTCTCTTGTCCAGGTTTTGTTGTTTATTATATTTTTACTAGTATCTACAGTGCCTAGCCATAATACAGTACACAAATTGGCATTAAGATGCACGAAAGTCAAACAAAATAATATATGCCCTTGTAAATGCACTAATGAGACCCCAAAAATGAGTTTACTAAAACTGTTATATTCTTAATTACATTGTAATTTAAAATATAGCAAACAGGTGGTTACAATTTTATTTTAGAATGACGTCGCCATGTTGCATGCTGTATTATGGCCAGGCACTGTACTTTCCAATAGTGACTATTTAACTTCCTTTATGTTAAAATTCTAATTATCCATTAACTGACAAATGCATTTTCTTTCAGTGGTGCAATTGGGAGTGGACTTTGTCTTTTTTCTAAAGTTCCAATCCTGGAAACATTTTACCACAATTTTCCTTTAAATGGATATGCTCATAAGATTCACCATGGTGATT
Organism: Limnoperna fortunei; assembly: GCA_944474755.1. Classification (NCBI taxonomy): domain Eukaryota; kingdom Metazoa; phylum Mollusca; class Bivalvia; order Mytilida; family Modiolidae; genus Limnoperna; species Limnoperna fortunei. Next base: position 2,963,623 of record OX104118.1, on the reverse strand, counting down.
GGTTTGGAGGGAAAGGTCTTGGTTTTTGCCGTCTAATGTTTAATGGTATTAAGATAAACCTGTACTGTGCCCATGTAAGTCTTTTCATCATTTGTCGTGATACAATAATCATGTTATTATCTATAGATTTCATTTATAAAATTGATATAAAATGTTGTTTGCTTTTTAAGAAAAAAACTTAATTTTTATGACTATATACTCTGTTGAAAAATGTTGTACAATTTACTGTAAAGACAGTTTAGTTTTCAGACATACATGTACAAGATAAATGATAGATGTAACGAGCAGTGCTCATGAAAAAAAAAAGATATAACTTCAAAACGATTTAAAAAAATGTGTATTTATCTAAAAATCCCTTTACAAATCTAGATACAAATATTCTCTTGATTTATAATTAAAGACTAATATTGACAGTTTCATGATATATATATTTTTTTCAGTTACATGCAGAATACAACTTCCAGGATGATGAGTATTTAGCTCATAGAGTATCACAGGCATTTGACATGAGTCAGTTCATTAAGTTAACATCCACTGATGACAACTGTGACTTTGTTATAGTTGGAGGTGACTTTAATGTCAAACCGGACTCACTAGGTTGTCAGATCATTAAATCTAATGCACAGCTTTTAGACAGTTGGGACACAAAGGTATGTTTAAGTTTAATTCATGTATTTACATTTATTTTTTTTCATTCCTGACAGTTTTCCAATGATTTAAATATAGGATCTGGTTACCATGGCTACCTGTACAGTCAAACCTGTCTTAAGCAACCTTTGAAGGGAAATTGTAAAAAAGGTCACATAAGACAGGGGGTCTTTATACACAGGTAATGATCTTTGCATACCAATCAACACAGTCATGTTGTGAGCTTGTGAAAGAGTGAATTGTAGACCTGAATTGTTTGTTTTATTAAGTAAACAGTAAAATATGACATTTATTTCATGTATGTAACGCAAGTACAAAATATACAACAATAATGAGCGTTTTGATTTCCGATTGTATTACCGCAGGTCAACTTTATTCCCCAACAAAATGGCGTGATTATACAATAAACACTACGTTATGAGAAACATCACCATTTCCAACCCGAATGGCAACAAAATCGAGTAACGAAATTGACGACTATTTAAATTTTACAGGGAAATCTGAACTTCGCTTCTAAGATAATAAAACAGTTTTTGATCGCTTTAAACTTTAGTTTTCCGTTTCGAAGAAGCTTGATATTTGACAACAATGCCAATGGTCTACGAATCTTCTTTTCGTCAGACAGGGTTTATTTATTGCTTAATGATTTTAACAGTCCTGAGAGTCGTTTTAGACAGGTTTTCTTGGTCAAAAACGAACGGAGAACACAGTCGTAAGTCGCGTAAGACAGGGAGTCGTTATATAAAGGTAAAATGAATGGGAAAATGCTAGGGAGGAATAAATACGGTCGCATAACACAGGAAGTCGTTATATGGAGGGGGTCGCTAAGACAGGTTTTACTGTATTTTGTTTTTTATATCAATCGTATATATCGTTGTCAATTTTCTTAAGTTTAATTAGTTACTGTTATTTTTCAATTATGTATTAACATACCATATATCTGTAGACATCCCTTAATAATATTTTATGTTGTAATGCTTGTCCAGAGTACAGGCGATCATGGGTTCTCATCATGACTTGAAATCAAGATTGCCATGTCAGCATGTTCTAGGAAGTAGTCTGTAGACAAAATATATTTATACATGACCTTTAAACTATACAGGTCAGTTCAATAATACAGCCATCTTTGCCTTATTTGTAATGGTCACATTTATGCTTAAAATATTTTGTGAAAAAAAATGAAAAGAAAGATTTCCTTATGAATCAATGATGGAAAGAGGAACTAAATGGAATCTGCCGTCTGCTACCGACAATGACCATGCAGTAGCTACTTCATCTTTTAAAATGCAGGACAGTTTTTTTTAAAGCTTTATTTTCAGTATAGAGATATTAATTGCAAATGAGTAACATATCTCATATGTTAAATTTTAGAAATCCACAAAAAGTCCAGGAAATGGACATACATGTGACAAACCGACCAATCCATTCACTGGACCAGGTCCATTAAAGTTTGATCCAGACGGAAAGAGAATAGACTACATCCTGTATAGATTTAATAAAGGTAGACTATTACAAAAATTCTCAGAGTCCTTTTACATAGGCTTTCTTGGCCCAGTTTCATAAAACTTCTCAAATTAAGAATTTCCTTAAATTTTTGAGTTTTTCTGCAAAATTACTTTTAAAAGCAATCTGATTGGTGAGTATTTGAGTTCAGAATAAGTTGAAGGAATTCTTAAATTTTAAATGTTTTACTAAACTTGGGGCAAATCCTATGTAACAAATAATGAGGTGTTCCTGCTAAATTTTTTTTTTTAAAGTCAGATTACAAATCATACTTGTCTTTTGTGAAAGTATAATGAAAAATGAATAATAAACGAGGAGTGATAGATTTTCAGTTTATGAAGCTTGGTCACCACTCCCTGGCACAGAGAACATAACTGGTTCCCAGATATAACCTCTGCCACACATCATTCCCCATTTTCTGTGGGACAACATTTGTCGTCTGCTTGTGACGTTTGTAAACAAAGAATGATGTTTGTAACATAATACACGAGATATTTTTCATTTTTATATAGTCTATTTATAGACTTTTGATACAGTTTTACATTGCAATTACTGTGTTTGTACACGAAGCGTAAATGTACATGTAGTTTGTATGGAAAGGAGTTTCAATTGTATTCTGAGTTTTGAGAAAAATTGGAAAATTTCCAAATCAAAGAAAATATACCCAATTTGGTCTGAAAACAGTTTTATATTTAGGAAGTGGCAGTAATATGAATTTCTATCTCAAAAAATGCAATACACATATTGACAAATCTGATGACGGTACCCCAAATTATCATTGGCACTCTGATGACGGTACCCCAAATTATCATTGGCACTCTGACCACCCAGGAATTTTATTCCTGCAAAAGCCCTTGGTCTTATTTTTAATTAAATAACTCCTGAAACCACTAATTCACTTTGAACTATATTTAATATGGAGCATCCTCAGAAATTTTGTACTTAAATTGAATTGCCAGATGGGGTTAAATGCCGCTTTGAGCCATTTTTCCATGCTATATCCAGGCATACAATTTTTTGGGGTTGAAACCAACAGTTCCCAATGATAACTCCTAGCCATTGGCAGGAAAACTAGCGATACTTGTCAATTAAAGTTGGAGTTGAGCAAACACTGCCTGCAGTAGGGTTTGAACCTGCAATATCAGTGTAGACAGGTACCTGTTCAATAGTAGATAAGTAACTGCCAGCCACTTAACCACTCTGCCACCAAGCCCCTAACCCCAAAATGATTGAGTTTTGGTAGTTTTAAATAGTCATTATTGGCTTCACAAAATCAGATCTTAAACATTTTAACATAATCAGGCAGAAATGTTTTCTAGATTGTTCTACTGTTTTTGAGTTTTTTGTGCTGATTGAAAATTCAGAGTTGTGCACCACTGCAATTAATGCAGTCTGATTGGCTAAAAAACCCAAACATCTCCTAGTCTGACAAATCACTTTGGCAGATTAAATTGTGATATTGTATATATGTACCTCAGATTATTGTCTACTAATGTTATCTTTGGTCTGATCATAAATCAAGATGGCCACCATAGTGGATTACACCAGAACATAGGATTGTATAGGAAATACACAAAAAGTAGTGTACTGCACTTCAATATCATAGTTTTTTTATGTCAGAAACAAAAGCATAAAAGAAAAACCATGTAGACATTTAAACATTTTCCTATATGGTCATAAATATATATTTCTGTTTATTGGTGCTGTACAAAGTTTTTTTCATTCAATTTGGAATTGCAATGGCTGCCACCACAGGACTTAGTTTTAACACTAAGTCCTATGGTGGAAAAAAATCTTTTCTGAATCACCAACTAAAACCAAACTTGGTTACAATGTTTATTTCATGGTCCTCTACATAGGTTATTATACCCCACACAACAAAGTTGTGGAGGTTATAATGTTTTTAACGGGTTTGTGAGGCCTCTTCTTGTAAGCACAACTCCCCCTCTGTAACTACTAATCAGAATTTATGATACTTGATAGTAATGAAGGACACAATATATAGTTATGCATATTGACAGGAGATTATGATATTTTTTTGTAGGAGTTATTCCTCTTTTGAACAATGATATTCCTGTCTGCACCGAAGTGTGACTCCTGGGCTGGTGATATACTGGGGGGCGTACGGTATCATACACATTGACACAGGGGCCTCGTTGGCCGAGTGGCATATACTATAAATCCCGTGCCTAGTCCTGCTTCCTACTCGAATAAAAACTGGATGCCATGATAAACATGTACATGTAGCTGCAAAATTGCTGAAACTGGCGTTAAAATCTGTTTAAAGAATAAAATACATACACATTACATACATTATGTGTAGGTTAAAAAACTACCTGTATCACTACGGGACGCGTTGTGTCGAGTTGTAATGTGGAATGTATGCAACTGTCGAGACATGATACAGGTAGTTGTACCTGCACTTTAATGTATGTAATGAATTTATCTAAATTTAAGAAGTATAAAAAAGGTAAAACAAACCTGAATGTTAAAATTTAAAATTTCAATATTCAATGAAGCATTTTGACATAAAATATAGTCCCTAACGTCACACACATTATGATGTCACAGTTCATTCATAGAATGAGAGTCACAATCACGAATCATTGGTTATAACATAAATTATGATGTCAAAAAGTAGGTCAGACAAAAGTACATCTTGTATCATGGTAAACAAGATTTATCTCCCACTTGCAGAGTTGTCTGTTCTTTACTTTATAGGTAGAACAGTAGTAAATGTCTTGGCTATAGTCGAAAACACTAACATTTCTGTGATTTGCATACCTTTCTAACATTGATCAGCATTTATCTAGACTAGGAAATTAATAAACTTTCATTTTCCATTAAAAAAATATATGCCATATATATCCGTGACCAATTCCTTTTTTCGCTAGTTAGAACATTTTGAGACGCTCCCACTTTTACATGCAATTTCTAATGCAGTGAATGTAAAAATCTTACATTGTTTAAAAAATTACCAAAATTTTAGCTTGCAAGAACTGAGAAAAATTTTACCACTTTTTAAAACTTAATTTATGCAGGAGCTTAAAGACAAAAAATTGTACACATGTAACCACTATTGACCAAATCAGAACACAATGTAGTATTAAGTACTGTACTTAATGTAGGGTACACAATCTGGTAACTTGTTACTGGTACACATTTACTATTATTACCTGATAACTTATATAAATGTAATTTGGTATTTTTTACTGTTTTCTGAAATTATAAAAACGTCAATGTTCGCGAACTGTTGACCAGTCAATAGTTTCGACTGTTTCCCTCGCGTGCTCTGACGTCATTTTGTCAGTTTAGAATAGCAAAATGACTGTTTCCTTAATTTTTTTTGGACGAAATAACATATACATATAAAATGTTGGCAGTGTGACATAGTTAAAAGATTGTTAAATCATGAGAAAAGTTTAATTATTAACATATTTGCAAAGCTATTTTCTTGTTCCTTTTTTTCTGCACGTACTGTTAAAACAGTAATTGATCAGGTAATAAAACAGTTATTTCATATGTGATTTGGGAACAGTGAAACAGTTGTCCCTGGGTGTCAGGGATAGTGTTTTGAACTGTTGCCCTCTGCCTACGGCCTCTGGCAACCGTTCAAAACTCTATCCCCTCCACCTCTGGCCAACAGTTTGACTGTTCCCAAATCACATATGAAATAATTGTATACTGTTATACCTAGAAAAATTTATGCCTTGTATGCAGCCAGTCTAATGTTCTTACAACTAGTGATTCAAATACTCAAAGTTAACCTTTATTTCGTAATATCATAATGTATTTTTTGTTGAAGCTAATCCGTGTTGTTTAAATATAAATATGTTAATGTTTTTAAGCCTATTTTCAGATAAAGTACATGTCCTAAAAGACCTTGTATCACTCATTAAAAAAAAACTCCCTGCTACCTTCAAAGAAATTAAATTTTATCAGATATACTTTTCAGTTGCCTGTGGAAAGTTTTGAGATAAACTCTTATTATCATATAATTACACTGTCTGATACCAGCAATTTTAATGGGTACATACAGTTATGCCGATTCAGCATACTGTATTGATTGTCTGTGAGCAAAGTTTGAATTATTTTACTTCATAAAGATATCCTGTTATTTTGAATAATTTTGTATTATTATCATCATGTTGCATTTTTCAACTATTCTTGACACTTATTAGACTTGTTTTAACTTACCGGGTATTTAGTTTCTGTCTTAAAGGGTCTTTAGTTCAGTAAGAAAAAAAGTGTGAAAAGCTGGTTTTATTACACGGTTTATTTACAGATTAAGATTCATTAAAATAAATAATAAAATAATTTAGTAATGAAGACTACAACTAAAGAGGCTGTTTGGTCTGAATAAATTCTGGACAACAATAACTGTTAAAATCAGAGTGTTGGTAACTAGGAGCATGCCAGATCATTGTCAAATTAAATGTTAGTCAGGTTGTAGAAGCAATATTTGTCTGGGACATCCGACCCCCTTCCTCACACACTGCCAGATCAGCCCTGGTGTTAAGACAAACTTCTCAGATCCATACACATTTTATGTAACATAATATTTTTCAAGGCTTTACTGAAAATAGTTATTTAAAAAAGGACAGTCATTATTGAGAATATCAAATTGTATTTTATTATTGAATAATTCTGTTATACTTTTTTGGTATAAATTTTGTTATTTTTTTAAGTCTTTGACCAAATCATGTTTGGTTGGCAATATTGATATACTGGTGTATGAATGTTATGTTTGGTGTGGACAACAGGAATTAGGGTAGTCCATCTGTCACTGACACTGTTATGTTTGGTGTGGACAACAGGAATTAGGGAAGTCCATCTGTCACTGACACTGTTATGTTTGGTGTGGACAACAGGAATTAGGGAAGTCCATCTGTCACTGTCACTGTTATGTTTGGTGTGGACAACAGGAATTAGGGTAGTCCATCTGTCACTGACACTGTTATGTTTGGTGTGGACAACAGGAATTAGGGAAGTCCATCTGTCACTGACACTGTTATGTTTGGTGTGGACAACAGGAATTAGGGAAGTCCATCTGTCACTGACACTGTTATGTTTGGTGTGGACAACAGGAATTAGGGTAGTCCATCTGTCACTGACACTGTTATGTTTGGTGTGGACAACAGGAATTAGGGAAGTCCATCTGTCACTGACACTGTTATGTTTGGTGTGGACAACAGGAATTAGGGTAGTCCATCTGTCACTGTCACTGTTATGTTTGGTGTGGACAACAGGAATTAGGGTAGTCTATCTGTCACTAACACTGTTATGTTTGGTGTGGACAACAGGAATTAGGGAAGTCCATCTGTCACTGACACTGTTATGTTTGGTGTGGACAACAGGAATTAGGGTAGTCCATCTGTCACTGTCACTGTTATGTTTGGTGTGGACAACAGGAATTAGGGTAGTCCATCTGTCACTGTCACTGTTATGTTTGGTGTGGACAACAGGAATTAGGGTAGTCCATCTGTCACTGACACTGTTATGTTTGGTGTGGACAACAGGAATTAGGGTAGTCCATCTGTCACTGACACTGTTATGTTTGGTGTGGACAACAGGAATTAGGGAAGTCCATCTGTCACTGACACTGTTATGTTTGGTGTGGACAACAGGAATTAGGGAAGTCCATCTGTCACTGACACTGTTATGTTTGGTGTGGACAACAGGAATTAGGGAAGTCCATCTGTCACTGTCACTGTTATGTTTGGTGTGGACAACAGGAATTAGGGTAGTCCATCTGTCACTGACACTGTTATGTTTGGTGTGGACAACAGAAATTAGGGTAGTCCATCTGTCACTGACACTGTTATGTTTGGTGTGGACAACAGGAATTAGGGTAGTCCATCTGTCACTGACACTGTTATGTTTGGTGTGGACAACAGGAATTAGGGAAGTCCATCTGTCACTGACACTGTTATGTTTGGTGTGGACAACAGGAATTAGGGAAGTCCATCTGTCACTGACACTGTTATGTTTGGTGTGGACAACAGGAATTAGGGTAATCCATCTGTCACTGACACTGTTATGTTTGGTGTGGACAACAGGAATTAGGGTAGTCCATCTGTCACTGACACTGTTATGTTTGGTGTGGACAACAGGAATTAGGGTAGTCCATCTGTCACTGTCACTGTTATGTTTGGTGTGGACAACAGGAATTAGGGTAGTCCATCTGTCACTGACACTGTTATGTTTGGTGTGGACAACAGGAATTAGGGTAGTCCATCTGTCACTGACACTGTTATGTTTGGTGTGGACAACAGGAATTAGGGTAGTCCATCTGTCACTGACACTGTTATGTTTGGTGTGGACAACAGGAATTAGGGTAGTCCATCTGTCACTGACACTGTTATGTTTGGTGTGGACAACAGGAATTAGGGTGGTCCATCTGTCACTGACACTGTTATGTTTGGTGTGGACAACAGGAATTAGGGAAGTCCATCTGTCACTGACACTGTTATGTTTGGTGTGGACAACAGGAATTAGGGTAGTCCATCTGTCACTGACACTGTTATGTTTGGTGTGGACAACAGGAATTAGGGTAGTCCATCTGTCACTGACACTGTTATGTTTGGTGTGGACAACAGGAATTAGGGTAGTCCATCTGTCACTGACACTGTTATGTTTGGTGTGGACAACAGGAATTAGGGAAGTCCATCTGTCACTGACACTGTTATGTTTGGTGTGGACAACAGGAATTAGGGTAGTCCATCTGTCACTGACACTGTTATGTTTGGTGTGGACAACAGGAAGTAGGGTAGTCCATCTGTCACTAACACTGTTATGTTTGGTGTGGACAACAGGAATTAGGGTAGTCCATCTGTCACTGACACTGTTATGCTTGGTGTGGACAACAGGAATTAGGGTAGTCCATCTGTCACTGACACTGTTATGCTTGGTGGGGACAACAGGAATTAGGGTAGTCCATCTGTCACTAACACTGTTATGTTTGGTGTGGACAACAGGAATTAGGGTAGTCCATCTGTCACTGACACTGTTATGCTTGGTGGGGACAACAGGAATTAGGGTAGTCCATCTGTCACTGACACTGTTATGTTTGGTGTGGACAACAGGAATTAGGGTAGTCCATCTGTCACTGACACTGTTATGTTTGGTGTGGACAACAGGAATTAGGGTAGTCCATCTGTCACTGACACTGTTATGTTTGGTGTGGACAACAGGAATTAGGGTAGTCCATCTGTCACTGACACTGTTATGTTTGGTGTGGACAACAGGAATTAGGGAAGTCCATCTGTCACTGACACTGTTATGTTTGGTGTGGACAACAGGAATTAGGGTAGTCTATCTGTCACTGACACTGTTATGTTTGGTGTGGACAACAGGAATTAGGGTAGTCCATCTGTCACTGACACTGTTATGTTTGGTGTGGACAACAGGAATTAGGGTAGTCCATCTGTCACTGACACTGTTATGTTTGGTGTGGACAACAGGAATTAGGGTAGTCCATCTGTCACTAACACTGTTATGTTTGGTGTGGACAACAGGAATTAGGGAAGTCCATCTGTCACTGACACTGTTATGTTTGGTGTGGACAACAGGAATTAGGGTAGTCCATCTGTCACTGACACTGTTATGTTTGGTGTGGACAACAGGAATTAGGGTAGTCCATCTGTCACTAACACTGTTATGTTTGGTGTGGACAACAGGAATTAGGGTAGTCCATCTGTCACTAACACTGTTATGTTTGGTGTGGACAACAGGAATTAGGGTAGTCCATCTGTCACTGACACTGTTATGCTTGGTGGGGACAACAGGAATTAGGGTAGTCCATCTGTCACTGACACTGTTATGTTTGGTGTGGACAACAGGAATTAGGGTAGTCCATCTGTCACTGACACTGTTATGTTTGGTGTGGACAACAGGAATTAGGGTAGTCCATCTGTCACTGACACTGTTATGTTTGGTGTGGACAACAGGAATTAGGGTAGTCCATCTGTCACTGACACTGTTATGTTTGGTGTGGACAACAGGAATTAGGGAAGTCCATCTGTCACTGACACTGTTATGTTTGGTGTGGACAACAGGAATTAGGGTAGTCTATCTGTCACTGACACTGTTATGTTTGGTGTGGACAACAGGAATTAGGGTAGTCCATCTGTCACTGACACTGTTATGTTTGGTGTGGACAACAGGAATTAGGGTAGTCCATCTGTCACTGACACTGTTATGTTTGGTGTGGACAACAGGAATTAGGGTAGTCCATCTGTCACTGACACTGTTATGCTTGGTGTGGACAACAGGAATTAGGGTAGTCCATCTGTCACTGACACTGTTATGCTTGGTGGGGACAACAGGAATTAGGGTAGTCCATCTGTCACTAACACTGTTATGTTTGGTGTGGACAACAGGAATTAGGGTAGTCCATCTGTCACTGACACTGTTATGCTTGGTGTGGACAACAGGAATTAGGGTAGTCCATCTGTCACTGACACTGTTATGTTTGGTGTGGACAACAGGAATTAGGGAAGTCCATCTGTCACTGTCACTGTTATGTTTGGTGTGGACAACAGGAATTAGGGTAGTCCATCTGTCACTGACACTGTTATGTTTGGTGTGGACAACAGGAATTAGGGTAGTCCATCTGTCACTGACACTGTTATGCTTGGTGTGGACAACAGGAATTAGGGTAGTCCATCTGTCACTGACACTGTTATGCTTGGTGGGGACAACAGGAATTAGGGTAGTCCATCTGTCACTAACACTGTTATGTTTGGTGTGGACAACAGGAATTAGGGTAGTCCATCTGTCACTGACACTGTTATGCTTGGTGTGGACAACAGGAATTAGGGTAGTCCATCTGTCACTGACACTGTTATGTTTGGTGTGGACAACAGGAATTAGGGAAGTCCATCTGTCACTGTCACTGTTATGTTTGGTGTGGACAACAGGAATTAGGGTAGTCCATCTGTCACTGACACTGTTATGTTTGGTGTGGACAACAGGAATTAGGGTAGTCCATCTGTCACTGACACTGTTATGCTTGGTGTGGACAACAGGAATTAGGGTAGTCCATCTGTCACTGACACTGTTATGCTTGGTGGGGACAACAGGAATTAGGGTAGTCCATCTGTCACTAACACTGTTATGTTTGGTGTGGACAACAGGAATTAGGGTAGTCCATCTGTCACTGACACTGTTATGCTTGGTGGGGACAACAGGAATTAGGGTAGTCCATCTGTCACTGACACTGTTATGTTTGGTGTGGACAACAGGAATTAGGGTAATCCATCTGTCACTGACACTGTTATGTTTGGTGTGGACAACAGGAATTAGGGTAGTCCATCTGTCACTGACACTGTTATGTTTGGTGTGGACAACAGGAATTAGGGTAATCCATCTGTCACTAACACTGTTATGTTTGGTGTGGACAACAGGAATTAGGGTAGTCTATCTGTCACTGACACTGTTATGTTTGGTGTGGACAACAGGAATTAGGGTAGTCTATCTGTCACTAACACTGTTTAGGGCAAGATTTGTTACCCATTGGCCATAACATTTATGAATGTAAAGGAAGTTTATTTATCTCCCCTTCCACTGACATAAGGGGTAGGACCACCATTGTTTCCCCCTGTACAGCTATATAAAATAAGTTGATTTTGAATTTTTCTGAACATTTTACCTTTGTTTCAAATTAAAAAAATATTCCTGTCACATGACAACATGTAACCCCTCAGTATTATCTCAGAATGTCAGCATAACTTTCATGGCATATAAGAATAAACGACCAACCGGAAGTCAACATGGTGAAAAAAATGTTGCATGTCATCCAATGACTAACACAATTTTTATCTTTAGTACACATCTGTTAAACTCTCTTGTTTCCTGAATTATTCAGCTTTCCACAAATACCAAGTTTGTTCCAGTATCTATTATGGTTCACATTTTATAATTATAACAGTGAGCAGATATTTTTAAATAGCACTACTTTCACATACAACCTCAGGACTGGTTCCCCTTACTTGGTGGTTATACACCAAAAGGTCATGTAAAGGAAGTAGATTTATCTCCCCTTCCACTGACATAAGGTCATGTAAAGGAAGTAGATTTATCTCCCCTTCCACTGACATAAGGTCATGTAAAGGTGTAGGACCACCATAGATTTTTTACTCTTCGGCTATATTAAAATTTGATAATTTTGACTTATCCTAGAAAATTTACCTTTGTTTCAAATTAAGTGACACTTCTGTCCCCTATAAAAATGCACTGGCCGAACATTCTGTCAAAATTTCACAATATGTTTCATTGCATATAAGAAAAAACGCTCAACCTGAAGTCCATGTGGTCTAAAAATCTACTTTCACTTTCTATTTCAGTCCAAAAATAGTGCTTGTCCCTAATTGACTCTCAACATTTTTATGTTCATTTAAAACCAATAAAACTTTATCCTCAAGTTTCCTAGAATATTAAGCTTTCCAAAAATACCAAATTTATTCTGGTATCATGTGCGGTTCAAATTCTATATGATGCAAGAGTGAACATGTCTGTTGACTAGTACTACTTTTACGTACAACCTCTGGACTGGTTCCCGGTATTTGGTGGTCCTACACCTAAAGGAAGTAGATTTATCTCCCCTTCCACTGACATAAGGTCATGTAAAGGAAGTAGATTTATCTCCCCTTCCACTGACATAAGGTCATGTAAAGGAAGTAGATTTATCTCCCCTTCCACTGACATAAGGTCATGTAAAGGAAGTAGATTTATCTCCCCTTCCACTGACATAAGGTCATGTAAAGGAAGTAGATTTATCTCCCCTTCCACTGACATAAGGTCATGTAATGGAAGTAGATTTATCTCCCCTTCCACTGACATAAGGTCTTTTAGGACATGTATAGTGTACTCAGCATACTTTAACTGAAAACAGGATTTAAGAAAGCTTTCAGGTTCCTATTCAGAGGACTGCCATTTTAAATTTCAATATCAGGGATGAGCCCATGCCTTTGGCACTGGTACTGATTCGAGAATGCAATACATGTATATATCCCAAAATTAATATGGTCAAGGCCAACAGAGAATCAATACAATGCCAACACAGAATCAGCCATTTCATAATAGTTTTATTAAATTATCCAAACAGTCCATATGGCTAGTCTGTATAAACAGTCTGTATGACCAGCCAGTGGTCCATGCTACTGGTCCATATGTAAATCGATAGTGCCCTCCTATCAATATTCTGTCCCTAATTACCTTGTGGCCATTTTTATGCATTATTTAATAATAATAAATCATACTTAAAAATCTCATTCTGTAGTAGTGTCAAGTAGCGATATGATAATACAGACTATACATGTATGTACAGGATTTCTTGGTGGCCTCTGTGGCACAGAATTATAGCCAAGATTTCTTGGTTGCTTCTGTGGCGCAGGGTTATAGCCAAGATCTTTTTGTGGCCTTTTTTGGCACAGTATAATAGCCAAGATCTCTTTGGTGGCCTCTGTGGCACAGGATTATGGCCAAGATCTCTTGATGGCATCTGTGGCACAGGATTAAAGCCAAGATCTCTTGGTGGCCTCTGTATGTATACAGGATTTGAGCCAAGATCTCTTGGTTGCTTTTGTGGCACAGGATTATAGCCAAGGTCTCTTGCTGGCCTCTGTAGTACAGGGTTATAGCCAAGATCTCTTGGTGGCCTTTGTGGCACAGGATTATGGCCAAGATCTCTTGGTGGCTTCTATGGCCAAGAATTAAAGCCAAGATCTCTTGGTGGCCTTTTTGGCACAGGATTATAGCCAAGATCTCTTGGTTGCTTTTGTGGCACAGGATTATAGCCAAGGTCTCTTGCTGGCCTCTGTAGTACAGGATTATGGCCAAGATCTCTTGGTGGCTTCTGTGGCCAAGAATTATAGCCAAGATCTCTTGGTGGCCTTTTTGGCACAGGATTATAGCCAAGATCTCTTGGTGGCTTCTGTGGCAAAGGATTATAGCCAAGATCTCTTGGTGGCTTCTGTGGCAAAGGATTATGGCCAAGATCTCTTGGTGGCTTCTATGGCCAAGAATTATAGCCAAGATCTCTTGGTGGCCTTTTTGGCACAGGATTATAGCCAAGATCTCTTGGTTGCTTTTGTGGCACAGGATTATAGCCAAGGTCTCTTGCTGGCCTCTGTAGTACAGGATTATGGCCAAGATCTCTTGGTGGCTTCTGTGGCCAAGAATTATCGCCAAGATCTCTTGGTGGCCTTTTTGGCACAGGATTATAGCCAAGATCTCTTGGTGGCCTATGTGGCACAGGATTATGGCCAAGATCTCTTGGTGGCTTCTGTGGCAAAGGATTATAGCCAAGATCTCTTGGTGGGCTCTGTGGCACAGGATTTTAGCTAAGATCTCTTGGTTGCCTCTGTGGCTGAGTGCTGAAGGAAGTTTGTCATCTACTGTTAATCACTGGTGTGTTCAGCAATGAGGTTGCAAGTTCAAGCCTTACTGCAGGTAAGGTGTGCACAACCCCAATTTTAACTGATGAGGATTAAGTTTTTCTCTCCAAGGTTAGAGATAGTTACTGGCTACTCTAAATTCCTTCCCAAATAAAAGCTATCTGCCTAATATACCGTTGACAGGCATGTATTGTCCATTTTTTTTTCTTTTAATCTCATTATACATAACTACAGACTCAGAAGAGATTTTAACTCGTTCTGGATTGTTGTCACTGGCCGTCACCATTTTGTTGTTTTATTTTTTGCAGTTATTTTGTAGCTAAAAGTAACATTAAATCCCATTCAAACAAAAATCTTTATTGGAATAAATTAGTTATGGCATGGTTTTTACACAGGTATAAGTGTTTTAACAGAAGAATGTAATGTTACCATGGGAACAATACCAGACAGGAAGTATCCATTTTCTGATCATGAAGGTGTTGCTGCCATATTTTCCATAAACAAAAATGAGAAATGTAAGTTTTGGTTATTTGATATAATGTTATTCTACTTGAATTGTACGAAGGTGAGGAACTACCGCAGGTCGGGGTTTTCTCCTGGTACTTAGGCTTCCTCCCCAATAACTGAAGGTCGGGGTTTTCTCCTGGTACTTAGGCTTCCTCCCCCAATAAAAACAGGACACCATGATATAGCTGAAAAATTACTGAAACACAAAGCTCATGGTTCTCACTGGGCACTCACTCCCAAAAAAAACCTAGCGGCATAATGTAGTCCTGGAGTTGCTGAAAGTGGCATAATTCATTAAAAAACTCAATTGTTCATTGTAAAATATTCCTTATCTTTTCAATAGTAAATTATACAGATTTACAAAAGTATGAATTTCAACCAGGATGAGAGAGATATACTGGTAGTCAGAATATTGAAAATAATACTTTCTGAAAATCCTGTCTTCTTATTACCCAATGCAAGGAATATAAAACTTGAATAAATATATTTTGTTTTCAGCTGATGGATCCTATGTATCCAGTAAACTAGAAATAGCAGGAATAGTCAATGACAGCCTCGGTGTGATAGAGAGAGGACGAAAGAAAGCTTCCAGCGACTGCACGTTCTACACGGTACTAGCTGTTATGTCTGTGTTCTTACTGTACGTCATATCATCTGTGGATGTACCGTATGGTTTAGGGTTAATTCGAGGGATTGTACTAGTTTTGCTGACCTTGACCTTTGGATTTTCTATATGGAATCGGCTCATTCTAAACAAGATGGAAGAACATGGCCTTATAAACACCCAGAAAGACATGGAGAATTATTTGGTGTTTTTAAGAGATGAAAACCTTCACTAATTAATCTGTGATATATTATATTTGTATGCGGATTTATGGACATCCATTTTATTTTTTGTTAAATACTTTACAAGCTTTAAGTGATGTTGTCTTTCATTCCATTAAATATTATCTATTGTTGATTTCAAAGTAATTTTTTAACATATATTTGTTGTCTCTTGTTTGTGAAGAGTTTTATCTTGTAATAAATGACAGATGTGCAATCTTTAATGTTTTCTAGCAGAATGGTCTTCTGACTATTGCCAATTTTAATTCCTCCCACTCTTGAAAAGTGGGGGGTATACAGTGATGCAGGTGCCCGTCCTTAAATTACACAAAGGTATCCATCTCTTATCTCCTCCTCTTTCTACAATGCAACATGGAATTTAAGAAAAAATTTATCTTTGTCACATTGTGGTAATAATGGTTTAAACAGTCCAACCCACAAAGGGTAATAATGGTTCAAACAGTCCAACCCACAAAGGGTAATAATGGTTCAAGCTGCCCAACCCACAAATGGTAATAATGGTTCAAGCAGCCCAACCCACAAAGGGTAATAATGGTTCAAGCAGTCCAACCCACAAAGGGTAATAATGGTTCAAACAGTCCAACCCACAAAGGGTAATAATGGTTCAAGCAGTCCAACCCACAAAGGGTAATAATGGATCAAACAGTCCAACCCACAAAGGGTAATAATGGATCAAACAGTCCAACCCACAAAGGTAGTAATGGTTCAAAAAGTCCAACCCACAAAGGGTAATAATGGTTCAAGCAGTCCAACCCACAAAGGGTAATAATGGTTCAAACAGTCTAACCCACAAAGGGTAATAATGGTCCAAACAGTCCAACCCACAAAGGTAGTAATGGTTCAAAAAGTCCAACCCACAAAGGGTAATAATGGTTCAAGCAGTCCAACACACAAGGGTAGTAATGGTTCAAAAAGTCCAACCCACAAAGGGTAATAATGGTTCAAGCAGTCCAACCCACAAAGGGTAATAATGGTTCAAACAGTCTAACCCACAAAGGGTAATAATGGTCCAAACAGTCCAACACACAAGGGTAGTAATGGTTCAAACAGTCCAACCCACAAAGGGTAATAATGGTCCAAATAGTCCAACCCACAAAGGGTAATAATGGTTCAAACAGTCCAACCCACAAAGGGTAATAATGGCTCAAACAGTCCAACCCACAAAGGGTAATAATGGTTCAAACAGTCTAACCCACAAAGGGTAATAATGGTTCAAACAGTCCAACCCACAAAGGGTAATAATGGTCCAAATAGTCCAACCCACAATGGGTAATAATGGTTCAAACAGTCCAACCCACAAAGGGTAATAATGGTTCAAACAGTCCAACCCACAAAGGGTAATAATGGTTCAAACAGTCCAACCCACAAAGGGTAATAATGGTTCAAACAGTCCAACCCACAAAGGGTAATAATGGTTCAAACAGTCCAACCCACAAAGGGTAATAATGGTTCAAACAGTCCAACCCACAAAGGGTAATAATGGTTCAAACAGTCTAACCCACAAAGGGTAATAATGGTCCAAACAGTCCAACACACAAGGGTAGTAATGGTTCAAACAGTCCAACCCACAAATGGTAATAATGGTTCAAGCAGTCCAACCCACAAAGGGTAATAATGGTTTTAACAGTCCAACCCACAAATGGTAATAATGGTTCAAGCAGTCCAACCCACAAAGGGTAATAATGGTTCAAACAGTCTAACCCACAAAGGGTAATAATGGTCCAAACAGTCCAACACACAAGGGTAGTAATGGTTCAAAAAGTCCAACCCACAAAGGGTAATAATGGTTCAAGCAGTCCAACCCACAAAGGGTAATAATGGTTCAAACAGTCTAACCCCCAAAGGGTAATAATGGTCCAAACAGTCCAACACACAAGGGTAGTAATGGTTCAAACAGTCCAACCCACAAAGGGTAATAATGGTCCAAATAGTGCAACCCACAAAGGGTAATAATGGTTCTAACAGTCCAATCCACAAAGGGTAATAATGGTTCAAGCAGTCCAACCCACAAAGGGTAATAATGGTTCAAACAGTCCAACCCACAAAGGGTAATAATGGTTCAAACAGTGCAACCCACAAAGGGTAATAATGGTTCTAACAGTCCAATCCACAAAGGGTAATAATGGTTCAAGCAGTCCAACCCAGAAAGGGTAATAATGGTTCAAACAGTCCAACCCACAAAGGGTAATAATTATCCAAATAGTGCAACCCACAAAGAGTAATAATGGTTCAAACAGTCAAACCCACAAAGGGTAATAATGGTTAAAACAGTGCAGCACAGAAAGGGTAATAATGGTTCAAACAGTCCAACCCACAAGGGGTAATAATGGTTCAAACAGTCCAACCCACAAAGGGTAATAATGGTCCAAACAGTGCAACCCACAAAGGGTAATAATGGTCCAAACAGTGCAACACACAAAGGGTAATAATGATCCAAATAGTGCAACCCACAAAGGGTAATAATGGTTCAAACAGTCAAATCCACAAAGGGTAATAATGGTTAAAACAGTGCAACACAGAAAGGGTAATAATGGTTCAAACAGTCCAACCCACAAATGGTAATAATGGTTTAAACAGTCTAACCCACAAAGGGTAATAATGGTCCAAACAGTCCAACCCACAAAGGGTAATAATGGTCCAAACAGTCCAACCCACAAGGGGTAATAATGGTTCAAACAGTCCAACCCACAAAAGGTAATAATGGTCCAAACAGTGCAACCCACAAGGGTAATAATGGTTCAAACAGTCCAACCCACAAAGGGTAATAATGGTCCAAACAGTGCAACCCACAAAGGGTAATAATGGTTCAAACAGTGCAACCCACAAAGGGTAATAATGGTCAAACAGTCCAACCCACAAAGGGTAATAATGGTCCAAACAGTGCAACCCACAAAGGGTTATAATGGACAAAATAGTGCAACCCACAAAAGGTAATAATGGTTCAAACAGTGCAACCCACAAGGGGTAATAATGGTTCAAACAGTCCAACCCACAAAGGGTAATAATAGTTCAAACAGTCAAACCCACAAAGGGTAATAATGGTTCAAACAGTCCAACCCACAAAGGGTAATAATGGTCCAAACAGTCCAACCCAAAAGGGTAATAATGGTTCAAACAGTCCAACCCACAAAGGGTTATAATGATCCAAATAGTGCAACCCACAAAGGGTAATAATGGTTCAAACAGTGCAACCCACAAAGGGTAATAATGGTTAAAACAGTGTAACACACAAAGGGTAATAATGGTCCAAACAGTGCAACCCACAAAAGGTAGTAATGGTTCAAGCAGTCCAACCCACAAAGGGTAATAATGGTTCAAACAGTCCAACCCACAAAGGGTAATAATGGTTCAAACAGTCCAACCCACAAAGGGTAATAATGGTTCAAGCAGTCCAACCCATAAAGTGAAATAATAATGGTTCAAACAGTCCAAACCACAAAGGGTAATAATGGTCCTAACCGAGCAACCCACAAAAGGTAATAATGGTTCAAGCAGTCCAACCCACAAAGGGTAATAATGGTTCAAACAGTCCAACCCACAAAGGGTTATAATGGTTCAAACAGTGCAACCCACAAAGGGTAATAATGGTTCAAACAGTCCAACCCACAAAAGGTAATAATGGTTCAAACAGTCCAACCCACAAAGGGTAATAATGGTTCAAGTAGCCCAACCCACAAAAGGTAATAATGGTTCAAGCAGCCCAACCCACAAAAGGTAATAATGGTTCAAGCAGTCCAACCCACAAAGGGTAATAATGGTTCAAACAGTCCAACCCACAAAGGGTAATAATGGTTCAAGCAGTCCAACCCACAAAGGGTAATAATGGTTCAAGCAGCCCAACCCACAAAAGGTAATAATGGTTCAAGCAGTCCAACCCACAAAGGGTAATAATGGTTCAAGCAGCCCAACCCACAAGAGGTAATAATGGTTCAAGCAGTCCAACCCACAAAAGGTAATAATGGTTCAAGCAGTCCAACCCACAAAGGGTAATAATGGTTCAAGCAGCCCAACCCACAAAGGGTTATAATGGTTCAAGCAGTCTAACCCACAAAGGGTAATAATGGTTCAAACAGTCCAACTCACAAAGGGGAATAATGGATCAAACAGTCCAACCCACAAAGGGTAATAATGGTTCAAACAGTCCAACCCACAAAAGGTAATAATGGTTCAAACAGTCCAACTCACAAAGGGTAATAATGGTTCAAGCAGCCCAACCCACAAAGGGTAATAATGGTTCAAACAGTCCAACCCACAAAGGGTAATAATGGTTCAAACAGTCCAACCCACAAAGGGGAATAATGGATCAAACAGTCTAACCCACAACTGGTAATAATGGTTCAAGCAGTCCAACCCACAAAGGGGAATAATGGATCAAACAGTCCAACCCACAAAGGGTAATAATGGTTCAAACAGTCCAACCCACAAAGGGTAATAATGGTTCAAACAGTCCAACTCACAACTGGTAATAATGGTTCAAGCAGTCCAACCCACAAAGGGTAATAATGGTTCAAACAGTCCAACTCACAAAGAGGAATAATGGATCAAACAGTCCAACCCACAAAGGGTAATAATGGTTCAAACAGTCCAACCCACAAAAGGTAATAAGGGTTCAAACAGTCCAACCCACAAAAGGTAATAATGGATCAAACAATCCAACCCACAAAGGGTAATAATGGATCAAACAGTCCAACCCACAAAGGGTAATAATGGTTCAAACAGTCCAACCCACAAAAGGTAATAATGGATCAAACAGTCCAACCCACAAAGGGTAATAATGGTTCAAGCAGTCCAACCCACAAAGGGGAATAATGGATCAAACAGTCTAACCCACAACTGGTAATAATGGATCAAACAGTCCAACCCACAAAGGGTAATAATGGTTCAAGCAGTCCAACCCACAAAGGGTAATAATGGTTCAAACATTCCAACCCACAAAGGGTAATAATGGATCAAACAGTCCAACCCACAAAGGGTAATAATGGTTCAAAAAGTCCAACTCACAAAGGGTAATAATGGTTTTAACAGTCCAACCCACAACTGGTAATAATGGTTCAAACATTCCAACTCACAAAGGGTAATAATGGTTTTAACAGTCCAACCCACAACTGGTAATAATGGTTCAAACAGTCCAACCCACAAAGGGTAATAATGGTTCAAGCAGTCCAACCCACAAAGGGTAATAATGGTTCAAACATTCCAACTCACAAAGGGTAATAATGGTTTTAACAGTCCAACCCACAAAAGGTAATAATGGATCAAACAATCCAACCCACAAAGGGTAATAATGGTTCAAACAGTCCAACCCACAAAGGGTAATAATGGTTCAAACAGTCCAACTCACAAAGGGTAATAATGGTTTTAACAGTCCAACCCACAAAAGGTAATAATGGATCAAACAATCCAACCCACAAAGGGTAATAATGGTTCAAACAGTCCAACCCACAAAGGGTAATAATGGTTCAAACAGTCCAACTCACAAAGGGTAATAATGGTTTTAACAGTCCAACCCACAAAAGGTAATAATGGTTCAAACATTCCAACTCACAAAGGGTAATAATGGTTTTAACAGTCCAACCCACAACTGGTAATAATGGTTCAAACATTCCAACTCACAAAGGGTAATAATGGTTCAAACAGTACAACCCACAAAGGGTGATTATCGTTTAAACAGTCATAATCATACAAGCCATACAGTCAAAAGCTGAATAGTGGTCCATAAAGTTACTTGTATGTTGTGCACTAGTCAAGTTATTAACAGAATAATGGTCCAAACAGAAATTCTAAATAATGGTCCAAACAGAAATTCTAAATAATGGTCCAAACAGACAATCTAAATAATGGTCCAAACAGTCAATCTGAATAATGGTCCATACATACAATCTAAATTATGGTCCAAAAAGATAATCTGAATAATGGTCCATACATACAATCTAAATTATGGTCCAAAAAGATAATCTGAATAATGGTCCAAATGTACAATTTGAATTATGGTCTGAACAGACAATCTGAATAATGAAATAAACATACAATTTAAATAATGGTCCAAACAGATAATCTAAATAATAATCCAACCAGACCATCTGAATAAAGGGTTATAACTTCTATCAGGAGACATCTGTAAATTTGAGACCAATAAAGTGAATTCTAGAACTGTTTTGCTGATCATTTTTGCAATTTACAGTTTCACTCTAGCAGTTAGCAATTACAGGCTCCTGGGTACCTCTAGTTACTTTTTTATGCTACTTTTATAGGTGTTCAAGCAATCCGTACTTTTATAAGTGTTCAATTAATCCATACTTTTATAGGTGTTCAAGCAATCCGTACTGTTATAAGTGTTCAAGTGATCCATACTTTTATAGGTGTTCAAGCAATCCGTACTTTTATAAGTGTTCAAGTGATCCATACTTTTATAGGTGTTCAAGCAATCCCTACTTTTATAAGTGTTCAAGTGATCCATACTTTTATAGGTGTTCGAGCAATCCTTACTTTTATAGGTGTTAGAGCAATCATTACGTTTATAGGTGTTCAAGCGATCTTATTCAACTGTATTGAATATTGGTCCATAGTCATATGCTACATAAATTACAGGTAATCATGCATATTCATAAGCTGAATAATGATCCAATACACATTATGCATGTTTTCTTTATCCAGAGTTAGTTCCGTGGATATCCTGGGTGACCACTGACCATATTGGGTAACACAGAGTGCCTGATTCTTTGTTTGTTTTTGTTTGAATGGTGTTTTAACGCCACATTCAGCAATTTTTCAGCTATTTCATGGTGTCCAGTTTTTATTGGGGGAGGAAGCCGGAGTACCCGGAGAGAACCCCCGACCTGTGGTAGGAAAACTGGCAATCCTTGTCAATTAAGATTTAAGTCCAGTACACCCAGCCCACATTGATACTCGAACCCGCAATCTCAGTGTTGACAGACCACGTGATCAATAGCAGACGAACCACCTTGACCACTCGGCCACCGAGGCCCCCTGATTCTTTGTCAACTGTGTTCTAATGTTCATGTTGAGCAATTGATATACACTTTAGTGAGAGAAAGAAATTAGATGCCATGGAGTGTTTTGGTCAAAATCTCTATATTTTGTTTATTTTACATGGATTAACTTCTTTTTCTTATCAGATATAAGATATTTGATACACTTACAGTTTTGACTCATCGCTAAGGTCCTCATGTGTAACAGATATTCCCACATGTCATGAAGTATACAAATTTAGACATACCTTAATGGTAAAACAATGGACTGATACCAATAGAAGATATCATGGCAATAAAACCTCCAGCAGGTTTGTACAAAACAACTTTCTTTTTATAACCTGCCACACAAAGTGGCAGGGAATTATGTTATATCCTCCATATGTCCATCCGTCCATGACTTGGTGGTTTCCAGGTGACAACTTGAAAATTTTGTTTAAACTGCACAGCTGTTCAGTGTAATAAAATGAAGATCAAGGTTGATTTTCAGCACAATCCAATTTGTAGTCTTCGACTTGGGCCAATTCAAATTTTTTTTGGTAACCAGATGATAACTTAAAAATGTGTCAACATATTTTGTTTAAACTTTGCACAGATGTTAAGTAAAATGAAGATCAAGCACAATCCTATTTGTAGTTTTTGAGTTGTGCCAATTTGAAATAAATTTTATAGGTCCATGGTCAAGGTAAAAATTGTCTTCTCAGATGGATTGTTATCATGATCAGCTGTTCCTATAGGCTGATTTTAAATCAGTAAAATGTGTTCATGAATATTAAAAACAATGCAAAATGGAGGGGTATCATTTAATGGCCCATTAAATGTCCTATTTTTGGAGGTAAGTGGTAAAGGGTACATGGCTTTGGGGTTCCTAGTGAGCACTCCCTGAGAATAAGACATCATTGTTAAGTGGCAAAATTTTAATCACAACTTCTTATTATAGCTTATATTCAACACCATATACATACATATTTACACTGACTAGTCAAATAGCTAATATTTAGCCCATGTGTTTGTTACATACTCATAATTTCAATATTAAATATTTGTGATAAAAATCAAGTTTCTAATAAGGCAAACAAATTTTACCACTTTCCATGGAACAATTTTACCACGTTCCATGATGTTTTGTCATAACCAGTAAAAAATCTGGAATGAAAAAAAGTTCAGTGTAACAGTTCAGATGCATACAATCCAGAGATATAATATAGTACCAATATTAAAACAAAGAAAACTTAGCACTAAAATATTTGTAAGTCACCAAACATAACAATATATAAAACAATTATAACTAAATACTTGAGATTTCTTTCATATAACATGTACAAAAAGAGTATTAGCAAAAAAATCCTTCCAAATATACAGCTATATTAATATTATGATAATAAAACTGATATACAGATATATCACAATAGCCAAGAACAACCTGTGATAGACGACATATTTTGTTAAGTGTAAGATTTCTAGCGAAAAACAAGGTTTTACAGCAAAACTGTACTGGAAATTTGTTGAAAGTAACAGTAACAAACATTAACCAACACTAGCACAATATTTCATCTATTTACGTCATAAAAGGTTTATAAAATTATATTATCACGAAGTATATGTATAACTATGAAATAGTTCATTTTACTTAAAAGTAAATTGGAAATTTAAAAAAAAACAAGTTACCACAAAAGCAAGTACAGCAAAAAATAGACAACTGACAAATTTTGAAAACTATCTAACAAAAGATGTATTATAGATTTATCTCCCCTGTCTTTAAAACCCTGTTCAATTCATAACTGGTGTTAGTTATATCATATGATAATGCAGTTTGTGTAAGTTAATGAACATATAAAGTCATTTCATCCACACAGGATATTAAAGAATATTTCTAACATCCTTAATACTATTTTGCATAAAATCTTGATAGTTTCATTTCAAAATAGACTTATGACATGGGTATTTCATGTGTAGCTGCATATCTTCCATAGACTTGGTGGAACAGCTGCCTCTCAATGTCGATCAGTAGTGTACTAGCACCGAGTCGGAACAACTGAGGATTCAGCCAATCGTCACCGAGTTCTTCCTTCATTAGAATCAGCCAGGTACAGGCATCCTTAGCACTTCTTATCCCACCGGCTGGTTTGAAGCCAACCTAGTAAACAACAAAACTATATACAGTCTGGATAAATGTCTACATGACTTGAACCGATAATAAAAACGTCAGAGTAAATTTAATATTGGCAGATGATTTGGACAGAAGGTCAAAGAACTTAGTTTATTACCTTTTGATGGAAGGTTCAAATGTATTGATGGTTTAAAACAATTTAATATAAAATTTCCTCTTCAACAAAGATCTTTTTTATAATCAATGTACTTGACCTACTAACCTTATGACCTGTTCTATTATAGTACTCCCTAATAGCTCTCACCATAACCAAGGCAACTGGGAAAATAGCATTCACACCTTCCTTGCCAGTCGATGTCTTTATGAAATCAGCACCTGTAAATAGTTATATACACAGGTTATTTTGTATGTATCTTATATCTACAAGAAATGCAAACTGTAATCACTCACCTGATAAACTAGAGGCTCCCAGGAGCCTATAATCACTCACCTGGAATACAAATGACTCCAACAATATTTAAATTTTTGCAATTTTCCGTTTCACTTCTAGTTGTTATAGCTTTTAAGGTACTGATCAAAAACTAAACATTTCTTCAAAAATTTTGATTTAATACAATAACTCCTATAAGGTGTGATCAGACAATTTCTAAAAATTATATGATTTGTGGGCCTTGTCCTTTTGGTTAATTTAGTAATTTACAGTTTTACTCTAGGGGTTATAGACTTTTTTTTTAATTTATAACACAAAAACTTATTATTTTGTCCAAAATTTGTCATCAAAGGGCAATAACTCCTATAAAAAGTCATCTGACAATTTTGGACTAAGCAATGACTTGAAGGCCTTGCTTTGATGATTATTTCTGCAATTTACAGTTTCACTCTAAGTATAATGGCATTTAAGTTACAGGGCAATAACTACAATTTCACCAAAAATTTTTATTGAAGGGGAATAACTCCTATAAAGAGTAATCTGACAATTTCAGACCAATAAAGTGAATTGTAGAACTTGTATTTCTGATCATTTCTGCAATTTACAGTTTCATTCTAGTTATAGTTGTTAGGTTACAGGACAAAAATGAAAAATTTTACAAAAAAAAATTGTCATTTAAGAGCAATAAAGAGTAATCTGACAATTTCAGACAAATAAAGTGCATTGTAGAACTTTTATTGCTGATCATTTTTGCCATTTACAGTTTTCAATGTATACTTTATGTTACAGGACAAAAATGAAAAATTCATAAAAATTGGTCATTAAAGGGCAATAACTCATATAAGGAGTGGTCCAACAAAGTGTTTTGTAGCCAGTGCAAAGTTGATCATTTAAGAAATAAACAATTTCAATGTAGCTCAAAAATCATTATTTTAAAGTACACAAATTTCTACAGGAATCCATTAAACAACTTCAGATTAATAGCAACAATTGTAGACCTTAATGTGCTGATCAGTTTGAGGTAACGGTTGACACCTATGCTCGATTTTTAGTAACTGCAGCAATCTTTGTCCGTTGCTCAACACCCCGAGTAAAAATTTGAAACTAGGAACCCTTAGGATGATTGTGGACAAGTTTGAAAAAAATTAGTCTAGTGGTTTCAGATAAGAAAATATGTTTAAAAAGTTTACAACAGACGACAGACAGATGAAGGACACCAAGTGATGGCAAAACCTCACATGGACCTTGGGTCCAGTTGAGCTAAAAATTCTAATTAAAGGATATATCAGATTCACAGATTAACTGGATTATAAGAATATTTCCACATACCAGCCATCATACAGACCAGACTAGCTTTATAGATATTAGCCATGTTTCCCAGCTCTCCTGTAGCTAAGATTGTTTTAAGGTGGGCATCACCACAAGCTTCTCTCATTGCCTTGACCTCTTCATATACACCTGCAATAAACATAAACAATTAATAATGTTTTTGGTCTCGTCTACCTGTAAGGTTCAATGTAGCCAATGGATTTCCAAGTCATTGTGTGGACCAGGTAGTTACCTGTAAAGATTACTACAGCCCCTCATCTTTGGGGACCACGTAGCTTAGTACACCAAGTATCTGGTATCATTTACCTGTATAGATCACTGCAGCCCCCATCTTTGGGGTCCATGCAGCTTAGTGGACCAAATAGGTGGTATCATTTACCTGTACACATTTAGATCACTGTAGCCCCTAATTTTGGGGTCCACATAGCTTAGTACACCAAGTAGCTGATATCATGTACCTGTACAGATCACTGCAGCCCCCCATCTTTGGGGTCCACGCAGCTTAGTGGACCAAGTAGTTGGTATCATTTATCTGTATAGATCACTGCAGCCCCTCATCTTTGGGGTCCACACAGCTTAGTGGACCAAGTAGTTGGTATCATTTACCTGCACAGATCACTGCAGCCCCTCATCCTTGGGGTCCACGTAGCTTAATGGACCAGATAGTTGGTCTCATCTACCTGCACAAGTTGCTTCATAAAGCAGGTTTTATAGTCATTTGTATGTTTTTCCTTAGATCTTGTTTCCCCATATTTTTTTAGTCACCTGTACATGACAAAGATAATAGAAAAAAAAAAATATATATATATATATATCCAACACCAGTACAAATTTGTTTTAAAAGAATTTTTACATTAAATTTTATTTGATATTTATTACTGCCTAGTAATAAGGAGTAATTGTCTATGAACGCTGGTAATAAGATCATAGGGTACCAAATTTTAAGGCTGATAGATTTTCAAGCACCTGAGATTACAGGTATACATGGATATTCATGGATTTTTTTAAAACCGTATAAATTGTCAATTTTTAATATTGGTTTTATAAGAAAAAGAACAAAAATTTATTGTATTGATAGTCTCTATATATACCAAGTAAAACTGAAAGCATGTGAAATCAAAATGAAACACTGTTGTGGATTTAATTCTCTCAGAAAATATTCACACCATACCTCGCCAGTTTCCTGACAATGCATACTGTCTATTTATAACTATGTCAATTTCAGTGGCTCCATCTGCCACAGCCATTCGAATCTCCTCTAATCTTGTTTTTAGTGGTGTTTGTCCAGTAGGAAAGCCTGTTGCCACTGGAAATACAGAATTTGACTGAGAAATAAGCAATTTAAAATATAAGAAAATTCTACTTTCATTATATTTTCAATATCAAGCTTTAAGTGTGTGATTATAAAGATTGTATTCATCTCTTACTTTAGTGCTTATTTTCATGCACATCAATTTATGTGCATCAAGTCAGCTAGTCTTTTGCACATGTGTACTGTGTTTGAGTAATATACCAACATACCAAATATCAGCTCAATTACTGCAAGCATTTAGAAACTAGAGGCTCCCAGGAGCCTGTAATCCCTCACCTGGGACAAAAACAGAAATTTTCATAAAAGAAGTCATCTGACAATTTCAGACCAATTAAGTGAATTCTAGGGTTTGTATTGCTGATCATTTTTGCCATTTACATTTTCACTCTAGCTAATATAGGTTTTAAGGTACATGACAAAAACGGAAAATTTCATTAAAAATTGTCATTTAAGGGCAATAACTCCTATAAGGAGTCATCTGATTATTTCAGGCCAAATAAGTGAATTGTTGTAGAGCTTGTATTGCTGATCATTTTTGCTATTAACAGTTTCACTCTAGTTGTTATAGTTTTTAAGGCTAAAGGACAAAAACAGAAAATTTCATAAAAAATTTTCATTTAAGGGCGATAACTCCTAGGAGTCATCTGACAATTTCAGACCAATTAAGTGAATTCTAGGGCTTGTATTGCTGATCATTTTTGCCTTTTACAGTTTCACTCTAGCTGTTATAGGTTTTAAGTTACATGACGAAAACGGAAAATTTCATAAAAAATTGTCATTTAAGGGCAATAACTCATATAAGGAGTCATACAAAAATTTCAGACTAATAAAGTGAATTATAGACCTTATATTGCTGATCATTTTTGCCAATTATAGTTTCATTCTAGCTGTTATAGTTTTTCAGTTATAGGACAAAAACAGAAAGTTTCATTAAAAAAGGGCAATAACTCATATAAGAAGTCATATGACAATTTCAGACCAATGAAGGGAATTGTAGGACTTAAATTGCTGATCATTTTTGCCATTTACAGTTTTAATCTAGCTCTTATAGTTTTCAAGTTATATTGAAAATACCGAAAATTTTGTCAAAAATCATCATTAAATGGCAATAACTCCTACAGGAAGCCATTACACAACTTCACACTAATAGCAACTATTGTAGACCTTCAAAGTAACAGTTTTCTCTATAGTTATTACAATTTTTGAGATATTGATCAAAAACGAGTTGACACCCATGTTCTATTTTTAATAACAGTGGCAATCGTTGTCCGTTAATCAACACCCTGGGTATAAATTTGAAACTAGGAACACTAAGGATGATTGTGGCCTAGTTTGAAAAAAATTGGCCCAGTTGTTTTTAGAGGAGATTGAAAAAGTTTACTACAGACGACGGACGTCAAGTGATGGCAAAAGCTCACATGGACCTTCGGTCCAGTTGAGCTAATAAAAGTCTGTAAAACATGTGTGACAAACTGAAGGACAGTCACCACATATAAGATTCTGGGTATACAACAACAACCACAATCACCTTTGACACAATTGGTTGAGAAATCTCTCAAGGTAGATAAGCCTCAGGTACAAAAGCAGTATATTTATGTAAAACTGTATCAACAAAGTACAAATAAACAGTATAAAAATATATAAAATCTCGTGTATTTTTTTTTACACCTTCAGCCTTTGTTTGCAAACATCAAGGGCAGACAACATACATAGTCGTAGTAATAGGGGGTCGACTTGTGGCAGAGGTTACATCTTAGAACCAGTTATGTTCTCTGTGCCCGAGGGTAACTGATTGACAGATTGTATTAGCAGACAGTAACAAAAAATGTGCAATAGCCAATGTGGCTAAGGCATTCCAATTTGAATTAGTCACAAATGGATTTTGTTAGCCACTTATAGTTTTATGTGAATTGTTTGTTTGTTTGTTTGATGGTGTTTAACGCCACTTTCAGCAATTTTTCAGCTATATCATGGCGTCCAGTTTTTATTGGGGGAGGAAGTCGGAGTACCCGGAGAAAACCCCCGACCTGCGGTAGGAAAACTGGCAATCCTTGTCAATTAAGATTGGAGTTGAGTACACCCTGTCTGCAGTGAGAATCGAACCCGCAATCTCAGTGTTGACAGAACACGTGATCAATAGTAGACGAACTACCTTGACCACTCGGCCACCGAGGCCCCTGTGTGAATTGTAATAGTTTTCTTATTCATATTTCATATCATGAATCTATTCAAGAAAAACTATACATTCAACATTAAATGTTTATTTTATTCAATGCATTTATTAAAACAGTAACATTTAAAAGAGTAACGGTAAATAAAAAACTTCATAGCAAGATAATTAGTCGGGTTTCCTCCAGATCAGGATTCTGATATAAATGTTTGGCAGGGTGCTCTGGTAAAAACCTCAGCATAGACATTTGTTGTGTCGCTGTTGGCGATACTTTGGCACTATTTTCTGTTGTATTGTTTATTAAACAGATTAAAGCAGTGGGCAGTACCTTCCATTAATTAATGCCTCAATCATGTTTACTTGAACAGGTGTAAACATAATCATGACATCGCTCGATAGCCAAATTGTGAGTAAGTTACCATTAGATTAAATAAACTAGCCAGGTGGATTACAGTTGTAATGCATGAATGATGAAAAAAAATGTGACAAAGTTAAATTTTCAATGATTTCCTACATGTGGGTACTGCAATTGGAAAATTGCATTTTATTTCAGCCACAAAAAAAATAGCATTTGCGATTTGTGACTTTCAGAAGACATTTGCATGTACCTTCTTCTGAATTTTAATTCAATTATTTCTTTTAGTAAAATATTCAATTGTAGTTAAACTGATAAATTCTGAAAAACACTGTACCAGTCAAGAGTTGCTTCCCCTTCATTAATACTACATGTAATAATACTTTGTGCGTGTTCTTTGTGTAGTATTTCAAGCAAAAAATGTTATTCATACATTTTAAATATATTTTTACAAAAATAAATGAATATATAATGAAATTTTGCAGAAAGAGTCTATTAAATGAGAAACCAAATGTCTAGTGGTTCACTGAAAATGACCCAGTGGTTCACTGAAAGGTAAGTTGCAGTTTCAATTCATGTGGTGAACTTTAACAAAATAAAAAGTTAAACATTTAATCAAACTGTAGGTCAAAAGGTCATCTTGATGGCGGACTCAAGTTAACCCTGTTTTGTAGGAGCTCAAATGTGCCTGACCAACTATCAACATGACACCATGGATATAAGCATTCCACGAGCCTGACTACATGTAACTATCAACTGGATACCATGGATATAAGCATTCCAGGAGCCTGACTACATGTAACTATCAACTGGATACCATGGATATAAGCATTCCAGGAGCCTGACTACATGTAACTATCAACTGGATACCATGGATATAAGCATTCCAGGAGCCTGACTACATGTAACTATCAACTGGATACCATGGATATAAGCATTCCAGGAGCTTGACTACATGTAACTATCAACTGGATACCATGGATATAAGCATTCCAGGAGCCTGACTACATGTAACTATCAACTGGATACCATGGATATAAGCATTCCAGGAGCCTGACTACATGTAACTATCAACTGGATACCATGGATATAAGCATTCCAGGAGCCTGACTACATGTAACTATCAACTGGATACCATGGATATAAGCATTCCAGGAGCCGACTACATGTAACTATCAACTGGATACCATGGATATAAGCATTCCAGGAGCCTGACTACATGTAACTATCAACTGGATACCATGGATATAAGCATTCCAGGAGCCTGACTACATGTAACTATCAACTGGATACCATGGATATAAGCATTCCAGGAGCCTGACTACATGTAACTATCAACTGGATACCATGGATATAAGCATTCCAGGAGCCTGACTACATGTAACTATCAACTGGATACCATGGATATAAGCATTCCAGGAGCCTGACTACATGTAACTATCAACTGGATACCATGGATATAAGCATTCCAGGAGCCTGACTACATGTAACTATCAACTGGATACCATGGATATAAGCATTCCAGGAGCCTGACTACATGTAACTATCAACTGGATACCATGGATATAAGCATTCCAGGAGCCTGACTACATGTAACTATCAACTGGATACCATGGATATAAGCATTCCAATCCAATAGATTTTTTTGTTTGAATGGTGTTTAACTCCACTTTCAGCAATTTTTCAGCTATATCATGGCATCCAGTTTTTATTGGGGGAGGAAGCAGGAGTACTTGGAGAAACTCCAACTTGCGATAGGAAATTTGGCAATCCTTGTCAATTAAGATTGGAGTCGAGTACACCCTGCTTGCAGTGAGAATGCAACCTGCAATCTCAGTGTTGACAGACCACGTGATCAATACAGACTTCCCTACCCATTTCAGGCACAAATAGTAAGGCACTCCCCAAAAAATCGTAATTTGAGGTGAATAAAAGTAAAACTTATATTGAGTGTTAAAATGTTGTAATATATATTGTAGATACTGCATATTTTTGTTGTCTTTAATTTTAAACAAATACTAACTTAATGGACAAATCAAATTCAATGTGTTGACTTCTGGGTTTAAGCTGTATATTTTAAACTTGTCCCCCGAGCTTCAATTTAAACACAAATTTCAAAGACACAATATCAACAAGAAAGTTAACATATATGTACACTAATACAGTTTGGCATAACAGGAAGCGGAAACAGAAATGACAAAAATCCAGATTTTTAAAAAATCGTAAGGAATATAGTAAAAATCGTAATGGCGTAATATGGCCTTAAAAATCGAGAGCCTTACGCCAAAATCGTAAGGGTAGGCAAGTCTGTCAATAGCAGATGAACTACCTTAACCACTCGGCCACCCAGATCCCCCTATCTAATGGATGACAATGCTATATATGTAGCTTTCAAACTGATATGCTACATGAACCTATCTGAAAAATATACTGTGAAAGTACTTAAATTCGTGGCAGGGCTCACCACACTTTAGGGAAATAACTTTGTCTCCCTACTCTACTGGGACGTCGCCCTGTGATTTTCCTAAAGTCACCCGATGGTTCACAGTAGATGCTTGCATATGATCTGGTCCGAATAATTCACCCAGACTACCAATTTATCAATAAATGTGTAATTCCAATAAAAACGGCAAACAATATGCATATTTAACATTTTTCAAAGGATTTACGTCTTTCAACTGGATTACGCGCCATTTGTTTATTTACCGGATGTGACTAATTACCGGAAGTGAACAACGAAGAAAAGTAGAGTACAATGGCTCATACCGAAAAATCGTAATTTGTTTAATAAAAAAACACTTTCAATTGATTTCAAACTTCAGTTCTTTCAAAGCATATTGTATTTTAACAATTTTCTTTGATAAATATATGAGCTGCACTTGAAAGAATAAAGATGAATAGTAATTATTGACATCCTGAAAAGTTCTGTAGATGGGTGTCCCATGAAGCAATTTTGATCAGCACAACTTTGTCCAAGTGGAAGTGTGCTGAACATAAGAATTATTTCTGGGTTTAATGTTATGTTAGTTTATCTATCTTCTTTGAACATTTTGCTCAGATAAACATGACATGTTCATAACAAATTGTAAGAAATATTATGATGTATACAAGAACTTCATGAATGATGTTTATGTCTACACCTATACAAATATGTTAAGTTGATCTATTTTTATTTGTGAATACCAAGTACTGACGTAGATAGAAAAAAAGTCGCTATATCTGGTGCTTTTTTTCATTGATTTTATAAAAATAAAGGTTATGTGCTAGTATATATTGCATACCATTAATAATAATGAACTAGAGGCTCCCAGGAGCCTGTATCGCTCACCTGAACCTGAAACCAAACAACCCTTTTTTATCCAGCTTTTCTTTGCTATAAGGAATTGCCCAACACTTCTGCAAAAATCATTAATTTTGACCTTTTAAGTGAAATAACTCCTATAAGGAGGATCCTTTGATGGTTAGAGGGAGAAGGGAGGTTCACTTTTCTGTACCTGTTATACTTTTTTAACTATCAGTCGAAAACTCTCTCGACCCCACCCCCCCCCCTTTTTTTCATTTTTTCTATTTTAATCCAACGTAGCTATGTAGGTAGTCAGGTGTCATGATTTAGACAATTTTGGTAGAGGACATCCTAAAGATGATGTATGCAATGTTTCAAAGCAGTCCTTTCATTGGTTTAAGAGGAGAAGATTTTTTAAAATCAAGTAAATTTGATTAAAAAAATGTTCAAGGAGAATAATTCCTAAACGGTTCATCAGACAATCTTGACCCTTAAGTCATTTTTGTAGCCCTCATAGAGCAGAACAATTAAGCAATGCTAACTTTTTCTCTAGTTCTAATAATTTTCAAGATTTCGAGGCAAAAATGTCAAAAATAATCAATTTCGACAATTAAAGGGCAATAACTCCTATAAGGAGTCATCATACAACTTCAACCCAATGGAGTGTTTCGTAGAGCTTTTGATGCAGATGAAGGCATGTCTCTTCGGTTTTCCAGTATCTGTTACACTTTTTTAAATATAATCCAAAAACTGTATTTTACCGCCCCCCCCATCCTATTTTTAGCCATGGTGGCCATGTTGGTTAATCTGCAGCCATGGTTGGTGCAAACTTGGTTGAGGACATTTGACAGATGATGTGTACAAAGTTTCAAAGCAGTACTTTCAGTTGTTTCAGAGGAGAAGATTTTAAAAAATCAATTAAAACCGATTAAAAAAAACAGTTCAAGGGGAATAACTCTTAAACGGTTAATCAGACAATCTTGACCCTTAAATCTTTTTTGTAGCCCTCATAGAGCAGAACAATTAAGCAATGCTAACTTTTTCTCTAGTTCTAATAATTTTCAAGATTTTGAGGCAAAAATGGCAAAAATCATCAATTTTGACAATTAAAGGGCAATAACTCCTACAAGGAGTCATCATACAACTTTGACCCAATGGAGTGTTTTGTAGAGCTTAAGATGCTGAAGAAGGAAGGTCTCTTCGGTTTTCCTATATCTGTTATACTTTTTGAACTATAAGCAACAAACTGTATTTTGACCCATCTGTTCTATTTTTAGCCATGACGGCCATGTTGGTTGGTCTGAGGCCATGATTTGGGCAAATTTGGTAGAGGGCATTTTACTGATGATGTATGCAAAGTTTCAAAGCAATCCCTTCAGTGGTTTTGGAGGAGAAGATTTTTGAAGAAAAGTTAACGACGACGACGACGGACGACGACGGACGCCAAGTGATGGCAATAGCTCACATGACCCTTCGGGTCAGGTGAGCTAAAAAGAAAGGGAAAAAAAAATGAATCAAAATGTGTTATGATAAAAACACAAGAGAAATAATCCTGGAAATCCACAATTATAAAAAAAATGATATAAATAATGAAAAATGTATATAACTACTGTGAAAATTAATTATTTGTACTGTCCCCTTGACTTCTCCCTAATGTCTCCTGAAGTCTCCCTATCAGGGCCTCACTTCTCCCTGTTTGGCTGCCGTAGAGAAGTCACTTCTCCCTACCTTTTTAGAGTGTGGTGACCCCTGCGTGGGTATCAATTTTCGTGGTTTTACCCAAAATTGCAAGTTCGTGGATTTGTAATTTTGAAGAAACATTTTTTTGTGGTATTTGGCTGTACGCGTTTAGAGTCGGCACATGAAAGTGTTCATTTAATAAAGATATAGATTTTCACAACCTAATAAAGATGATCGAGACATATTTGTTGTTAACTTAAATAAACATATGCCAGAAAATTCCTTTATAATTATGTAATTATCATTAATTAATGTGTTAACGAGCTGTGATTATTTTACTTCATTAAGCTGTAAAGGTAGGTCTCATTTTTATTATCTTTTCATCTTTAAGCTTTAAAACTATCCAGCAAAAATAAACTGTATCAGCTTTAATTTCAATTTGATTTGATTAATTTTATGATCTTAACACCTTTTAAAAAACACCTGGCTAGACTTTTAATTGATTTATGGTGATCGAAGGGATTTGTTTGAAACTACCCTACAGGTTTTTATATAACAGTAGTGAAGTTTTTATGGCTTCAGTCGGGTTTTCTATTTTTTTTTTATTGGAAAAGAACATGTAAACATACAAGATACATTATTATAACACTTCTGTAGACATAAAATGAACACTTTACAAAAACATTTTAATAAACCGACTTGCACAAAAACGTATGAAATCATTTGAAATACCCATTTCCAGTTTTACATGATTTATCTCCCTTTTTACTTCTAGTTACAAAAACTACTAAAAGACTATGATATTGAAATAAAGATTTTGCATTGTTTTTGTATTGTTTGTCTATGCCAATTAAATTATCATCTAATTAACCTCATTAGTAGATGTTACTATAGCCATAGGCAACAGGTGAGTTTGAATATTGGAACATGGATGTCACTGGTAAGCTTGTTTAATCAAGCTATAAAACAGCAGGGGTTCTACCTTAGATTAGCATCAGATAAATGGGGGAATAAACATCAGTTAATTAATTAACAATCATGCTTTAACAGCAGTGAGTTTATCAATGACGATTGTCCATTTCAAAAGTTTTCAACAGGATAAACTGTGGCTGTAGCTGCAGTTTTTAGTACCGGAAGTTGACACTTGATGGCGTTTTTAAAATTGGAAGGTCGTCAATTTCACCAAATAAACATGACAAAAACTTATCCGAAATATTTTTAATGATTGACTTTGATATCCAAGGTATTTATCTGGTAGATTAATCAAAGATTGGCTGTTCCCATAGCTTGCAACCTATTAAAAATACACTTCAATGACATAGAGCATCGTCCACATTGTAAAACGTAGCTCACATCCATAATAACAATACAAAAGTTGGATTCTTAAATTTGTGGATCAGCCTACCCAGGAAAACCACGAAAATTGGTACCCCACGAATAAAAGGGAATTCACAGTATACCATACACTGAAAGCCAAAGTTTATGTTTATACATGTTTCTTCTTAATGCTAAAGACTTGAAGGGGCAGACGAAAAGTGTTCGAGAAATTGGGAGAGTGAGAAACCGTGTATTGTGATTTCAGGAAATGGCTCTATATATTTCAATTAATTTTCTGTCACATTGGATAAATAAAATTGTGTTTCTTTGTTGTATTTGACATTATAATCTTGTTTTTACGTACATTTTTATTTTTGTTAAAATGAAAATGTTTACTGTTATTTTTCTTGCTTAATTTTGTCCACACGAATTGATAAGTACTATTAAATTATGAAATTGTGTCTATGACCTCGATTCTGATTTTATAGCAATTTCGTGGCTCATATTTTAATTCGTTAAAACCCTATTTCAACACATTTATTGATAAAGGGGTACATAAATACTAATTATTGACAGTTAGGTTAATTATAGGGGAATATATCATCAAGATATCAAGCTTGGCATTTTACAGGTATTATGGCTTAAATCTTCACATCTTTACAACCAATTAATCACCCAAGTCGTCAATCAATTTTAGTTTGAGATATTCATGGTTTTTTCAATGGATTTTTACTATTGAGACTGCTTATTTAGTTAAAGTATTCCAGAAAACGATGTTCGAGAAATCAAAGAAATTTTAACATGGATTATATAGGGGATAAGTTCCATACTTTTACAGATTTTGGAGAATTCTGGGTGTTCCAATAATTCCAGAGTTCGAGCTACTGAAGTTCAATTGCAAATGAGAAGAACAATCTGCTCTTACCTGAAGCTATGGGTATGTGAGAAGCATTTGCAGCTTTCAAAGCTTTAACACAATCAGCTACTCTGTTAGGATACACACAGACAGCTCCTACTGTTATGCCTGTAAAACAAATTAAACTAGAGAAAGTCAATCTAGCGCTCACTGATACCACAGTTTAAATTTTTTTTATTGACTGGTGACCTTGTCATTTGATGGAATTCCTCCAGCATCAATAGGTTTCTTACCCACCTGATATGTAAAAATATCCTGAAGTTTCATTGAAAATCAAATGCAAACATTTAGAGTTATTGTCTGAGAACTTATTTTTTTAATTTCTAACATTTTTTGGCAAATGTGACCTTGAAATTTGAAAGATTTTTCCAAGATTTAATAGGCTTCTGATCCACCTAATATGACTCTATATCCCAAGTTTCATTGAAGTGAAATGTGAGAGTATACGAATGCTCATATACAGAATTGTGCATTTGATTTGTAAATATTATTTATATTTATTACTAGTACTAATTTTACTATTTTAAGTAAGGTAGAGGGTTTTCAACGGGAACTCTAGCTCCTTCCCTAAATAAAAATTGCCGAAACTAGTGATAAATCGATTTAAACAAACAAAGAATTTTTTGTATGTTACAACTGGGGAAATATAAGATTGATTCATGGAGGCAGTGAAACATTTAAATAACCACACCCTTAACCAACCTTAAAATAAATCATGAGAATGTTCCCTCTACATGTGTGCGGTTAATTATTTGAATATAGAAACATATTGTTGTTTGAACATAACTTCATTCTCCATCTGTAGGGCTTTGATAAGATCTTCCCTGACTGGGTTCTTTGCTTACCTTCATTCTCCATCTGTAAGGCTTTGATCAGATCTTCCCTGACTGGGTTCTTTGCTTACCTTCATTCTCCATCTGTAGGTCTTTGATCAGATCTTCCCTGACTGGGTTCTTTGCTTACCTTCATTCTCCATCTGTAGGTCTTTGATCAGATCTTCCCTGACTGGGTTCTTTGCTTACCTTCATTCTCCATCTGTAGGTCTTTGATCAGATCTTCCCTGACTGGGTTCTTTGCTTACCTTCATTCTCCATCTGTAGGTCTTCGATCAGATCTTCCCTGACTGGGTTCTTTGCTTACCTTCATTCTCCATCTGTAAGGCTTTGATCAGATCTTCCCTGACTGGGTTCTTTGCTTACCTTCATTCTCCATCTGTAAGGCTTTGATCAGATCTTCCCTGACTGGGTTCTTTGCTTACCTTCATTCTCCATCTGTAGGTCTTTGATCAGATCTTCCCTGACTAGGTTCTTTGCTTACCTTCATTCTCCATCTGTAAGGCTTTGATCAGATCTTCCCTGACTGGGTTCTTTGCTTACCTTCATTCTCCATCTGTAGGTCTTTGATCAGATCTTCCCTGACTGGGTTCTTTGCTTACCTTCATTCTCCATCTGTAGGTCTTTGATCAGATCTTCCCTGACTTGGTTTTTTGCTTACCTTCATTCTCCATCTGTAGGTCTTCGATCAGATCTTCCCTGACTGTGTTCTTTGCTTACCTTCATTCTCCATCTGTAAGGCTTTGATCAGATCTTCCCTGACTGGGTTCTTTGCTTACCTTCATTCTCCATCTGTAGGTCTTTGATCAGATCTTCCCTGACTGGGTTCTTTGCTTACCTTCATTCTCCATCTGTAAGGCTTTGATCAGATCTTCCCTAACTGTGTTCTTTGCTTACCTTCATTCTCCATCTGTAGGTCTTTGATCAGATCTTCCCTGACTGGGTTCTTTGCTTACCTTCATTCTCCATCTGTAAGGCTTTGATCAGATCTTCCCTGACTGGGTTCTTTGCTTACCTTCATTCTCCATCTGTAAGGCTTTGATCAGATCTTCCCTGACTGGGTTCTTTGCTTACCTTCATTCTCCATCTGTAGGTCTTTGATCAGATCTTCCCTGACTTGGTTTTTTGCTTACCTTCATTCTCCATCTGTAGGTCTTCGATCAGATCTTCCCTGACTGGGTTCTTTGCTTACCTTCATTCTCCATCTGTAGGTCTTTGATCAGATCTTCCCTGACTGGGTTCTTTGCTTACCTTCATTCTCCATCTGTAGGGCTTTGATAAGATCTTCCCTGACCAGGTTCTTTGCTTACCTTCATTCTCCATCTGTAGGGCTTTGATCAGATCTTCCCTGACTAGGTTCTTTGCTTACCTTCATTTTTCCATCTGTAGGGCTTTGATCATATCTTCCCTGACAGGGTTCTTTGCTTACCTTTATTCTTTATCTGTAGGTCTTTGATCAGATCTTCCCTGACCAGGTTCTAAGCTTACCTTCATTCTCCATCTGTAGGGCTTTGATCAGATCTTCCCTGACTAGGTTCTTTGCTTACCTTCATTCTCCATCTGTAAGGCTTTGATCAGATCTTCCCTGACTGGGTTCTTTGCTTACCTTCATTCTCCATCTGTAGGTCTTTGATCAGATCTTCCCTGACTGGGTTCTTTGCTTACCTTCATTCTCCATCTGTAAGGCTTTGATCAGATCTTCCCTGACTGGGTTCTTTGCTTACCTTCATTCTCCATCTGTAGGTCTTTGATCAGATCTTCCCTGACTGGGTTCTTTGCTTACCTTCATTCTCCATCTGTAAGGCTTTGATCAGATCTTCCCTGACTGGGTTCTTTGCTTACCTTCATTCTCCATCTGTAGGTCTTTGATCAGATCTTACCTGACTGGGTTCTTTGCTTACCTTCATTCTCCATCTGTAAGGCTTTGATCAGATCTTCCATGACTGGGTTCTTTGCTTACCTTCATTCTCCATCTGTAGGTCTTTGATCAGATCTTCCCTGACTGGGTTCTTGGCTTACCTTCATTATCCATCTGTAAGGCTTTGATCAGATCTTCCCTAACTGTGTTCTTTGCTTACCTTCATTCTCCATCTGTAAGGCTTTGATCAGATCTTCCCTGACTGGGTTCTTTGCTTACCTTCATTCTCCATCTGTAAGGCTTTGATCACATCTTCCCTGACTGGGTTCTTTGCTTACCTTCATTCTCCATCTGTAGGTCTTTGATCAGATCTTCCCTGACTGGGTTTTTTGCTTACCTTCATTCTCCATCTGTAGGTCTTCGATCAGATCTTCCCTGACTGGGTTCTTTGCTTACCTTCATTCTCCATCTGTAGGTCTTCGATCAGATCTTCCCTGACTGTGTTCTTTGCTTACCTTCATTCTCCATCTGTAAGGCTTTGATCAGATCTTCCCTGACTGGGTTCTTTGCTTACCTTCATTCTCCATCTATAGGTCTTTGATCAGATCTTCCCTGACTGGGTTCTTTGCTTACCTTCATTCTCCATCTGTAAGGCTTTGATCAGATCTTCCCTGACTGGGTTCTTTGCTTACCTTCATTCTCCATCTGTAGGTCTTTGATCAGATCTTCCCTGACTTGGTTTTTTGCTTACCTTCATTCTCCATCTGTAGGTCTTCGATCAGATCTTCCCTGACTGGGTTCTTTGCTTACCTTCATTCTCCATCTGTAGGTCTTTGATCAGATCTTCCCTGACTGGGTTCTTTGCTTACCTTCATTCTCCATCTGTAGGGCTTTGATAAGATCTTCCCTGACCAGGTTCTTTGCTTACCTTCATTCTCCATCTGTAGGGCTTTGATCAGATCTTCCCTGACTAGGTTCTTTGCTTACCTTCATTTTTCCATCTGTAGGTCTTTGATCAGATCTTCCCTGACTGGGTTCTTTGCTTACCTTTATTCTTTATCTGTAGGTCTTTGATCAGATCTTCCCTGACCAGGTTCTAAGCTTACCTTCATTCTCCATCTGTAGGGCTTTGATCAGATCTTCCCTGACTAGGTTCTTTGCTTACCTTCATTCTCCATCTGTAAGGCTTTGATCAGATCTTCCCTGACTGGGTTCTTTGCTTACCTTCATTCTCCATCTGTAGGTCTTTGATCAGATCTTCCCTGACTGGGTTCTTTGCTTACCTTCATTCTCCATCTGTAAGGCTTTGATCAGATCTTCCCTGACTGGGTTCTTTGCTTACCTTCATTCTCCATCTGTAGGTCTTTGATCAGATCTTCCCTGACTAGGTTCTTTGCTTACCTTCATTCTCCATCTGTAAGGCTTTGATCAGATCTTCCCTGACTAGGTTCTTTGCTTACCTTCATTCTCCATCTGTAAGGCTTTGATCAGATCTTCCCTGACTGGGTTCTTTGCTTACCTTCATTCTCCATCTGTAGGTCTTTGATCAGATCTTCCCTGACCAGGTTCTTTGCTTACCTTCATTCTCCATCTGTAAGGCTTTGATCAGATCTTCCCTGACTGGGTTCTTTGCTTACCTTCATTCTCCATCTGTAGGTCTTTGATCAGATCTTCCCTTACTGGGTTTTTTGCTTACCTTCATTCTCCATCTGTAGGTCTTCGATCAGATCTTCCCTGACTGGGTTCTTTGCTTACCTTCATTCTCCATCTGTAGGGCTTTGATCAGATCTTCCCTGACTGGGTTTTTTGCTTACCTTCATTCTCCATCTGTAAGGCTTTGATCAGATCTTCCCTGACTGGGTTCTTTGCTTACCTTCATTCTCCATCTGTAGGTCTTTGATCAGATCTTCCCTGACTGGGTTTTTTGCTTACCTTCATTCTCCATCTGTAGGTCTTCGATCAGATCTTCCCTGACTGGGTTCTTTGCTTACCTTCATTCTCCATCTGTAGGGCTTTGATCAGATCTTCCCTGACCAGGTTCTTTGCTTACCTTCATTCTCCATCTGTAGGGCTTTGATCAGATCTTCCTTGACTAGGTTCTTTGCTTACCTTCATTTTTCCATCTGTAGGGCTTTGATCATATCTTCCCTGACAGGGTTCTTTGCTTACCTTCATTCTCCATCTGTAAGGCTTTGATCAGATCTTCCCTGACCAGGTTCTAAGCTTACCTTCATTCTCCATCTGTAGGTCTTTGATCAGATCTTCCCTGACCAGGTTCTAAGCTTACCTTCATTCTCCATCTGTAGGTCTTTGATCAGATCTTCCCTGACTAGGTTCTTTGCTTACCTTCATTCTCCATCTGTAAGGCTTTGATCAGATCTTCCCTGACCAGGTTCTTTGCTTACCTTCATTCTCCATCTGTAGGTCTTTGATCAGATCTTCCCTGACTGGGTTTTTTGCTTACCTTCATTCTCCATCTGTAGGTCTTTGATCAGATCTTCCCTGACTAGGTTCTTTGCTTACCTTCATTCTCCATCTGTAAGGCTTTGATCAGATCTTCCCTGACCAGGTTCTTTGCTTACCTTCATTCTCCATCTGTAGGTCTTTGATCAGATCTTCCCTGACTGGGTTCTTTGCTTACCTTCATTCTCCATCTGTAGGTCTTTGATCAGATCTTCCCTGACTGGGTTCTTTGCTTACCTTCATTCTCCATCTGTAAGGCTTTGATCAGATCTTCCCTGACTGGGTTTTTTGCTTACCTTCATTCTCCATCTGTAGGTCTTTGATCAGATCTTCCCTGACTGGGTTTTTTGCTTACCTTCATTCTCCATCTGTAGGTCTTTGATCAGATCTTCCCTGACTGGGTTTTTTGCTTACCTTCATTCTCCATCTGTAGGTCTTTGATCAGATCTTCCCTGACTGGGTTTTTTGCTTACCTTCATTCTCCATCTGTAGGTCTTTGATCAGATCTTCCCTGACTGGGTTCTTTGCTTACCTTCATTCTCCATCTGTAGGTCTTTGATCAGATCTTCCCTGACTGGGTTCTTTGCTTACCTTCATTCTCCATCTGTAGGGCTTTGATCAGATCTTCCCTGACTGGGTTTTTTGCTTACCTTCATTCTCCATCTGTAAGGCTTTGATCAGATCTTCCCTGACTGGGTTCTTTGCTTTAAAACAAAGACGGCTGACATTTGTTGCCGTGTCATCACCAGACAGAGTTGTTAAATCAATACAGGTCACGGCTCGTAACAACCATGCAGACTAAAACAAAATATATTATTATATTAACGTTCTTAAGCAACAGCAGATTTAGGGAATCATTTAAGGTAAAGGTAGATTGAGTAGCAAGCAATTTCCAAAACAATACTTGTTCACAAAATTAACAAAGATTTGATTGTTTGATTCAGATTGATTGATTGTTTGATTGATTTATTGCAGTTTTTTGTTACATTTAGTACAAAATTGTGTTACAGAAAATAAATAACTACATGTATAAATATAAAAATTAATAAACAAATAAACATAAGTATATAAAGATGGACCAATCAGGTGGATTTTGATTGGTTGGATGTTTGCTTTGACTGACATTAGTAAAGAAGAGTATTTTGTCTTATGTATAAGTTACAATTATCGTCTTTTTTCAATATCTAAATAAGGGATTTTAACATGGAAGGAGATAAGCACTTTATACATGTATTTCACTATGTACCTGCCACAGGGTGCCAGTCTACAATACATGTATTTCACTATATACATGTACCTGCCACAGGGCACCAGTCTACAATACATGTATTTCACTATGTACCTGCCACAGGGCACCAGTCTACAATACATGTATTTCACTATGTACCAGCCACAGGGCACCAGTCTACAATACATGTATTTCACTAATAATGAACCTGCCACAGGGCAACAGTCTACAAT
Organism: Limnoperna fortunei; assembly: GCA_944474755.1. Classification (NCBI taxonomy): domain Eukaryota; kingdom Metazoa; phylum Mollusca; class Bivalvia; order Mytilida; family Modiolidae; genus Limnoperna; species Limnoperna fortunei. Next base: position 2,919,215 of record OX104118.1, on the reverse strand, counting down.
ACATGTATTTCACTATGTACCTGCCACAAGGTGCCAGTCTAGTCTACAACACATGTACCTGCCACTGTTTCTTTACACTCTTTGTGCCACAGGGCACCAGTCAACAATACATGTATTTTTCTATGTACCTACCACAGGGCACCAGTCTACAATACATGTATTTCACTATGTACCTGCCACAGGGTGCCAGTCTACAATACATGTACCTGCCACTGTTTCTTTACACTCTTTGTGCCACAGGGCACCAGTCAACAATACATGTATTTTTCTATGTACCTGCCACAGGGCACCAGTCTACAATACATGTATTTCACTATGTACCTGCCACAGGGCACCAGTCTATAATACATGTATTTTACTATGTACCTGCCACAGGGCACCAGTCTACAATATATGTATTTTACTATGTACCTGTCACAAGGCACCAGTCTACAATACATTTACCTGCCACTGTTTCTTTACACATCTCCTTGTGCCCAGAGTTTCAGCTCTTCTCTTCACTGCAGGTAGGTTAACATAAACATTTTCTAACCAACTGGCATCTATAATTAAATTGGTTTAATTGTTTACACATAAACAAGTAGATAAACCACAAGTAAGGACTTTCAAAAGTAGCTTATAGGTAGCCAATTTCTACCGCCCTTAATTGATATTGTGCCACCTTCTTGGTGTTTGAAAAAAATGGTCTGGATGTAAAATTATTGTAATATATTTTTTGTTGTTCACCAATAACAAGTGTTAACCACTGTTGAATGATTATGTATCATGATGTATGATTAGTGAACTGATTAATCCTGACCAATCAAATTGTTTTCTGTTCCATGATATTGTTTTAACTGTCACATGGCACAGTAAGGACAAACACAAAACAGACAGAATATCTTCAATTTAATATTTCACACAGCTGATTATATTAAAAAAATGCAATGTGCAAGATATTTTTAAATCTGCTTCGAACAGAAGAGAAAGACAATGTAAGTAACTTTCCTATTAATGATGACTTCATGTTTTTGTATATTTATATTTAAAACAATGTTGTGAGAAGTACATATAACATGTGCTCGTTCATTAGGGAACTCTTCCCTATACATCCATTTATATTGATTTCGAAAAGGCGTTCAACAGTATCCACCACCCATCTCTATGGAAGATTCTGACCGCATACGGATTCCCAATTAAAGTAGTCAACATTTTCAAGAACATGTATGCCAGCAACCAGTGCTGTGTATGTCATGATGGACAACAACAGACTGAGTGGTTTCACTTACGAAACGGCGTCACACAGGGATGTGTTATCTCCCCCACGCTATTTCTCGTTGTCATCGACTGGGTGATGAGGAAGGTGACCCACGATCGGCCAAGAGGTCTAGTATGGGGTCTAACCACCCGAATAGAAGATTGTGACTTTGCAGATGACATTGCTCTGCTGTCACATATGGTCAAAGATGAACAGGAGAAGACAGACAGAGTCAACGAAATTGCAAAGAGCAGTAGGCCTGAAAATCCATCCTGGGAAGACCAAAATCATGAGGGAGATGGTTATGTCATGTGTTGAGTATGAACAAGAGCAGACATCCACACATTGCTTTGCAATGGGCGTCACCAGGGAAGAGAAAGAGAGGAAAGCCACTGGAGAAGGACAGTAGAAGATGAAATGGCCACAGTGGGCAAGACATGGAATGAACTAAGTTGGCTGGCTCAAAACATAGAAAGTTCGTTGGTGCCTTACGCTCCACACGGAGTGAAGAGGATTAACTAACATTCATTTAAATTGTTCCCTTCAGATCATGTTCTATGTTTTGGGGGAAGGGTAGAAGGTAGGTACAAACTACATGTGTTTTCTGATTTATAAAAAAATATTCTTAGGATAAATTTAGTAGTAATTCCATTGTTTGAAAATTACACCATGATATTTACTAGTTTGATCTGGTTTCATGTAAAGATGATTAGTGGAATCAAATTCAAATTTCTTCTTTTCAAGGATTACATGTATGTATATTATCAATAAAATTTAAAGTAATAATGGAACTTTAACAAAGTTTGTTTTTCAGTCCCACGAAACAAAAATTAGATACTAGGTACAGACTGCCAAGAATTGGGATAGGATAGAAAGGCCAACAGTCGCAAAAAAAAGGGACACATTTGGGCTGAAGGTTTAACTGGATCATGGGATCCTCAATGTTTTATTTATGAGAGGGACATCAATGTACCATAACTGACTACTCTAATTCAGGGGTATAGCTATATTTGAAATGAAGTTGATGCACAAAAGTATGGCAATGGGAATGGGTCTGCCTTAGCACCCACCCCCCTAGTGAGTCTAAGGTAAAGCTGTCAAGCTGTATATGCATGTAGCTACAATAATGTAACTCCTTTCAAATTTTTTTGATCTCAGCAGAGCTACAAAGATTACCCATTACTCATAATGGAGCAGACCAGGGGTGATTTAACCATATAATCCCCTATTTACATGTAACTGTTTCCCTGGTTTCCTTCTTCTTTCGTTGATCAGCAACGGTAGAACCATTTCTTTTTTCATGTCTATATTTATGTTATATTTCTACTACAACACCTAATTCATTCGATTTAACAATTTATTTGTAATCATGGCATTGTTGACAAAATTTGAAGTCCTGAGGTTTTGTTTAAAAAAATAGGTATTCAGATCATTTTTGTTATATTCACTGCTTTATCCGGAATACTATTTTTACTGGTGGGACTCAGAAATTAAACTCCCCGCAATTTCAATTTTGTCAAAAATGCATTGATTATGAAAAAGTATTTTAATATAGGCATTATAGAAATGTCAGCTGAATGACAGAGATAAACAAAATTAAATGACAGCAGTTTAAAAGTGGAACATATACATGTATATCCTAAGGGTTTTTTTGCTCCATTTCTAGTAATGTGACCTACAAAGTAGCTAATAGTACATTATTTTAACTAATATTGAAACGTGGATAGAGGACATTTTTCAGTATTTAGTAAATTTTGATTAAGTAAATATCAGAAATTGTATTCAAGAAAATTAATGTGTGTTGCTGAAATTTTTTCTAGATGTTTTATTTTTTCTTTTTTTTTTCTTTGTTTGAATGTTTTGGCTGTTCTAATATAAAATATCTGATATAAACAAAACTGGACACACACATAAAAAAAAAGAAATAAAGGATCTAACACCGGTGGGAGGGCAAGACGGGAAAATCTCAGAAACCCAAGTGAACCGATTTCTGGTCTTCAACGAGGCTCTGCCGAGTTGAAGACCAAAAGAAATCTTTCACGCGGGTGTCTGTGATTTTGCAGTCTTGCGCTACCACCGGTGTTTGATTCTATTTCTCACTAATTCGTTAAAAAATGTCCGGTGCTGTCAAGTTTAAAGTTGTCAACAAATAGAGTTATCTACCCTGAACATAATCTTCAGTGTATAAGTTGTTGTGTCAACATGTTTGTTTTGATGTGTACTGCTATCAGATTGCGGCATAAATTGGTTCATGGACGCTCAGATATGTTGTTTTCATGTTAATATTTAAAGAGGCCTAGTAAACCAACACAACTAAAGCATATATTTATGATTTTTCTCGGTGAACCGACAGTTGACGTCACAATACATTTTACGGGAAAAGGAGCGTGAAATTCTTATCTCGCCCACGGGTTGAGATAAGGATATCTCAGCCGGCTAAAAATAGGTACCTCGCTGTCTCATTAGTGAGAAACCTTAAACTAGAAATTTTTTTCTGACAAACATTTTTAGCTCAAGATTTTAAGACAATGACACTCATTAAGGGTATCATGAGCTTTCATGGTCAGTGGCAAAATGAACTCTTCAACAGGATGGAAGTCATTCAAAGAATCATTTTAAACTAATAAACTAAGTATTGGACTGGTACTTTTATTGTCTTGACTATCCATATTGTGCGTTTTGTTTGTATGAAAACAATGTGGAAGCACATGACTCTGCATAGCAACGGCTCTGTCAATAGTAGTGAGCATCGCAGATGCGAGCTATATGGTTACATGCGTTTGTGTAAAAAAAGTCACGTGATCCATATGAACAAATCCATTCAGATGGTAGCTGAGCTATCCGTAACCTGGTCTCCTGGTGCAATATTTTTCATTGATGCAAGCTTCACTTCAAATATACTACCAGGTCAGGACCTCCGATATAAGCATTTTAATTGGTTGATAATAAGACGCCATTTAATATCATATGCACATGTCAATCATTTTTTAAAGCTGGGAATACCTTTTCTTGATAAAATTTAAATATAAATTACATTCAACTTTACGTTAAAATTAATAAATCTTAATGCAAACTCAGCTGAGAAATGTAAACATTGAACGTCATAAAGAGAATGACGTCATAATACGTTCGGTCTACTTGAACTTATCTATGATACAAAATGGTTAGTATAGAGAATACCCGAATGTCAAATTTCAACGCTGTCACCGTTGAAATCCAATGCTCCCAGTCTTCGCGAAATATGCCAGTCCGCCGGACCCGTCCGGTAAAATTGCCATTGGACCGGCAGTCTATTTAATTGTGTCTGACCAAATGACCGGCAGATAAATTTCATGAGACGCGGTCCGATGATTGTTTGTTTTGCGCCTGACAATCAGTTGACCTTTTTATCTTCTTAATTTACTTAACTTAATTGAAAGGCACCACAAAATTAGTGTTAATTTTACTTGACACCGGTATTCCATGGTTATTCCCCTTTAATTATAATCGCGCATTTTGATTGGACAAAGCATCTATTCCAATATATAAACCGGTGTCATACAAAATCAGGACCGGAATCAAATTTTGATCTACAAATAAAATGAAGATAAAGAAGGCTGTTCTAATTTTCAAACTGAGTTTTTGAATTTTGAAAATATATTGAAAATAGTAGAGATTAACATTATTATTATCCTACTCGGAAACTCTTAAGGTAATTACATTGGTTGATTATATTTATTTTTAATACTTGCTTATGTTTAAATCAATATTTTTAACTGTGTTCTATGTTAAAAATTTTAATTGATAATAAGTAAAATGGATTTGATCGAACACGCAAATTGAAACATTGACTTTCTTATAATTTTGCCTAACATCAAACTCAAATGTAAATATATTGAGATTTTGATAAAAAATCTTTTATCTGTATCTAATAATTAAAATCAAGTAGTGATTTAACAAATAATTTGATCTCAAACACAAAGATTTTATAACTGAATTTTTCATGAGTATTGTTTTATTGAAAATTTCGGTCCGGCACAATTGTCTTCGGTCAGGCATGTGGACATGGATGGCCGGACCGAATGTCAGGCATGTCATTTGCAACTTTCGTGAAGACTGTGCTCCTGACCTGATGTTATATCCGAAGGTCGCTTAGGCTAATGAGGATATCATCGTCAGGGTACCAGAATAAGCTATCCGAAGAAAATATTGTAGATGAGCACAAAAATATATAATATAAAAGTAGACAAAAATAATTTTGAAATCGTTAAAATTAAAGTGTTTATTTTTTAAATTACCACAAAAATGCCAAACAATTTTTTTTCAATCTGAAACCCTGTTTTTGAAATTGACAGTTTTGTGATGACACCAACACATCAGAGTAAGACTGAATGCAGAGGCACTGTAAGGGGGATCTGAAGTAACGACATGAACAATGTGTGATGCTCGCATTTAGGCTGTGCCTACATTCATATTAATTTAGTCATTGCCAATACCATCACATTTCTCAGTCTTAACGACGATGGGATAAAAATACCCATTGCTAGAATATTTTGTGGTTTTTTTATAAGACTTGCATTGACATTGTTGTGAGAGTACTGTTGTGATGGCCTCGGGGTACATACGAGTTATCAATATAAATATTACTCACAACCTGATGTTAATTACTGATGCTATTTAATATTTTCAGGTTCTGGTGAAACAAAAAGGCAATGTTGAAACTGGGTCAACACGTCTCTAAACTGGGTCAGAATTTGCTCGCTCTTAATCTGGGTCATACTCAAAATATCTGTATTTCTACAGTTAAAACTGCATGGCATAATTAAGTCACAACGTGCAAATTACTTCCGATAGATAATTAATTATGTGATACTTCATGACATCCCACATTTCCCTTTTTGTTGTCGTTTTTATCATTTATGTCATACCAAATTCTGTCCCTGGATTTCTCTCTGCCATGTTTGTATGATCGGAGTGTTTTAGATGTGTATTGTAGATTTGCTCTATGTAAAACATCCAGAAGATGTAAATAAAAGTTTACACAGTGTAGTGTTCATTTCAAATCTTCCATACCAACAGCTGACACTAGTTTCTACAACACCATGAATTTTGATATAATTTTGTTTGGGCCATATTAACAATAAACGATATAAAATGAAACTTTCACATGAACCTTATCAGATTTCGATAAAAAAGACTCAGGATGAACATGTCTCTTGAGCTAAAGGACATGCCAAAATTATACTTTGAAAGAAATTTGTTGGAAAAAAGTTGCACCCTTGATAGAAATGTTTTTAAAGTAATGATTTTGTAACCTTTAACCTGCTTATAAACTATATACAAAAGCTTCTCGGTTTTTAGTACCATCCAAGTATCATTTATACCAAGTTGATTCCAATTACTACAGTGTTTCAGACACGTAAAAACTGTTGAAATAGATTTTGCCATTTTGCAAAAGTATCCTTTAAGAAAGTATCTTGAATGTTTACATTTCATGAGAATAGAGTTCAAATTTTTGTTGAATAATAAAACAGAATCTGTTGTTTAAATGCATTAGTCCAGCAGCTGATGATTTCAGAAAATATTTGTATTTTTTGTCAAAATAAGCCTAATTTGCATATTTGGCAAAATCTGCAAAAGTCTTCATTTGAAAACATGTAGCAAATGTTAAAATACTAGACTATTGAAATTATATTTGTAAAAAAATTAAGTGAAGGATTGTTTTTAGTCATTTCTTAGGATCATTTATACATTTCGCTAAAATTCGGTAGAGGTTTGAAGAAGTTTAAAATATTAATTAAATTATTGATGGAATTTAGACACTGTGATTGGAAAACCTTACCTTTACTGGAGGTCAAGACTTGACTGTTATGCATTGTTTTATATCCTTAAACATGTTAATTAACCAGACACATAATTCAAATTTCAGTGCAGAATTGTATGAAATAAAATAAAATAGATATAGCTAGTTGTGCGATTTTTAATCTTTCGAGATTTAATAATTTGGATATTACCTGAAGTCAATTAAAGGCCACAACTGTATTATTACTAAACTAAACACAAACAAGAACAAGACGCTGTGTAGTCATAATTGAGCAACCCTTATAAATTTGGCGCGCTTTTGCACCTCGGATAAATAACTAGTCATTTCCCCTTTTCAAATTTGGCATGCTTGGGCACGTCGAACAAATAACTAGTTATTTTGTATACGTGCAAATTCCCTGACAGTTATTTTACCCACGTGCAGATTTGAGCGATAAAAAGAAGTTATTGCTCGTAACAACTAATTTATTTGAGTACTGGTTACCATAGTAAAGTATAATAATCTGCATTATTAATTAACTACTATAATATTTACTTAGACAACAGTAAAACTGCTGATGATATGTTTTACTGAATTCAAATACGGAATTAACTAGTACAATCTTGATATTGGCCTGATTCGAATTATTTTGGCCCAATTCCAACCTGTATTGGCCTTGTTGATTTGGACTAGTTAATTAAGATACTAGTTGATATCAGTAAGTGATGATTTCTGTATTGGCCTAGTTATTGGTCAGTACATAATAAGCATGTAACTTAATTTCGACTCCAACTGCTGCAAGTATTGTGTACCATTTTTGTCTTTGAAGTGAAGGAACAAATTGAAACCACAGTAACCACTATGCTACTGTTATTAAATTCGGGGGTTCTGCCATTCGGTAAACACCAACAAAAACTAGACCATTACTGTATATACATGTAGCTGAAGCATTGCTGAAAGTGGCGATAAAACCTCAAAACATTATAACTATAAAGAACATGTAATAATATATTAACAAAATATTTTTTGTTTTATATTTTAATGGTCATTCATCACAACCCTGATATATACACAATAAATATGCCAAGCGCTGTACAACAATGTGACTAGACAGTAAATTATACCTCCTTACTACAATATAATATCAATTTCACTGTTTTTCCTGTAAACCAATAATTGTTAGTTCTACTGGTTAACAAAAAATAAATAAAAGTATTTCCTGTAGTCTTGTGTTAAAAAAAACTGTTTACAATATTTCTTTGTGACTGATATTTTATAATTATTTTGTTAAATAAAATGAAATGATTTACTAATGTTAAACTAATTGATTAAACTGAAGTTAATATGTTTACATTTCAGAAATAACATTCAATGACACATGTATGGATAGCTAGTCTTTGACATGTATGTATGGTAAGTCTAATATATGTATGTTAATTCTAATACATGTATGTATGGTAAGTCTATACATGTATGAATGGTAAGTCTAATACATGTATATGTATGAAGATTTAATGTGACGTTCAATGTCAATTCAACTTTATGTAATACTAAATGGTTTATGATTTCACTAACAACCTTAAAGCAGCCACAAGCTAGATTTATAAACTAGTGGTGGAAACAATGTAACATGTATGTTTCATTCCCTACTTGCGGTAAACAAGATTTATCTCCCATTTGCAGAGTTATCTGTTCTTTACAGCAGGTATTTTATCGTACCTGCTGTGTGTAAAAAGTTGTTTTTCTGCAATATCTTTTTATTCCCATATAGCAAAGCATCTGGTAAAATTTATTATGATGTGTCAACAAATTCTGCAGTGTAATTTAGTTGTACTTTAACACTCAGTCCACAGAAATTATTTAGAAAAAATAAAAACATGATTTTCCCCCATCTGTTCAATACACGATACTTGCTGTTAAGAAAGACAACTCTTGAATATGGGAAGTAACTCTATATTCCGAAATAGGTCATATACAGTAATAAAATTCCTCAGTAATACTTTAGATCGGCCAATAATCAGTACTTAAAAATTATAATAGAAAATAATACTTTGCAAATCATAACTACTGGCAATTTTATTGCATCCTAAGCATAGTAATTCATAACATCAAATAATTTTTATATTTAGGAAAGAATTCAGCACAGTACCTAATTTAACACTGCCAAGGCAGAAGTATTTAATATTATTCAATAACCTTTTGAACGTCCTGCTATGAAATCTATAGTCTTGGCTAAAGTATATTTTTTTGACACATTTTAGTTATACTAAAATACAGAAAAACAAATTAATTGCTATAGAACCTAAAAGAAAATTAAGTTGGTTTGCCCTTCCCTGACCAACCAAAAAAAATTATATTAACAAATGAAAAAAACTAGTTTATATGTTCTCGACACCTACCACATTCTGGATTATGTGTCCAACTTTGTTCAATATTTGATATAAACCAATCATTGTTCAAGTCAGGTTTCACCTGGGGGATGTGTACATAACTTTCAAAAATTTTGCAATTTGATTTATGAATTAAAAATATCTGAGTGTTACGCTGAAGAAACTTTGGGATGTTGAATAAAATAAAATATTTGTCTACATAGTCCAAAAATGGTGGGGCAGAGAAGGGCAAACAAACATATTTATAAGTTTGGCCTGTCATTATCTTGTAATAAGGGACATTACTTAAACATCATAAAATATGTATCATCTAGTAAAGTCTCACAGAATTACTGTATGTTGGTACAGAACGATAAGATTTTATTGCAGTAAGCTTTCTGATGTTACAGAATGTATATAAAGTTTAATCAGTACAGATACATGTATGACACTAACACCTCGGGTATATTTTCAGATAATTTAACAAAAAAACACATGTTTTCTGCTGAGAAAATTTGACAAAAAACAAATTTTTCTCCTGTGAAAAGGTGACAATTTTGACATGTTAAAGCACTGCAATTTACTACATGTACAGGTAATGTGCTACACATTTTTGTTTAATCAAGTCAACAAATACACAACATCCTGTATGGCTTATAGTATATACTACAGATGAAACACATCCAAAAAAACAGTAAAAATATATCACAAACGTCAGATTTTATTCTTAACAACTTCAGTTTGCATAATAAATACAGTCAACATAACTTAATAACATTCAAATGTTAAATATTAAAAAAAAATGTGATGATTGTTTCTGGTAGGGGGCAGGATATTACTTGTTACTTATTACTTCAACAAAGTCAGTACCTGAACAAATGTCCTGAAATCCTATTCAAGCAGTCATATCCAAGAAATTTAAGATTATAGGCAGTGTAAGTAACAAGGCTGAACTTCACAAATAAAGAAAACCTTCATTCAAGGCTGGACATCTACTTCCTGTACAACCAGAATGGACGTTAGCTACTACAGTTTATATGCGTTGTACTACTAGAATTATTGCACACAATTTTGTTTCATCCGTGTACAATTCTTTAAACATAATTAAATACATGAGAATGTACAAGTATATCCTGATGTTCTGGCTGACATACCCAGATAGACAAAATGTCCTGTTTACATTGGGTAGATTAACATGTTACTAAATGAAACATTCCATTTGTGACATCTCCATTGTAATAAGTAGACTCTTGACATAAGATATTGACATTCACAAGCTAAAACTTCTAAAGACATAGCCAACTGATATTTTTCAACACAACAAAATGGCAGCCAACAAATGCAGACTTGAAACAGCAATTTCTATCACCCTGCTTATATTGGCCTTGTAAGATTTTATCTTACATTACCACCACACACACACATGCACACACACACACAATGCTTATATACAGCTGATAAATTGCACATATTTTCCCTTCATGGAAGGTTTACTGAGGTTGTTACTGATCCAATTTTAAATGTTCTTATGACACCTGACAAAATATTATATGTCATTATTATAGATGTTTCTCCCTGACAAACTCTGGGTTTCTTTAACAAACACATCAAATTAAAACAGGAATAATTTACTAAAAAAATATTCCAGAAAAACACATTTTCAAGAAGTGTAAAAAATCTGTTAAATTATTTCAACAAAAATAATCACAACCAAAGAAGTGATTTTTAAAAAAAAAGGTTCAATCAGTTTTATATAGGGGTCAATAATTGTTAGTCATATTGCCGTCACTGCAATGTTTTGTCATGAAAAGTAAGTCAAACAAAAACAGAGAACCATGCATCAAATGCTGATATTGTCATATAAAAGCCTATGAACTCATTAATGAATATTGATCACTCAGAAAAATAGTCAATATCAATTTGCTCTCTCTTGAAATGAAAATGTAAAAAATATAATTAGGTCCTTGATTGATTGTTATATGATGATGGTTTAAACATGTTGAAACATCGTCTCTCTACATAAAACATATGTAATTTAAAAATTGATGAGCATTGTGGTTTTATAATAGAGGTTTGGTTAACAAGATAAAGGAAATCCAGATGAGTTTTTCATGTGTCGTGTGTGATCAATAGGGTCAAGGTCAAACCCTTTCGCTTTCATCATTTCCATCAAGTCTCTGTCTTCTTCTCGTTCTCTGTAATTACAAACAAACATTTATATTTATTTTAATCAACTGAATATCTGGAAAATTCTTATTTCTGATAATCCAGCAGCATTTACCACTGTAACCCACATTTTCAAATTAAATGGCTATCTTGTTATGTATTACTTTCCGTACCTATCCCTAATTTGTTTGTCTGTTTGTTAAAAGTGGTTCAATTCCACTTGTAGCCATTTTTTAGCTACATCATGGCATTCAGCTGTTATTGGTGGAGCAGGTCATAGTACTAGGTGAAAACCACTGGCAGGATAAATAATGACAATCCTGGTCAATTAAATTTGCAGTCAAACGCACCCTGCCCATTGTAACACACAACCTCAGGAACTTCAGTGTTAACAGGCACATGATCTGTAACAGATGACTACCTTAACCACCATAGACCCCTCAAACCTGTATAAACTTGCACAAGAATTTTTAGCAGTATAGGTACCTGTCAACATCGACTAAGAGTTTAACACAGTTCTATGAGTTTTTAGCAGTATAGGTACCTGTCAACATCGACTAAGAGTTTAACACAGTTCTATGAGTTTTTAGCAGTATAGGTACCTGTCAACATCAACTACGAGTTTAACACAGTTCTATGAGTTTTTAGCAGTATAGGTACCTGTCAACATCGACTAAGAGTTTAACACAGTTCTATGAGTTTTTAGCAGTATAGGCACCTGTCAACATCAACTACGAGTTTAACACAGTTCTATAAAAACACATCCTACAATGTTCTGCATAAAATTTGATAATTTTTGGAATTTCAAAGAGGATATCGTTACATGAATCTTAGCAGACAAGGTTAACACGTCTATGTGTTTAGTTTTATAACCTCTAAATTACATTCAATTTGTGTTAAAGTACACATACAATTACTCAGTTTATGCTGCTATTTTAAACCCAACTAATACAAGCATGCATCACTAAACTACAAGTCTATATTGGGGTTCCAGGTCATTTGATTTACTGACATAGTCAAACCTTGTTTACTAGAACTCCAGAACATTGTTTCAGGACATTTTCAGGAAAGTATGATACTTTATGGCATCTAATTTTAACAGCAAATATAGCAATTTACAACAAATTGATTTTTGACAGCCAAAATGATGTTTATTCTATCTTTTCCATCATCTTTTGGCTGTTCTTAAATCTAGCCATAAACATGGAAAATACACAAACAATAAATTATTTGCATGATGTTCTAAAGACCACTATGTAAACACTATAAAGACCAATGCAGTTATTAGTATGTTGTATATTTCCAACTGTATTTGACAGTAATGTGCATGTACTTGTAATCCGTAAGTCTAAAACAGCCCCAAGTCATTTGTATCTGGATTAATGTTGTAATTTAGTTAGTTAGGTTGTGACAAAGACTGATTTTGTAGACCCATTTTTTACCTTGTGATCAGTCACAATGTTTAATGTGTTACTGTCCAGACACTCTAACTAAAGCATCTTTATGACCAAGCTAAGACTACTCCATAAAAATCTAGAAAGTTGCTTCCCTTTGTACAAGTCACAAAATTTTGATAAGAAAAGAAATATGGCAGAATTTTTTTTATAACAATTTGACAACAGAGGACATTTGAGTACCTGACTCTGTCTGCCTATTTATAACAATTTGACAACAGAGGACATTTGAGTACCTGACTCTATCTGCCTATTTATAACAATTTGACAACAGAGGACATTTGAGTACCTGACTCTGACTGCCTATTTATAACAATTTGACAACAGAGGACATTTGAGTACCTGACTCTGACTGCCTATTTATAACAATTTGACAACAGAGGACATTTGAGTACCTGACTCTGACTGCCTATTTATAACAATTTGACAACAGAGGACATTTGAGTACCTGACTCTGACTGCCTATTTATAATAATTTGACAACAGAGGACATTTGAGTACCTGACTCTGACTGCCTATTTATAACAATTTGACAACAGAGGACATTTGAGTACCTGACTCTATCTGCCAATTTATAACAATTTGACAACAGAGGACATTTGAGTACCTGACTCTGTCTGCCTATTTATAAAAATTTGACAACAGAGGACATTTGAGTACCTGACTCTGTCTGCCTATTTATAACAATTTGACAACAGAGGACATTTGAGTACCTGACTCTGACTGCCTATTTATAACAATTTGACAACAGAGGACATTTGAGTACCTGACTCTGTCTGCCTATTTATAACAATTTGACAACAGAGGACATTTGAGTACCTGACTCTGACTGCCTATTTATAACAATTTGACAACAGAGGACATTTTAGTACCTGACTCTGACTGCCTATTTATAACAATTTGACAACAGAGGACATTTGAGTACCTGACTCTGACTGCCTATTTATAACAATTTGACAACAGAGGACATTTGAGTATCTGACTCTGTCTGCCTATTTATAACAATTTGACAACAGAGGACATTTGAGTACCTGACTCTATCTGCCTATTTATAACAATTTGACAACAGAGGGCATTTGAGTACCTGACTCTGTCTGCCTATTTATAACAATTTGACAACAGAGGACATTTGAGTACCTGACTCTATCTGCCTATTTATAACAATTTGACAACAGAGGACATTTGAGTACCTGACTCTGTCTGCCTATTTATAACACTTTGACAACAGAGGAAATTTGAGTACCTGACTCTATCTTCCTCAATCATTTTAACAAGGTTATTTTTCTCCTCAACAACCTCTAACAATTCATCAAGGATTCGTTTTTCCTCAGCTGCCTGTTCTGGGGTCTTGATTTCATCTGAAAATCAATAGGTTAGCAATGAAAAACATGCACAAGCAAAATAAAAAACCCTATCATCAGAATAAGTCAAGTCTGATATTCATGAACTGTTTATATCATTAATAAATAAGATCTGAATATATGATTTTAATATGCTTTCTTAAGTACCTTTGCTTTTAACTATTAAATTTACTCTTGACTTCTTCTGAAATAAATAAAAGATCTACCACATAATAATATAAATTAAAATAAAAAATAATTGATAAAATTTGTGTTAATACATTTGTGCACCAAGTGTTACTGCAAAAAAGCTATGGAATTGTTTACGACAGGTGAATTTATTTGCTCGTAGTATGGTTTAATAAAATTAACAGAATGATAGCAGCATTATCTTAGAATTTCATTTCAAATGTTGTATAAGAATTATATGGTATACTTTAACACGAATTGTCTTGAATACTTACAACTGGTGCATTTCAGATCATTTTTTATGCCTGTATTATGTTACATTTTTTAACGTTATTTTATGTTGCGTCAAATAAAAGGGCCCCACCAAGCTGTCTAGATAATACTGGATATTAATCTTCAATGTTAAAAGAAAGTCTTGTGCAACAAATCAAAATATGTCATACACCCCCCCCCTTCCCATTTTCTGCACTTTTTTAACCTCCGTCGCCCATGTAAATAAAACAGTCCATATGACATATATATGTTAAATAAAAAATCTGTGAATTTTACAATGCCACCCAAAGTGACTTCCTGTAGAGGAGAGCCATAGTAGTGACTTCCTGTGGAGGGGAGCCATGTACCCAAACACACACATTTATATATATTAAAAGTGACTTCCTGTGGAGATGAGCCATTTACCCAAACACACACATTTATATATTAATAGTGACTTCCTGTGGAAGGGAGCCATATGCTTTCCTTGATTACATAATATTTTAGTAACAGCCTCGACATATTTTGATTAGCTTGATCAAATATTCAGCATTTCAATTTTTAATACTGTTCTATAAAGAATAATAATAACGATAACAGCTCAGTAAAATAGAAAGTAAAGGCAAGAATATTGATATCTTCCTTAACTTTGTAATAGGTTGACAGATTAAAGTTATAACACAGTACAATATAACTAATGGAGAACCATAGTATCTATAACTAAGATTGATATATGTATATGTCAGTAATTTACTGTGTTCCCCTCAGTTCCCACATCCTTAACAAACAGAAAAAAAACCCTATGGGTATGTAAATAAAAAAAAGATAAAAATCCTCAACCAGAAATTTGAACTTGGCCAGCTTTTCCATCAATAAAATCCTCTGTACCCTATGATTAGTCAAATTTGGGTATTTATATAAAATGCCAAGAAAGATTTAAGCCAGTGTTATAGGAGGGAGGTTATCTGCAGATCTACAGTTGTAAATAAAAACAAATATGCAATAAGCAGGATCTATAACTCACACTGGCGAGGTAAAAACACCTCATCTATCTCACTCGCAGAGAAACTGTTTCTTTTCATTCCTGTTTCTATATTATAAAACCAATATTAACATTTTTAATTTCGTATAAATGACCAGAGAAATCATTTTTCATTTAACCTTAAATAACCGGCATACAATCACAAAACAGAGCAAAAATATTACATGATTCCTGATAAGATGAACTGCCATATAAAGTACAATAACAGGACTGGAGGTATAGTGAACTGACCACACAGGTATAGTGAACTGACCACACAGGTAAACTTATGGTCATTTCAGTATGTATATATACATTAAAACATAGAAACATTAGAATTGTATGTTAATTGACAGACACATAGTGACAATTCACATTGAACACAAAAGGAAAACAAAGGGACAGAACTTATTCAAAGGGAGATGACTCATGCCTTCAATGTCTGATGATATTTTTAGCAATGACCAATTATTGTTTGGAAAAGGTACAAACACACCAAACTGTGCCTTGTTTTATATAAAACATCATCAAACCTCACTCAAACTTGAAACCATAACCATAATGATACAAGTGACTGAATCCTTTAAATTTATTTAACTAACAATGTTAATATTTAGAGCTATCATTAGAAAAATGTGTAGGCAAAATGAATGAGTCACCGTTACATAGACATATAAAAGTGTAATTTATGTGGCGTTTCATCGTCAAAAAAAGAAAAATAATATATTTATATTAATGGTTTTCCCAATTATCATAAATGAACCAAATTTAATATTGGAAGCTTCAAGAAATACCAGAAAAATTATTGTATAAAAAATGTGATCTTAATGTGCCCTTGTTTGTGTCACACAAAGTTCAGGATTCAATCATGTGACCAGATGCAATATGGAATGAACACTACACAGGATTCAATTATGTGACCACACACAATGTGGAATTAACACTACAGTGGATTGTCACCCATACATGAATGTGAAGTCAGTACCTTTCAGAAGCAACTTTACTACAAACAAAATTTAATGTTTTAAAATTTCACTTGAATGTGTAACATGCCAAACTATTGGTATCAACAAAAAAATCTGGTTATTTTTATTTCAAGATAATGTGCCAATTGTCATGGAGATTTCCCACACAATCAAACTTCTAAAAATATTTAAAAATTGGTTTCATCCCCTGGATCAAAGTTTTATTGAGACATTCAGAAAACTTTATTATGTGCTTATAAAGAAAGGATCTAATCTAATAAAAACCTTTTCCCAGAAAGTTACAGAACTTAACCTTTAACCTCAAGTGACCTTGACCTTGACCTTGTGTCATAAATAGTGTGGGAAAATATACCATATAAGGCACATTGACGGAACATTTCTGACAGTGTACAATCTTGTACTTGGGATTTTAAAATACCTGAAGAAAAAAGTATTATTCTAGGTCAACGTTAACTGTATACAAACATTTACATTTCTTGTAAAAAAAAACAACATGTGTTTAAGTATTAATGAAAAACATATATTTACTTCTCGATATATTTTATTAAATTGTTGAGAATAAAAATGATTGCTCTACAATTACAGGTGTTCTTTAAATACTTACTAAAGTGTATGTATGGTTGCCGAAGAAACCATCTTAAACAGCTATATCATTTCATTTGGTATAAAAGTGAAAAAGGAAATGTGTTGTGTAAAATTCAGGCCATAAGTAAAATATTCTGGATAATGATATGTTATAACTGATTTTAGTAAGTCATGCACAAGATGCCAAAAGTACCCAATAATCTCATTCAATAAATTCACAAATTCATTCTGTGGAAGCAATTTAAGAGCTTTTTCTACACCAATATTACAGAAATCTTCGTCTACAATTTTGAAAATATTTTTTTCTAATTTATGCTACTACTTCATACCAATATAATGAAAAGTTACTAAAGTCACAATAATCTGACATAAACAATGTCACTGTCTGGAAGTCAAGATGATCACATGACTTGAACATTAACAGTAAAACCTTACATAATACATGTATTAAATTTGGTGTATAAATGGGTCTCATCATTACAATTCCTTTGATGCTACATGCTAAAATGCATTCAAATGTTTATAGAAATAGAGCATTGCGATAATACATACTGTTTATTGCCATTCTTTCTCGTAGCTCCTGTTCCAGTCTTCCATGGCGATCTTCTAATTCCATGTACTGTGCACTGAAACAAATAATTATCCACTGTATGTTTTTTCCAGACTACAGATTTTCTTGGCTTGGGAAAGGGATCAATTTGCAGTTAAATATTCTTAACATAATATCCTAAAATACAGTATTTATGTTTGACTGGTTGTCTAATTAATAAAATGTTATCTGACAAAGTACAATTTTGCCTATTTTGTTACCTGTTGGCAGTATTGTTTGTTGTTTTTTGATATGTTGAGTCGGTGAAAACCTTAGTGAGCTTATGTTGCTATGTATGTTAATTTGTCATCCTTATCTTAACTAGTCCGTGTCTATAATAAGTTTTACTATAGATACCCTTTCCTTATTGAAAAATATTCTATCTCGTAGTCCGTGTCTATAATGAGTTTTACTATAGATACCCTTTCCTTATTGAAAAATATTCTATCTCGTAGTCCGTGTCTATAATAAGTTTTACTATAGATACCCTTTCCTTATTGAAAAATATTCTATCTCGTAGTCCGTGTCTATAATAAGTTTTACTATAGATACCCTTTCCTTATTGAAAAATATTCTATCTCGTAGTCCGTGTCTATAATAAGTTTTACTATAGATACCCTTTCCTTATTGAAAAATATTCTATCTCGTAGTCCGTGTCTATAATAAGTTTTACTATAGATACCCTTTCCTTATTGAAAAATATTCTATCTCGTAGTCCGTGTCTATAATAAGTTTTACTATAGATACCCTTTCCTTAATGAAAAATATTCTATCTCGTAGTCCGTGTCTATAATAAGTTTTACTATAGATACCCTTTCCTTATTGAAAAATATTCTATCTCGTAGTCCGTGTCTATAATAAGTTTTACTATAGATACCCTTTCCTTATTGAAAAATATTCTATCTCGTAGTCCGTGTCTATAATAAGTTTTACTATAGATACCCTTTCCTTATTGAAAAATATTCTATCTCGTAGTCCGTGTCTATAATAAGTTTTACTATAGATACCCTTTCCTTATTGAAAAATATTCTATCTCGTAGTCCGTGTCTATAATAAGTTTTACTATAGATACCCTTTCCTTATTGAAAAATATTCTATCTCGTAGTCCGTGTCTATAATAAGTTTTACTATAGATACCCTTTCCTTATTGAAAAATATTCTATCTCGTAGTCCGTGTCTATAATAAGTTTTACTATAGATACCCTTTCCTTATTGAAAAATATTCTATCTCGTAGTCCGTGTCTATAATAAGTTTTACTATAGATACCCTTTCCTTATTGAAAAATATTCTATCTCGTAGTCCGTGTCTATAATAAGTTTTACTATAGATACCCTTTCCTTATTGAAAAATATTCTATCTCGTAGTCCGTGTCTATAATAAGTTTTACTATAGATACCCTTTCCTTATTGAAAAATATTCTATCTCGTAGTCCGTGTCTATAATAAGTTTTACTATAGATACCCTTTCCTTATTGAAAAATATTCTATCTCTTAGTCCGTCCTATAATAAGTTTTACTATAGATACCCTTTCCTAAATGAAAAATATTCTATCTCGTAGTCCGTGCCTATAATAAGTTTTACTATAGATACCCTTTCCTTATTGAAAAATATTCTATCTCGTAGTCCGTGTCTATAATAAGTTTTACTATAGATACCCTTTCCTTATTGAAAAATATTCTATCTCGTAGTCCGTGTCTATAATAAGTTTTACTATAGATACCCTTTCCTTATTGAAAAATATTCTATCTCTTAGTCCGTCCTATAAGTTTTACTATAGATACCCTTTCCTAAATGAAAAATATTCTATCTCGTAGTCCGTGTCTATAATAAGTTTTACTATAGATACCCTTTCCTTATTGAAAAATATTCTATCTCGTAGTCCGTGTCTATAATAAGTTTTACTATAGATACCCTTTCCTTATTGAAAAATATTCTATCTCGTAGTCCGTGTCTATAATAAGTTTTACTATAGATACCCTTTCCTTATTGAAAAATATTCTATCTCGTAGTCCGTGTCTATAATAAGTTTTACTATAGATACCCTTTCCTTATTGAAAAATATTCTATCTCGTAGTCCGTGTCTATAATAAGTTTTACTATAGATACCCTTTCCTTATTGAAAAATATTCTATCTCTTAGTCCGTCCTATAAGTTTTACTATAGATACCCTTTCCTAAATGAAAAATATTCTATCTCGTAGTCCGTGTCTATAATAAGTTTTACTATAGATACCCTTTCCTTATTGAAAAATATTCTATCTCGTAGTCCGTGTCTATAATAAGTTTTACTATAGATACCCTTTCCTTATTGAAAAATATTCTATCTCGTAGTCCGTGTCTATAATAAGTTTTACTATAGATACCCTTTCCTTATTGAAAAATATTCTATCTCGTAGTCCGTGTCTATAATAAGTTTTACTATAGATACCCTTTCCTTATTGAAAAATATTCTATCTCGTAGTCCGTGTCTATAATAAGTTTTACTATAGATACCCTTTCCTTATTGAAAAATATTCTATCTCGTAGTCTGTGTCTATAATAAGTTTTACTATAGATACCCTTTCCTTATTGAAAAATATTCTATCTCGTAGTCCGTGTCTATAATAAGTTTTACTATAGATACCCTTTCCTTAATGAAAAATATTCTATCTCGTAGTCCGTGCCTGTAATAAGTTTTACTATAGATACCCTTTCCTTATTGAAAAATATTCTATCTCGTAGTCCGTCCTATAATAAGTTTTACTATAGATACCCTTTCCTAAATGAAAAATATTCTATCTCGTAGTCCGTGCCTGTAATAAGTTTTACTATAGATACCCTTTCCTTATTGAAAAATATTCTATCTCTTAGTCCGTCCTATAATAAGTTTTACTATAGATACCCTTTCCTAAATGAAAAATATTCTATCTCGTAGTCCGTGCCTATAATAAGTTTTACTATAGATACCCTTTCCTTATTGAAAAATATTCTATCTCGTAGTCCGTGTCTATAATAAGTTTTACTATAGATACCCTTTCCTTATTGAAAAATATTCTATCTCGTAGTCCGTGTCTATAATAAGTTTTACTATAGATACCCTTTCCTTATTGAAAAATATTCTATCTCGTAGTCCGTGTCTATAATAAGTTTTACTATAGATACCCTTTCCTTATTGAAAAATATTCTATCTCGTAGTCCGTGTCTATAATAAGTTTTACTATAGATACCCTTTCCTTATTGAAAAATATTCTATCTCGTAGTCCGTGTCTATAATAAGTTTTACTATAGATACCCTTTCCTTATTGAAAAATATTCTATCTCGTAGTCCGTGTCTATAATAAGTTTTACTATAGATACCCTTTCCTTAATGAAAAATATTCTATCTCGTAGTCCGTGCCTGTAATAAGTTTTACTATAGATACCCTTTCCTTATTGAAAAATATTCTATCTCGTAGTCCGTCCTATAATAAGTTTTACTATAGATACCCTTTCCTAAATGAAAAATATTCTATCTCGTAGTCCGTGTCTATAATAAGTTTTACTATAGATACCCTTTCCTTATTGAAAAATATTCTATCTCTTAGTCCGTCCTATAATAAGTTTTACTATAGATACCCTTTCCTAAATGAAAAATATTCTATCTCGTAGTCCTAGCCTATAATAAGTTTTACTATAGATACCCTTTCCTTATTGAAAAATATTCTATCTCGTAGTCCGTGACTATAATAAGTTTTACTATAGATACCCTTTCCTAAATGAAAAATATTCTATCTCGTAGTCCGTGCCTATAATAAGTTTTACTATAGATACCCTTTCCTAAATGAAAAATATTCTATCTCGTAGTCCGTGTCTATAATAAGTTTTACTATAGATACCCTTTCCTTATTGAAAAATATTCTATCTCTTAGTCCGTCCTATAAGTTTTACTATAGATACCCTTTCCTAAATGAAAAATATTCTATCTCGTAGTCCGTGTCTATAATAAGTTTTACTATAGATACCCTTTCCTTATTGAAAAATATTCTATCTCGTAGTCCGTGTCTATAATAAGTTTTACTATAGATACCCTTTCCTTATTGAAAAATATTCTATCTCGTAGTCCGTGTCTATAATAAGTTTTACTATAGATACCCTTTCCTTATTGAAAAATATTCTATCTCGTAGTCCGTGTCTATAATAAGTTTTACTATAGATACCCTTTCCTTATTGAAAAATATTCTATCTCGTAGTCCGTGTCTATAATAAGTTTTACTATAGATACCCTTTCCTTATTGAAAAATATTCTATCTCGTAGTCTGTGTCTATAATAAGTTTTACTATAGATACCCTTTCCTTATTGAAAAATATTCTATCTCGTAGTCCGTGTCTATAATAAGTTTTACTATAGATACCCTTTCCTTAATGAAAAATATTCTATCTCGTAGTCCGTGCCTGTAATAAGTTTTACTATAGATACCCTTTCCTTATTGAAAAATATTCTATCTCGTAGTCCGTCCTATAATAAGTTTTACTATAGATACCCTTTCCTAAATGAAAAATATTCTATCTCGTAGTCCGTGCCTGTAATAAGTTTTACTATAGATACCCTTTCCTTATTGAAAAATATTCTATCTCTTAGTCCGTCCTATAATAAGTTTTACTATAGATACCCTTTCCTAAATGAAAAATATTCTATCTCGTAGTCCGTGCCTATAATAAGTTTTACTATAGATACCCTTTCCTTATTGAAAAATATTCTATCTCGTAGTCCGTGTCTATAATAAGTTTTACTATAGATACCCTTTCCTTATTGAAAAATATTCTATCTCGTAGTCCGTGTCTATAATAAGTTTTACTATAGATACCCTTTCCTTATTGAAAAATATTCTATCTCGTAGTCCGTGTCTATAATAAGTTTTACTATAGATACCCTTTCCTTATTGAAAAATATTCTATCTCGTAGTCCGTGTCTATAATAAGTTTTACTATAGATACCCTTTCCTTATTGAAAAATATTCTATCTCGTAGTCCGTGTCTATAATAAGTTTTACTATAGATACCCTTTCCTTATTGAAAAATATTCTATCTCGTAGTCCGTGTCTATAATAAGTTTTACTATAGATACCCTTTCCTTAATGAAAAATATTCTATCTCGTAGTCCGTGCCTGTAATAAGTTTTACTATAGATACCCTTTCCTTATTGAAAAATATTCTATCTCGTAGTCCGTCCTATAATAAGTTTTACTATAGATACCCTTTCCTAAATGAAAAATATTCTATCTCGTAGTCCGTGCCTGTAATAAGTTTTACTATAGATACCCTTTCCTTATTGAAAAATATTCTATCTCTTAGTCCGTCCTATAATAAGTTTTACTATAGATACCCTTTCCTAAATGAAAAATATTCTATCTCGTAGTCCTAGCCTATAATAAGTTTTACTATAGATACCCTTTCCTTATTGAAAAATATTCTATCTCGTAGTCCGTGACTATAATAAGTTTTACTATAGATACCCTTTCCTAAATGAAAAATATTCTATCTCGTAGTCCGTGCCTATAATAAGTTTTACTATAGATACCCTTTCCTAAATGAAAAATATTCTATCTCGTAGTCCGCACCTATAATAAGTTTTACTATAGATACCCTTTCCTTATTGAAAAATATTCTATCTCGTAGTCCGTGTCTATAATAAGTTTTACTATAGATACCCTTTCCTTATTGAAAAATATTCTATCTCGTAGTCCGTGCCTGTAATAAGTTTTACTATAGATACCCTTTCCTTATTGAAAAATATTCTATCTCGTAGTCCGTCCTATAATAAGTTTTACTATAGATACCCTTTCCTAAATGAAAAATATTCTATCTCGTAGTCCGTGCCTGTAATAAGTTTTACTATAGATACCCTTTCCTTATTGAAAAATATTCTATCTCTTAGTCCGTCCTATAATAAGTTTTACTATAGATACCCTTTCCTAAATGAAAAATATTCTATCTCGTAGTCCGTGCCTATAATAAGTTTTACTATAGATACCCTTTCCTTATTGAAAAATATTCTATCTCGTAGTCCGTGTCTATAATAAGTTTTACTATAGATACCCTTTCCTTATTGAAAAATATTCTATCTCGTAGTCCGTGTCTATAATAAGTTTTACTATAGATACCCTTTCCTTATTGAAAAATATTCTATCTCGTAGTCCGTGTCTATAATAAGTTTTACTATAGATACCCTTTCCTTATTGAAAAATATTCTATCTCGTAGTCCGTGTCTATAATAAGTTTTACTATAGATACCCTTTCCTTATTGAAAAATATTCTATCTCGTAGTCCGTGTCTATAATAAGTTTTACTATAGATACCCTTTCCTTACTGAAAAATATTCTATCTCGTAGTCCGTGTCTATAATAAGTTTTACTATAGATACCCTTTCCTTAATGAAAAATATTCTATCTCGTAGTCCGTGCCTGTAATAAGTTTTACTATAGATACCCTTTCCTTATTGAAAAATATTCTATCTCGTAGTCCGTCCTATAATAAGTTTTACTATAGATACCCTTTCCTTATTGAAAAATATTCTATCTCGTAGTCCGTGCCTGTAATAAGTTTTACTATAGATACCCTTTCCTTATTGAAAAATATTCTATCTCTTAGTCCGTCCTATAATAAGTTTTACTATAGATACCCTTTCCTAAATGAAAAATATTCTATCTCGTAGTCCTAGCCTATAATAAGTTTTACTATAGATACCCTTTCCTTATTGAAAAATATTCTATCTCGTAGTCCGTGACTATAATAAGTTTTACTATAGATACCCTTTCCTAAATGAAAAATATTCTATCTCGTAGTCCGTGCCTATAATAAGTTTTACTATAGATACCCTTTCCTAAATGAAAAATATTCTATCTCGTAGTCCGCACCTATAATAAGTTTTACTATAGATACCCTTTCCTTATTGAAAAATATTCTATCTCGTAGTCCGCGCCTGTAATAAGTTTTACTATAGATACCCTTTCTTTATTGAAAAATATTCTATCTCGTTTGACAAAATGATTGCAGATTAATTTTCACAATGTTTGAATTCAGTACACAGTGATTGTACTGTGAGGATACCCATCCATTTTTATGTGCTATTTAGTTGTTTCGCTTGTTTTCTTCATACTTTTTTTATGTCTCTGCCATTTAACTGATATTTCTACAACACATAATTCATTAGTTTTAACACTTTATTCATGACATTGTTGACAAAATTTGAATTCTGGAAGTTCATTATTTTGGAATTTATTTGGTAAAAAATGATATTCAGGATCATTTTAGTTATATTCACTGCATTATCAGGAATACAATTTTTACTGGTACAATTTCGATTTTGAAATTATACACTCCACAATTTCAATTTATCAACAAGAAAGTGTTAAAACTAATAAATTATGAGTAAAAATGTCAGCTGAATGCCAGAGAAAGAAGAAATTATGTATTAAACCAAGAATACCAAACAGGTACACATCCATTTATTATGTACTATTCTAAATTTTTTTATTGTGCCATATAATAAATATCATAGTAATAAAAACATTAATATAAAAATTAACATCCATACAACCTATACTTAGATAAATTTGTAAAAGAATTGATTTATAATCATACATAAAATACCAAAATGGTGTCTGCCAGCGACCACTATGGGTTTGGTAATTTTGATTACATCTTGTTAGAATATTTGAGCAAAGCCAAGTAACAGCTCGGCACGTCCGCGGGTGGCGGACTGGGAAGCAACTATTTTGGGTTCAGTTGAAGTGAGAAAGTTTAAGATCAATATGTTATGACTTGTTTACGTCATTTATTTATATTGACATTCAATGACTAAGGCCATTCGTTGGTAAGTCTTTGTCTAAATTTTTGACAAGAAACACCGTCATTTGTATCGTTGCATTATCTTCTAGACTATATATATAATAAAAGTTATTAAATATCTGTAGAAATTATATCATTTTATGCATACTTGACCATAAGTTCTGATTCATAGCGAACCAAAGCATTCTTCTCGTACACCAGGTTGAACCATTCCTGCATTAATTCTGCTTCATTTCTGCCAGATTCTGTTTCAATAGAAAAACTTAATGTAATGAGCAAACACAGTTTCAGTTTCAAAGCAATCACAACTTTTATGTTTATCTTTTGACCAAAAATACACAAATTACAAGTTAGGTTGCCATTCAAAAAAAGCCAAAATATTTTAATCATTTGTTAATATATTTGCTATTTATACCTGCTCCATCCCCTCTTAGAGCCTTCTCCACGATGACCCCTCTCTCTTCCAGCTCTTTCTGTTTGACATCTACTTCCTCTAGCTGTCTCTGTATTTCCTGTGCAATACGTAATCGCTTTTGTTCTTTCTGCTTTAGCTGTTTACGAGCGGCAGATTGCACCCTACGAGCAATCTTCAAGTTCAACTCCTCCTCTGTTAAATTTCTTCTTTCCTAATTACAACAATAACTATTTCATTGAAACATCAACAACATAATAAATGTTATAAATGTTATAATCAATGATTCTATATGATAGCCATGGTGACTCTTATTTTATGAATGAAATGCATCACAACTCAACGTTACCCCTCTCGTAGTGATACGAATGTACGCAACTGTCTGGACGTGATACAGGTAGTTGTACCTACACACAATGTATGGAATGTATATTTATTTAACATTTATACAACTATTTCTTAAATATGTATCAGTGGTGTGGAATTAATGTGAGACACATTTAAATATGTATCAGTGGTGTGGAATTAATGGTATACACCTTTAAATATGTATCAGTGGTGTGGAATTAATGTGAGACACATTTAAATATGTATCAGTGGTGTGGAATTAATGTGAGACACATTTAAATATGTATCAGTGGTGTGGAATTAATGGTATACACCTTTAAATATGTATCAGTGGTGTGGAATTAATGTGAGACACATTTAAATATGTATCAGCGGTGTGGAATTAATGTGAGACACATTTAAATATGTATCAGTGGTGTGGAATTAATGGTATACACCTTTAAATATGTATCAGTGGTGTGGAATTAATGTGAGACACATTTAAATATGTATCAGTGGTGTGGAATTAATGTGAGACACATTTAAATATGTATCAGTGGTGTGGAATTAATGTGAGACACCTTTAAATATGTATCAGCGGTGTGGAATTAATGTGAGACACCTTTAAATATGTATCAGTGGTGTGGAATTAATGTGAGACACCTTTAAATATGTATCAGTGGTGTGGAATTAATGTGAGACACCTTTAAATATGTATCAGTGGTGTGGAATTAATGTGAGACACCTTTAAATATGTATCAGCGGTGTGGAATTAATGTGAGACACATTTAAATATGTATCAGTGGTGTGGAATTAATGTGAGACACCTTTAAATATGTATCAGCGGTGTGGAATTAATGTGAGACACATTTAAATATGTATCAGTGGTGTGGAATTAATGCGAGACACATTTAAATATGTATCAGCGGTGTGGAATTAATGTGAGACACATTTAAATATGTATCAGTGGTGTGGAATTAATGTGAGACACATTTAAATATGTATCAGTGGTGTGGAATTAATGTGAGACACATTTAAATATGTATCAGCGGTGTGGAATTAATGTGAGACACATTTAAATATGTATCAGTGGTGTGGAATTAATGGTATACACCTTTAAATATGTATCAGCGGTGTGGAATTAATGTGAGACACATTTAAATATGTATCAGCGGTGTGGAATTAATGTGAGACACATTTAAATATGTATCAGCGGTGTGGAATTAATGTGAGACACATTTAAATATGTATCAGTGGTGTGGAATTAATGTGAGACACATTTAAATATGTATCAGTGGTGTGGAATTAATGTGAGACACATTTAAATATGTATCAGTGGTGTGGAATTAATGTGAGACACATTTAAATATGTATCAGTGGTGTGGAATTAATGGTATACACCTTTAAATATGTATCAGCGGTGTGGAATTAATGTGAGACACATTTAAATATGTATCAGTTGTGTGGAATTAATGTGAGACACATTTAAATATGTATCAGTGGTGTGGAATTAATGTGAGACACATTTAAATATGTATCAGCGGTGTGGAATTAATGTGAGACACATTTATTTAAATTACAGTTGTATTATTGAACAAGCTTTTTTCAAACTTAATACACTTACTTGTGTCATATTTTTAATATAATCTTCATAATAGATGAATACCAATAACTAAACCTTTTTATATATGATTATTGTTTTTCTTTGTTTTTTTGTGGTCTAACGTCAGCCATTTTTCCACTACTAGTAAGTATATACAGTATCATGGCATCCAGTTTTTATTGGGGAGGAAGCCTGAGTACCGGATTAAACACCTGACCTTTGGCAGGAAAACTGGCAAACATTGTCAATTAAGGTTGGAGTCGACAACGCTCTGCCTGCAGTAGGGCTCTGACAACTTAAATAGCACATGTTTATATGAGAGAAGGACCAGACATATGACCCCGAGCTGACTAATATTCCACACACTTAACCTCCTCTTAATCAGACCTATATCAGACATGGGTGATGAACTTAATTTGTAAGGTTTTCTAAGGTAGCTCTTAATAATTAACAATAATTTTTTTTTATATTTGTGGATAACCAATGGTTTGCCTAAAGTTAAACATGGGAACCTGAACAAAAGTCACTTAGTGTTAATTTCGTCTTGATATATGAGACTGGTGTGTAACCCACGGCTCACCCAAACAGCGTTACATTAATCTTTGTATATGACAAATGGGTGTGACTGTAAATTATAGCTGCCTAAACCAAACTACTTTGGGACTGAAATTTTTGTTTGGCAGTTTCAACACGTTAAGTTTACAATGATATATTGTGACTACAATTTCAGATGGGTTTACAGATTTCACTGTAACAGCATACCTTGAATAGAATAACTTACCTTGGTTTTCTTCAATGAGGCATCGGCTGATAAATGACTTTCATCTGAATCAGAGAACTCATCAACTGTAAAAATAATAATAATGAAAATGTATTAACTGCAGTCTTCTGCCTGCCTACAAGACCTGACAAGGCAAATTTTTCTTTGATGAGGCAAAATTTTAAAGTTGTCTAACCAAATGTCTGACACCAAATTGTTGTGTCACAATAAAATTGCATAAGTGTCCGCGATATAAATGTTTGGTCAGACAATGGAGCTACAAAGTACATTTACCTTTCTTTTGCCTATGTTTTATCATTCCTTTAGCTTCCTTCATTTTATCTGACATTATACAATAATATTTTTCACCTTTATACTTTTACCAACTTGTAGTTACACTCAACATTGGAATATAAAACAGGTTCAATAGAAATAAAACAAAGGAAAGTAGTAGAAAACTGGATAAAGATATCTATTTACTGGTGTTGATTTCATTTCAAAACAAGTCACCCATGCAAAAAAAAAACTGAAATTAGATTTATAATATGAATAATAGTTTAGCAACATTTTAAAAAAAAACTGAAATTAGATTTATAATATAAATACTAGTTTAGCAACATTTTAAATAACAACTTAATTAGCAACATTTTAAATAACAACTTAATTAGAAAAAAACCATAGCAAATAAAATTTTTGTAATTAAGGTGAGATTGTATTTTAAAATACAAATAAACAGTTATTAAACAAGAAGTAAAAATAATCCCTTCTAAAGAATACATTAACTTGTAAGAAAGAAATCTCAGCATTCCAGATACGACTCTAGTAACACCACCTGTAATGGATTTCTGTAACACATTCCTACTCGTTAAGCTTTTTATTGTTCTGTAGTTTTTATAGTTTGTTTTGTGTTTAACGCTACTTTCAGCAATTTTTCAGCTACTAGTATATTATGGCATCCAGTTTTAATTGGGGGAGGAAGCCGAAGTACCAGAAGGAAACCCCAGACCTTCATTAAGAGAACCGGCAATCCTTGTCAATTAAAACTGGAGTCAAATACACCCTGCCCTCTGTAGTTTTTAAAATTAATTACTTAAGATTTGTACTGAACACCAAAGATACACAAAAGTCAGCACAAAAATATTAAAAACATTGGTATAAGTTATATGATATTGTCTGATTTGAAAGCAGAATGACAGCTACATTAGTTGCATGGCAACATTTGACTATAAGCACATCTATTTTTAGGATAAAGGATGTTGGCTGGTCAAAATAATGTTTTCAAATTTGTAGGGAATCTGGTAACCCACAATATGCAAGAAGTTGTTATTTATAAGTTAATCTGCTTATTTATGAGATATAAGTTCAGGAAAAATTTGGCTTGAAACTGGTCTCGCTTGATTTTTTATAGGTTTTGTATGGAAAGCTATGAAGAAATATAGAGTATTTTCAAAATAATTTCTCTTTTTTTTAAAGGTGGATGTAATGAATAATAAGAAAAAGAAAAGTGGAGGTTTACAGGGTAGAAATTTAACACTTTAAAATGGATAAAACCAAAGGAGTTCAGCAATCTGACAAAAAACATTGTATCGATAAAACCAGAGGGGTTCAGTAATCTGACAAAAACATCAAATGGATAAAACCAGAGGAGTTTAGCCATGTTAGCAATATGACAAAAACATCAAATGGACAAAACCAGAGGGTTTCAGTAATCTGACAAAAACATCAAATGGATAAAACCAGAGGAGTTCAGCAATGTGACAAAAATATCAAATGGATAAAACCAGAGGAGTTCAGCAATATGACAAAAACATCAAATGGACAAAACCAGAGGGTTTCAGTAATCTGACAAAAACATCAAATGGATAAAACCAGAGGGGTTCAGCAATATGACAAAAACATCAAATGGATAAAACCAGAGGATTCAATTAAGAAATAGATTATTGCTAGCGGGCTCTATGCAAATTATAACATGGTCAGACCTTATATCTGCCAATATTTTAAACCGAGCGATAGCGATTTATAAAATAAGGACAAATATAAGGTCTGACCATGTTCTTATTCGCATAGAGCCCAATTGCAATAATCTACTTCGATTCTAATATGTCTAACAATTGTTTTAAAATTTTGAAGCAGCTCTAAGAGGATGCTTTCAATGGTAATTTACTGGTTTTTTTTAAACTAATAAGATATGTCCCAAAACAGTATGTTAAAGAAAATAAAATTGACATAAACATATATTCTCTGCATTTTATTGAAATATACGTACCTTTTAAAAAAAAATATTGAGAAATCTTAACGAAATTGCATTGTTCCAGTTTTGATTTTTCAGTTGAGCGTAATATGACGTCGGAATTCTAATTGTTACGTCATATTAATTCGAATGTAGAATTGTTAAAAAAATAATGTATTGGGAGTAGTTTAAATCACATAAATCTCAGAATCAGACACTGCATTATCAACAATAATGATAATTATGGATAACACATAACAAACTGCAGTTTTAAGTCAGTTTTTACATTTACACAAAACACACAGCTTACGCATGTGCGAACTAAACTTATTGGAATTTTGACACTGCTTTGTTTACATAGCTATAGCAGGACGTCATATTAGAATAATCTGACAAAAACATCAAATGGATAAGACCAGAGGAGTTCAGTACTCTGGCAAAAACATCAAATGGATAAAACCAGAGGAGTTCAGTAATCTGACAAAAACATCAAATGGATAAAACCAGAGGAGTTCAGTAATCTGACAAAAAAAATCAAATGGATAAAACCAGAGGTGTTGAGTAATCAGGTAATCTGACAAAAACATCAAATGGATAAAAACAGATGAGTTAGCAATCTGGCAAAAACATTAAAATCGTGACCAGCGATCATCCTTATGACAATATTGTGAGAAAATTTCATCAAGATTTATACTTTTAATTTTCAGAGCAAGTGTATGTTCTCATAATATACTACTGTTAATTTGGTTTCAAATATTTTTCAAATGTTAAATGTTTGAAAAGAAGGAAATACTACTAAATCTGAAAATGTATAAGTATTGCTAATTAAATCTGAAAACAGTATAAAGGATAAAAATGTTTTTTGAAGGAAAAAAATAACTGACATTCCTTAAAACAGCATTACAATTAGCCCATATAAATAAAAAAAGAAAAATTTCTGCAACAGAACTTACCCATTAAAGACCCTGAAATAACAATTAAGAACTATGTACCTAACATTGCTGATAACCTTTATTTGAACTTGGGGCTGCTTTATATTCCATTATATACATGTAATGCATTGGTTTTTTTTTAAAAGTATGTCAACCATGTGGTCAAAAAATTTTTTGGAGAAATGCTGGTAAAACATTTACCAAAGTGATCTATTAAATAGAGGTCAAATTTTACACCTTGATTTCTTTAATAACTAAACATGTTTGATTGTTTGTTTAATGGTGTTTAATGCCACTTTCAGCAATTTTTCAGCTATTTCATGGCGTCCAGTTTTTATTGGGGGAGGAAGCCGAAGTACCCAGAGACAACCCCGGACATGCGGTAGGAAAACTGGCAATACTTGTCAATTAAGATTGGAGTCGAGTACACCCTGCCTGCAGTGACGGAATCGAACCCCCAATCAACTAAACATATGATCACTCATTTATAAAAAAAAATATTATCCAAGTAATGATAACTTACAATCTGCTCTTGGTGGCATGGACCTCCTCTGTAGCAGTGATGGAGCTTTCCGAGATCCATTCTGTCGCAGTTTGACTTTTTCAGAGAACACAGAAGGTAATTCCTTCATTTCAATAACCTCACTTGATTTCTGTCTTTTCTTTTTTTTCTCTGATTTTGGTGTCTTTTTCTTTTTCTTTCCAGATTTTTCGTCCAAAGTATCTGTTGAAGATGACTTACTTTTGTCCTTCAATTCTTTCCCATTTTCTGGAGATTTGCTATGGTGTTTCAACATTTGTAATAAAGATTTCTTTTTCTTTGAAGATTTAGATGGGGTTTCTACATCTGACTCCTTAGAAAAGCCACTGTCTAGTGTATCAAATGATTCCTTCTTTTTCTTTTTCTTTTCTTTAGTTTTTGGGGTTTTTGTGTCAGAATTTAATGGTGTAGAATGAGTAATTTTCACATTTTTGTTTTCCTCACTATCCGTAACCATGTCACTAGTACTCGGTGTATTGGATGTGCCCGTACTTAATTCACGTTGTAACTTTCGCTGAATTTTTTTGGCAGATATAGGCGTGTAATTAACATTTTCTAAACCTAACTCTTCATCACTTAGTAACCGAGCCTTCTCTCTAGCTTTTTCCCTTGCATTATTCATTTCAGCTTTTTTAAGTTCTCTAATATGATCAGCTGATGGTGTGTTTGGTTGTTCAAACTGAATCGGAGGAACTGGTAAAATTCTTTTACGAATATCTTTGTTCAAAATCTCCTTTTTATGATCTGGTTTATTTTTAACTGAAGTCATTGGAGTGTAAAATTTGACCTTTAGCCCATCATCTTCACTGTCATCAGCAAACGGAATATCATCAATATCTTTACCAACACTCTTACGTGGTGTTTGTTCAACATTTAGATTAACCTGCTTTTTCAAACTTAAATCAACACTAATTTTTTTCCTAGATCCATCATCAATTTGACTGGATTTATCCTCAATACTATTAAATGCAGTTAATTTGGTTTTATCTACGGAGATTTTCGTTTTTGTTTTCTGAATGTCTTTTAGCACATCTGGAGTATTGTTGGGAACACTATTGGTGTCTGTACTGGTTGAAACAGACTTTTTCATATCTGGACTAGACGGACTTTTTGATCCAGATGATGAAGTTGGGGAACCTAAACGTTTCCTCATGAATTCACTCTGGAAACTAGGGGGAGTAATTCTACTTTTCATATTAGTAATGTCTGGCAGTTTTCTCCCCTCGTTAGGAGATGATAGTTTTTCATTAGACAATGACCCTCCACTACTGCTGTTACTGTCCTGTATTGACTTTCTATTGTCTAAAATTTCCTGAGGAATTTTGAATTCTTCAAGACTTTGGTCTAACTTTATTAACTTCTTATCAAAACTTTTTACATTAACAGAGTTATCACCTTTCACAATATCAGATTTGTCTTCAGGTTCAAGTGGTAGTTTCTTTTGTCTCTGCAACAGTTTTTTACTCTTTGATATTTTTGGCGAAGATGAGCTTTTACGTGGACTTGCATTATCACACAGACCCTGTTCTTTGTCCTGTTTTAAAGTTTTTGCAACATAATCAGGTAATTTTGGCAATGGCCGCCAAGCACTGCCATCACTATTGCAATGTGGAATTTTCTTACCTGCATTATTATCACTGCTTATTTCACTTCCATCCGAACTCAATCTAGGAGAGATAACTTTTTTAGAATTAACCGTCATATAATTTTCAACACTTTTCGGTCCACTACTAAAAATGCTACTATCACTGTTACATTTTTCACAACTTTCTAATTCCTCTTTTTCGGAAGTCAAAGATTTTTCACAATTATTATTTAAATTAACTAAATCACTAGCAGAAACAAACGTATCATTGGTCGTTACACTTACATTAGGAGTTACATAAATACTTGTATCTTTCACTTCACTGTCTATTTCCTTTTCTGCATTTAAAGTGTCATCCAGGTTATCACTTATACGAGGGGTTATCTCCTCTGAGTATTCTTCATCCAGTGCCTGACTTAGTGTTAACTGATATTCACGGAAAATATCATCATCGACGACGTCATCTGGAGTGTCATCTTCCCTTTCGTCATCTCCACCATATTTCTTATTGTCCTCTGAAAGTGAAGTTAACGATGAACCCACAGAAGTACTTGGGGTTGATATTGTAAAACTTGAATCTGATCCAAATGAATTACGATACCTTTTCTTACGAGGTGTTTTACCTCTTCCGCGGGCTTTTGTCACAAACCTATCGTCAATGCCTGAAAAGTCTGCCTCTTTGCTTTCTTCAGAACTGTCCATATTTTTTACACTTTCCAGTACAGCCTGTGTAGTATTCTTTGAATCACCACTACTACTTGACCTTTTTGTGACCTTGATAGATGATTTTAGATCCTCATCCTCGCCTTCAATATCAGATAGATTGTCTTCATGGCGGTTATTGTCTGACATTACGACTTCGTCGTCACAAACTGACGAATCATCTGTTCTCAATATTAGATCACCACTACTGACAGAAGACTTGTGATCAATTTCTGCCAACAGTTTCTCCATTTCTTTACTCAGAGCAGTTTTATCATTTTTGTCTTCATCTTCAGAGATATTTTCATTGTCACTTTTAAACACCTCGTCATCATCATCTAAATTTTCTGGTTTATTCTTGACATTTTCATCAATGTTTTCTTTTTCTGCTTCAATCATTTCCTCTTCCCATTCTTCCACTTCTTCATTTCTCTCATATTCTGCCACATCCTCCTGTACCTCAAACTCTTCTACTTCCTCCGTAACTTCTGTATCAGATTCTTCAGCCTTTTCGTCTTTTCCTTCAATTTGGTTTCCCATTCCAAACATTTTCCATGGATCCAATCTCACAGGTTCTGGTGGTGTATTAAAGAAGTTTGCCCTTGCAGTTTTGACCACAGATGGACTGCCACCCTGGTTGATATCTAATGTTAACTTTCCATTTTGTTTATCACTTTCTTTACTTGGTTCACTCTCTTTTTCTGTTTCACTGGAAGAATCATCTGGCTCTTCTGTATCTGATTCTGTAAACAAATCTGATTTTTTATTATACAAACCAGCTATGCATACCTAATTATTTGTTCAAGCAGTTTAAACATGTGGCTAAGCCGTAATTTTTATATTTTCACCTATTTATTGTGGCTTACTTACCAATTGTAACAAACAAGAATACAAAAAAAATAGTTTTGGCCGTCTGCATGCAATGTATACTTCTCACAGTATATATGTGGAACTCAAACCTCAAATCTAATTTTTAGCCCTAAATTGTATGTTGCTTCAGTTATATTTTATTGTAATGTAACAGTTGTGCATCTTCGATTTTGATTGGATACTGCTCAAAATTTGAGGGATTAAATCCAAGTTATCTGTCTTAAAATTATGTGCAGTCACAAACATAAATTCACTTAACCGAGATCGATTAATGCAATGTTTCCTTGCTGTTTCCAGCTATAGTCAGTATGCAAACTAATATAAGATAAATCAACATGGACCATCAGCGAAAAGCCCTGGCTGGTTGCATCCTTGCTATACGAACACTTACCAATATTCTTGTTTTCATGAATATTCATCAAATTTAATCAGCCGATGAGAATATTATTTTCTGGATAAAACGCTTCAATCTTTGAAGGTGTGAAAACTATTTTTTGCAGGAATAGACGTTTGCGTGCTTTAGATTAGTCTAAAAACATTTTTTGGTTCACAACAAATTGCAACAGTAATAAAATTACATAAAATGTTTGTATGCTGCACGATTCCGCTGCCTAGCAGCTCGGTGAATATTACATTTTCTCTGGCTGATAAATCCCGACAGCGACCTATATCAAAGTCATTAATTGTATAATACCCTCCCAGTATGGACCCAGCATGTATGTAGGTCAGACCTTCAGTGTAATAAGCTAACACAAAGGCCACCTGGGGACCATCCCAGTATGGACCCAACATGTCTGTAACAGATAATGTTTCATTACAGCATACCAGAATCAGATTCCTCCTGTTGTTGATTCATCTTCTCATACTTAATGTGGGTTTCTAGCTTTAGAGCGTCCAGCAGATTCTCGTGGGACTTTCGTTTTAATGTCTCTACGACCTGTAAGGCTTCCTCTAATGTTAGATCTTTGTTGTGTCCAAGTGTCTCATTGACAACCTCATTTAGTTCTTCATCATCACTTGGCCTGAAACACATGTAGAAATCAGCATTTTGTAAGTGTTCAAATTCCGCAGGAGATGAAAGGTCTAAGACAGTTGTATTTTTTGTTCAAATAATCCAGGAAACTAATTCTAACCAACTTAGTTAAGTGGTACATTTTTGAAACTTTAAAAGGAAAGAACTTAAATATATTTAGACCTTTTTAATTTGAGATATTTTAGGAACTAAAAACAAAACGTGGAATTTTTTTTTCCATACCCACGGGTTGCTTTTTACTATGCATTAGGTTAATACAAAATTTAAAAAACAAAGTTTTTTTTCATATTAGTAACAACTATACATCACCATGCTGCCGGCATATTTCTACAACTTGTCCATGCAATCACTACGAAATTGTAAATTACTTATTTTATTTTCACAAATAGTACATATTTTTCTTTACAATATGAAATCTATGTATGCAAAGGGGTTTGTTATACAGTGCCAAGATCATAAAAAAAAGAAAGAGTGCACAGAAGCTTTCAAAAGCAGTGCCATCTGGAGGAAGATTTTGATTTTAGTTTCCACAGTGTACTATATGCACTTCATTTTAATGTCTTGTAGGAAAATAACTGTTAATAAACTTAACTGATTGGAATTCAAAATGTAAAAAAAAAAATAACCATGTTAATCTAAATATTCACAAAAAATTGAACTAGTATCTATATTCTATGTTAGTTAATGTCTAGCCAGTCCCTGTTTGTTTATAGAAAAAGAAAAATTGTTAAGAACCCATCTTAAATAAGTAAAACCATTGTATTTTATACTTTACATGAACATAAGTAAAGTTTTTAGCGATGATCTGAAATAAAAGCAAATCATTAGGTCACATCATGTCATTAATGTGTGGGAACTATGTGTCATCCAGGGATTTGCAATTTTTTGTTCTGATGTTCTCAGTCCATTGTGTTCCTCCATTTATTTTTTAATTCTTCCAATATGGTATGAATAATTTTTTCTAGTTTTAACAACACCAATGGCTATTGTTTCAAACTGTAATGTCTGAGAACAAAAGAAATGCAGAATATAACTATTTCTACCTTGTCTTTGTCACATTTTTACTTTCATTCCTAAAACAAACACTGCTCATCAACAAAGGGATCTAAACTAACTAGCTGGGGTGCTTTCCAGAAATAACTATGCTAGTCTGAAGGCAACCATGCATAAAAATCATAACAAAATTATTAGGATATTTCAGCACCTATCAGTTACTGTAAACATGGCGCCACCAAAAATAGTACATAAAGTGTACAAATAATATTATTCTTTATGGAAAATCCTGAGATCTGCCAAAATAAACATGTTTATAGAAATGCCTTCAGACCTGCTCAACATTTATTTCTGACAAAGCCCTTTGACAAATATAGTCAAAATAATTGAAAAACCAACAAAACAGAGAACAATGCCATGAAAAAAAATAACAACATGCTTTAATAAAGGGAAGTAGCACCTTCAGAGGACTTTTACTAGAACAAGTTATTTCAGTATTCTCCTAACAGAACAGGTTTTTATATTACAGGCTTGACAATACTGGTATATTTTTTTTAAGACTAAAGATTTATTCAGGAATTCTCCTAACCTAGGGCATGTTTCCAATTACAGGTATATTTAATTTCCAGACCAATGATTTACTTAAGCATTAGATGCCCGTGTTTTCATATTACATGTGTGACAAGACTGGTATATTTTCTTTTCAGATATACGATTTATCCAGTATAGCAAATGGTGTCATTTCATTTACATTAAAATTTAATGGATTATTGGGAGCAGTTATTTATAAAATAACAGGAGATATACAGATATAAACTGTAATGGATTCTGGGGAGCAGTTTTTTATAAAATAACAGGATATATATAGATATATTCTGGGAAGCAGTTATTTATAAAATAGGAGGTATACAGATATAAACTGTAATGGATTCTGGGGAGCAGTTATTTATAAAATAACAGGAGGTATACAGATATAAACTGTAATGGATTCTGGGGAGCAGTTATTTATAAAATAACAAGAGCTATACAGATATAAACTGGGGAGCAGTTATTTATAAAATAACAGGAGGTATACAGATATAAACTGTAATGGATTCTGGGGAGCAGTTATTTATAAAATAACAAGAGCTATACAGATATAAACTGGGGAGCAGTTATTTATAAAATAACAGGACGTATACATATACATGTATAAACTGAGATCTACACTACACAAAACTAAACATATCCAGATACACATAGCACACTATTAACACACAGGCATTGTCTGCCTACCAGTGACTCAGTGTTTGAGCCATTTCATAATCTATTAAGTCACTGAAAAAAGACAACAGAAAACATACATCAAGGTTTGAAACAACATTCAACTGAAACCATCTTTTATAAAATTGTATGGTTCTCCACCTTTGTTTTCATTTTTAATAGTGTCTGGGTCTCTTAGATTAGACTGTATTGTTCACACATGTGAAAATGGTAATTTTCATCAAAACAAATGTGAGATGAACTATGGTCATAGCGTTTTTAAAGAATAAATACCTGGCAGGATTAGAATTCAGTTTTTTATCTAAGGGAGGTGCATAAAATGTATTTCTATCTGAAAGCTCAGTTAAATAATACTTAAAATTAATAAGCAGCACAATCAAAGTGTTACTGATATCTAAATATTAGACTTAACTAGAAGAAAATGTATGTGAACATCATTAAGACTTTTTATTTTTCGAAAACCTGAAAAATTATATTTTTGTAACAGAAAACTTCTCAACAAGAATTTTGTGGATATTTGATCCAACAGATTCTCCTTAAAAATACTACCATTAAGGTATTTTGTTAACACCTTGGAATCATTATAATGTGTCGACTGTCTCTACTACCATATTATACAATGTCCCTGGACACAATTTCTGTAGTTTATAATGTGTCAACTGTCTCTACTACGATATTATACAATGTCCCTGGACACAATTTCTGTAGTTTATAATGTGTCAACTGTCTCTACTACCATATTATACAATGTCCCTGGACACAATTTCTGTAGTTTATAATGTGTCAACTGTCTCTACTACCATATTATACATGTCCCTGGACACGATTTCTGTAGTTTATAATGTGTCAACTGTCTCTACTACCATATTATACAATGTCCACGGGCACGATTTCTGTAGTTTTTAATTGACCTTTTACAAGTCTTCCAAAGTCTTCTCTTTCCGATTTATTTTAGTACCTCACTTTAATTTTCCTTCATATTTAAGGAATATTTTAAAGTTTTTAAACATGTTATATGATATAACCTGCTGTGGGTCTGTTTACACATGTTATATGATATAACTTGCTGTGGGTCTGTTTACACCTAATAAACTGTGAAGTTGTTAAACAGACCAACATTAGGTTACATGAGTATAAACTTTTTAAATAAACTATTAATTCTAATTTAATTTTCAAACCTATAATTTGCTCAATAATCAAATAATAAGGGGTTGACATTAAGAAACTACGGAATATGAATATGTCATGTGATACAATGTCGGTTATACTGTATAACACTGGAGGTACCCAATCATGTTTCAGGTTTTAAATCAAAATTATTTTAATTCTTGAAGTAAATGTTAGAAGGTACTATAGTGTCTACTTCTACTACCTTTTGTTATACCTTTAAAATTGCATTAGAATACAGATAACAAGTTGTAAATGTTGTCTATGAAGACCTAAAATTTGTATTTTGACTCCGCTAAATCATTGCAAGTAAAACTAAAAATAGTAAATTACCGATTGATATCATCAATTAATCAATACAGTTGTCTCCTACTTTAAAGAATTGTTGTACGACTAGTTGAACCATACAAACTTTAAACCATGATTTTTCCTACATTTACTGAGTGTAATCAAAACTTCTGTGGGAAATGATAAAATATAGTTAGAGAGAAAATTGCCTACTCTCTCATTAAAAAGTATACAATAATTGTGAAAAATACAACACAAGTAATTATACTACAAAATGATAAAACATACTCGAGATCCGAGTCGCTGAGATCATCGTCCATGTCTAACAATAAGGCATCAGACGACATAGAGGCTCTCAGATTATGTTCCGTAAGTTCTTCTTCTGACTCCTCCTGTAGACCATCGATACTATTCTCAAACTCAATACGCTCTGGTGTCTTCTTTGGCCTAGGTTCATCGTCTGGTGGAGTCAAAGGTGGGGTTAAAGGACCTATGAAAACAAAACATATACACTTTAAATAGAATTTATAGGATTCAAATGGACTCCTAAAAACATGCAAGAATACATTCTATTTCATAACTCCTTCATTCCAGTTAAATTTTAAATATTTTTTGGTTCCCATTCTATATTAGTTTAATGGAACAAGAAGGAACAATTCAGCTATATTACATAGGACCTTCCTACATAGAAGATAAAGTTCGGCCACTACTTGTAAATTTTTTCTATTGCTTCTCTTTAACTGAAGCCCATCAGAGTTATTCACTTACTTGGTATTTTCTTTGGCGAGGACTTTCTTTCCGGTTTAGGTGAAGGACCAGCATCAATTACAACCTTCGGAATATTTTCCTAAAAAAGGCATATATTACATAAAAAAACTAATTGCGTAAATGATTCAGAGCCCTGTATATTCATTACATCTCTTTAAATGCATGAACTTGTCCAATGACATATGTCTGTCAGATTCTGTCAGCCAATCATAACATTTGTAATGCAGAGTCTGCTCTATCAATACATCAAATTATTGTTTACATACAGTGAAATCAACTATAACAGAGTAGTTTTTGAGCCAAAATAACAAATTTGAACTAGAGTTAACTGTGAGCAATGCTCACCATTGATACCCCCCTTCATGATTTCTTAAAAAATGCACATGTTCTTACTTATGGACTTGAAACTTAATCTAGTGTAGGAAGAGTTGCAGATAAAACATGGGAACCCCCATCCCTCCCCCACCTCAAAGAATAGCAATGTCCATTTTTTTCTGTGGGAAAACCCAAATATCATTACGATCAAAATGTTAAATATCAGGTGCACAATGGTGCTATGTGACAAAGGTTCTGTTTAAATTTCATCAAATTCCATTAAGTGGTGTAGGAGGAGTTGCACATAAGAGATGGGTATTACCTTATGTCAATGACAATGTCCATGTTATTCTATGGGAAACCCCAAATATTATTCTAATCAAAATGTTAAATATCTCCTGCACAATGGCACTATGTGATAAGGATTCTGTGTAAGTTTCATCAAATTCCATTCAGTGGTGTAGGAGGAGTTGCACATAAGAGATGGGTATCCCTTTAAGTCAATGACAAAGTCCATGTTTTTCTATGGGGAACCCCAAATATCATTCTAATCAAAATGTTAAATATCTCCTGCACAATGGCACTATGTGACAAGGATTCTGTGTAAGTTTCATCAAATTCCATTCAGTGGTGTAGGAGGAGTTGCACATAAGAGATGGGTTTCCCTTGAAGTCAATGACAAAGTCCATGTTTTTCTATGGGAAACCCCAAATATCATTCTAATCAAAATGTTAAATATCTCCTGCACAATGGCACTATGTGACAAGGATTCTGTGTAAGTTTCATCAAATTCCATTCAGTGGTGTAGGAGGAGTTGCACATAAGAGAAGGGTTTCCCTTGAAGTCAATGACAAAGTCCATGTTTTTCTATGGGAAACCCCAAATATCATTCTAATCAAAATGTTAAATATCTCCTGCACAATGGCACTATGTGACAAGGATTCTGTGTAAGTTTCATCAAATTCCATTCAGTGGTGTAGGAGGAGTTGCACATAAGAGATGGGTATCCCTTTAAGTCAATGACAAAGTCCATGTTTTTCTATGGGAAACCCCAAATATCATTCTAATCAAAATGTTAAATATCTCCTGCACAATGGCACTATGTGACAAGGATTCTGTGTAAGTTTCATCAAATTCCATTCAGTGGTGTAGGAGGAGTTGCACATAAGAGATGGGTATCCCTTTAAGTCAATGACAAAGTCCATGTTTTTCTATGGGAAACCCCAAAT
Source organism: Limnoperna fortunei (assembly GCA_944474755.1). NCBI lineage: Eukaryota > Metazoa > Mollusca > Bivalvia > Mytilida > Modiolidae > Limnoperna > Limnoperna fortunei. Next base: position 2,876,421 of record OX104118.1, on the reverse strand, counting down.
ATCATTCTAATCAAAATGTTAAATATCTCCTGCACAATGGCACTATGTGACAAGGATTCTGTGTAAATTTCATCAAATTCCATTCAGTGGTGTAGGAGGAGTTGCACATAAGAGATGGGTTTCCCTTTAAGTCAATGACAAAGTCCATGTTTTTCTATGGGAAACCCCAAATATCATTCTAATCAAAATGTTAAATATCTCCTGCACAATGGCACTATGTGACAAGGATTCTGTGTAAGTTTCATCAAATTCCATTCAGTGGTGTAGGAGGAGTTGCACATAAGAGATGGGTTTCCCTTTAAGTCAATGACAAAGTCCATGTTTTTCTATGGGAAACCCCAAATATCATTCTAATCAAAATGTTAAATATCTCCTGCACAATGGCACTATGTGACAAGGATTCTGTGTAAGTTTCATCAAATTCCATTCAGTGGTGTAGGAGGAGTTGCACATAAGAGATGGGTATCCCTTTAAGTCAATGACAAAGTCCATGTTTTTCTATGGGAAACCCCAAATATCATTCTAATCAAAATGTTAAATATCTCCTGCACAATGCCACTATGTGACAAGGATTCTGTGTAAGTTTCATCAAATTCCATTCAGTGGTGTAGGAGGAGTTGCACATAAGAGATGGGTTTCCCTTTAAGTCAATGACAAAGTCCATGTTTTTCTATGGGAAACCCCAAATGTCATTCTCATAAAAATGTTAAATATCTCCTGCACAATGGCACTATGTGACAAAGAATCTGTGTTAGTTGATTTCAACAAGTTTTTTATCCTGTGGGCATTCATTCATTAATGAAGTGATGGTAGGCAACAACTAATGAGATTATTTGTGTTAAATTGTTAAAATGATCTTGGGTTTAAGTCCATTGGTGAATACAAACCTTTATTTGTTCCTCCTCCTCATTATAACCCCGTTTCCTCCTAAATTTAGAGAATCTCATTTCTAATCTGGAATGTCGGAAACAGAAAAACTTCACTGAAAAAAAAGGAAAATACTTATTCTTTTCTCACCAAGAAATATTTGTAAGTATTTAAAAAAAAAACACAAGTGCCAAAAGTGATACAACATACGTCCGTAGAAAATTTGCCATTTTTTTTAAATAAAAGGCAATAACTCTGAAGTGGCTAAAGCAATTTGGCTGGTTATCAATCTTGGTTAAGATATTATGCCCATAAACATTTTTTGCAAGTTTCATTCAGATTGGACAACAACTCTTTGAGTTAGAGAGCAGACAAGGCAAATTTGCTATTTTTTGTATAAATAAAGGGCCATAACTCTGAAGTGACTGAAGTGATTTGGCTGGTTATCAAACTTGGCCAAGATATTATGTCCATAAACGTTTTACCAAGTTTCATGAAGATCGGACAACAACTGTTTGAGTTAGAGAGTGGACAATGCAAATTTGCCATTTTTTGTATAAATAAAGTGCCATAACTCTGAAGTGGCTCAAGTGATTTGGCTGGTTATCAATTTGGCCAAGATATTATGTCCATAAACATTTTCCCAAGTTTCATGAAGATGGAACAACAACTGTTTGATTTAGAGAGCGGACATCGCCTGCCCGCCCACAATGGGTGTTCCCATAATATGACCCGTCTTTGAATGGCTAATAAACATTTGAATTTTAATCTTACTTTGCAATTTTGATCACAATCCTGTAGACTAGCATACAACACATGCCTATCATTAAACTCATTTGCAACCAAAAGCAGAATCAGCCCAAAACATATACATACCCTCTCCTGTAGGGAGTCGATCAGCCCAAAACATATACATACCCTCTCCTGTAGGGAGTCGATCAGCCCCAAAACATATACATACCCTCTCCTGTAGGGAGTCGATCAGTCCAAAACATATACATACCTTCTCCTGTAGGGAGTCGATCAGCACTATAATTGTTCAATCGGAGACCACAATCACAGAAATCACATTTCAGACATCCTCGATGGAAGAATAAGCCTTCAGCACTCATCCTCTCCATTAAATAAACTCTCTTTTTACAGAAATAACACACCTCACTTGCAGGTTGGGCTGCTAACAATACTCCCGGGGTTTTCTACAAAATTACAAATCAATTGAAAACTACTGTGCAACTGGTAAATGTATACAGAATCAAGTTAGATTGGTATTGGTCAATAAGCCCAGAGTCAGTATTTTATTGGTCAATAAGCCCAGAGTCAGTATTTTTATTTGTCAATAAGCCCACAGTCAGTATTTTTATTGGTCAATAAGCCCAGAGTCAGTATTTTTATTGGTCAATAAGCAGAGTCAGTATTTTTATTGGTCAATAAGCCCAGTGTCAGCATTTTTATTGGTCAATAAGCCCAGAGTCAGTATTTTTATTGGTCAATAAGCAGAGTCAGTATTTTTATTGGTCAATAAGCCCAGTGTCAGTATTTTTATTGGTCAATAACCCTAGACTGTCAGGGTTTTTTATTGGTCAATAAGCCCAGAGTGTCAGAAATTTTATTGGCTGATAAGCCCCGAGTGCCATGATTTTTATTGGTCAATAAGCCCAGTGTCAGTATTTTTATTGGTCAATAAGCCCAGTGTCAGTATTTTTATTGGTCAATAAGCTCAGTGTCAGTATTTTTATTGGTCAATAAGCCCAGTGTCAGTATTTTTATTGGTCAATAAGCCCAGAGTGTCAGGATTTTTAATGGTCAAGCCCTGAATTTCAGAGCATATTCAAGGCAATAGAAGTATTTAAGATCAACGTGAAGATGGCAAGATAAATTAAATATTAAGTTTATAATAAGGTAACAATTTCGTACTTATTTTGTTAATTTCACTTAAAAAGCCACTGATATTAAAACAGAATACTACATAAACAGTATCAACGAGATATATAAAATATAAACACAGACTTACCATTTTCTTGTGAGGTGTTTGATTAGGAGGATGAGTATCACCCTGGAACTTGGATGCTAGTATTTCTGCCATGGCACTGACCTTGACATTGCCCTCAATGTCAATCTTATTCTGATTGTTAATCTCTGCTATTTTCTGGTTCATATCAAGTTTGTTTGCGATTTCATCCATAGGGAGTTTGTTGTATTTTGTTAATTCTACATCAGGCTGAAATACATGTTGAACTGAATGTTCATGTACTTTTTGAATACAATTCACTACTATCTCAATACCCAAGGAATCATAGATAGATATGGCCATAATAAAACAAATCCTAGGTTTTTGTGCCCCCTCCTCCCTCTCCCTGCCTCCCCCTTTTGCACCACTTTTCAAGCCCACCCTGATTTTTTTTAAACCATATTAAAAAAAATTGAAGAATGTGTCCATGGGACACGGATGCCCCCGCTAAATGAAGTCCCAAACAGGAAGTAGTTGTCCGACAGGTCTGAAAGTCACTTAGGATACTGAACCACCCTGCCAAATTTCAAATTATTCTCATGTATGGTTTCTGAGAAAAGCAAAAAGGGGAATAATCCTTTAAAGGTTGTAACAAAAATCAGCTGATGTTTGCTTCTGACCTTTGACTTTTATGCATCTACGTTTACTTCAGATTGTATATAATGTTTTGACTGATACTGGTTATAGGAAAACATCAATTCAAACATGGGAATCTTTCCTTTCTGCATTTCCTGTTAAAATAAAATGTCTTTCATACCTCAGGAGATTTATGTTTCCTTTTAGATATTGTAGATTCTGTAACTTTTTCTTCATCTTTTTCCTTTCTCTGAAATTATTGCATTAAAACATGTGGTTGCTATCCTTTGACACAATGATCATACTGGATTAAACAATTTAACTTTTCAACAATTTTCAGTAATCTAGTGACCACTGACCACTTATTTTATTGCCAAGACCATTGTGGACAGAACTTCCTAACCTGAGCATGTATCTAGTCAACTTGGTCCTATGAGGTTTCCACTAAAATACACCCTTATGCTATCAATCAATGTGGACTTAGATATATAAATATATAGTACTTCAGTACATACATGTGTAACGTTTGATTGTTTGTCTGGGATTTAACATCTCGTTCAACAATTTTTCAGCATCCGGTGGTTTTTATTGGGGCAGGAAGCCAAAGAACCCAGTGAAAACTCCCGACCTTTAGTAGGTATGAATGTGTTAATAAAAGATAGTATATTATTGAACAAATTATACTATTGAGGAAGGAAAGTGTGCTCAGGTGTGCATTTTACTTTGTTTAATTTGGAAATATATTGTGATAATCAGTTATAATCATTCATGAAATAGCTGAATACTATATCAGTAGTCCTGATTTTATTAGTTGCCACGGTAGAGTTAATTTAACAATATTGTGCTCAGTTTAATGAAATACTTTAAGTATGGCTGACTACTACATCAGTAGTCCTGATTTTATTAGTTGCCACAGTAGAGTTAATTTAACAATATTGTGCTCAGTTTAATGAAGTATTACATGTTGATTTTTTATTACAATTCTAACAAATGTGTCTACTATATGTTATTTCGAATCATGTTTAACACCACTTTCAGCAATTTCTCAGCTATATCATGGCATCCAGTTTAGCCAGAGTACCCGGGAAAAACCATGACCTTCGGTAGAAAAACTGGCAATCATTGTCAATAAAGATTGGAGTTGAGTGCACCCTGCCCGCAATGAGACTAACACCCACACCACAGTGTTGACAGTATGTAAGCACTTGACCACTGAAGCCCATGTATATATGATAACTGTATTTTACCTTTTTGGACCTGGCAAATCTGGCACTATTTCTAAGTTTCTGTAGCAGTGACAGTCTACTCAGTGGAGACTTGTTGGATTTCTGTGACTCGTCTCTTAACAGTGCACGAGGGGAATCAGCTAAAACACATTTACAACTGAATTTAATGCCATTCAGAAACTGACTACAAATTTTACCTTTTTTTGTGTGTATAGAAGGTTTTTAATTAAAATATTATTATTATTATTGATCTAGTACCTTTTTAAAACTTCAAACATTTCAGTTTAAAAATAGTGTTCACTACTTCTCATTTCAGGTGGGCAAACCTTCAATTTATTTCAGTTTAAAAATAGTGTTCACTACTTCTCATTTCAGGTGGGCAAACCTTCAATTAGTCTCAATTAGTTAAATTAGATAGTCTTACTTCACCACAAAAATTAGCAATGCACCAGAATGAAAATAACTAGTTTTTACTGTGCATGTCCATCTTGGGTTTATTCTGACTTAACAATTAAACAAAGTTCAGATACAACTTCAAATCAACAAATACCTTTTCCTTGTCATTAATAAGTCTTAAGCATCAACATACCATTGGCTAATCGTTCCTTCTTAAACTTGTGATAGAACTGAGAGAGATATGAGACCATGGTCAGTTTGTCTGTTATTGAACAGTTGACCATTTCTTGTGGAGAAATGACCGGGGGGATACCAAGAGAGGTTTCTGCTATACTAAAGGCTAATTGATTGTTTTTTACACCCTCGTTTGACATCAAAGACTGGAAGTCTCTGTAATGAATAAAAACAAAAGTTATCGTTTGACATCAACTAAAATGAACAAATGTTAGTTTAACTTCAAACAAGTCTTGTTTATACTTTTCAGTACTGTTATATTGGCTATGGAAAATACACCAACAACACATATATAGTAACTTGTTTAGAAATTATTTTTTAAAATTAACTTACAAATATGTTTTGAGCTGTATGACATAATTAATTAAAATCTCATTAACAAGAACAATTATTTTTCCCAAAGAATCAAAGCAAATGTTTCAGCTGTGTTTTCTCTATAAGTAATCTGCAATATTTTCATTCGTCTTTCTCTGATAAATTTTAAGAGCGCTACATTTTAACAAAATGTGTTCCTATTCCATATTTGTCATTTTTACATACATAAGATCTGGTTTGAAGTAATGTATCAGAGCACACAGAGCCAGTCCGTTTCTCCATGACGTCGTCAGATCTACGATGTGTACATTCCTGTAGGTCCCTGAATTAAGTACACGCTGACACCATCGTAACAAAGAATAACTGTCAATGTACTCATCTGGAAACATGCAATCATGTGTAACTGATAATGGTTACATGCAATAAATATTTTAATGTTAAAATTATGATAAAAGGGTTCATAATTATTTTGCCTTAGTTGGAATCTATAATGGTTTGATTGATGCATGTGTTCTGTATTTGATTGAAGAATCTCTATGGAATTTTAACTGAAAATCTCTCCAAGAGTTTGTTAATAATAATTTTATTTGTATTTTTAAAGTTTAAACATATATGCATATTATTTGACAAACTTCCACAGGTAAAACAACAGAGGTTTTCATCATAAAAATATTTTAAAATATGTTTATAAAATTATAGTTGGTTTCAAAAGGGCCTTTAGTTTTTAGCACTATACTTCAAATTTTAGTTGCATGATCTATATTGTCTCATTAATGACAAGTTACCAAGTCAAATACTGTTAGTTACATGTATATAGAGAGGATAAAGAAATGTATGGAGAGCATAAACACATTTTTGTATCCTCCCCCCCCCCCCACACTGTAACTGACAGCATCACCAATTTATCCTGGTGATGAAATTTCATTAACTTAACCTTAGCTCTATCCATAGCAAAGCAATATAATCCTTGATAAGTGAAACAAACCCAGTGGCAGCCATATTGTTTGTGTAATTTATCACCAAATCACTTGATTTCAAGAGGATACAAGTCACATGAAGACGGGATACAATAAAAATTTTGGGGTTGTTAGAAAATCATGTGATTTTACCAAGGCAGGACACAATAATTGTAAAAGGCATACTGTAGCCAATCAAAAGAGAGTTGGGATAACTACCATTTCTGGGTCTTTTAGCAGGAACTTCAATGATCTCATCATTATAAGTACCATCGCCTGTATCATACAGATGTCTGACTTGTTGTGGTAATACTGTCTTCATATTCATATTAGAATACCTAAAAATACAAAGGAATATGCAGATATGCTCATTATCTTTTCCTGAGTATTGAAACCATTTATACCTGCACAGGGAACAATATCAGATTGTTTGATGATTTGGTTTTGAGGTATTATCTGAACAAGTATTAGTTTCCCTAACCAGAGGCTCTTAAGAGCCTGTATAACTCACCTGATTTTATAGGCAATAAAGGTTGCATTTCGCTGATGTTAAACGAAATCCTGTAATTTTCAATAATCTTTAAAGAGGACCATCCAAACAATATTGCTAGAAAGTTTTGTTTCCATTGGTTAACCAGTTTTAGAGAAGAAGCCCTTTAAAATTTTTCCCATAGGGTCCTATGTTAAACTAAGTCCTGCGGTGGTGGCCATTTTGATTTTCCAATTGGCATAAAACACACAAACTTTATAAAGGACCATCCAAAAAAATATTGGTAGTAAGTATTGTTTCCATTGGTTAATCAGTTTCAGAGAAGAAGCCTTTTTAAACTTTTTTCCCATAGGGTCCAATGTTAAACCAAGTCCTGCAGTGGCAGCCATTTTGAATTTCCAATTGGGATAAAAAACATGAACTTTATAGAGAACCATCCAAACAATATTGCTAGTAAGTTTTGTTTCGATTGGTTAATTGGTTTTAGAAAAGAAGTGTTTTTAACTTTTTTCCCAAAGGGTCCTATGTTAAACTACGTCCTGTATTGGTTGCCATTTTGAATTTCCAATTTTCATAAAAAAACATAAACTTTATAGAGGACCTTCCAAACAATAATGCTAGAAATTTTTATTTACATTGGTAAGCCAGTTTCAGAGAAGACGCCTTTTTTAACTTTTCCCCTTAGGGTCCTATATTAAACTACCGTAGATGCTCGCTTAAAAGTCGGTCCGCATATAAGTGGGGGGTCTTTTTGGGCCTAAAAATCTGGTATTTTGCTGTTGACCCTCGTATAAGTCGGTCGTGTTGACATGAGGTCAGAATCAAATAAAAATTCCAAATTTGTTAATAAAAATCATTACATCAGTAAGACTTCTTGTTTATTATTTGTTTCTTGTTTTTTTATGAGTTAAATATCTCTTGTCATTTATCCTAAGTGGTTTGTTTACACTAGTGTACATGTGTTTTGAAAATGTAAACGTAATTATCTCCCTGAATTTGCTATGACTAAAAACCATAAAAAAAAGACAAACACAAGTAAATATACAAATATTCATTTTCGTAATTATTTAATAGTTAAAGCAGAGTTTTTAAAATAAATGAAAGCTAAAATACAAAATATAAAGGAATGTGGTTTGTAAATTAAAATAATAATTGATGAAAAAACGAATTCTGTAGCATATATGTATTAGTTAGTTTATCTTGATTTTCGATTTTTAATTGTATCATGACATCACCGGATGTATTATGCAATACATACAAATAAATAGATACTTGTGTAAACAGTGGTAAATACGAATGGAAATATGGAAACTGGATAAAATAAACAATACACAAGTAAAAACCATCTTTATTAATGTCTTAAATATACTTTATTTAGCATAACTAATCACGTATCTGTCTATTTATAGTTGGCAATCTATGTACGGCCTTCAAACTTCGACTGGAATTCTGTCCTCTTGTGGTATGACTCGCTTAAAAGTCGGAACCCTTCTCTAAAACCAAATTTTGACTCCCAATTTCCCGACTTATGTGCGGGTATGTACGGTAAGTCCTGCGGTGGCGTCCATTTTGATTTTCCAGTTGGCATTAAAACATAAACTTTATAAAGGACCATGCAAACAATATTGGTAGTAAGTTTTGATTCGATTGGTCAACTGGTTTCAGAGGAGAAGCCATTTTAAACTTTTTTCCCATAGGGTCCAATGTTAAACAAAGTCTTGTGGTGGTGGCCATTTTGAATTTCCTATTGGGATAAAAAAAAACAGGTTTCAGAGAAAAAGCCTTTTAAACTTTTTCCCATAGGGTCTTATGTTAAACTAAGTCCTGCGGTGGCGGCTATTTTGAATTTCCAATTGTCCTAAAAAAATGACAAACTTTAGAGGACCATCCAAACAATATTGCTAGTAAGTTTTTGTTTCCATTGGTTAACCGGTTTCAGAGAAGACACCTTTTAAAACTTTTTACCTTAGGGTCCTTTGTTAAACTAAGTCCTAAACTACATCACTTCATTATAAGTACACAATGTTTAGATAGCCAAATCAGGCAACTGCAAAATATAGGTAAGAGGCAGCAATTGACGCATGCACTGTGCTAAGCATCTCTAGATGCATCATACGCTGTGTTAGCGCTAATAGGTCGCCACAGTCGCCAATGAGAATTAAACTTTAATGTGGCGAAGTGTTATTCATTCTCGTTCGCCACGTTGGCGAAGTGAAAGCGAAAGTAAAATGTTGACTGTCGAAATCTAAAATAAATCTTTGAGATAAAGTTCGGAGCGATAACGATATATATCCGGGAAATTTCAATGCGTAATTGTCTATTCCGTAAAAACATTACCCTTGTCCGAATTTGTTTTCGATTTTACTCAATACCGAACTGGTTCCCATTGCAGTAATTGATCTTAATTCCAGTTTAATTTTGTCAAGCATGGCGAAACGCCAGCTTTCAATGCTTTCGTTCTTACGTTTACTCTATTATCATCTGGTTAAATGTTTTCATTTAAAAGTTGAACCTCAGCACTAAATCTAAATTCTTCAAATGAAGAACAGTTGTAAAAGACCTGGTTGTGACCTATGAATGGAATTAATCCCAAATTTTAGTGTTGCTCATCACATATTCCCCCTTTTCTATACAAGTCATTTAAATTTACAGCTTCCATATTTTGCACACACAAATTTTGCTGAAATGTTGTGGCTAACAAATTTCAAATGTGGCTAAGTAAAATTTGGATGTATTAGCCACATTGGCTAATGGAAATTTTGAGGTAGTGCTAACACAGCATACGTGGTAAGATAGTTGATGTGAACCTTGTCAGTAAATTCAAAGAATTAAAATTTTTATCCTAGATCAGAGGCAGAATCCAAGAATGCATTGAGGTTATTTCCTAGATGCATCATATTCACCAAATATAGTCTTGTTCGCAAAAAATGTTACGCTTCAGAAATTTCTGGCATTTTCCTCTGTGTATCTCGGTTTAAGTTTGATGATACACATTTTATGATAAACATACACAAATCAATGCCACTTTCCTTTAAAAACAGTTTGGTAAGGTTTTTAGTGTTATTTTAACAGACTTGCCTACCCTTTCAGGCAAAAATAGTAAGGCACTCCCCAAACAATAGTAATTTGAGGTGAAAAATAGTAAAGCTTATATTGAGTGTTAAAAAGCTTGTAATATATATTGTAGAAACTGCATATTTTTGTTGTCTTTAATTTTAATAACAAATACTAACCAAACTTTAAACTTGTCCCTCAAGCTTCAATTTAAACACAAAACAATTTTCTCAAGGGATGCAATAGGAAGCGGAAATGGCAATGTAAAGATAATACACAATGTAAAAAAAAAATGACCAAACGGAAATGAAAAAAATCTGGATTTTTTTAAAAATCGTAAGGAATATAGTAAAAATCGTAATGACGTAGTATGGCCTTCAAAATCGGGAGCTTTATGCTAAAATTGTAAGGGTAGGCAAGTCTGTTTTAAGCCAAAAAATCGTATTACGTGGTATTAGTAAATGGTATTATCGCTGTGATTTTTGTATTACCTGGTATTAGGATCAATGGTATAATCACTGTGATTTTTGTTGAGGTTTTCTGGTGTGGTTTGTGACAAGATCTGATAAATGCATTCTCGTTCAGCTATGACCTGTAGAGGCGTCATCTTCCCTGATGCCCAATTCTTCACCATCCATGCAGCATCAAATGCTCCCAGGAACCCTCTAGCACAACCTGACCCAGTTGGCCAGAAAGGCTGAAAAAGATAATTAAAATCATGAAATCCATATACTTTAAACCTTCCTGCTACAATGAAAATAAAACCAGGAAAAATAGACAAAAAAGCTAATTAAACAAACACAATGGAGGCATTTTGGAAATTTGTTGGTATTAGATGTGGTAACCAAGACTCGAATTAGAACCCTTTTAAAGACCATATGGAAGATACTTTCACCAGCACATCTCAGGACAAAATGAACAGTGTAAAGGCAATATCTGTGAATGGGGTCCTGTTGTTTGTCTTTGTTTGTCAAATGTTTGTCTTTATGCCACTCAGTCTTCTAAGATACAACGAGACCAAATGTAAATAGATTGTAGTAGATGAACCAATAAATATTGACAACAAACCTCCAGCAAACTGTCTCCGACAAGACACATCAGTAAGGTATGACTGTTCCTCTTTACAGCCCTGCTTGCGTTTACAGCGGCAAACATAGACGTAAAGTCAAACATGGCCACATCTGGTTGTCCATAGTGATTAATGGCATAGTCTAAGGAAGGAAGTTGGTGATTAGTGGAGAAATCTGCAGCTTCTTTAGCATACTTCAGTAATTTATCTTTACTGATATTTTGTGGAGAGAGCAATGTGGCGGTGTCTGGATGATCCTGAAAGCAAACAGGCATGTTACTTAATTACTCAAAAAGGAACACGGTTACAAAATAAGTGTAATTTTAACACAAGGTCATTTTGCAAAATAAACTAAAAATATTCATTAGGACATCATTATGCATTAAATATGTTCGGTACAGCGTTCTTTATTTCCTATTGTGACTGTCTCTTACTTACTGCCACAGATTTCCAGTCTTTTTTTTTACAAACAAGAATATGTATTTCATACAACTTTCTCCATTGATATACTACCACCCTCCTCAATCACCATAATTAAGCCCAGTCTAAAAGGTGGCTCTGTACTGCAGGAGCAAGAGTTTAAATGTGTGTAGTTTTACTGTTGAATCATTTAATGTCCTCTGGCACCAGTTTTCATTGGTCTGAGAAATAGTTAATGTCTCCATGAAATGAATAACTAGAGGCTCCCAGGAGCCTGTATCGCTCACCTAAACCTGAAACCAAACAACCCTTTTTTATCCAGTTTTCTTTGCTATAAGTAATTGCCCAACACTTCTGCAAAAATCATTAATTTTGACCTTTTAAGGGAAATAACTCCTATAAGGAGGAGCTTTTGATGCTTAGAGGGAGAAGGGTGGTTCACTTCAAATTTGCTGTACCTGTTATACTTTTTTAACTATCAGTCGAAAAACTCTCTCTATTCCCCCCCCCCCCCCTTTTTTTCATTTTTTCTATTTTAAGCCAACGTAGCTATGTAGGTAGTCAGGTGTCATGATTTGCACAATTTTGGTAGAGGACGTCCTAAAGATGATGTGTGCAATGTTTCAAAGCAATCCTTTCATTGGTTAAAGAGGAGAAGATTTTAAAAAATCAATTAAAACCGATTAAAAAAAACAGTTCAGGGGGAATAACTCTTAAACGGTTAATCAGACAATCTTGACCCTTAAGTCATTTTTGTAGCCCTCATAGAGCAGAACAATTAAGCAATGCTAACTTTTTCTCTAGTTCTAATAATTTTCAAGATTTTGAGGCAAAAATGGCAAAAATCATCAATTTTTACAATTAAAGGGTTATAACTCCTACAAGGAGTCATCATACAACTTTGACCCAATGGAGTGTTTTGTAGAGCTTTAGATGCTGAAGAAGGAAGGTCTCTTCGGTTTTCCTGTATCTGTTATACTTTTTGAACTATAAGCAAAAAACTGTATTTTGACCCCCCTGTTCTTTTTTTAGCCATGGCAGCCATGTTGGTTGGTCTGAGGCCATGATTTGTGCAAACTTGGTAGAGGACATTTTACTGATGATGTGTGCAAAGTTTCAAAGCAATCCCTTCAGTGGTTTTGGAGGAGAAGATTTTTGATGAAAAGTTAACAACGATGACAGACGACGACGGACGCCAAGTGATGGCAATAGCTCACATGACCCTTCGGGTCAGGTGAGCTAAAAATTAGTATCCCATGAAAACAATGAATCCACAGCATATAATAAGCCATTGGCATTAGAGTTTTTATTGAATATTTGTTCTAATCCCAAAATTCACAATCTGAAGACAAACAAGTGTGGACACAGAAAAACGTCTCGCCTGCATTCTGCATCAGTAACGAAAATAAATTTCGTCATAAGAATTACGTAAATAGCATTAAATATCAGCAGCGGCCTGTATACAAAATATTGTCACCATACCCTGCATAGTTACAGGGGAACAGCCGTAACCCAAAAACTTTAACGTAGTCACTGGACCGTGAAATTGAGGTCAAGGTCAGGTGGAACCTACCAGACAGTCATGTACTATTAATCAGCAACCTATACACCAAATATTGTCATCCTACCATGCGTAGTTACAGAGGAACTGTCGTAACCCCAAAACTTTAACGTAGTCGCTGGACCGTGAAATTGAGGTCAAGGTCAGGTGACACCTACCAGACAGTCATGTACTAGTCATCAGCAACCTATACACCTAATATTGTCATCCTACCATGCATAGTTACCGAGGAACTGTCGTAACCCCAAAACTTTAACGTAGTCGCTGGACCGTGAAATTGAGGTCAAGGTCAGGTGACACCGACCAGACAGTCATGTACTAGTCATCAGCAACCTATACACCAAATATTGTCATCCTACCATGCATAGTTACAGAGGAACTGTCGTAACTCCAAAACTTTAACGTAGTCGCTGGACCGTGAAATTGAGGTCAAGGTCAGGTGACACCTACCAGACAGTCATGTACTAGTCATCAGCAACCTATACACCAAATATTGTCATCCTACCATGCGTAGTTACAGAGGAACTGTCGTAACCCAAAAACTTTAACGTAGTCGCTGGACCGTGAAATTGAGGTCAAGGTCAGGTGACACCTACCAGACAGTCATGTACTAGTCATCAGCAACCTATACACCAAATATTGTCATCCTACCATGCGTAGTTACAGAGGAACTGTCGTAACCCAAAAACTTTAACGTAGTCGCTGGACCGTGAAATTGAGGTCAAGGTCAGGTGACACCTACCAGACAGTCATGTACTAGTCATCAGCAACCTATACACCAAATATTGTCATCCTACCATGCATAGTAACAGAGGAACTGTCGTAACCCAAAAACTTTAACGTAGTCACTGGACCGTGAAATTGAGGTCAAGGTCAGGTGACAGGCGACTGACTGGCAAGTACTCATCATAAGCTACCTCTGGACCAAATTTGATGGACCTAGGGCTTGGGCTTACAAAGATATGAAGCAAGATGTCAAGTGTTTACGCCGCCGCCGCCGCCGCCGCCGGATTCCCATACATATGTCTCGCCTCCAGCGACTTTCGTCGCAGGCGAGACAAAAAGCATCTTTAGATAATATAAGTTTGTACTATTAATGTTATAATCAATTTACTAAACCCCCCAAAAACAAGTGTGGACACAGAAAAACGTCTCGCCTGTATTCCGCATCAGTAACGAAAATAAATTTCGTCATAAGCATTACGTAAATAGCATTTAATATCAGCAGCGGCCTGTATACAAAATATTGTCACCATACCCTGCGTAGTTACAGGGGAACAGCCGTAACCCAAAAATTTTAACATAGTTGCTGGACCGTGAAATTGAGGTCAAGGTCAGGTGGAACCTACCAGACAGTCATGTACTATTCATCAGCAACCTATATAACAAATATTGTCATCCTACCATGCGTAGTTACAGAGGAACTATCGTAACCCAAAAACTTTAACGTAGTCGCTGGACCGTGAAATTGAGGTCAAGGTCAGGTGACACCTACCAGACAGTCATGTACTAGTCATCAGCAACCTATACACCAAATATTGTCATCCTACCATGCGTAGTTACAGAGGAACTGTCGTAACCCTAAAACTTTAACGTAGTCGCTGGACCGTGAAATTGAGGTCAAGGTCAGGTGACAGGTGACTGACTGGCAAGTACTCATCATAAGCTACCTCTGGACCAAATTTGATGGACCTAGGGCTTGGGCTTACAAAGATATAAAGCAAGATGTCAAGTGTTTACGCCGCCGCCGCCGCCTCCGGATTCCCATACATATGTCTCGCCTCCAGCGACTTTCGTCGCAGGCGAGACAAAAACTTTAACGAAGTCGCTGAAGCGTTAAATTGAGGTCAAGGTCAGGTGACACCTACCAGACAATCATTTACTATTCATCAGCAACCTATATACCAAATATTGTCATCCTACCATGCTTGGTTACAGGGGAACAGCAGTAACCTAAAAACTTTAACGTAGTCACTGGACCGTGAAATTGAGGTCAAGGTCAAATGGCACCTACCAGACAGTCATGTACTATTCATCAGCAACCTATATACCAAATATTGTCATCCTACCATGTGTAGTTACAGAGGAACTGTCGTAACCCAAAAACTTTAACGTAGTCGCTGGACCGTGAAATTGAGGTCAAGGTCAGGTGACACCTACCAGACAGTCATGTACTAGTCATCAGCAACCTATACACCAAATATTGTCATCCTACCATGTGTAGTTACAGAGGAACTGTCATAACCCAAAAACTTTAACGTAGTCGCTGGACTGTGAAATTGAGGTCAAGGTCAGGTGACACCTACCAGACAGTCATGTACTAGTCATCAGCAACCTATACACCAAATATTGTCATCCTACCATGCGTAGTTACAGAGGAACTGTCGTAACCCAAAAACTTTAACATAGTCGCTGGACCGTGAAATTGAGGTCAAGGTAGGTGACACCTACCAGACAGTCATGTACTAGTCATCAGCAACCTATACACCAAATATTGTCATCCTACCATGCGTAGTTACAGAGGAACTGTCGTAACCCAAAAACTTTAACGTAGTCGATGGACCGTGAAATTGAGGTCAAGGTCAGGTGACACCTACCAGACAGTCATGTACTAGTCATCAGCAACCTATACACCAAATATTGTCATCCTACCATGCGTAGTTACAGAGGAACTGTCGTAACCCAAAAACTTTAACGTAGTCGCTGGACCATGAAATTGAGGTCAAGGTCAGGTGACAGGTGACTGACTGGCAAGTACTCATCATAAGCTACCTCTGGACCAAATTTGATGGACCTAGGGCTTGGGCTTACAAAGATATGAAGCAAGATGTCAAGTGTTTACGCCGCCGCCGCCGCCGCCGCCGCCGCCGGATTCCCATACATATGTCTCGCCTCCAGCGACTTTCGTCGCAGGCGAGACAAAAACTGAAATTCAAAATGAGCTGAAGTAAAACACTACTGCAAGAGTAGGTTCATTTTAGCCACTACAGACCTGTAAGAGAACTCCTTTATCCAGAAGACTAGATTTTTTGGCAGTCATAACAAAGTAATGAGTGTCATCTTTATAATACACAATATTTTCCAGGTCGATTCCTGTTTTCTCGTTCAAATCTTTGAAGAATTTCTGATTAAATATGAATGCTACACCACTGATTTCCTCTACCCTGGCCTCCTGTTGAGTATTACGATTGATGAAATTAGCTGTTATGGCTATTGCAAGTTTTCCACGGAATTCTTTTCTTTTAAAACCTAAAAAAATATAAGATATTTATAGATTATTTACGTTTTCTGAAACGAGATGCGTTTTCTCGTCCATATCTCATCGAAGGGCGATAGCCCTGAGATGAGATGACGAGAAAATGCATCGAGCTTCATAAAACGTAAATAATCTGTTTATCGCTGTTTTGTAACATGTTATGACGTCACAGTGTTTATTTAACGACGTCTTGACAGCGAACTGAGATGGGCCCATCTCAAGCTAGTAGAGTGAGATGGAATAATATCGTACACAAAGATCAAAGGAAAATACTGCAAAAAAGTGATAAGAAGTATTTATGGAACTTGGATACTTGATTATAATGATAAAATGATATTGATGTATGTTAAAGAAAAAATTTTTTCTTAATGAATAGTCATGTCAAGGTCATTTGTTCTGTATTGACATCATGGTTTCTTTTTAGTAATTGTATGTTAGTCTGTTTCTGCATCTAATTTAAATATATACATGTAAGCACTCTCTGGCACAGAGAACATAACTGGTTCCCAGATATAACCTCTGCCACACGTCCACTCTCCGGCACAGAGAACATTACTGGTTCCTAGATATAGCCTTTGCCACATTTACTATGTGATGTTTGTAAACATAGAAAGATGTTTGTAAAATAATACACGAAATCTTATTTATTTTTATATAGTCTATTTAAACACATTTGATACATACTGACATTAAAATACCTGCGTTTGCACATGAAGCTTATCCAACATGAGAGATATCTCTCATGGGGTCAACAAATGTGTGGGAGAGGTGATTGTGGTTGACGTAGGATACCCAGAATCCTTTGTCTCATGGTGTCAACCAATGTGTGACAGAGGTGATTGTGGTTGACGTAGGATACCCAGAATCCTTTGTCTCATGGTGTCAACCAATGTGTGACAGAGGTGATTGTGGTTGACGTAGGATACCCAGAATCCTTTGTCTCATGGTGTCAACCAATGTGTGACAGAGGTGATTGTGGTTGACGTAGGATACCCAGAATCCTTTGTCTCATGGTGTCAACCAATGTGTGACAGAGGTGATTGTGGTTGACGTAGGATACCCAGAATCCTTTGTCTCATGGTGTCAACCAATGTGTGACAGAGGTGATTGTGGTTGACGTAGGATACCCAGAATCCTTTGCATCCAGATTGACATGTGGGATAAAAGGGTAGGGAAATTTTGGATCCCTCCATCAGATTTCAGTACAACAGATTTATATGTGATTGATCCAAGCAAATCCAATTCTTTTATCATCTTTTGAATTAGTATTATTGCCTTGGTGTCCAGTCGTCATGTTAATAATTAAATTGTTACCTTTTTGGTAAGTTTTAAATTTTCTCTTTAAAAACCATAAAAAATCTTAATTTAATCAATTTTTATTAGAATATTTTTATAACAACACTATTCTTGCCCTTATTTTTTTTTATAAAACAGAAAAACCAGGAACAGAATTTTGTTTAATATTTCAAATATAAGAATTTCTGTTCAAATTCAAGTAAATGTATTATTGTTTTAACAATACCTGAAAAAATTGTGGAGACCATTTTTAAAGTGAAATTCTAAGACAATTTGTTTATACTTATCATAGTCCGAAAATCCTCTGCCGTCCAACGCTTTTTTTTTTTTTGCGTGGGACGTCAGAGAGCTCTCCATAAGCAAAACAGCGGATTTTGCGACACCGGTCTGGGTCGGCACATTTCATCGTGTCCAGATGTTAACAAATATTTTCGACCAGTTAAACTATATATAAATCGCTTCTTTAGATATTTTTCTCTATGAATATAATCATCATACATTCAATCAAAGTAATTTAAGCACTGGATTTAAGTCACATTGTCACGTGACTTTTTGTTCAAAATGAAAGAGAAATGTAGGAATGTAAGGGTATCGATGGAAATGAGCTGAGAAATGGACTTAAATCAGCTTGATTGAAGGTAAGATGATTATATTCCTAGAGAAAAATATCTAAAGAAGCGAATTATATATAGATTAACTGGAAGAAAATGTTTTATTAAATCTGAAACGATGAAATGTGCCGACCCAGACCGAAATCGCAAAATCCACTGTTTTGCTTATGAAGAGCTCTCTGACGTCCCACGCAAAAAAAAAAAAAAAAAAGGAATTGGACGGCAGAGGATTCTCGGACTATACTTATCATTAATCTATAATAATTTGATCAAAGCACTTACTCTACTTCTCTAAAGTCAAAACTATGTTTTACCTTGTAATGTATTTCTTTTTCCATCTGCACCAATCAGGACATCAAATTCAAACTCTGCCACAGGACTGTCTTCAGGGGTAACCTTAGCTCTCCATCCTACTTCTGTAACCACGATCAGATAAATCAGGTAAATGAAATGGATATACTCATTCAATTCATTAAACTAAGGCTTTGAAACAATTTTATTGTCATAATTGTTTTTCTCTTATTATTTAAATAAAAACACTTTTTTGTAAATTTTTTCACTTTCTTTTTTATATTTCTGGAAAATGAATATAGAAAGTGCAATTATGTCTACCAAGCACATTATTTAGATATAAAACAAATACATTTATTTCTGTGATATACAATCCTACCAGCACTGTATCACAGTAAATGAACATTCAATAAATATACTGACATTTCTATTACGATTCTAATTACCAATAAAGATATCAATTTATCAATCAAGTCATTGACATTAAGTTCTAACAAGTTTTCTTCTATTAAGGTCGGTCATTGGTCAGTTTAAGCTTTCTTCTATTAAGGTCGGTCATTGGTCAGTTTAAGCTTTCTTCTATTAAGGTCGGTCATTGGTCAGTGTAAGTTTTCTTCTATTAAGGTCAGTCATTGGTCACTACTGTAAATGAACCATTTCACTTCCATGTCATGATCAATAATTAATCAACAAGTAACCTGATCTATGTATAGGGTATTGATGTCAAGTTAATCTGATTACAACCAGATAAAATTAGAAAGACAAATATGTTGATACTTAATTAAGTACAAATTATTTGTGTTTCTTTAATATAGTGAATTTGTGTATTTTGTTTATATAAAAACACAAAACCAAAGAGTTATGTAAGATTTAATTATTAAACATTTGAACCAGACCTATCATTGTGTATTTCCCCCCTTGCATACTTCTATAACCTGAATACAGACTAAACTACCTAAAGACAAGCACCAACACAATACTAAGGATCAAGGCCCTGGAAATTTTCCTGAGTCATGTCGGACATTTTACCGGTCATCATATAAAAAATATTGTGTTTGCTTAAGCTGGGATGTGTATGTGCTTTTCCTTAAAGTCCAGAATAAAGGTCTTTTAATTTTTTTTCAAGACTGTGGTAGATATTAGTTGTTGTTTTGTATGGGTTCCAATGATATATGCACTGTGCAAGAAAGGAAATATACGTAGTAAAACATTCTGCTTCCTAAAATTTCTTTATTATAAGATGACATGTTGTCTATTCAACAAAGTAATAGCAAACAACGTTTTTTACGAACATTCGTGAGACATTTTCATTAACCGGAAGTAGGAAGTTGTTTCAAAATTACAATAAGTTCGTAACAGAATTGAATTTTATACGATACTCTGCGATGGACCACGTTTTTTACAAGTTATTATTTATTGAATTAAATATTTATTTTTGTTTTCATCATTTCAATAGAATTTATTTTGAATTGATTTTCCCAAGATTTGTGTACGTCAGGTACATTGGCGCATCCGTGATGTACAATTTTGACCACACATGTTTTTCCATCAAGTCATATTTTCTAAGCTATATAACATACAACCACTTCGTTCCTATTGTTTCAAAATACTGGTGCAATAACATATTCTACGAAATGGATGAAACAGATCTGTACTCATAATTAGGTTATCACCTGTTGTGTTAACCATGTTATGTAATTAACACTTGACTGGAGTGAATGATTACTCAATAAACACAGAAGTGACGGGAAATAACCTTAGGGTTGATTTTTTAATAAAATATTTATATCTAGCGCAAATTAAAGGTATTGAAACCAACTAAAAGATATTTATATTATTGACCAAGTTAAATATAACTTTTTAGGATGTCCGATTTGACTAAACCTTAGTCGGACATTTTAATGTAAATGTCGGACATGTCCGGCAAATATGACCGTTTCCAGACCCTTGCTAAGGACACTACCAATTATTTAATTAGGTTTGTTTGTTTATTTGATTTAATGGTTTTTAATGCCATTTTCAGTAATTTCTCATTTATATCTTGGTGTCCAGTTTTTTGTGGAGAAGGAAGCCAGAGTACCGGGAGAAAACCCCAGACCTGTGGTAGCATTAAATTAGAAGAAATTCTTGTATTATTTCATATACATTTTGATTGATTGATTGGTTGGTTGGTTGATTGATTGATTAACTGATTGATTGATTGATTGATTAACTGATTGATTGATTGATTGGCTGATTGATTGATTAATTGATTGATTGATGCAGTATTTAAGCTGATTTCTCCTATACTTACTATGTGACTGATCAGAGGGAGGCTCTATTAAGCCATCAAATTATGTATTTACATGAATCTGTACTACTATTTATCAAAATACATTGTAATAATAATTTCTCCTATACTTACTGTGTGACTGATCAGAGGGAGGCTCTATTAAGCCATCAAATGATGTATTTACATGTATTTCCACTCCCAGGAGGAGGGCAACTTTCATTAGAATACATTGTAATTGTCTGATACCTAAAAATACAAATAGATAAATTGTAAACTCTGTTTTAAAACTTGTTAGTTTCATTTAAAGATCAAAAATAAAAGTCAAAATAAGAGAAATTTAATAATCTAAGAGAAACTTTATAAAAATAAGAATATCTCAGTAGAATATAAAATTAATTGGGAAGTGAATATTTTTTACCAAATAAACTAATATATTCACTAATGAGTTCCTAGAAAATGGGAACAATTTCTCGAACTATTCTATAATATCACAACATCAATTTGTTTGCAACTTTTCTGTGAAGTTCTAAAGATCTGCGTTAAAATGTGGGAGTTGACTACACAAAACGAGTATTTTCCCCGCCCACCATCCCTGCCGC
The DNA here is from genome assembly GCA_944474755.1 of Limnoperna fortunei. Classification (NCBI taxonomy): domain Eukaryota; kingdom Metazoa; phylum Mollusca; class Bivalvia; order Mytilida; family Modiolidae; genus Limnoperna; species Limnoperna fortunei. Next base: position 2,854,924 of record OX104118.1, on the reverse strand, counting down.
AAACCCGACTTGATCATACTATAACCCCAGTTTGTACTCCATACAACTCGGACAAAATTGGGTCCTTTTAATTATCTTAGTCAGTTTGAGTCATTTGAGATCTACTTACCCGATACACTGACCACAAATATTACTACTTACTGATATGGTCTATGGCACCGGCACAAAATTTTCCAAAAAACTTTTTGGCCCCAAGGCTTTTGAGATCAGTGATAAGGAATGGCCAAAGATGTAGAACATTGTTTCGAGAGAAACTGTCTCTTTTTTCTAGGACTACAACTCTTGCTCCTAGTAACACCAGTTCTATGGCAGTCCTGAGACCACATGGTCCTGCACCTATCACCAATACCTGAAAGTCAAAGGTAAAACACATCACATGGTCCTGCACCTATCACCAATACCTGAAAGTCAAAGATGAAAAACTTTTTTTCCCGAGACTATTCATAAATTAAGAGTTATGTACTCCTAATGGATGCATTGCCCCATCATAAGCATACAGAAATAATTCTAATTAGGACCTTTGATCAACATCATCTGATATTCCAGACATTGTGTTATTTAAAAATTCTATGAAGGAAACAATTTATGTTTGTACTGATCCCGATTAATGTTTTACTTCCTGTTAAGACAACAGTCAAAGGCAGTGAATGCTTAAATTTTAATTTTTACCCATTATAAATTTCAGCAATAAGCGATTCATTACTCATGCTTCAATAACACTTCATTAAGAAGTCTGTAGACTTTAGGATGTTAGCATTCCAGCACACCCCATTGTGTCGTCCGAATTGGTGTGTTCAGGAGGAGATACATGTAAAGAATTATTTTTAAGGGTCATGCCAATATAACTGGAAGCAGGAGGTCTTTGGTACACTGTAGAATGGGTGGCAATACTACATATAAATTATGACATTTTTATGAGTCTCATAAACCTGCAAAAAAGTTATGGACTAGCAGGGGCTACTGCGTTTAAATGCCTGGTAAAAGTGCACCTTACTTTACCAGGGTATGAACCACATTTTTGGTGTTTTTGTTATATTGGTTATATATTATCATTTGTATTGAAATGTTGAAGCCATAGAATAAAAATTACTGTACAAAGTAGTGGCTGTTTTGTACTTTGGAATTGGCAAGACAGGTTATTTTTACAGATATCATACCCGTGTATTAGAACACGCTTCTCCTCTGCGATACTCTTTCCTAGAGGCATGTTTATCAAGCTTGACCCAAACATTCTGTGCCTTCCAGAAGTTGATCTTAGACTTCAGTCGGCGGTAGAAGTTGGCATGAGTATCATGTTTTAGTCCGGCCTCATCACAGAGTTCATGGAATGATGATATAATGGATTTGCATGTTCCCGCCTTGATGAAGTTTTCAAACTGCCAAACCAACGAGGCAGCCTCACCTCCATTCATGCTGCATAGCTGTTACCTACAAGTAGACGGTTTAAATATATCACACAACAAACTAGCTGGCACTGCGAACATCTTAGTACTATACTGTATAGGGGCAGCGATGTTAACTACCACTAGGTGGAGCTGATTTCTGCAAATCATTGCAGGACTGGTGTAATAATGATCTGCAATATTAGTTTTCAAATTCAGGCTACCAGTTCAATATTTTATCACCTATCCCCCCCTCCCCCCACTCCCCCAGTATAATTTTACTTTGTTTGGTTTGTTTGAATGGTATTTCATGTCACCTTCAGCAACTTTTTGGCTTTATCATATAGCGTGATGATGATCCAGTTTTTAATGGAGAAGTAAGCCAGAGTATCTGGAGAAAAACCTGACCTTCTGTTAATTTTACTTAAGCAACATAAAACAGAAAATGCATATTATAAAACAAAATTTACAGGGTTTCTGTTCAGTGAGTTCTAATTCAAATTTTTAAGAACAAACACAAATGTTAATATAAATGGCAACAACCTAATTCCTGATATTCTACATAAAGGAAATGAGGACAAAAATGAAATTAATGACCCCCGATAATCATGAAACTAAAATTGCCGCGAAATCAGCCAATGCATAAAGATAAACAAAATGAAAATGGTTTACATAGCATGATCAACATAGCCCGACATGAACTTTACCTGAGTAAAGATGTTAAATATTTTCTTAAAGAAAACTGGCAGTTTTTTACAACAAAATCCTCTGTAACTAACACCTTGAAATTCACTGACATTACAAACAATTCTTTCTTTATGAACTAAATTCCATTTGATGAAGGCAGAAATTCCAACAGATGTATGTTTACATAGATCAATCTATTACACATGATTAAAACACATATGCACAACAGCTGCAAACATGCATGTATGTCTTTTCTTTGTCCAATAAGGAAACAATATACAGAATGTAACGAATATAGAAATCTATTGATAACATTTAAACAATTATATCAAGTTCAAGTGATACTTCCTCATGTGAGTACCCCTCAATCTACACTTCCTCATGTGAGTACCCCTCAATCTACACTTCCTCATGTGAGTACCCCTCAATCTACACTTCCTCATGTGAGTACCCCTCAATCTACACTTCCTCATGTGAGTACCCCTCAATCTACACTTCCTCATGTGAGTACCCCTCAATCTACACTTCCTCATGTGAGTACCCCTCAATCTACACTTCCTCATGTGAGTACCCCTCAATCTACACTTCCTCATGTGAGTACCCCTCAATCTACAAACTACAAAGTTTTGATCAAATAATTGATCTAAAAACATCTTCCTGTCAAAGATAGATGAATTAAATACTGTTTAATGCCACTCTTTGACACTGCATCACTAGTTATATTGTAAAGCTCCTAGAGCTAACATAACCATATAGTACATGTATGTAGATGGTCATGTAACCCAACACCTGTAATAAACGAGTCAATATAAAAAATATCCACCATAATTATCTTACAAACTATGAATATGAACCTAGAGAAAACAGATCTTGACTGACCAAAACTTTCTTTTCTTAAGAAGTAGTTTAAGCTTTCTGACAACACCAAATAACCTTTTAGATGTAACATTGTACTAAGCTTTAAGTAAAATGACACATTTGTTCAGGAAATTAATGATCTCTCCAGACAATATTTCGTTCCATTAAGAAACTAAGGAATTTCGCCCTTTCCTGATTGGTGTACATGGAACTTTCTCAACAGTACTTCAGACTACACCACATGTACCAGTGGCGGATCCAGAGTGGGGTGGAGGGGACGTTTGCCCCCCCCCCCCCCCCCTTAAAAAGGGAAAAGAAAGAGAAAGTGAGCGAAAAAAGGAGGAAAGACATAGCGAGAAAAGAAAGAGCTAGCGAAAGTGTGTTAAAAATGTTAAAATTTGTAGTCCCCAACACCCTCTCAATTTCTTAAATGAGCATTGTGGTCCCCCGACCCCTTGCCCGAATTTCGACCCCCCTAACCCGATTTTCTGGATCCGCCCCTGTGTACATTGAGTTGATGTGTCATGCATTGAGTCGACCTTTTGCAATCAATGCTATTGACTAATCTTTCAGGGTACTTGGGACTATGGACCACACCAGGTCTACACCTTAGGAATACAAAGTAGTCAATAACTGTAATGTGTCCAGCTGTAAAATCAGACTGATTAAAAACTGCTAAACATATATATACACCTAAAGTAGAAATCAAACCACTTAGTACTTCAAACAGTATGATAATTATATATTCTAAACACTATTACTTTTGGTATAAACTGTTGGTAGATGATACCCAGCCTGTGACTGGTCTGTACTAATGGTTGTTATATAATCCAGTCTAGAAAATTGATCAATATCACAACACTTTACATTTTATCTGAATTGTCTAAGATTTTATCTTAATTTTATGGAAATATTACACTTTCATCTACATGTATAATGCTCCACCCATTTCTAAGTTTCTTAAGCTTTACATTTGAATGCATGATGTAGGTTTGACTCACCCACTAATTTATCATCTATTCTCACATTAATTTCATCTATTATGACTGTTCCTCTTGTAGCAGAGCCTAAAACACAGACTATTAGGGAGGACAAATAATGTTCAATTCATCCTCAAGGCATAATACATCTCTCTGTCTTGCCAAGCTTCAAACTACATTTTCATTCAAACTTAACAACTGTTTGGTATTGCCGAACAATGACAACCAGTGTGGTTTTAAGTCGTATCACCTTCACTGCATTTTTAGATTTTGTGGTCTTTAGTAAGACTGTGATTACATGTGGCAATCACACCTGGTTTAGTAAATTGATTTTTCATTCATAAATTAAAATTCCATGCATAAAAAGATCTTTTTTAACTGACACTTTTTTGTAAATATATATTACAATAACTAGATCATAATTACCCTGCACTTTTACATGAAATTGATCCCTGCCATGTTTTCACAATTGCTTTGATCTTTAATCTTGAGGGAAATCATTATTGTCAACTCATAATAAACAACATGTTAAAGTAAACTGCTTTGGGCAAAATAAACACACTGTTTTGTCAGTATGACCTCTTATTGAACAGGTTGCCTAACAGGATTGAAAAATAAACAAAATCCACAATCCACAGACTCACACATCTTAATAAGTAATCCACAATTCCACCTTCCTTGTAAATGAATCCACCAATACAATAGTACAACAATCAATAAGCTGAATCCCAGTTAACCTTAATTAATTCACGACTCTGTGATGAAAACACCCTACAAAGTACATTTTTATACCAGCATTATTATTATAGAATTTAAAATAAAAATTTAATATACCAGTTAAATTATACACTATAGATGCAATGGTCTTAATACTTTCAAGATCTGCTTCTATTATTTGTTACGATAACAATGTCAATTAGCATGTTAATATTTTAAACAACATTAATGACATTTACTTTTTTGTTGAACACATCTTATAATAGCGATATTACCACAAAAATTATGCTAGCAAATAAAAGTAAACTAAGGATAATTTTAAAGAATGTTCTACTGTCCAAAAAAATATTTAAAAAATGTGATTACATAAATTAAAACATTTCACTCTGCATTAAAATCAACTATATGCATGTAGCTCGTCCTGCAATCTTAAGTAAACATAATATTGACATGCCTTTATCATTCTCCCAAACAATTGGTCTAGTTTAAATGCTTTAAGTTTTTTCTTACTTTAGACTAGAATTTTAATAACAGTTTACAAGCAGTGTCGTGGTACATAAGTTTAAATAGCTGTATCTGTTCTAATGATCTGTCAATACATTCCTTGATCCTATCTGCCTACTCAAGTGATACATGTAGTTGTACCTTCTTACCATTGAACACGGCTTTATGTTTTGTGTTAAGCCTTAGGATGAACATCTAGATATACAGAAAACATTTAAACCAGGGAAGGCTAGAGTTCAGGGATCTGACACTGGCATACTTTGCAGGAATCATGTTTCATTCAGCAATGAACATGACACCTTGAATTATCGGTACTTATTTTAGGTCTTGTAAAATACCAAAAGGGACACCTCTTCTGTATGAAAAAAATAGATCTGTCCTTTGTGTCTTTACATCCTGAATATAAGACTACTAATATTACTACTGGTCATGTGTAACTTCAGCAACAAGGACAAGGCTCCCATGTTTCCAGTGATACCCTCAAACCAACAGTCCCCAAACCCTGTTTTAAGATCTGAAGTACCTTCTGATGTCTCTAATTTCTATGTTGATGCACCACATATTAAGAACCAGTCAGTATTTGTAAAACAGAATTGTACATGTTAGGACAATTTGAATTTTTATTGTGCTAGCAGTGATGTATATTGTAGGTACCTCTCTCCACAGGTTACAATATAGAAACCCCGCCCACCAGTCTGAGCTTATCCAATCTCCCCATTTAATTATACTACATGTTCTTGGTTACTATGAACATGTACAATTAATGAAGTTTCTAACTACTGGACCTGAGTCAACAACTTTAACCTAGAATGAGATATGTGTATACAGTTATTATGAAAAAAAAATAAATTAATGAAGTTTCTAATTACTGGACATGAGTCAACAACTTTAACCTAGAATGAGATATATGTATACAGTTATTATGAAAAAAAATAAATTAATGAAGTTTCTAACTAGCTACTGGACATGAGTCAACAACTTTAACCTAGAATGAGATATGTGTATACAGTTATTATGAAAAAAAAATTAAATTAATGAAGTTTCTAATTACTGGACATGAGTCAACAACTTTAACCTAGAATGAGATATATGTATACAGTTATTATGAAAAAAAATAAGTCATACACAAAATTGCAAAAACAGATATTTAAACCTTGACATATCAATCTGCAGTTTAAATCTTTGTAGAATTTCTCATCCTAAATTTACAGTAGATTATTATGTTAACTAAATCAACTAGGAAAACTTTTAAATACATTACACTCAATATACTGCCCATCCTGTATACAGAACTATTTTGATTAAAATGTGGTTTAAATTATCTTCTTATTACTCCTAACAAAGTCAGTCATACTATTGTATACAATTTTCAAAGAGATTATACTGTACATAAAGAGCTTTCAAACTGCCCTAATATACAACTTGGCAGGTCTTATAAAAAAGTGTATTAAGTCTTTTGCACAAAGAAAATTGCTGATTTCAGTTAATAATGTACTATGAACAGCCAGATTGTCTTACATTCAAAAGAAAATGTCAGTAATTTTATTATAAAAACACAGATTTCAACATGTATAAGTAAAAACTAGATATTCAACAAGAATAGCCGACCATGATGATGATTATCAAGGTGTACAAGAGTGTTGATACTGTACCACCAATAGAGTACAAGAAAACACTTTGCATCAATTCTCCGCCGAATTATTCTACATGTTTGTCCGTAAGATAATAATTTTACGGACATATTTTAAACATTTTATATCTATGTTACAGAAGTTATTTCATATTTGTTTGTTTTAATGATGTTTAACCCCACTTTCAGCAATTTTTCAGCTATATCATGACGTCCAGTTTTTATGAGGCTTTCTCCGGGTACTCCGGCTTCCTCCCCCAATAAAAACTGGACGCCATGATACAGCTGAAAAATTGATGAAAGTGGTGTTTAAACACCATCAAACAAACAAAAACAATCAATGCAAAAACCAGATTATCTGGACAATATAGTAGCTGTAAGAGAAAGATAATCTGATATAAAAATAAATCCATGCAAAATTGTCTTTTCCGCTAAAAAAGTTGTACGTATAGAGGTCCAGATAAGCATAAATAATCACAGTAGGCTGTTATATAACATAAAGGCTTGGGTAGCAAGCATCTCGGATTTTAGATCGAAATTAAAAACATATTCTTTGTAAGGACTATCTAATAAACATTCACTTGCAATTTCTAAAAAGAAGGCATATGAACTTTTCCCCAATAAGATCCTATGTGAAGCTAAGTCCTGCAGTTGGGGCTAGTTTGAATTACCGATTTCTAAATAAGCGCACATGTTATTCTTTTGTCATATATTAAATAATAAATATACTTGAATGTTCAAGTGGTCAACTAAATAAATTATTCACATAACATTTATTTTTTGCATCTTACAAAAGAATTCATACTCTGGAATCCAGAATTGTATACATAAAATAGCTTTTTATTCTGGTCGAAATTGTATACACAAAATAGCCTTTTGTTCTGGTTTTCGATTTTAGAAAGGTACGCTTATCGATAGAGATATCACAGAAAGACAAAGTACCAGGTTAAAAATGGTCTCCCTCTATTATTAACTTCCGTAAATAGAATACCAAAAATATTTATCATTGCGTGAAAATTCGATATAACCCAAGCATTTTTTGCAGTCCAAAGTTATATTTTATCTTCAATTTCACTCAACTTAAATCATTGACATTTTTTTGGCGAAACTCAGTTCATTCATGGTAGATAAGTACACTTTGAACTATTTTCTCCTTGATCCATCCTAAGAAACGAAAGTGAATAAATGATAATAAAAAAAAGTAAATGCATGTAAGGAGTATTTCAGAACCCTTGAGTAAATGTGTACAGCTGTATGCTACAAGTTATTATATATACACTACCTATCAGTTTTGAATATTTTTTTTTTATTTTGGCCTAACAGTTTATGAGGTAATTGACAATTATGAAAGAAACAGGGTGTTTATTGCTGTGATGACTGGCTGACCATCAGTGTCCAATGACCTGTAGCTAATTCACTCCTTCTACCTGTAAACACACCTGTTGATGTCATAAAACTGTCCCAAGAAGTTAACAGATTGTGTTTAACACAAATTACTTTAACATAAAACTCTAAATATCACAATTACCTTAACAGATAGTCCAACCATTACTGTATATAAACACCTACACTTAAAATGTATGCAGCAATAAAGTAAAGTATATTACAGTGTTAAATAAACAACTACAAATACAAATCAGGGAAAAGGGGGGGGGGGGGGTAAATAAAAAATTATCAGACTAAATAAAACTCAGCTCTAAAATTTTAATCATTATATATAATGTTATAGGGGTATATATTATAAGGGTATGGAGAACAGTAAAGACAATACACTTCCATGAAGATGTTTTAAAAACAAAATAGAATGTTATAGATAAGAGTTATTGTCAAGTGTATTGATATTTAAAGAGATTGTTTTTATTATTCCATAAGTCTATGATTCATCTCATTTCAAAGTTTCAGGTGTCCACATTCATACAGTGTTCAATCTAGAGCGCGCCATTGCGCCATTCCCGCAATTTTGGTTGAATTGACGAGCTTAAAAAACCTCCTGGGTCATTACTGGCGCAACATTATTTTTCTTTGCTTTGAGAAATTCCCCCATAGTAAAGAGCCTTGAGAAAATCCCTTTAAAATATACCAGAAATTTAACTGTATTTTAGGTCCCAAGTACGCTTTTTATCATGTACAATTACAATTTAGCAAGCGTCTAAATCAAGTAGACAATATAGTATTGATTTTTGTACAGCGTATTTCTTCATATTAATTCCATTAGAGATATACATGCACTTTTTGTCCGGTTGTCATGTCTCTATATTGGTTTTATTGACCCCTAGCTATAAATTCTGGCCCCCTATGGTAAGTTATTAGGGCCATCATAGCCCCCTTGGACCAAATTCTAGATTGAACACTGTTCATACCATGCAAGGCATGTACATGTAGCAAACAAATCCAGGGCCGGCTTTAGACCAATTGGACCTGCACCTTGATTGGAAGTAAACAATAGTCTAGACAATTCAGTGCATTGTGATGCCACCGTGGTCACGGGACACGATCTATTGCCAGTGTTAAGCGTACAGGCCACATGATAACTGCAGCAAGTGCAAAGTGAAGAAGTACCACCAATACAGTTAGATTAACATTTAAAACCAGCAAGTTTGTCATGCTATCTACATGTATAGTATTATTTTCATAATTTCATAAAAGGGGGGCCCCACCATCATATTTCCAATGGGGCCCCACACTTCCTACAGCTAGCCCTTAACAAATCATTCCTAAATATTACTGAACTTATTGAATTTAACAACTAGGTTATAAGTACTATGCTTTACTTGTACATGTCTAGCAAAAAAGATAACATTTCCATATAGGGACATTTGTTTTGGAAGTATTTAATTATCTTTTACAGCTGTATATTCACCTGGATAATTGAGATAAAGCAATACACAACCAGGTGTTGATTACAACTGATAACTGTAACAATACACCTGACAATGTTTTTAAATATATGTAATTAAATATTTGAAGAATCCATCTATTCTGTATGAAACACAACCGAACTGTTTAAATTTAAAATAAAAAAAGACCTGCATGTACATGTATGACATTCAAAAACTTGTCCAATAGGAAACAAAAAGATGTTAAAACATTCAAAAATACTTTACGGAAAAAAAGTCTAAATCTTTGGTTTACTGAATTATGTCAAGACTGACAAGAAAAATTCACATGACACTTAAAAGAACTTCTTATATATATACTAGTAAGGTGAGGGAAAAGTCAAATATAAACTTAATTCTGGTAAAAAATTGTTTGACTTCTTCTAACAATGAATTTAAAACCTTGTATCTACACTGAACAAAAAATTGAAGAATGTGTCCATGGGACACGGGTGCCCCCGCTAAAGTAAGTCCCAAACAGGAAGTAGTGGTCCAACAGGTCTGAAAGTCGCTTAGGACGTACAACTTGTGATACTGAACCACCCTGCCAAATTTCAAATTGTTCTTGTGTACGGTTTCTGAGAAAAGCTTGACGGAAATTTTCATACTCATGTTAACACATTTTCATATCGGCCCAGTCGCAAACAGGAAGTAGTTGTCCGACAGGTCTGAAAGTCGCTTAGGACGTACAACTTGTGATCCTGAACCACCCTGCCAAATTTCAAATTGTTCTGGTGTACGGTTTATGAGAAAAGCTTGACGGAAATTTTCATACTCATGTTAACACATTTTCATATCGGCCCAGTCGCAAACAGGAAGTAGTTGTCCGACAGGTCTGAAAGTTGCTTAGGACGTACAACTTGTGATACTGAACTACCCTGCCAAATTTCAAATTGTTCTGATGTACGGTTTCTGAGGAAAGCTTGACGGAAATTTTCATTCTCATGTTAACACATTTTCATATCGGCCAAGTCCCAAACAGGAAGTAGTTGTCCGACAGGTCTGAAAGTCGCTTAGGACGTACAACTTGTGATACTGAACCAACTTGTCAAATTTCAAATTGTTCTGATGTACGGTTTCTGAGAAAAGCTTGACGGAAATTTTCATACTCATGTTAGAACATTTTCATATCGGCCCAGTCGCAAACAGGAAGTAGTTGTCCGACAGGTCTGAAAGTCGCTTAGGACATACAACTTGTGATACTGAACCACCCTGCCAAATTTCAAATTGTTCTCATGTACGGTTACTGAGAAAAGCTTGACGGAAATTTTCATACTTGTGTTAACACATTTTCATATCGGCCCAGTCCCAAACAGGAAGTAGTTGTCCGATAGGTCTGAAAGTCGCTTAGGACATACAACTTGTGATACTGAACAACCCTGCCAAATTTCAAATTGTTCTCATGTACGGTTTCTGAGAAAAGCTTGACGGAAATTTGTACATACAGACGGACGTATTTACGTACAAATGAAGTCCCAAACAGGAAGTAGTTGTCCGACAGGTCTGAAATTCGCTTAGGACATACAACTTGTGATACTGAACCACTCTGCCAAATTTAAAATTGTTCTCATGTACGGTTTCTGAGAAAAGCTTGACGGAAATTTGTTCGGACGTACGGACGGACGGACATGAGTAAAACTTAATGCCCCCCGACATGTCGTCGCGGGGGCATAAAAATATGTGAGCCAGGGTATTACTATCTACAGCTGTATATAGAGAAGCCATGCAAGTAAACGACCATTCAACACCACCAGTCATGATTGAAATAAACAAAACTATAATGAAAACTTCATCTTGTATCAGACAGACATCACAGTACAGTGCAATGAACCATCGGTCATTTCACACTGGTCAATGTTCCATGCTTTGTGTACCAGTTACTGTTTTCAATCCTTCCCTAAATGAGCCACATGAACATACCATGTAAATGTTGCTTCCTTCAGACCACAGTTTTAAAGATGTATGACCAAATGTCCTGAGAAAAACTGTTTTAAAAGTCTTAAAGTTGCAGAAGTGTCAGGTAAAATTTGTTTTGTCAAACACATTTTCTTTTAATGCCTGAATGAATGTTAGGACAAGAATTTCAACTTTGGAGAAGTCAGACAGTGCTAGCAGCTAATATCAAAGATACTTAATGAAGCAAAATAATGTGTTCCTGAATTGTACTGTTGACATGTGACGAATACTTTTGTACTTTTTGTACTTTGTTTCCCTAAACAGTGTAATTATGTTTTTGTTACAGAATGAGTTCAATACAAATTGCGACTCTTTGGTCTATTGGGGCCCCGAGTTGTTTAGGTACTTAGTCCACTATTGATCACATGCCTGTCAACACTGAGGAAGCAGGTTCGAGTCTCACTACAGGCAAGGAGTAATCGACTCCACTTCAATCTTAATTGACAAGGATTGCCAGGTTTTTTTCAGGGTAGTATGGCTTCCTCCCACAATAAAAAATGGACACCACGATATTGCAGAAAAATTCAATTATTGCTTAAAGTGCCTTTAACACCATTCAACAAATCTTCGATCTATTATTGCATTGTACATGCTTATATCTTTTTTCCTTTAGTGCATTAATTATACATGTACACAAGACACTTTTATTTAACCTTACAACTTATAATGTTGTCTCCTCTTGCTTCAATTTTGATGACAATTTCTGGTATTATATATAAATAAAATAACTTGAATTATCTGGTAACTATATGATCCAGTTGTAATTTTATTTATCCTTCAACAGTAGTAGAAACCCATTCCTTATATGGAATTTCACCATATTCAGTAAATCACATTTTGTTTACATAAAACCATGTGTTGTTTAAGCTAGGTAAATATTTACAGGGTCAGTAGCTAATTAATTCACAAATATAAATGGATTAATATGAGTATTAAAACCTTGTTAAACTACTATTTGTATTTAAGAATAATCAATTACAGAATACTGGCCAAATTTACACATGTAAAATGAGGTTATTTCAACTCTTCAGAACAATATCATACATTAAATGTCTTACCGAGTTAATATTGGTACATAACTAAAGATAACACAGCTGCAGTTTGTTTAAGGATGGATGTTTTTTTTTTTTTCATTTTTGACATTCATTAAAATTCTCCTTTTTTTTCTTACAAACATGAAATACAAAGTCTCAACAAAACACAACCAAACCTTGTCATAAAGTACCGATGGTGTACCGGTAAACCTTGTCATAAAGTCATAAAGTACCGATGGTGTACCGGTAAACCTTGTCATAAAGTCATAAAGTACCGATGGTGTACCGGTAAACCTTGTCATAAAGTACCGATGGTGTACCGGTAAACCTTGTCATAAAGTACCGATGGTGTACCGGTAAACCTTGTCATAAAGTACCGATGGTGTACCGGTAAAGCATACAATCAGTTATAATTCTAGATTTGTGAAAAGCAGTATATACGCCCTCTTGTAAGTATCTGCATTAATTAATGTAGTGACCCTATATTTTCTATTGATTGATCGATTGGGGGAATATTTTAAAGTCCTACACCGTCAACCTAATGCCCTTGGTTGGACGTTATTTTTTATACACAGTAGATTTTATACATGGTAAGAGTTAGAGTTCTTGTCAAACTTGAAACACACAAAATAAAAATGATTTTTCTTGATCTATGTTTTAGGACAGTTGGTAGGATATATTTTTTACACAGGTAATTGCTGACCTAATATACTAGTAAGATAACAAATTTTATATGGGGACGTGTGTTATGTGTAAAATATAATCCTGGTACAATGGAACTGAGGTTATATGTGTTGCTTAAAATAGGGGTGAAAGGATCAACCCAACTATTGCATCAATGTATCAGAATGTGTTCATGTACGATCCAGAAATCGATACGGAAAGCTATTTTAACGGTTTTGATTTGATTCTCTAATAAGCTTACACATAATACAAAATAGAAAAAAAGAAAGCAATACAGCAAACAAATGTGTTGCTCTATCATGGAAGTTTTAGTTTAAATGTCTACCATTGTGGAGCCAAATTACCTAAAAATCCATCATTTAAGACTTAAACTGGGGATAATTCATTATGCCTTTTTTTATCTGTAGGTAACACCTTCAGCACACTGTACACCATTCAGCTTTGCCTCAGGGCATCGTGGGTATCTCAGATGTTACAACCTACACATCTAGATATACATGTATATTGGTACATGTCATTATACTATTTGGTTAGGATACATATTACAGGTTAAGCATTAAATTCTTCTTCTAACCCCCACCCCACCCCTTGTTAAATTTTATTTTTATTGTCTCATTGTGAAATGCTCACAAGACACAATAGAACAAAAGACTTACTCAATTTACTGTACAGAGAATGACAGTTAAATCCAATGAAATCAAGTTAATCAATTGATCATACATGTATATAAAACAACAGAACACATTCTTGTAAACAAGAGACTGACACAAAAAGACTGGGAAATTGTACAGAAATACTAATTTCCTTATTTTTCTGACAAAATCTAATTCTTCCTGATAATAAAGTCAATATACGGTTAACCTACAGTGTATATAATATACATGTACATGTACTACACATATTGTATAAATGTACTCTACCTATCCAAATTTTAAAACTTTCTATACACATAGGAATGCTTCTGTATGTACACTGTTTTAGACATATAGACTTCACAACAATGTTGTTTATACTGACTGACCCACTCGAATAAGCCCTACTATTAAGAATATATTGGGGTTTTGGAAATAAATGTTAAAACTATTGTAAACTACAGATTTTTTCTTTTTTATTTCCTTTAGGAAGAAACATGGTCATTTACGTACACTCCACAGATTATTGCTTGGAAAACAGCAAATTTAAACCATTTTCAAATTATGGCATGATTGCACCAAGAATAAATTTTGACATACAATGTGAAATATAGAATTTTTTATGTGAGTCCAATGTTCATTTTATCTCAAGATAGAACCAATCAAATATCATTGGATGAAATAGAATAAGAAAGCTTATGAAAATAATATCAATGACACAGCTAGCTAGATGAAACAGGAAATACTGGGTCTCTATATGAACTGTTAAAATTACAACAAAAATAGATAGGAAATACTGGGTCTCTACATGTACTGTTCAAATTACAACAAAAATAGATGTTTACCTAATCTTTTAAAACATTCTTTCGACTGAAAACTAAAGTATTGACTACTAGGTTATTTAAAATAAAATAATCCAAGGTGAACATCCATCAACAAAGTGTGACATCTCTTACTATTTATAAAATCTTGGTTATCATGGTTATTGATGAAATATACAACTGATCTAACAACAAGCAGTCACACTTTGCATTCATGCAATATATTTAGTCTGTTTTTGTGAAAACATTTAGACACATAGAATCAGAAAGTCAAATTTCAGGTATTTCTGCTGACTCATAATTAAGTTACAATCTGGTACTAATTAAATCAAGGCACTCTGATTAGATTAAACAGAAATTCTATGTACTGGAAATGAAGGTAGACATTTTGTTTTGAATTTAAGTCAATCAGTTGTTTGTTATCCCTAATTTGTCTGAAGTTAAACTTAAAAAAATAATAAGTTTTTTTAATGAAAGTGGAGCATGGAATACAGAATTGATTGACTGAATAATAAATTGAATGAGTTTAAACACTATTGTCAGTCAATTTTCACCTACAAATGTACATTGTACATGTACAGAGTTACATGTATAGTCCGATAAACTGGGTCCATTGTTCAACACCTAATAACCCTATTCAACTGAATAGTAAAAACTAACATCATCTACTGTATTTAATCTTTATAATGAACATTTTGTTCCTCAAAATTAAAATGAACATTAATAAAATCCATGTACAAATAAAACTAATAAAACCATTTCATTGCAAATTCTAAATTATAGTAATCATGTTATTAGGTTTATCATATGAATAGAAGAACAAAATGCTCATAGGTAAAATTTTAAGCAAACTCTCTGTAATAAGAACATTTGTTCCATAATAACATCAAGATATTGTTTTTCTACTTTCATACCAAAATCGTTCAGATGTACCTTGACAGTACTAGTATGTACATGTAGTTCAGCCCAGCTTCCAATGATGTCTAATGGACTTATTTCAAATATACATATATAAATAAACAACAAATCTTATTTTTACAGTAATTTAATTATGATATTACTTTGAACATTTTTACACGATAATGAGTTTCTGAACTTGTGTTTTGACATAAAATCTATTGGATGGTGGGATTTACTGCTGTCTGACCAGTATAAAAGCTTGTCAGACACCAGTGTTTCATATATACTGCACTGGTATGCAAGTTGTTCCATTTCAGATCAATACACTAGACCGCAACCCTCTTCAAATTGTAAATTGTCATGGTACTAGTACATAGTACTTTTTCAATGTGCAAAACAAAAATGAATAGACTAAGACAACACATTTATTGGCTAGGAATATGAAATATACCCAATGGTAAAGTACTATTTGCTAAACAGGACATAAAACTCCACTGACAAAATGAGGGGTACTTTTGTAGTGACATTTAATGATCTGTTTTACTGCTACAACAAATAAAGAGGCAAATTAAGATGCTAATGAAACTGTCGTCGCTACAGTATATCTTAATTTACCAAAACCATAAAATATGCTAATAACCACCAGATTACTCCACGTAGTTTTGTTATAATTGCAGCCTAATTTTTACTTTAAGGTACCCACCACCTATACATACATTTACTACTTACCTTAACCCTTACTCTACATGTATGATGATTTTTACTTATAGTTAGGGGTATACTTAACTTAAGTTAAATTTAAAAGTAAAATTATGTTGTGGATTGTTTTGTGATTTTTTGAGCGTTTTTGTTTGAAATTGCATAAGTATCAAGCTTTAATTTACGCTGCCCACATAGAACCCATGATAATAGCTTACTTACTATCATTTATTTCTAAACTGTTCAGGTGACAACATATTGTGTTGTGAATTGGAACCAACAATCTTTCAGTTTTAATGTTTATAAAGTTAAAAGCGGTACCGTATGCATTTTAGCAGATGAAAACAAACCGCCCGACATCCAGGCTTTTACAATAAAATACACTCCTTACCTTCTCATCTGTGTAAAATAATGAACTGATCCCAAGTTACGTAAATTAATGTTGTTTGACTAATACTATTTGTCATACACAGCCATTGTAAACTTGAATGCTTATGACACCTGTTGGGAATTTCGAAATTAAGGGAGGTAACTTTATTATTATTGAGATTGCAATGCAAACATATTTTTATTTATAAATGTTTTTTTTCTTATTGGTTTCCGGGCCCTCGGTGGCTGAGTGGTTAAGGTAGTTCGTCTGCTATTGATCACGTGGTTTGTCAACACTAAGGTTGCGGGTTTGATTCTCACTGCAGGGTGTATTCGAATCTTAATTGACAAGGATTGCCAGTTTCAATACCGAAGTTCCGGGGTTTTCCCCGGGTACTCCGACTTCCTTACCCCAATAAAAACTGGACGCCATTATATAGCTCACAAATTGCTGAAAGTGGCGTTAAACAATATTAAAAAAACAAACTTATTTGTTTTTTAACTATTCAAACTACTATTCATATAGTGCAAGTCTAATCTTGTAAAAATTGATAAAAATCATGATCATTTTCCGCCTACTGCAAATGAGATGAAAATAGTAGAATTTTGTGTTTATTTTTATCCGAACAAGAAGTTATATTTAAAGGGTGCATGTCAACTCGTATCTCTACCAATTCGTACCGTTGTATTTTAATATAGTAAATAATTACATTCTGTACAGAATGTTCCAAATTAGTTCTAAATAAAAATATATACTTTATATTAGATAAAAATATATTAAAATATTCGAACATTTTACAATTATTTTGCAGTTTATTAAAAAAATTCAAATTCAATGCATATTTTTATCTGTATTCAAATTAACTGATAAACATATGTAAAATTAATGTCCTCTTCAAGTCATTTGCAGTATGTTGCACTATTTATAAAAAAGTCGTTAGTACTGAGGAAATTTGACTCTGTTACTGCATGATTTGGATTTTATTTTAGTTAATAATGTCTTATAAAATTTATATCTGTTTATTGTTTGTGTATAATTGTGTAACTGTATTGCCATCAACCCCTTGGGGTATAAATGTGCTATTAAATAAATTTGATAAAATTTCAACAACCGTTAACAACAAAGCTAAAAGGACTTCAGACAGATCCAGTGAAACAACTTGTGCAGTACATAAAAAAGACACATGGGTGACTAATAATGTTTTGCCTGTCGTGGACTGTTTACAGTTAACCCACTAGGACGAACAACGATGATGAAGGGTGCCATCGTTGCATTAACAAGAGATCCGGCGATGAGAAGAAGCCTTTTTCTCTGCTAGTTCCAAAACAACAAAAAAGAAGCTGCTCTTCTACCCACAAAACTAAAAGTGATTACAGAATCCAAAGTTAGTCGACAGTAGAGATCCACTACGAAGTACATACAGGCGGAATTTTTCTATTTGTGGGATTTATACTCTAGCGGCCTGATCTCCGCCAGCCAACTTCTGCGGCAGTGTTGGCAGTTGAATGGACCAGCGCAAGACGCCTAAAATAAATACAAACTGTTTATAATATTATATACATATGATATGACGATTACAACAATAACATTTATTGAAGCCAAGTGGACTCTAAAGAGAACTAGATTCAGCTATCACTTGGGCAAGAATGAAGGTGAAACCAAGTAAATCTAGAAGTCTGGTGATTAAAAACGGAAAGGTGATGGATGAAAGATTCAAGATTGGTGAAGAGATAATACCAACAGTCTTAGGGAAACCAGTAAAGTGTTTGGGAAAATTCTTTGACAACTCGCTATTTGACCAGAATAATGTGAGAGAAACTTGCAAGCAGCTGGACGACTGGATGAAAGTTGCCGATAATAGCGGACTTCCAGGGAAATATAAAGCCTGGATATATAAACATGGGGTACTACCTTGTTTGCTCTGGCCACTGCTGGTGTATGATGTACCAATGACTAAGGTTTGAAGGAATCCTTGTTTGTTCTGGCCACTGCTGGTGTATGATGTACCAATGACTAAGGTTGAAGGAATCCTTGTTTGCTCTGGCCACTGCTGGTGTATGATGTACCAATGACTAAGGTTGAAGGAATCCTTGTTTGCTCTGGCCACTGCTGGTGTATGATGTACCAATGACTAAGGTTGAAGGAATCCTTGTTTGTTCTGGCCACTGCTGGTGTATGATGTACCAATGACTAAGGTTGAAGGAATCCTTGTTTGCTCTGGCCACTGCTGGTGTATGATGTACCAATGACTAAGGTTGAAGGAAGCCTTGTTTGCTCTGGCCACTGCTGGTGTATGATGTACCAATGACTAAGGTTGAAAGAATCCTTGTTTGCTCTGGCCACTGCTGGTGTATGATGTACCAATGACTAAGGTTGAAGGAATCCTTGTTTGCTCTGGCCACTGCTGGTGTATGATGTACCAATGACTAAGGTTGAAGGAATCCTTGTTTGTTCTGGCCACTGCTGGTGTATGATGTACCAATGACTAAGGTTGAAGGAATCCTTGTTTGCTCTGGCCACTGCTGGTGTATGATGTACCAATGACTAAGGTTGAAGGAATCCTTGTTTGCTCTGGCCACTGCTGGTGTATGATGTACCAATGACTAAGGTTGAAGGAATCCTTGTTTGTTCTGGCCACTGCTGGTGTATGATGTACCAATGACTAAGGTTGAAGGAATCCTTGTTTGTTCTGGCCACTGCTGGTGTATGATGTACCAATGACTAAGGATGAAGGAATCCTTGTTTGCTCTGGCCACTGCTGGTGTATGATGTACCAATGACTAAGGTTGAAGGAATCCTTGTTTGCTCTGGCCACTGCTGGTGTATGATGTACCAATGACTAAGGTTGAAGGAATCCTTGTTTGCTCTGGCCACTGCTGGTGTATGATGTACCAATGACTAAGGTTGAAGGAATCCTTGTTTGTTCTGGCCACTGCTGGTGTATGATGTACCAATGACTAAGGTTGAAGGAATCCTTGTTTGTTCTGGCCACTGCTGGTGTATGATGTACCAATGACTAAGGTTGAAGGAATCCTTGTTTGTTCTGGCCACTGCTGGTGTATGATGTACCAATGACTAAGGTTGAAGGAATGCTTGTTTGCTCTGGCCACTGCTGGTGTATGATGTACCAATGACTAAGGTTGAAGGAATGCTTGTTTGCTCTGGCCACTGCTGGTGTATGATGTACCAATGACTAAGGTTGAAGGAATCCTTGTTTGCTCTGGCCACTGCTGGTGTATGATGTACCAATGACTAAGGTTGAAGGAATCCTTGTTTGTTCTGGCCACTGCTGGTGTATGATGTACCAATGACTAAGGTTGAAGGAATCCTTGTTTGTTCTGGCCACTGCTGGTGTATGATGTACCAATGACTAAGGTTGAAGGAATCCTTGTTTGCTCTGACCACTGCTGGTGTATGATGTACCAATGACTAAGGTTGAAGGAATCCTTGTTTGCTCTGGCCACTGCTGGTGTATGATGTACCAATGACTAAGGTTGAAGGAATCCTTGTTTGTTCTGGCCACTGCTGGTGTATGATGTACCAATGACTAAGGTTGAAGGAATGCTTGTTTGCTCTGGCCACTGTTGGTGTATGATGTACCAATGACTAAGGTTGAAGGAATCTTTGTTTGCTCTGGCCACTGCTGGTGTATGATGTACCAATGACTAAGGTTGAAGGAATCCTTGTTTGCTCTGGCCACTGCTGGTGTATGGTGTACCAATGACTAAGGTTGAAGGAATCCTTGTTTGCTCTGGCCACTGCTGGTGTATGATGTACCAATGACTAAGGTTGAAGGAATCCTTGTTTGTTCTGGCCACTGCTGGTGTATGATGTACCAATGACTAAAGTTGAAGGAATGCTTGTTTGCTCTGGCCACTGCTGGTGTATGATGTACCAATGACTAAGGTTGAAGGAATCCTTGTTTGCTCTGGCCACTGCTGGTGTATGATGTACCAATGACTAAGGTTGAAGGAATCCTTGTTTGCTCTGGCCACTGCTGGTGTATGATGTACCAATGACTAAGGTTGAAGGAATCCTTGTTTGCTCTGGCCACTGCTGGTGTATGATGTACCAATGACTAAGGTTGAAGGAATCCTTGTTTGTTCTGGCCACTGCTGGTGTATGATGTACCAATGACTAAGGTTGAAGGAATCCTTGTTTGTTCTGGCCACTGCTGGTGTATGATGTACCAATGACTAAGGTTGAAGGAATCCTTGTTTGTTCTGGCCACTGCTGGTGTATGTTGCAATCAGTAATTTGACGAGATGGCTAAGTGTACCACGAAATTTCAGTAGTATTGGTATATATAGTTCAGGGTTGAAGCTACAGTTACTGAGGAGATGGCTATGTGTACCACGAAGTTTCAGTAGTATTTGTATATATAGTTCAGGGGTCGAAGCTACAGTTACCTCTTAAATCTATTACAGAGGAGGTCCAGGTGACAAAGGTACAACATATGATGATCAGGGACAGCAAAGACGAGAAAATGAGAACAGCAAGAGTGGAAATTAAGACAGGGCGAAAATGGCCAGCAAAGAAATCCATTGATGAATCGGAGTCCCGCTTGAGGCATAGCGAAATAGTTGGAAGAGTGGCAGTTAGAAGGCAGGGACTTAATGTTACACCAATAGAAAAATGAGGAACAGCCTTAGTCCCAGGCAGAAGAAAGTTGGTACAAAGTGAGGTGCGGAAAATGGAGGAAGAGGTTAGAATGGTGAAAGCAGCGGGAATGAAGAAACAGGGTTTCTGGCTAAACTGGGAAGGTACTCGGCAGGTGAAGTTAGGATGGAATGATATATGGAAGATGGAACTATCTAGACTGCAGTTTAAGTTGAAATCAGTGTATGACGTTCTACAAAGTCCAACTAACCTTGTAACACGGGGATTGAAGGAGGATCCAAGATGTGAACTCTGTGGCAAACCAGCTAATCTAGAACATATACTTTCAGCAGAAAAGGAAAACAACTTGAGTTACGTACTTTCAGCATGTTCAGAGGCTTTGAAGGATGGAAGGTACACTTGGAGACATGATAGAGTACTAGCAGTGTTAGCTGACAACTTTGAGAGAAATATCAAGAAAACTGGAAAGAACAGAGGACGGCTGAGATTTGTCAACTTTGTGAAAGAAGGTGAAAAAGGACAGAAAGCTAGCTTTGAAGGAAGTGGTCTGTTGGGGACATCAGCAGATTGGCAGATGAGGGTAGACTTGAGACAAAGGACGGAATTTCCACCAGAAATAGCACTTACAAACAAGAGACCCGATATAGTAATCTGGTCAGCGGTAACGAAGCAGGCAACCCTTTTGGAACTGACTATATCATGGGAAGAAAGAATCGAAAATGCATATGAGCGTAAAAACCTGAAATATCAAGATCTGGTAATGGGCTGTCAACAAAATGGATGGAAAGTCTGGTTCTTCGCAGCAGAAGTAGGATATAGAGGATTTGTTAGGCAGTCCATGCGGAGAGTACTGACAGCAATTGAGATCACTGGAGCCGAGAGAAGGAGATTGATAGGATGTCTGTGTAGAGAGACAGAGACAACATCCATGTGGCTGTTGAGAAGGAGTTAAGACAAGTTGAAAACCAGTAACCGATAGTGTAGCGATGAGAGAGAGAGAGAGCCAAGTGGTTCCGGGCTAGGAATTGATCACCCCAGTCGGCGCACCTTGGAGAGAAATATCAAGAAAACTGGAAAGAACAGAGGACGGCTGAGATTTGTCAACTTTGTGAAAGAAGGTAAAAAGGACAGAATGCTAGCTTTGAAGGAAGTGGTCTGTTGGGGACATCAGCAGATTGGCAGATGAGGTAGACTTGAGACAAAGGATGGAATTTCCACCAGAAATAGCACTTACAAACAAGAGACCCGACATAGTCATCTGGTCAGCGGTAACAAAGCATGCAACCTTTTGGAACTGACTGTATCATGGGAAGAAAGAATTAAGATGCGTATGAGCGTAAAAACCTGAAATATCAAGATCTGGTAATGGGCTGTCAACAAAATGGATGGAAAGTCTGGTTCTGCGCTGCGAAGTAGGATGTAGAGGGTTTGTTGGGCAGTCCATGCGGAGAGCACTGAGAGCAATTGGGATCACTGGAGCAGAGAGAAGGAGATTGATAGGATGTCTGTGTAGAGAGACAGAGACAACATCCATGTGGTTGGGAGAAGGAGGTCAGACAAGTTGAAGACCAGTAACTGATAGTTTAGCGATGAGAGAGAGAGAGCCAAGTGGTTCCGGGCTAGGAATTGATCACTCCAGTCGGCACACCTCTGGAGGTTGTAGTGGACAGCGCCGAAACAGCCTAGGAAGGAGGTTCCACCTGAAGACGGAGCAACGCATCTATTCCACGAAGATGTATACAGGTAAAAAATTAATATATATATATATATATATATATATAATATAACTATATACAGTGTCTATAGACTACCGAAGACTGGTGTTTCATAAACTCTGATTTAAAAAAATATGTCTTATGAGATATGCATCTTGTTTAAAAATTGTCTTGTGTTTAATGGTTTTGTTTGCTTGCTTTGTTTTGTTAGTGCAGTAGTGCTGCACGATAAATATGATAATAAATATTAAAAATTTCTTTTTTTTGTGTAACATAATTTAAGCAATTTTCATATTGTATCCCTTTTCATTCTTCAAAATATCGCAAAGTTACGAGTTGGTTGAGGTACGAGTTGACTAGGATTCATATTCAACGAGACATGATTAGTAGGTTCGGGACAGTGTGATCTTCCGCGAGTGATAGAAATTTTATTTTTTCGCGAGTGGAAAGCATCGAAAATAGCGATAAGATAATAAAAAATCTGTCACGAGAGGAATATCACACGGTTCTGCGTTTTGATTGGACGACGCATCGAGTATAGATGTGTGCGCGTGAGCTCTTTTGTACTGCCGACCAGAGTTATTATGTTGTCGGTGTAGGTCGTAAAGTCATCTGTACTGTGTCATCTGTACCATAAATCGGTCATTCGGGAAGAATGTGTTTACTCTATTTTTTAATGTTAGTTTCCACTGTATGCACGACTTCGGCTTATTTTCAACTTTCTGATTGTTAACTCCTCATTCAGTTCAAGTTCTAGCAGTACACCATGAAACAGAACTGCTGATGGAAACAATAAAACACCCTAAAAAGCCTGTGTTTTGCTTACCAAAACGAACTTTTTGGATACTTGAACTTTTTTACAAATTACAATTTTTAAATGCTCAAGCCGCATCGGATAAATTTATCCCAATTGGTCCTAGTGGTTTCCAGTCAGCACTAAAAACTCCACAATTGTACAGAACCCCCCATGCATAATTTCTGCGTGTTTGGTGTATGTGTGAAACTGGTTCTATGTTTAAGCTGTTTGCATGTATTTCTCACAAGGTCTGTCCTATGTTTAGTCTGGTGGCCATCTTAGACCTAGGGTCGACTTAAAAACATCCAAATTTGTAAAGGACTGTCTGAAGTACATTTCTATAATACAGTATCACATTTCAAACTGGCAAACAGCTTGTCAGTCTGTTTTTTTTTAAATTTAGGCCAATCAGAGCTCATTAACATGAATACCTGACAACCCAAAGTTTTTCCCAAAGGGTCTAATGTTAAGCTCTGTTCTACAATACTGTCCATTTCATATTGAGATCGTCACCGTGTAACAACTCAAAATCAGTAGAGGACTATCTGAGGTACATTTCTACAATATAACAATTAAATATGCCGAAGGGAAAGCTTTACAGAGCTTATGTTTTCTATTTGTTTGTAAAATCAATCCGACTTTAAATAAAACTTTTTATGCTTATGCTTTAACAGTCCTGGCAGCCATGTTGAATCTGCAATCCGCGTTATAAACTCAAAAATAGAAGAGAATGCAGGTTGAAGCTTCTGAGAAAAAGCTGTTTATATACATGTATTCCCATAGTCTTATGTTTGGCTATGTTCCACGATGTGAGCCATCTTGGATTTAGGATCAGCACTAAAAACTTTGCTAAGGACCACCCAATGAAAATTGTATGCTATGTAGTTTTGTAGAAGAAGATTAAAATGTTAAAAGTATACTGCCTTAGCTGCCTACAAAGACATACGCCAACTCTTCTGATTCAAAGACCCAAAATTTCAGGAAAGATAAGCCTTTAGGGAAACGCTAGGTAGCTAATTAACCATGAAAGAACGAACTTACTTAGCAATTACTCCAAATTAGAAACTGAAGAAGAAATCTGTCATATGTTAGATTTTTGTTAATTAACAAAATACTTGTCATGTTTGGAGGGCACGTGTTTCATCAGACTTATGGTATTCCGATGGGTACTATTTGTGCTCCTTTACTCGCCAACATGTTTCTGTATTCTTATAAGGCTTAGTTCCTAATAGGCCTGCTGAAGAAGAAGAAACAATGGTACAGACCTTTAATTTCTCTATACCCTTCATAAAGATGATGTCTTCGCGCTGAACAATGGTAAATTTGGTGAGTACATGTATTTGCATTTAATCATCCATAGCAAGTTTGAAATTAAAGACACCACCAATACGCTTAGATCGGCCACTTATTTAGCCCTTCTTCTAGAAATAGAGTTGAGAAAACTACAAACTAGAATCTACGACAAACGTGATGACTTAAACTTTCCAATTGTCAACTTCCAATTCATCGCTCGCAACATTCCAGCGTATGGTGTTTACATTTCACAATTTATATATTCTCATTTGTAATTTTCCCTTGAATTTCAGCTCTTGTCGTTGGGTCGGTTTCCTTGCTATTTTTCTTATACAGTAAAACTGCTAGATCTTGGGATCGATAATCTAATTTTCTAGACAGAACATTGCTGTTGACTGATAAGCTACTCAAACAGGGATTTGTTGTACATAGATTGATATTAATCCCTTCAAAAGCTCTATGGTCGTCACCATGAATTGAATGACTTCATTCAGTTTTTGTTGGATTTGGATTGCTCCCTTCCTGTGTATGTGTTTTCTTGTTTTTGCTTATTGTTGCATTTGTCTGAATTAACCCTATACCAGAAACTGTTGAAAACTTACTTAGATCAACAGTATATAGCAGAAATTATATAGATTCTTTGTCATTTATGAGTTTTAGTAATCTGACACATGCATGCTTTCTTTTCCTATTAGAAAAATCATTTAAAATTGAAATTATAGGATTTATATAATTATGCAAATCTAATTTGGACCCTCCAACAATATATTTTGTTTTGAAGGTCACTGTTTCAAATTATCACCACAAACGTACTTCCGAAATTGTTTGCCATTATTTATAATTTGATATCACCTATGTTATATTCTTGGAAACAAAACTGAGGGTACAGTCTTTTAAGTATTTTTAAATCCGTTATCATGAAAAAACACACCATTCTCTGCTTAATTATTCTCTAAATTCAACTTATAAATATGCTAATATCCAACTCATATTTTTTCACAGACACCTTTTCTAAATTCATTGAAAGATTTGAAGAGCATGCTAGTACAAATTTTAATTCTTGAATTTTTAAATAATCTGCCAAAACAAATTCTGAAATCAATTCTTATGATTATGAAACTCATTATTTCCATTCTATATAAGCGTCTCAACAAATTTTTGATATTTGTTTGAAAACCAAACAGTTTTTAATCTTACAATTGAACGAAATCTAGAATTGTTTACAAGAGAGAACAGTCCGCTTTTTATCTATGTCTTACGACAAGGGGAAAAATTATCCCCTTTCTTATTTTCGATTTTTTAATGACTTTGATTCCTTCTTATCAAGCTGTGATATTAGAGGTCTTGAATCAATAACCACTGACATTGATGAACAATTTGATGTTTATTCGACTATGCTGATAATACTATTTTGTTTGCCGAAGATGAAAATGATATGCACAATCTTTTAGATGCTTTTCAGATTACTGCAACAGCTTGAAGCTTAGTGTTAATATTGTAAAGACAAAATATATGTTATTTTCTAAAGGACAATTTGCAAACAGACTAAAATTGTACTTTGATAGCCATGAACTACAAATAGTTGAATTTTAAATGTTTAGGTGTTGCATTGTTAATAAATGGTTCATTTTAATGTAGAAAATCAGGTTAAGAAAGCAAAAAAAGCATTGTATGAGGTACTTACATTAGGAAAATCACATAATTTATCAATGACATGTCAACTTGATCTCTTTGACAAAATGGTGAAACCAGTTTTACTGTATGGCGATTTGCATCGTCCGAAACACATGTCCTGTCGCGTTCTCACTTGTTACCACGGTCAGTAAGCGAGAACATGACCGGACATGGGTTTCCGAGGATGGGGGATGTGGAAACCTCGACATGGTTGAAAAATTTCACCTCAGATTTTGAAAATAAGTTATTACAAATAAAAGCATCTAGCGCTCCATGGAAGATTTATGGAGAACTATGACGCTTTCCATTAAACATTGATGTTAAATTTAGGGTTATCTCGTTTTGGTCTAGCTGGCAAGGAATCTAAAATCCTTTCATCTTATGTAGTTTGGAATTAAGTAAGATCACCAGGGAAAGCAATTTAACTGGCTTAACCATTTCAAATTTCAAAAGAATATTGAATACCTGTTGTTAATCACATGTTTGGGACAATCAACAGTTTTTGAACACGAATTGGTTTATATCCTCTGTAAAACAATATCTTAGGGGACAATTTATTAAAAACTGGAATGATTATGTACGAATTCACTAAAACCTCAGGGCCTCTGTGTCCGAGTGGTTAAGGTACTATTGATCACTTATTTAAACTTGTTTGTCCTCTGTTTTCTAGAGTAGTCGTAAAAATTGCATTCCTTTGTTATTATTATACAGAACCAAATGTGATAAATTTAGAGATCTAATGAATAGTCACAATAGATCAAAATTGATTAAGCTTGTCAAGTTTATCAATATAATTAACAAAACCTTGGCTACCCCACTTTATAGTTTGAGTGTTATGTCTGTATATTACTGCATGTGGGTGTGTGTGTTATTTTGTTCTTACTGTTTGTTTCTCTGTACTACTGTTTTGAGGTTTTCGAGAATAAAAATTAATAGAACTCATTTCTAACATCATTAAGCAACCATTCTGTCAATCAATCAAAGTCATGAATTCAATTCAGGATAACAGTTTATAAAATTTTAATAAATTATCTCCAAATTATAACTGTATTTTTGGGAGTTCTGAGTATCCATTAATACAATGGATGTTGCATAAAATAACCATCAAATAAATAGCTACCAACTAGACTTCTGAGCATGCTCACCACATTACAGCAAACCTTATACAGGTCATTGAAGAATTCTTGTGTTAAATATTACAATTTTATTTCGTTACATCTACAGTGTATGTAAAAATACAATTTATTAATTACTGCAAGAATAATGCATTATTCATAAACATTAAGTATTTCTATAGTCATCAGTTTTACAATGAAAAAACCCATCTCCCGAAACTTCATGAATGTTTATTTCAAAAGGCATTATTTAACTAAATCTCCCACACAGATATTCTACTAAAATTTGGTAAACATTTGATTCCAATCCGAAAACTGACCTTAATAGAGAGCACAACACCTGTTATAGTGTTGGTATTGCTAAAAAAAACTATTTTACTTTTTTGTAGAAAATTCATTTATAAAATTTGAGAGGTAGTTATAAGTCCCTTTTATTCAAATGTTAAGGTGGTCATCTACTATAGATCACTGGCATATCAACACAGAGCTTGCAAGTTCAAACCTTACTGCTGACAGGATGGGCTCTTCTTCAATTTAAATTGACAAGGATTATCAGTTTTCCAGCCTTAGGTCAAGGTTTTTAGTGGATACTTCAGCTTCCTCCAATGAAAAACGGACACCATAATCTAATAGCTGAAATAATGCTGCAAGTGGAGTTAAAGCCCACAGACACAACTTACTGTTTTCCTTTATGGACTGGATTTTAATCTCTGAAATTCAGCTACAACAATGACAACACAAATTTTTGCATTTTGAATAAAATGATTCTATTAACAGCTAACATCAAATGCATCCTTTTGCTTGTTTGAGATCAACTGTAAGCTTTTGAATTGACATAGGTATAGAAATTAAAATACTAGGACCCTTAAAATCAAAGACAAATACCCAGAATTACTATATTACCAATCTGTATGACAAATACCCAGAATTCCTATATTACCAATCTGTATGACAAATACCCAGCATTCCTATATTACCAATCTGTATGACAAATACCCAGCATTCCTATATTACCAATCTGTATGACAAATGACCAGCATTCTTATATTACCAATCTGTATGACAAATACCCAGCATTCCTATATTACCAATCTGTATGACAAATACCCAGCATTCCTATATTACCAATCTGTATGACAAATGACCAGCATTCTTATATTACCAATCTGTATGACAAATACCCAGCATTCCTATATTACCAATCTGTATGACAAATGACCAGCATTCCTATAGTATATTACCAATCTGTATGACAAATGACCAGCATTCTTATATTACCAATCTGTATGACAAATACCCAGCATTCCTATATTACCAATCTGTATGACAAATGACCAGCATTCTTATATTACCAATCTGTATGACAAATACCCAGCATTCTTATATTACCAATCTGTATGACAAATGACCAGCATTCCTATAGTATATTACCAATCTGTATGACAAATGACCAGCATTCCTATATTACCAATCTATATGACAAATGACCAGCATTCTTATAGCTTCAACTTTGCATGGCATTAATCGTTTTATTCATTCAATCACCAAAATTCACTTAAAAAAAACATAACACCTTTAAAGAACAGGTTCTGTCATCTTGAAATACATTAAAATTTACATGTCTGCCTTGGCATAACAGAAAAGATACATGTTTTACGATAATTGTAGCAATTTTATTTATTAGACTTTGTCATTATGTACAACAGTAATTGGAGCATGAGGTGAAGTTCTGTAATGATTATGTCAGAATGTCATGTGCCTTCAATTCCACTAACTTCTCCATTGTCAGTACATCTGTACACCATTGTTCTAATCTTTTCTGCATGGTTGATACCTGGAAATAAGAAGTTAAAACAGTTTTGTTCAAATATTTAAATTCTATCAAAAATAAGGTAAATGAAGTTTTAACACTGTGAAGATGGTGTATAATAATTGTTGTTCTAACAATGTAACAAGTAACCGCTATGAAAGTTAAACTAGAGGCTCCCAGGAGCCTGTATCGCTCAACTGAACCTGAAACCAAACAACCCTTTTTTATCCAGCTTTTCTTTGCTATAAGGAATTGCCCAACACTTCTGCAAAAATCATTAATTTTGACCTTTTAAGGGAAATAACTCCTATAAGGAGGATCTTTTGATGGTTCGAGGGAGAAGGGAGGTTCACTTCAAATTTGCTGTACCTGTTATACTTTTTTAACTATCAGTCGAAAACTCTCTCGACCCCCCCCCCCCCCCCCTTTTTTCATTTTTTCTATTTTAATCCAACATAGCTATGAAGGTAGTCAGGTGTCATGATTTGCACAATTTTGGTAGAGGACATCCTAAAGATGATGTGTGCAATTTTTCAAAGCAGTCCTTTCATTGGTTTAAGAGGAGAAGATTTTTTAAAATCAAGTAAAATTGATTAAAAAAATGTTCAAGGAGAATAATTCCTAAATGGTCCATCAGACAATCTTGAACTTTAAGTCATTTTTGTAGCCCTCATAGAGCAGAACAATTAAGCAACGCTAACTTTTTCTCTAGTTCTAATAATTTTCAAGATTTTGAGGCAAAAATGGCAAAAATCATCAATTTTGACAATTAAAGGGCAATAACTCCTATAAGGATTCATCATACAACTTCAACCCAATGAAGTGTTTCTTAGAGCTGTTGATGCAGATGAAGGCATGTCTCTTCGGTTTTCCTGTATCTGTTACTTTTTTAAATATAAGCCAAAAACTGTATTTTACCGTCCCCCCCCCATCCAATTTTTAGCCATGGTGGCCATGTTGGTTAATCTGCAGTCATGGTTGGTGCAAACTTGGTTGAGGACATTTGACAGATGATGTGTACAAAGTTTCAAAGCAGTACTTTCAGTTGTTTCAGAGGAGAAGATTTTAAAAAATCAATTAAAACCGATTAAAAAAAACAGTTCAAGGGGAATAACTCTTAAACGGTTAATACGACAATCTTGACCCTTAAGTCATTTTTGTAGCCCTCATAGAGCAGAACAATTAAGCAATGCTAACTTTTTCTCTAGTTCTAATAATTTTCAAGATTTTGAGGCAAAAATGGCAAAAATCATCAATTTTGACAATTAAAGGGCAATAACTCCTATAAGGAGTCATCATACAACTTCAACCCAATGGAATGTTTCTTAGAGCTTTTGATGAAGATGAAGGCATGTCTCTTCGATTTTCCTGTATCTGTTACACTTTTTTAAATATAAGCCAAAAACTGTATTTTACCCCCCCCCCCCCCCATCCTATTTTTAGCCATGGTGGCCATGTTGGTTAATCTGCAGCCATGGTTGGTGCAAACTTGGTTGAGGACATTTGACAGATGATGTGTACAAAGTTTCAAAGCAGTACTTTCAGTTGTTTCAGAGGAGAAGATTTTAAAAAATCAATTAAAACCGATTAAAAAAAACAGTTCAAGGGGAATAACTCTTAAACGGTTAATTAGACAATCTTGACCTTTAGTCATTTTTGTAACCCTCATAGAGCAGAACAATTAAGCAATGCTAACTTTTTCTCTAGTTCTAATAATTTTCAAGATTTTGAGGCAAAAATGGCAAAAATCATCAATTTTGACAATTAAAGGGCAATAACTCCTACAAGGAGTCATCATACAACTTTGACCCAATGGAGTGTTTTGTAGAGCTTTAGATGCTGAAGAAGGAAGGTCTCTTCGGTTTTCCTGTATCTGTTATACTTTTTGAACTATAAGCAAAAAACTGTATTTTGACCCCTCTGTTCTTTTTTTAGCCATGGCGGCCATGTTGGTCGGTCTGAGGCCATGATTTGGGCAAACTTGGTAGAGGGCATTTTACTGATGATGTATGCAAAGTTTCAAAGCAATCCCTTCAGTGGTTTTGGAGGAGAAGATTTTTGAAGAAAAGTTAACGACGACGACGACAACGGACGACGACGGACGCCAAGTGATGGCAATAGCTCACATGACCCTTCGGGTCAGGTGAGCTAAAAAGGGATATAGCATTAACTAGCTAAATATCATACAAATATTTGGTGTATTGTGTTTCATTTCTGGAACTAAAAGCTGTACACTGTGACAAATCAGTTTATAGTTAATCGTTTGTTAGAAGATCAAGTTGAGGTTTCTAGCCTCTTGTCATGACTTTTTTTGTGTTAAAACTTGTTTTTGTTATTTATTTTATATAATGATTTATTTGTGCCGACCATTTGGTATATAGCTATTTCAACTGAGTGACAGTTACTAAATTGTGTTCAGACCAACCTGTTGTAAATCTAAGACCTGAGGTTGCACCAAAGTCAATGATACTTTCTGACAGTGGCATATAGTTATCTCCCCTGAGTGACAGTAACTAAAATGTATTTTTACTCACCTGTTGTAAATTTAAGACACAAGGTTGAACACAAATCAGTGATACTTTCTAATATTGGAATATAGATATTTCCCCTGACTGACAGTTACTTTATACCAACCTGTTGTAAATCTAGGACACGAGGTTGCACTCATATCAGTGATACTTTCTAATATTGGAATATAGATATTTCCCCTGACTGACAGTTACTTTATACCAACCTGTTGTAAATCTAGGACACGAGGTTGCACTCATATCAGTGATACTTTCTGATATTGACATATAGTTATCTCCCCTGAGTGACAGTGTTACTTTATACCAACCTGTTGTAAATCTAGGACACGAGGTTGCACTCATATCAGTGATACTTTCTGATATTGACATATAGTTATCTCCCCTGAGTGACAGTGTTACTTTATACCAACCTGTTGTAAATCTAGGACACGAGGTTGCACTCATATCAGTGATACTTTCTGATATTGACATATAGTTATCTCCCCTGAGTGACAGTGTTACTTTATACCAACCTGTTGTAAATCTAGGACACGAGGTTGCACCCAAGTCAGTGATACTTTCTGATATTGACATATAGATATCTCCCCTGAGTGACAGTGTTACTTTATACCAATCTGTTGTAAATCTAGGACACGAGGTTGCACTCATGTCAGTAATACTTTCTGATATTGACATATAGTTATCTCCCCTGAGTGACAGTGTTACTTTATACCAACCTGTTGTAAATCTAGGACACGAGGTTGCACCCAAGTCAGTGATACTTTCTGATCTATTTCATCTATAAATCCCTTTACAAGCCCAAGACTTAAAGCCTTCATTACTAGCAACTCAATCTGAAAATAATTCAACAGAATATAAACACTGATTCGTTCTATGGTGAAATTAAGAATCAAACGAAGTTTGAAACTTTCATCAATAAATGGAACTTTGGAACAACAATCTGAAAAATCATTTAGTTGTTCATGTAATATATGCCTATATTAAATTTGTCCATACCTCTATTTTTGACACGTTTCATGTTCTAATTGTGTTTTTGTTAAATGTAGGTATCATTTATTTTGTAAAGAGTACTTATAAACACCGGATTCTGGTCATAGAGTGGAAACATAAAAGTTTATTTTCGATGCTGAAAAGTAGTCCGAGAATCCTCTGCCGTCCAACGCTTTTTTTTTTTCTTTTTGCGTGGGACGTCAGAGAGCTCTCCATAAGCAAAACAGCGGATTTTGCGGCACTGGTCTGAGTGGGCAAATTTCATCATGTCATGATTATATTCATAGAGAAAAATATCTTAAGATGCGAATAATATATAGTTTAAATGTACGAAAATGTTTTTTAACATCTGGACACGATGAAATTTGCCGACTTTAAGAAAAAGATTATTGCAAGCGGGCTCTTATTTGTAAGTATTTTTTATCAGGCATAGCAAACTATATCATAAAGACAAATATAAGGTCTGACTATGTCCTAATTCCCATAGAGCCAGATTGTAATAATTTCAATTCCAATGTCTGGCAAATGTTTAAAAATTTCAAAGCACCTCTAAGAGGAGGATTTTAATTACCAGTTGGTTTTTAAAACTAAATCAGATATATCCCAAAACAGCATGCACATTAAAACTGACATAAAATACATGCATGTCATTGTTTATAAGATACATTCTTCTTAAGATTAAGCCCTGTGCGGGATCCGGGTGGCCAAAAGAATAGACCGCAGTCACGCTAGCTAGTAGTAAAAGGCTACTAAATAGCGCCCAGTACCCTGACCGGCATGTCAGGTCGGTTTGCCTAAAGACTGACTGGGATGTGTGCCCCAGGTGGTTGAATGGGGTACCCCTGGCAAGCTGGGGTTGTCAGGCCATAATACGGAAAACCTGACCGTAAACCATATTAGTGCACCGTGTTGGGAAAAATGCCACGTTCCTCGCACGTTAAAGAACGCTGCTGTAGTATTGGCTATGAGAAGGGATTTCGATCCCGCTACAGGAGGCTGAATTGCCCGACCCTATTCATCCTCCCATTTGCCAGTGGCAATCTAAAATCCGTTACTCCTATTTTTCCTTGTGCCCCATCCCATTTTCATTCATCATCATTTCATGTTCATTTTATCATCCATTTCATGTTCATCGCCTGAATATAGCTGAAATAATGCTGCTCGGGCGTTAAACACTATTAATCAATCAATCAATCTTAAGATTAATATGAAATACAAATTAAGTTGTTTTTCCAGCGTGAACTTTTTTAGTTAACCATATGACATAAGAACTCTTACTGTGATGTCAACAGAGGGCTCTATGATTATTGGAAACGTAACGTGTACTCGAAGCATGTGAAGAATGCCATATTAGAATCATATCTTATTATCGACATTTATGGAAAAGTCAGCAGCATATTTCCATTCATCAACAGATGCAGCTTTACGACAGAATAAAATCATTTCATAATAATGCAATTGTATTAAAATTAAAACCTCCCCATATATGATAAAAATTCAAGGTCTATTTTAAGACCATACAGCCAGCAAATATTCAACAGAACAGGTCATACTAATGACAGTAATATTACCTCAGTGTGGGTAATGACAGTAATATTACTCAGTGATGGGTAATGACATTAATATTACCTCTGTGATGGGTAATGACAGTAATATTACCTCTGTGATGGGTAATGGCAGTAATATTACCTCAGTGTGGGTAATGACAGTAATATTACTCAGTGATGGGTAATGACATTAATATTACCTCTGTGATGGGTAATGACAGTAATATTACCTCTGTGATGGGTAATGACAGTAATATTACCTCAGTGTGGGTAATGACAGTAATATTACTCAGTGATGGGTAATGACAGTAATATTACTCAGTGATGGGTAATGACATTAATATTACCTCTGTGATGGGTAATGACAGTAATATTACCTCTGTGATGGGTAATGACAGTAATATTACCTCTGTGATGGGTAATGACAGTAATATTACCTCTGTGATGGGTAATGACAATAATATTACCTCTGTGATGGGTAATGACAGTAATATTACCTCTGTGATGGGTAATGACATTAATATTACCTCTGTGATGGGCAATGACAGTAATATTAACTCTGTGTGATGGGTAATGACATTAATATTACCTCTGTGATGGGTAATGACAGTAATATTACCTCTGTGATGGGTAATGACAGTAATATTACCTCTGTGATGGGTAATGACAGTAATATTACCTCTGTGATGGGTAATGACAGTAATATTACCTCTGTGATGGGCAATGACAGTAATATTACCTCTGTGTGATGGGTAATGGCAGTAATATTACCTCTGTGATGGGTAATGACAGTAATATTAACTCTGTGTGATGGGTAATGGCAGTAATATTACCTCTGTGATGGGTAATGACAGTAATATTACCTCTGTGATGGGCAATGACAGTAATATTACCTCTGTGATGGGCAATGACAGTAATATTACCTCTGTGTGATGGGTAATGGCAGTAATATTACCTCTGTGATGGGTAATGACAGTAATATTACCTCTGTGATGGGCAATGACAGTAATATTAACTCTGTGTGATGGGTAATGGCAGTAATATTACTCATTATTACTATTCATGTAAAAAACTTTCATTATAATTGGAGTTCTATTATTCTGGCATATTTTAACAAAGAACAAATAGCGTAGTAGTATTATGCATAAGAATATTACATGCCATATGCATAAAGGCGGGGCTATTGGGCGTTGCTTAATAAATATGTCATGACTGATTTTTTGGACATCAGCTATGCGCTTTATACAATGAGAAAATATTATCTTACCAAAGTTTTGGTTTAAAGTATATAGTCTGCCAACAGGCTGAAGGAAAATATCAACATGTAGGTTTGGCAATGTTTATTATGTTTATGTTTATTAAACTTGTTTAATTTGGGAATTTTGTTAGCACATGCCATTGTCTGATTTGATCTTATTACGATGTTGGAACAATTAAGATTCATAGTAATAATAACGATAATACTGTCTTTGTCATGTCATATGGGAAAATATGTCCCAAGGTTAGAAGGCATAATGCACTTCCCTTCGGGTCGTGCATTATGCCTTCTAACCTTAGGACATATTTTCGCATATGACATGACAAAGACAGTATTATTGTATAAGTGATGGATAATGACATTAATATTACCTCTGTGATGGGTAATGACAGTAAAATTACCTCTGTGATGGGCAATGACAGTAATATTACCTCTGTGATGGGTAATGACATTAATATTACCTCTGTGATGGGTAATGACAGTAATATTACTTCTGTGATGGGTAATGACATTAATATTACCTCTGTGATGGGTAATGACATTAATATTACCTCTGTGATGGGTAATGACATTAATATTACCTCTGTGATGGGTAATGACAATAATATTACCTCTGTGATGGGTAATGACAGTAATATTACCTCTGTGTGATGGGTAATGACAGTAATATTACCTCTGTGATGGGTAATGACAGTAATATTACCTCTGTGATGGATAATGACAGTAATATTACCTCTGTGATGGATAATGACAGTAATATTACTTCTGTGATGGGTAATGACAGTAATATTACCTCTGTGTGATGGGTAATGACAGTAATATTACCTCTGTCTGGGTAATGACATTAATATTACCTCTGTGATGGATAATGACAGTAATATTACCTCTGTGTGGGTAATGACAGTAATATTACCTCTGTGATGGGTAATGACAGTAATATTACCTCTGTGATGGGTAATGACAGTAATATTACCTCTGTGATGGGTAATGACAGTAATATTACCTCTGTGATGGGTAATGACAGTAATATTACCTCTATGTGGGTAATGACATTAATATTACCTCTGTGATGGGTAATGACAGTAATATTACCTCTGTGATGGGTAATGACAGTAATATTACCTCTGTGTGATGGGTAATGACAGTAATATTACCTCTGTGATGGGTAATGACAGTAATATTACCTCTATGTGGGTAATGACATTAATATTATCTCTGTGATGGGAAATGACAGTAATATTACCTCTGTGTGATGGGTAATGGCAGTAATATTACTTCTGTGATGGGTAATGACAGTAATATTACCTCTGTGATGGGTAATGACATTAATATTACTTCTAAGATGGGTAATGACAGTAATATTACCTCTGTGATGGGTAATGACATTAATATTACCTCTGTGATGGGTAATGACATTAATATTACCTCTGTGATGGGTAATGACAGTAATATTACTTCTGTGATGGGTAATGACAGTAATATTACCTCTGTGATGGGTAATGACATTAATATTACCTCTGTGATGGGTAATGACATTAATATTACCTCTGTGATAGGTAATGACATTAATATTACCTCTGTGATGAATAATGACATTAATATTACCTCTGTGATGGGTAATGACATTAATATTACCTCTGTGATGGGTAATGACAGTAATATTACCTCTGTGATGGGTAATGACAGTAATATTACCTCTGTGTGATGGGTAATGGCAGTAATATTACCTCTGTGATGGGTAATGACAGTAATATTACCTCTGTGATGGATAATGACATTAATATTACCTCTGTGTGATGGATAATGACAGTAATATTACCTCTGTGATGGGTAATGACAGTAATATTACCTCTGTGTGATGGGTAATGACAGTAATATTACC
Source organism: Limnoperna fortunei (assembly GCA_944474755.1). Lineage (NCBI taxonomy): Eukaryota > Metazoa > Mollusca > Bivalvia > Mytilida > Modiolidae > Limnoperna > Limnoperna fortunei. Next base: position 2,816,966 of record OX104118.1, on the reverse strand, counting down.
TCTGTCTGGGTAATAACATTAATATTACCTCTGTGATGGATAATGACAGTAATATTACCTCTGTGTGGGTAATGACAGTAATATTACCACTGTGATGGGTAATGACAGTAATATTACCTCTGTGATGGGTAATGACAGTAATATTACCTCTATGTGGGTAATGACAGTAATATTACCTCTGTGATGGGTAATGACATTAATATTACTTCTGTGATGGGTAATGGCAGTAATATTACCTCTGTGATGGGAAATGACAGTAATATTACTTCTGTGATGGGTAATGACAGTAATATTACTTCTGTGATGGGTAATGGCAGTAATATTACCTCTGTGATGGGTAATGACAGTAATATTACCTCTGTGATGGGTAATGACAGTAATATTACTTCTGTGATGGGTAATGGCAGTAATATTATCTCTGTGATGGGAAATGACAGTAATATTACTTCTGTGTGATGGGTAATGGCAGTAATATTACTTCTGTGATGGGTAATGACAGTAATATTACCTCTGTGATGGGTAATGACATTAATATTACCTCTGTGATGGGTAATGACATTAATATTACCTCTGTGATGGGTAATGACATTAATATTACCTCTGTTATGAATAATGACATTAATATTACCTCTGTGATGGGTAATGACATTAATATTACCTCTGTGATGGGTAATGACAGTAATATTACCTCTGTGATGGGTAATGACAGTAATATTACCTCTGTGTGATGGGTAATGGCAGTAATATTACTTCTGTGATGGGTAATGACAGTAATATTACCTCTGTGATGGGTAATGACAGTAATATTACTTCTGTGATGGGTAATGACAGTAATATTACCTCTGTGATGGGTAATGACATTAATATTACCTCTGTGATGGGTAATGACATCAATATTACCTGTGTGATGGGTAATGACATTAATATTACCTCTGTGATGGGTAATGACAGTAATATTACCTCTGTGATGGGTAATTACATTAATATTTCCTCTGTCTGGGTAATGACAGTAATATTACCTCTGTGATGGGTAATGACATTAATATTACCTCTGTGATGGGTAACTTAGTTTCAGTTGATATGTCTCTGAAGGTCAACTGTCTATCATTTGCAGGTCTTTTAAAGGTCATCTGAAAGAAACAATCATTTATCAATTTTATATCTTTTTAAGTACAATGTATTTATGGAAAAACAAATAGTATCATATTATTTTTAAGTCTAATGTCCAATTATATTGACTGATTGATTGACTAAACACTGGTAGCAACTTTTTCAGGCAGGAACATGGCACTTTCAAAACATGTTACCAACTATTGTCCACAGGACAGGATTTCAATATTGCAACCGAAAACTACACAAACCCCCACAACCCCAATGAGAGATCAGCCCTTTTTCTCCACTGGGAAAGCATTGAGCAGCTCAATTCTTCGATACCCTCCCAACAAGAGGGGATGGGCTGGACTGCTCTGTGGGTCAAGCACTGGGAACCCTCCCACTATGGTCCCAGTGAACTCACAGGACTGAGAATCATTATGGATCCAGTAGTTGTTTACCCATGTTGGGTGTAATCTCTATTTACCTCCATTAAACACAGCAGTGATATCTTTTGTCTCATGGGTATCTCATTGGCTGCTAGATCAGGCTGGAAAAAAAGTATGTATATACATGTATCCAATCATTTCATTTATTAAAATATAGGTAGATTTTACATAATTTGGACAACAAATTTTTCCTCAAGTTTTATGCTTTTTAAAGTTATCGTCAAGTCCATACACATCTAATCACAAAAATTATAAATCTGTTTTTTTTATTGTCGGTAAACATTTCTATATAAAGTTATTCAAGTTGTATACAGAATACACACAGCATGAGAGTACATATCAGTAATGAACAACATGTTTGTATTCTTCAGCACCATGTTTTTCAAACCTGAATATATATATAAACATCTGATTGAACACAGCGTTAAACCTAAATCAGGATTATATGTTTAATATTAGTAAGGACCGTGAGCACTATGCTTTAATTAGCACACACTTAAATATTTCTTATTCTAATATTACATGCTTTAAACGTTTGAGACAACAGTCGTTGTAAAAGACTGACGAGGAGGGCATTACTTGAAAGGCAGTTCCAATTACAAAACTGTAATTCCCACCGGAAAGCTATTATGTAGGACATATTAATCTTAAAAATAGTGCCACTCTCTATAATCATCCGTTGCAATATATTGTTACATTTGTGGAACAGCCAGTCAATGGGATGGCCATTTATGTCGATATTTTTAAACAATGCAACGTAAATGGTCATCCCATTGTAAAACAATGATAAACCACAACATCCGTGAATTTTTTCTTAAATACCGTATAGCGGGTTATTTTAGCGGGTGTAAAATTTGGCGGTTTTTAGGTCAAAATGTATTGCAAAATTTGGTGGTTTTAATTTTGGCGAATGGCAAAAACCATAGAAAAAAATTTGGCTGTCTAGCAATCCCGGATAACATGTGTTTGTGAATTTTCCAATTGGAACGTAAGTAAACAAGGGGACTTCATAGGAAGGGGACGGAAACAGGATATATTTCATTTACAAAGACAGAAACTTAATTAAGGATGGAAACTTATATACAGGATGAATAAATAATCTGAGGAGGAAGAAATTCTCCTGAAATAAAAACGATTTTATCCTGTTCAAGTGTTTAGTTTTCCAATGTTTTTAAACATATTTTTTTTACAAATCTACCAATTTTCTATAAGTTATAATTGATGATTTTAATTTTGTATATACAGGTAAAAACACGTTGCATACCTATTTCGTAATTATGACAGATTTATTAATTGTGTGGTTTGTTGTGGTGCTTATCCGCATGTTTATTTAACGGTTTAAATGACAGTTTATCGAGGTGTCAATTTGACAACTAGATCACAATCAGGCCTTTGATCTTTAAACACAGGTAAAACAGAAGAATAGATTTGTTGATAAGTCAAAATAATTTAAGACATTTTGCGCAAATATTGACCAAATTAGCCGTAGGACATTAATGAATAGTTTATTAATTAACACAATTTTAGGTAATACCAATATTTGACAAATGACCATGTTATTGATTATATTTACAATACCGATCCTCTATAAACATTTTACCAGCGTTTCTAAAATCATGAATTTTAGCGGTTTTTATTTTGGCGATTTCAGTTTGACCGCTAGAATACGCCAAAATTTGCACCCCGCTAAAATAACCCGCTATACGGTACAATATATGCATTTAAAAGAAAATTAATAGATGAAGACTTTGATAAATAAATGAACTAAATTAAAAATTAATTACAATGTACTGTAATTAGTAATGTACATGTATAATCTAGGCCTAAAATGGCTAGAAGATTACCGGACAAACTTAAATTTCAATACTTTCTGTACAAATTAAAATGGTAAAGAGATTTATTATTATTTAAATGACTAATACCTGTGTTGTCCAACTTTTCTTCAGTTCTTCAAATCTAGGAATATTTCCGCTGTTAAAGGCAAACAGTAAATCAACTAACCATGACTTCTCAGTTGACTTTAGAGATTCAAGGATGGGATGGGCAAGCTACAAGGATAATTCATAAATCAATGTAATAGCCAACCACTGCTGCATTGACAGGATGGGCCAGCTACAACGACAATTCATAAATCAATGTAATAGCCAATCACTGACTTAGAAATGATTATAGGTCAGGATGGGCCAACAACGGGTTATTTTTAACAGATCAATAAATCATAGACTTCTCTGATATTTATAAACAATAAGAAGTATTATTGAAAGTGACGAATATCCCAGATTCTGCATACATTTTTGATTCTCAGAGAAGCAAGTCTTAGAGAGTGATTAAGGATCACGCTAGCTGTTTTACTTATGATGCCAATGGTATATTTTAAGGAATTAACCCAAGAATCTATAATAAAAACAAGTGCCAAAGTGCCACAAAATACTCCCGTCGAAAACCAGCCACATTAATAGTAAGTTACAGAGCATTTAAATCATAGGAACCCTTATTACCTTAAAGAACTTGATAACCAGCCAATTTAATACCTTTTGCAGGACATTAGCAAGTTCTTTTCATTAGTGTTTAAAACATATAATAAATACATGGAGAACAAATATGTTCATTTGTGAACAACAATTGTTTTAATATAAATTTTTATGTTTTTACACAGTTTGACAATGACATGGCTCACTTTATACTACATATATCCCCATAAACATTTTCCACAAGTTTCATGAAGATCTGACAACAACTGTTTCAGTTAGAGAGAGAATTTGCCATTTTTTGAATAAATAAAGAGCCATAACTCTGAAGTAGCTGAAGCAATTTAGCTGGTTATCAATCTTGGTCAAGATATTATGCCCATAAACATTTTCCCCATGTTTCATGAAGATCGGACAACAACTGTTGGAGTTGGAGAGTGGACAATGCAAATTTGCCAAATTTTTTTATAAACAAAGGGCCATACTCGGAAGTGGCTGAAGTGATTTGGCTGGTTATCGAACTTGGGCGAGAAGTTATGCCCATAAATATTTTCCCCATGTTGCATGAAGATTGGACAACAAGTGTTCCGAGTTAGAGAGAAGACATCATGCTGACCCGCGTATAATTATTTAAATTTTAAAAAGGTGTTTAAAACTGTGTAAATCCAAATTAAAATGTTAAAATTTAGTCAAATTGAAAATCAATTTTTCTACTGCAACATTTTAGCACTATGTCTCACCAACTCTCCAAAATTATAGACTCCATCACCAAGAACAGCTGCCAAGCCTAAATTAAATGCTCTCTCTGATTGTTCAGGGGCTGTAATAAAAAAGTTTAAAGGAATAATACTTTTATTTCTGTAGGGTTAATGCATGACAAAGACCTAAGAAGTAATATTACTGGGAATAATAAAGTACTAAAGTAAATAATAGATGCCCCTTGTCGAATTTACAAAAAAATATATAGGTAATCATATTGAGTTCATACAATAATAGATAAAACTAGTAAATAAAATTCCCAAGATACAATCAATATCACGATAATAAGGTGCCAATATGCTACATATCAAGATATTTGCAACTCCATGAACCTGCATTTTTCAATTATGAAGAATGGCATACCTCCACAACTTGCTGTGGTTATTAATGTCCTGTTAGCTCTCATAGACATCTTGGTTTATTATACTATCTCAATCTTAGAGACCTATATTTTTGGAATACTGTTTGAAACACTTCTGGAGGAAGGCTGATTGATTTGTTTATTGCAAAGACAATAGCACATGTTTATCTGTACAGCATTTCACAAAACAGAAAACATAAAATCCAGGTTACTATTTCTAGCAAAATATTTCCGACTTGTTACATCCAATAAAATTATTATCTGGTCTCAGACAAAGCTGCCTCCTTCCCTAGGCTTTTTTGCCATTTTTCAACCTGAAAATGTGTCTAGGCGACACTAATGTCTCGCTAGAACTAATAATCGTACCCTCGTTTTTTTTTGGTTTTTTTTTGTGGCGAGGGTATGAATTTAGTCCCATTACTCGTAATGTAGCAGAGCGGGAGTGAATCACTCCCAGCACTTTGATGTCCAAAAGAAGTTGCATATACAATCAGATGGGGTCAATCTTGATATCTTTCGACAGTGGCACCATTTTTTTATCGGTTTCGAGTTTTAAATCCATCATTATTGATACGTGATGGTAGTTATTGCCGTTTTTAATAACCCGATGTGTGTTGTGTATTAATTGACATTCGTGTCTCTTTTTTATTACGTTTACTACATGAAAAACATTGAGAAACCCGAAACTGAATGGCGTGTTGGATCTTGGGTAATACATATGTAAATTACAGGATTCTGACTACGGAATGGTTGTTATAGTATGCAAATTAGCACGTTTATAATAAAATTAGGTCACATTATCCATATACGGAAAAACGATCTACATAGCATTTTCCACGTGCATCTTCAAACACGAAAAAGAAATTTCTTCAATAAAGATTGTTTCCGGTTAGTTTTGCATTGTCTAAAGCTTTCATAACGTAAAAGAAGATGAATATTATGTTTGAATTTTGTATAAATAGACCGAAATTATAATTTTTTATTTGCTACATTACGAGCAATAGGACTGAATTCTGCTGTAAATCTGACAAATCACAAAACTAACTTTGGATAATAACGGCAGTAAAATTCGGCCTAATGTCTCGCTTGTCACATATTGGTAAACCCCCCCCCCCCCCCCCCTTTTTTTCTAAGTTTGCTCAAGTGTGAGGTATTGGGCACAGCCCTACAAAACTTTGCCAGTGTTGAGATCTCATCATGTTGTAACTGTACCAAGTTTTATGAAGTTGTCATGCCATGTTCATAAAAAGAGCTTCAATGCCAAGGTAAACCTGAGGTGGGAGGGATGGACAAAGGTAAACCTGAGGTGGGAGAAAGGTAAACCTGAGGTGGGAGGGATGAAAATCTTTATGTCTCTTTTGTTGACGGGACATAAAAATCCAATTGTCTGAGATTCAGAGAATTTATTTCAAATGATTTAAACAGCAACGTATTTTACAGACGTGCTACAAAGTGTGACATTACCTGAAATATCCTCCATCTTCATACATCCTAAGTAACGAAGAGCTTCTTTGTAATATTCTGCGTGATTTCCCATTAATTTGTGGTAGTTACTGGATAATTCATAGAATCTACTGTGTACTGTGGTCACGCCATCAAATGTGTCCATTATAGCAGAACATTCTTCAACCAGTGCCTACAGATCAAGCAGAGTAAGGGTTGTGTAACGCTTACCATGAAACTTGCAGCCATATCATGATGAATAGTGTTGTGTAACTCTTACAATGAAATTTACAGCCATATCATAATGAATAGTGTTGTGTAACTCTTACCATGAAACTTGCAGCCATATCATAATGACTAGTGTTGTGTAACTCTTACCATGAAACTTGCAGCCATATCATATTTAATACATGTAGTGTTACATGTACTGTTCCCATGAAACATGCAGCCATATCATAATGAATAGTTCTGTGCAACTCTTACCATGAAACTTGAAACTTGCATCCATATCATAATGATTAGTGTTGAAAAGTGTTGTGTAACTCTTACCATGAAACTTGCAGCCATATCATAATGAATAATTTTGTGCAACTCTTACCATAAAACTTGCAGCCATATCATAATGAAAAGTGTTGTGCATACTGTCGTTGTGCATATCTGTTGTGTAACAAGCCTGTGCTAGTACACTGGGACTCTGTTAAGTAAGTCATGTCATCTAGCTTGTCTATTGTGTAACAAGCCTGTGCTAGCACACTGGCACTCTGTTAAGTCAGTCATGTCATCTAGCTTGTCTATTGTGTAACAAGCCTTTGCTAGCACACTGGGACTCTGTTAAGTAAATCATGCCATCTAGCTGGTCTAATGTGTAACAAGCCTGTGCTAGCACACTGGGACTCTGTTAAGTAAGTCATGTCATCTAGCTGGTCTAATGTGTAACAAGCCTGTGCTAGCACACTGGGACTCTGTTAAGTAAGTCATGTCATCTAGCTTGTCTATTGTGTAAAAAGCCTGTGCTAGCACACTGGGACTCGGTTAAGTAAGTCATGTCATCTAGCTTGTCTATTGTGTAACAAGCCTGTTCTAGCACACTGGGACTCTGTTAAGTAAGTCATGTCATCTAGCTTGTCTATTGTGTAACAAGCCTGTGCTAGCACACTGGGACTCTGTTAAGTAAGTCATGTCATCTAGCTTGTCTATTGTGTAACAAGCCTGTGCTAGCACACTGGGACTCGGTTAAGTAAGTCATGTCATCTAGCTCAAACCAATTATTATGACTCTGAGCCGACCTTATAATGTATGTTTAGCAAAGAATTTCAAATGTATTGTTTTACCTGACCTGGGATTGAACTCATGATCTCCAATGTGCGCCATGCATGAACTGATTTGAATTAGATTGAAAGTGAAAGGGGTTACTAATTTATTGTGCTGTTATAAAACTTGTATTTAAAAACCATGCTTCAACTGTCAATAGTTTATAACTTTCATGAAAGCATGATTTCAAATTAATCCAAATCTTAAAGGGGAATGGTAGGTGTCATCCTTACCTGTTGCGTGGTGTCATCCTTACCTGTTGCATGGTGTCATCCTTACCTGTTGTGTGGTGTCATCCTTACCTGTTGCATGGTGTCATCCTTACCTGTTGCATGGTGTCACCCTTACCAGTTGCGTGGTGTCATCCTTACCTGTTGCATGGTGTCATCCTTACCTGTTGCTTGGTGTCATCCTTACCTGTTGCATGGTGTCATCCTTACCTGTTGCATGGTGTCATCCTTACCTGTTGCACGGTGTCATCCTTACCTGTTGCATGGAGTCATCCTTACCTGTTGCGTGGTGTCATCCTTACCTGTTGCGTGGTGTCATCCTTACCTGTTGCGAGGTGTCATCCTTACCTGTTGCATGGTGTCATCCTTACCTGTTGCATGGTGTCATCCTTACCTGTTGCATGGTGTCATCCTTACCTGTTGCATGCTGTTTCCGAACTGGTTTACGATAATAAAACCAAATCATGTTCTATTCGAGACTTCCAAAATAAACATCCGCTTAATGAAAATGGACGTCGTGAGGGGAATTAACGTTGTTGTGTCAAAAAAACGTGGTCGCTGGTCGCGTTTAAGGGGTGGTTGTTCGCGAGAGGTAATTTTACGTTAGAAACACCAAATGCATCAGGGTTTTGGCCGGATAAAGCGGGTGGTCGCTGGCGAAGGGATCGTATAAGAGGGGGACTATTGTACTACCTACCTTTGTTTTTTCCATCTCTTTGGTCCTTAGACAAATCAACCCACTTGTTGTCATACACAGCACTTTAGCTTGCCGGATGCTGACCAACAGCTACTACCTACCTTTGTTTTTTCCATCTCTTTGGTCCTTAGACAAATCAACCCACTTGTTGTCATACACAGCACTTTAGCTTGCCGGATGCTGACTAACCACTACTACCTACCTTTGTTTTTTCCATCTCTTTGGTCCTTAGACAAATCAACCCACTTGTTGTCATACACAACACTTTAGCTTCCTCACTAGCCTTCACCTACAAATAACAAAACTTTATTATGAAACACAAGATAAATAAAAGTACTTCCAGGGGAGATAACCCAAATACAAATATTTATCAAGTCCGATAAAATTAAGACATAAGTTTTGGAAGCCATGATTTGTTGGATATTTGATCAATTAGTTGGCATCATATTTATAATATGACTACCTATTATAAAATATCCAACAAATCAGTCAAACCATAAATTATTTAGAGCATAAGAAGACAATCACAGCCAATTTTACAGTTACAGGTAAAGTGACATTGTCTTTGTTTAGGTATGCTAGTTTCATTAACTGATAAAACAATTTACTTCCACGTGTTTATTGAAATATTTAGCCAAAGCAGCATGGCTGCAGGCCCCTCATGCATATATTAAATAACTGACAGAAGAGTACCATGTTCTATTAAAATTTTAAAAAATTACAAAACAAATGACATAATTTTTAACTGATAATTATTCAATTTATTCTAAGCTTGATTTGTTTTTTTTTAATAATTTAATTCACAACACACTTCAGTCAAAATATATTGGTTGTTATATTCCAGAGTTTACAATGCAATGACAATAATCATGTTAGAATAGATTTCAACCATATTTTCCAGAAAATTATCTATATATGCAAATCATTTTCTGTGTATTGTTTAAGAATGTTACCTTTTCTTTAAGTTTCTCCAAAAATTCTATACCAGCCTTGGGATCTACAAAACAAACTTAATATTTATCTTTATCATATACTCTTTAAATATAACACATTTTGCCAAGGGCGCTTGGTGGCTGAGTTGTTAAGGCAGTTATTTATCTACTATTGATTGTAGTCTGTGAACACTGAGGTTGCTGGTTCAGGGCGGGGGTTTCTCCTGGTACTCCTGCTTCCTCCCCAACTGATAATGCCATGATATAGTTGAAAAATTAATGAAAGTGGAGTTAAACACCATCCAAACAAACAAACAAAACATATTTTACCAAAAGTTAGGAAGCCCATATTCTCTGCCCAGGACAAATATCTATGACAGGTGACCAAAGCTTATATATCCATACTGAGCCTCTCACACTAAACAATTCCAGTATTTCTGGTCCTATGTTGATAATTTAAGTCATTTGAAGAATATAACAAAAGAAAATTATATGTCCATTTTGCATCATGCCTTGACTCTGGCTAATATAGGTCTCATGATAGTTCTGGTATCATGCCTTGACTCTGGCTAATATAGGTCTCATGATAGTCCTGGTATCATGCTTTGACACTTCAATACATGTGCAATCTTTCTGTAAAGTTTCAGAGATCTGGGTTGAAAACTGTAGAAGGAGTTGATTGCAATAAATAGGTACCATCTTCTGCAAATGTTCTGAAAAATAACTCTTACCAAGTCTGGAATATTTAGAAAAAAATCCAGGAACACTTCCATAATAGCAGGTGCACAACTTCAATACATGTGCAATCTCTCTGTAAAGTTTCAGAGATCTAGATTGAAAACTGTAGGAGTAGATTACACAAAATAGATACCCTATTTTCCCTGCACACCCATCCTTCCAACTTCACTATAACTTCGTACAACCCAGCCAAAAATTACTTAAGATCAGAAATATTTGTATTATTTAACAGCCTTGCGGTACATTTATTGCAGTAAAATAACATCATGTTGTTTATGCAATTTTACAAATTTAAAAGTATATTCAAAACACAGTCAAAACCTTTTATCTACAAATATTAATTTTACAAGTAACATTTTTCATCATATATGTTTAATATAAATTGAAATCAGGAAATTAGTGTGTCCTTACATTAGATATTTATGTTAAACAAGGATGAGATTGATATATCCCCACTGCAGTTAACTTTTAATTTCCATTAGTTTTTCACAAAATCTGTTTGACAACATATACTCCCACCATGTATACCTACAACTTGTCTAATGGCAGATGCTGCCATAACCAACAGATCGGTCTATTCCCTAACAGCATGTTACCACAATAAATATATATACACATATATAATCTGCCACACATACCCCCCCTCCCCTCCCCCCCCCAAAAAAAATGAATTAGATTGTAATCTGTCAGTCTGTAAGAAAATACATACCCCCCACAATGAATATCTACCTGTGATTTGTCTGACAACACATACTCCTAACTCAGCCAAAGCAATGGGACTTATCCTGAAAATAAAGAGAATTATCGAGGATATTCAAGTCAGCAAAACCTCAGAATTCATAAAATCTTTAAGTTAAAACATACAACAAGTATTAATGAAAAACATCTATGACCTGATGACAATGACATTTACTATGGATAATAACTTAAAACATTACACTCACTAATCTACACTATGGATTATAGATTGACTACAGTTAAAATGTTTTTTGTTTTGTTTTTGGTTTTTTTTTGCTTTGTTTTTTTTTTTTGGGGGGGGGGGGGGGGGGGGGTGGAACTAGAATTCCTCATGAAAGCCATGTTTATAGTCCAATGAGCACAAAATTTAGGAGATTTTATTTTTGTTATGAATGAGATCATGACTATCAGGGTCATAGCTAACCCTAAATAATGTGCAAACACAAATTGAAGAAATAGTAGGATGGTCACACATTGACAAGGTCAAGCCACCTAGTATAGTGAGGTGTGTATGCGGCACGGTGTCTGGGGGCAGCTCAAGGCCCCCAGAAGCTTTGAGAAAATTGGATAATAATATGTGTTCTAGGCATTTTATGCTACTTTCCACGAGTCTTAAAATCCTGAAATTTACATTGGGAATTTCTTAAAAATTCAAATCGTTCACATCTAGAGATGTTTTTGGCCCATATATGGGTAGTGTCTAGGTTAAAATGCACACACTTTAGTACAAATTCAATCAATTTTGAATGTAGAACAACTTTTTCCAATACCACATTTGGTGCTATCAAAAAGACTTTTCCTTGATTACGTTTACTTTTTTGTTAAATTATTTTTTTTTTCTTCTAATGTACATGCCATGGCATGCTGGCCAATATGGAGCTACAACTCCGACTATTTAAGAACAAAAATAACTTAATTGTCAATCACAGTTAAACTATGTAAAACATTATTTTTGAGAATTTTTATTTATTATTGATAATTACCAACTGTGTATATATCTGACTGTTTGAAATTAACACCTTTTAAAACACTTACCTGTGTTCAAAGTCTGACAAGAAGTGTTCATACATCTAAATAAAAATAAACTAAATTTATATGAAAAATAAACAAACAAGAAGTTCAAAAATTGTTTTAATTATATAATCAAGAATTGTGCAATACAATTTGTGCATGAAGCATTTGATCTTGGCAATATGAGTAGTAATCAAGAGATAATGTAATTATATTTGCCAGAATTGGTCATATGATGGTTGAAAAGTGATTTAATTGGTGACACATAAGAGGAGCCAGTAAACTGACATTTGTGACTATCAAAACACCAATTGATGACTGCAAATTTTGGTTATTCTCATTCTAATGCAACCACAATCACAATCTGACTGGCTAAAATGGAAAAAAAAGTCTGACTACATCAATCGTGAAACTGATGCCATGAGACACTTTTTAAAGAAACCAATTTAGGATTTTTTGTTCTACCCTTTCTATTTGTTAAATGTGTCTTTTTTAGAATTTTGGAGGTAACAAATACATGCCCACCTTAATACCTACAGACTTCTCAAAGTATGGGTCGGAAAACAACAAACAACTTTTTAAGGATGGTCCATAATAATACACACTTCAATTTTTGCAAAAATACTACTACTCTTCTCACTAAAAAGACACTATATTATTTGGCCAATACATCAGTAATCAATAAATTAAGCTGGCTATGTAACAACCTGAACTCTTAACCTCTGACCTAACTCTTAACCTCTGACCTATTTTACAATCAGGACACGAACTCTTTTTGTTTATTTAAAGGCTAGGCGTGATTTCATGACACCTGCCAATAAAAACTCTATAAGAAGATAAACATGTACTAATTACCTTTACTAAGCCATCGCCTTTTGCAAAAGTCGGATGCTTCACAAACTTCAGCAACCTCAGTGTCAGTTGATGCCATAATCTGAAATAACAACAAACATGCGTTATACATCACCAAACCAAAATATTGCACCGTTTCTAAGGTGGATACAAATGATAATCTGATTAAAATTATATCTCAATATCCAAAATACAAAATTAAAGTTTAACATAAATTGTACTTATTTTGTGTGTGTACATTATTTATTAATTCATCATGCATGTTGAGCACAACTAACAAGACATTAAATATGATGTACAATTAATACATTGTATTTAAACTAGGCCAGAAATGATACAAGTGAAAAGCCTTCCTGTTATTAGTCTTTCGTTTCTTTCTTTTTTTTTTCCAATTTTTCTTTTCTCATTACAAATTTTGTTTCGCGACATTTCATAAAACATGCAATACGGATGCATTAAACAATATGCTTTTGCAGCTTAGCCTGGTAAACAGAACCCTTTTTCTTACATATGGTCTTACCAAAGTCACATTAAAGCTAGTGTGAAGATAACTTTAACACTGTAAAAGATGTCACAATGCATGATATTAAAGTATGCACAGTAATGATCATGACACTTTGTTATACTGCAAGTTTTCTCCCTTTGATATACTGCGAGTTTCCTCCCCTTTTATTACATGAAAATGGTTTCTTTTGAATCGAATATGCAAAAATGTTCACAGTGTGATTTTGGCAGAAAATACTATATGTCCTGACAACTTCAGTACACCCTAGATTTTGTGGGTTGCACAGAGTTGTATAAGTATTGATTAACCCTTGAAATAAACATCTGTATTGTTTCTTGTGAGTAATTCTAACTGAAACAAACACTTTTAAGACTCACATTTATTTTGAAATTAAAAATAAAACCCATACAACCATGTTGTCTTGGACTTAAGATTGGTGCATTACACAGGAAAAAATTCAGTTATCATTGAAAATCGATTGAAAGTTGCATACCATTTAAATACCATGTCAAAACAAAATCATCTATCTTGATATGTTTTTCCATGATTTTTTTATCATTTAATTTCTTAATAAAGTTTATAAATTTGATTACATTACATGTATTTGTTTATTATTGTCAATTAATTTGAAGGATACATAACAAAAACAAGTGTGGACACAGAAAAACGTCTCGCCTGCATTCCACATCAGTAACGAAAATAAATTTCGTCATAAGCATTACGTAAATAGCATTAAATATCAGCAGCGGCCTGTATACAAAATATTGTCACCATACCCTGCATAGTTACAGGGGAACAGCCGTAACCCAAAAACATTAACGTAGTCGCTGGACCGTGAAATTGAGGTCAAGGTCAGGTGGAACCTACCAGACAGTCATGTACTATTCATCAGCAACCTATATACCAAATATTGTCATCCTACCATGCGTAGTTACAGAGGAACTATCGTAACCCAAAAACTTTAACGTAGTCGCTGGACCGTGAAATTGAGGTCAAGGTCAGGTGACACCTACCAGACAGTCATGTACTAGTCATCAGCAACCTATACACCAAATATTGTCATCCTACCATGCGTAGTTACAAAGGAACTGTCGTAACCCCAAAACTTTAACGTAGTCACTGGACAGTGAAATTGAGGTCAAGGTCAGGTGACACCTACCAGACAGTCATGTACTAGTCATCAGCAACCTATACACCAAATATTGTCATCCTACCATGCGTAGTTACAGAGGAACTGTCGTAACCCAAAAACTTTAACGTAGTCGCTGGACCGTGAAATTGAGGTCAAGGTCAGGTGACACCTACCAGACAGTCATGTACTAGTCATCAGCAACCTATACACCAAATATTGTCATCCTACCATGCGTAGTTACAGAGGAACTGTCGTAACCCCAAAACTTTAACGTAGTCGCTGGACCGTGAAATTGATGTCAAGGTCAGGTGACACCTACCAGACAGTCATGTACTAGTCATCAGCAACCTATACACCAAATATTGTCATCCTACCATGCGTAGTTACAGAGGAACTGTCGTAACCCAAAAACTTTAACGTAGTCGCTGGACCGTGAAATTGAGGTCAAGGTCAGGTGACAGGTGACTGACTGTCAAGTACTCATCATAAGCTACCTCTGGACCAAATTTGATGGACCTAGGGCTTGGGCTTACAAAGATATGAAGCAAGATGTCAAGTGTTTACGCCGCCGCAGCCGGATTCCCATACATACAATGTATGTCTCGCCTCCAGCGACTTTCGTCCCAGGCGAGACAAAAATTGATATCTCTGATCACAGGCTATAAATACAAACAATGCCTCAAGTTTTAAACCAATATATATACATTAAATAAATACCCATAGATGTGTGACTCATCACATAATGAAGATGACGTCACACCCAATACTAGGAGGACTCAAACTGCGGATAACTCAATACATTTTTAGGGTCCCACAAACTTGGACTTATCAAGGTTTGACTGTATATGTATTTTCCAAATATAAATCATTTATAGTGTTCTAGAATTTCTTTGGTAACTTAACTTTACACAAGAAAGTGTCCTTTATAAAGTGGCTTTCCTACATCTCAAGTCAACTTTCCCACAACACTTCATGTGTGGTCTCGTAGTAAAGGTGGATTCAGAAAAAGGTGTTTTTGTGAAATCTCAATGTGAAAAATGTCAATTAATGTAGAAAAGCCTTTTTTGTGTTTTGAAGGAACAAATAAACCTATAATTTTTAATACTTTTATTGGGAACTAATTTGTTTATTGGTCACGGACCCACTGACCTGAGACCTGGCATGTAAGTATGAATTAAAATGTTTAAATCCTTGTGTTATTACAAATGATTAGACTATTGGGAAAATACACCATCATAAAGCTAAAAACAATGATCACTTAAAATATTACTGAGAACATTATCAAAGTGAATCTTCATAAGCTAGTGTACATTTCTTTAAAGACAGATAATCCAAGAAAGTGTGGTATATCAAATAAACCATAACAAAAATAGAGCTACTACAGAGTAGAAATTGTTCATTTTACATGATTTTTTAAGTTGGAGTTTGGTTTCTCATTTTTATTCTCAATTCAGTTATTGACCTATGAGTATGCTATGATTGTTTATTGGTGGTCAAAACTCAGATTTGTTTTTTTTTTACAACATCAATCTGTAATTTTACTGTTAACAATTTTGTTTTTGAGTTAATGCGAGCTATTAAAACAAATATATGTATTTGGAAAATAGACAGACATGCTTTAGAGATCTTCCATCCCCAAGACAGTTTCGATTAAAATCATTCCTGACTCGCTCAATTAGGGGTCATCCATAATTGTCAACATTTTTCACGGGTTTGCAAAGAGCACTAAAGGGGGGAGGGGTTTCAATTTCAACATTTTTTCGGTACGTTCTTAACTTCCGGTAATGTGAATGTGCAGACTTGCAAAAAATGTTGACATACTCTTTTGGAGGGAGGGAGGGGGTTTTCAAAAAGAGTGCTCTTTGCAAACTTGTGAAAAATGTTGACAATTATGGATGACCCCTTACTTATGATAATGCTGATGGATTTTCTCCCATACAACATCAAAAGATTACTTAAATTTTTCTATTTATGTATCTAAAGTTAATAGACTAAATTTAAGTAGAGAGTAATTTCATTCATTGATTGTAAGACAAACTGACTTAGGGTTAGAATGATTAAATAAGGATCAACGATGAGCTGATGGTTAGAAGAGCCAGATTGTCTGTATTGATTGATATCAGCAACTTGTAAAATGACAAAATATGGTAACAAATACAAATGAATTTAACAAATTATGGACATCATTAACAACCTTCCACTTAGGGATATTAAGAATTTCTTTAATCATAATCTTTAGTTAATAACAAATTTTACATGAACATTTGTAGTTTTTAGGGCTGTAATGATACACCTACCTCACGATATGATATGTATCACGATACAAGGGTGACGATACGATACATTTCGATACAATATATATGTTACCATTCACTTCAGGGAAACAGAACATTTCCACCCTTATTATTTTGGTTTTTCTATTAGTATGTCCACATTCTATTCAAGAGGCAGGGCTCTTGTTAGTTCAGAATTAGAAAGATAAGGCACTTTTCCATTTTTAATGGTGATAGAGTACCAACAAATGACCAGAACAGTTTGATTAAATTACCAGTCTTCTTATATCACACATTTCCATAAATATTCAAAATTATAATGAACAGAATCAACTGCTACACAATTGTTTAACAAAATAACTGTTTCTTTGTCATTAGTACACAAGTTGATTGAATTTTAAATAAAGTAGAAAATGAAATAATAAACAAATAATATTGTGTTTGTTATATGAAAAGGCACTATACAAATATTTAATCAGATGCTCATTTCAATACTAGCAGCATCATATTCGTAATCTCCGGTACAATGTTCATTGCCGTTCCTAAAAAATTCATATTTTCTTTAGTTTTGAACCGATTTTCGTTCGTATTTTCTCGCTACGCCTTATGTACAAATTAAAGTCGTACTGGAACCAGCTTACAATGTTTAATTATTCCCCTTTGTTAAAGAACCGCATGTATTTTGATACACATGACCGATGACGCTGTAACAAAAGTACGTCGTTTTCTTACAAAAAAACGGGAATAAAACTGAAAAGCCACATAGAACTATTGTTCCAAAATACAGGGTTATACTTAACTTCACTTTTTCATGATGAACAGGGACGAAGTGGGACTACGGTAAGGATAAGGCTTTGCCTTAGTCGTCCTCCAACGTGAGCTCAGGAATGATTTCACAGTGAAGCTGAGCGAAGCTAGTTTACATTCC
This sequence comes from Limnoperna fortunei, assembly GCA_944474755.1. Classification (NCBI taxonomy): domain Eukaryota; kingdom Metazoa; phylum Mollusca; class Bivalvia; order Mytilida; family Modiolidae; genus Limnoperna; species Limnoperna fortunei. Next base: position 2,799,047 of record OX104118.1, on the reverse strand, counting down.
AATCAGAAAATAATTTTATAACACGCAATTGGATGGCTAAAACTGTTTAACGTTCCGCACCGACATCGAACCGAAATCCGTGTTAAATGTATCGAAAACCGAACACAGCAAAAATACCAAGAATAATCGAACCTTCGGTGAATCGTTTCACCTCTAGTAGTTTTTAATATTATTAAGTTTTATTGCAGTCTGTTAATGTGTATGGAGACATTTTAAGTGTGCTAAACCCAAGTTTAATATGACAATGAAAGTTTTTTTTAAAATTCAGAATAAATACACAAGTATTAGATTACACACATCGATGTCAGGTAGCAAGAAACGGTTTTGTAGCTTAGTTTCGTATGTCACCCTGTGAATTTCTTAATATAGTAGTACGGTCCAGTTGCAGTTTACTATGATAAAAGAAATGCAATAAATTTTTGAAGTGTCAGTAGAAAGGGTCATGTTTATAAAAAAAGAAATATTTGGGTGTCATCCTTGTTAAAATAGTAAAACCCGGATACTGCCTACGAGACCATTTGACTCTTAGCTTTATCTCTCTCAAATGCATTAAAAATGGCAGCTTCCTTATCAACAAAAGTGTGTGGAATCAAGATGGATGACAGGTATTTTGCCAGTGTTTTTCTGTTTGGAACTTCATTTAAATAACAAATATATATGTCATATTGGGGGCCTCGGTGGCCGAGTGGTTAAGGTAGTTCGTCTACTATTGATCACGTGGTCTGTCAACATAGTCCGAGAATCCTCTGCCATCCAACGCTTTTTTTTTTTTTGCGTGGGACGTCAGGCTTAAATTAAAATATTGTTTGTTTGCCTTTTTCCGACCGACCGTCAATAATCGGCCCGAGTGACAAAATTTTATTGCCCTTAAATATAAAACTTTTTTTTTATTATATATCGATCTTTTCCCGGAACGTCGGAGCCGTTTCCGTTAGCGATTTTTAAGTTTCTAAATAAATCGGTATCAATTAAATGCTTGCTGTTTTTATTTAATATGCGTCGTTTCTGTCAAACGTTTTGGGGACAATTCCGAAATGGCGCACGTGGTTCAATTTTGTTGACATGTTGCGATAGAGTTTTTTATCTCCTCGTCTGTAAAATTGAACGAAGGGAACAAAGTTAAACCTTTAGTGTTAAACAGACGTTTTCAATTTAAGTCTACATGCAACTGGGAAGATGTTTTCGCCGATGTTCTGGATGCGGACGACTACGAATCGAAGAAAACAGATGTTGGTACCGTCTCTGTATTTAATAAAGCATGCACTGAAACTTTCGAACCCGACTTCCATGAGCATATATCCGAGTCCAAAACTTTGACAAGACCTTAAAGAATGTGACAATAACAATAACTCGAGACAATGTTGATTCTGGTGAAACGTCAATACCTTTGCGGAGAAAATTAGCTACAATAATCTAGCTCCTTTTTTTTGACGGAGCTACAAAGCGGTCCCATTACTCACAGTGGAGCAAGCCGTGAGTGATTCACACCCGGGGGTTTAATGCATATAATAAGCTATTCAACTGTTTCACTAAATTGATAGATACTTTTTAATGTCTTTGAAGTTTAACTGATATTTCTACAACGCCTAATTCGTTAGTTTTACACTTTATCCGTAATAATGGCATTGTTGTCAAAATTTGAATTCCGTAAGTACATAATACCTGAATCGATTTGGTAAAATTATTATCTGGATCAAGTTTTTTCCTGATTTATTGCATTAGCTGGGATCAAATTTTTACAGATACGATTCTACAATTCTACACTACACAATTTCAATTTTGTCATGATTACGAAAAAGTGTTGAAATTATTAAATTAGACATTGTAGAAATGTCAGCTGAACGGCGGAGAAAGGAAAAACTATAAATTAAACAAAAATAGCAGTTTAATAGCGGAAAATATGTATAAATGCCAACAATGTTTTTGGTCCGTTACGAATAATGGGACCTCTTTGTAGCTCCATCCATTAAAAAAAAAAAGAAAAAAAAGGAGCTACATTATTGTAGCTAGGAGAAAATACGCATTTGCCATGCTGATGGAAAGAAGTGTGGACAAACCTTCCCCTAAAATAAGGAAGGACGTAGATAAATTAAATGGTTGGCATATACTAAAATAAAATCTTTTCCCCTAACTATCTTTGCTTGCAATGAGTATGTCCCTTTAGGATAAGGGGGACTGTCCCACTCATCGCAAATTTTCTTTCTTTTCTTTCAAGTCCAACCTAAACAGACAAATTAGGCTGTCAAGGATGTCTGACATATTCCTTTCTGTTTGCCCAATTGCCAGATATATTTATATCGACCAATATTTATCATTTTTAGCAGTGGTAGATCCAGGATTTTCGAAATGGGGGCAATGACTGTCCATAGAGGGGACCCAAAAGTCAATGTCAATAATTTTCTTATTTCTATTATTTCATTTCTTGCATAAAGGGGAGGGGGAATCCTAGTCGACTCGTACCTCAACCAACTCGTACCTTTGCATTTTAATATAGTAAATATGTACAGAATGTTCTAAATCAGTTCTAAATAAAAAATATATATTGTATATTAGATGAAAATATTAGGACCTTTTACAATTATTTCAGTCTTCACGAAGTGCGTCGGTCCGACGGACAAAACCGATATAATAACGCTTGGACCGGTAAAAAATCGTGTTTCGTCGGTCTGAAAGTCCGACATTGTTATCATCGAAGTTCAAGTTGCCCTGATGGTTCGTTAACAGAAAATACTTATATATCGGTAGTACTGAATCATACAGACTTCCATCTTTTTAGTAAATATGTAAAAAAATAAAAATTGCAAAGATCCTGCGTAATTAACTCATTTTTGAAACGTTTCAGTTTGGCAAATGGATTACGCGCCATTTGTTTATTTCCGGGATACGTCTAACTACCAACAGCGAAAGTGAGAAAAAGGTAGACTACAACGGCCTTTAATGAAAAATCGTAACTGTTTGATAAACAAACACTTTAAAATGGGGTTGAAACTCAAAAGTTCGTTTAAAACATATTTTATTTTAATCATTGGCTTTGATAATATATAAAATATATACTAGTAAGCTGAAATTGAAGGAATAAAGATAACTAGTTATCAATGACCTCATGATAATTTCTGTAGATGGGTGTCCCATGGAGCAGTTGCTTTCAGCTTTGTGAATTATTTCTGTGTATAATAAAATGTTATTTTATTTATATTCTTTAGACACTTTTGTCCAGATATACACAGCTTGTTTATAACAGTTATGAATAGTATGATGTTTACAATAACTTTTATGTATGCTATATATGTCTGTATCTACATGCATATAAGGTAGCTAGTTAAATGTAAACAATGGCAACATCAGACAAATTTGGTCCGGCAAAAGCTGCTTCGGTCCAGCATTTCTGGGGAAGTTGGTGGACCGAATGTCCACCATTCTTTGGAAAGATTTCGTGAAGACTGTTATTTTGCAGTTTATTAAAAAAAACAAATTCAATGCATATTTTTATTTGTATTTCAAATTTCAACAACCATTAAGAACAACTGTCTTTTGAGGCTTGGGTATATGAGTTGCGAATAGATTATGCTTTTTCAACAATTAATTTCAAAGAAAGGAATCAAATTATTAATTTTAAATGTCCTTTAATAACGAGGGCTTATTTTTCTTGTGTACTTAATAATTTCAAGCGTTTACTAAAAAAATCCAAAGCCACACAATTGTAAAAACTGGTCAGGAGATCACCATCACCCGGGAAGGGGCATCCTCGATCTGCCACTGGTCTTGCTTTTCTTTAAAATGTTTCTGACAAATACAGAGGGAACAACGTGTTTTTTATAAAAAACACTGACCCACCATGGAAGTTAATCCTTTCCTCTATCACCCACCATGGTATATCCACGCCTACTATCGTGGTTAAGAATTTTCTCAGGTAATCTTACCACGGTGGATGCATATGAGGGAGTTCAGTCTACCATGGCATGTCGCCACAGGGGTCCGGCCACGATATCTCCGCGGTGGTAAATGACAACATAAACGTTGTCATTTAATTGATTGCGGGTTTAAACATCGTTACCCGAATGAAAAGAGAACATTTTTAAACAGTGCTTAAGAATAATTTGCACATGCATTTTATTTGTTGATGATTAATAATGATTTAATGTGCCGGTAGAATTGAAGATCGAATATTTGTTCAACCGGATGCATGTGTTATGCATTAAATATTACCCTGAACAAGTTCGGTAAATTATCCGGATTTGAATTGTCACATTACGTTTTTTAGTGTATTACAACATCTAACGAATTGTCCTGAAGTTGTACGCGAACTTTCTTTAATCAATTATAAATCCTTTTCGGCAGTTGAGCAGCGATCTTTTTCTTTATTTGGTATTTAAAACCAGAGTTGTTTTAACAAACGCGAACAAAAGTTTAAATCACGTATCGTTATATAAAACTCGTTAACAGGATGGGATACAACAAATAAATTACTAAAATGAAGCCAACCTGCAGCAGGAATAATAAATATGTGAAAAGTTTATAAACGAGAATCGCCACATAAAATATAGTTTAACTACGATATGGTACAGGCGCCTGTTTCACAAGGTTGAATGAAGTCTTACGTACGCACAATTCTAAATACACATTTACATTGGGCAATGGCGTTTTAAACTATAACAATTAATATAACAGGTTTATATAAACTAGAGGCTCCCAGGAGCCTGTATCGCTCACCTGAACCTGAAACCAAACAACCCTTTTTTATCCAGCTTTTCTTTGCTATAAGGAATTGCCCAACACTTCTGCAAAAATCATTAATTTTGACCTTTTAAGGGAAATAACTCCTATAAGGAGGATCTTTTGATGGTTAGAGGGAGAAGGGAGGTTCACTTCAAATTTGCTGTACCTGTTATACTTTTTTAACTATCAGTCGAAAACTCTCTCGACCCCCCCCCCCCTTTTTTTATTTTTTCTATTTTAATCCAACGTAGCTATGTAGGTAGTCAGGTGTCATGATTTGCACAATTTTGGTAGAGGACATCCTAAAGATGATGTGTGCAATGTTTCAAAGCAGTCCTTTCATTGGTTTAAGAGGAGAAGATTTTTTAAAATTAAGTAAAATTGATTAAAAAAATGTTCAAGGAGAATAATTCCTAAACGGTTCATCAGACAATCTTGACCCTAAAGTCATTTTTGTAGCCCTCACAGAGCAGAACAATTAAGCAATGCTAACTTTTTCTCTAGTTCTAATAATTTTCAAGATTTTGAGGCTAAAATGTCAAAAATAATCAATTTCGACAATTAAAGGGCAATAACTCCTATAAGGAGTCATCATACAACTTCAACCCAATGAAGTGTTTCGTAGAGCTTTTGATGCAGATGAAGGCATGTCTCTTCGGTTTTCCTGTATCTGTTACACTTTTTTAAATATAAGCCAAAAACTGTATTTTACCGTCCCCCCACCCCCCCATCCTATTTTTAGCCATGGTGGCCATGTTGGTTAATCTGCAGCCATGGTTGGTGCAAACTTGGTTGAGGACATTTGACAGATGATGTGTACAAAGTTTCAAAGCAGTACTTTCAGTTGTTTCAGAGGAGAAGATTTTAAAAAATCAATTAAAACCGATTAAAAAAAACAGTTCAAGGGGAATAACTCTTAAACGGTTAATCAGACAATCTTGACCCTCAAGTCATTTTTGTAGCCCTCATAGAGCAGAACAATTAAGCAATGCTAACTTTTTCTCTAGTTCTAATAATTTTCACGATTTTGAGGCAAAAATGGCAAAAATCATCAATTTTGACAATTAAAGGGCAATAACTCCTACAACGAGTCATCATACAACTTTGACCCAATAGAGTGTTTTGTAGAGCTTTAGATGCTGAAGAAGGAAAGTCTCTTCGGTTTTCCTGTATCTGTTATACTTTTTGAACTATAAGCAAAAAACTGTATTTTGACCCCTCTGTTCTATTTTTAGCCATGGCGGCCATGTTGGTTGGTCTGAGGCCATGATTTGGGCAAACTTGGTAGAGGGCATTTTACTGATGATGTATGCAAAGTTTCAAAGCAATCCCTTCAGTGGTTTTGGAGGAGAAGATTTTTGAAGAAAAGTTAACGACGACGACGACGATGACGACGACGACGGACGACGACGGACGCCAAGTGATGGCAATAGCTCACATGACCCTTCGGGTCAGGTGAGCTAAAAAGTAGTGATGTGCTTCTGAGCTAGATATACCCTACGCAAAACTGACAATTTTTTAAATCGACGCAGACGTGTTATTTGTATAAAGTTCCTGTTAAAATTAACTCGCAGTTTCGGAGTTTTTGCATGACATAGTATTTATTGGGATGAATGTTCTCGAGATCAGACCCCTTTTAGACTTGCCTTAGTTCTCTAAATACAAATACTAATTCTTAATTTTTTGTTGTATTGTGGTACATTGATCAAACAATAAAATATGCATAGTTCCTTACGTCTGTTATAACATTAACAAAACAAATCGGAATAAAATTATTTTTTGAAGACGAAAGAACTGATTTGTCCACACTCATATTAATATAAAATAATTGCCCGAATTAACTCAACAGCATATTTGTTTATTGGTTTGTTCTTTTTTTTCTTCTTTATTTTTTGTTGTTGTTGTTTTTTTTTTTGCGCGCCGATACGAACGTCTGTTTGCGGACATAGGGTCTTGTTGTAATATAATAGAAATTATAAGAATGCTACTAAAGTCTTCTACAACAAAAGTTGATGATGTGTCAGGCTTTTAATACTGAAACGACTATTTTGGTTGATTCTATATCACGATTGTATTTTTTTAACACACGTGGTTCAACACCGAATACGAATCGAGTATAAAATCATTCATGGAACGATATATTCTGCGACATTAATATTTAAAGTGATAATTTCGAAAATTTGAAAAATCAAAATGTAGCATTTTAAGTCGGTATAGATTTTAAAGTTTTTAAAACGAATTTCTTTACAAGTATCGCATTTATTGTGTATTTCTTTACAAGTCTCGTATTTATTGTGTAATGTGCTATTTTACCGCTAAAAATGTGAAGCCGCGTGTTCACCTGTTAATTATAAAATTATACAATACACAAGTTTATTTAAATGTTTGAGAGCACGTGCTTGATTAAATCAAGACTGGACAATACTTAGATAATCGATCGATTTAAGGTGTGACACAATTTACATCCGGTAAAAGTTCAAATGGTTGGAACATTAATCAGAGGCGCTGACAGGGAAATTTTGACGATAGAATAGCAAAGATTTTGACAATTTTAAGGCCAAAATGCGGTGTTCTAACCTTTTAGAACACGTTAATGGAATAATTGTCAATTGAAATCAGTGACAATAAACTTTAAGGTATTCTCGTATAATGAATAGATTAGCAAGAACGCAGATTTATTTTGTTGTCAAACAAACGTATTAAAACGGCATATTTTAACACAAATCTCTCAATTAAATCGCAACATTTTAATTTTTTCACTGTGTAAGCATGAAAGGAAATTGAAAATCCACCGTGGTCAACACGGTGGGTCACGATATGTAGTGGACATAACACGATGTACCGCAGAATACCACCGTGGCGTATCGTGGTGAATTTCTGAATGAAAAAACCACGACCACGGTATATAGTGGGTAATATAAAAAACACGTTGTCACGTCTGTACATTTGGTCATGCTTCAATGATTTCCTATATATTCAACCAAATATATTTCACCAACTGTATTATCTTTCACTGTTTCATTGCTAGTTCAACCTACACCAATTTTGATAAAATAAAATATTTTCCCTACCTACCTACCCACCCCTTCCAAGGTACAGTCGGAAAAAGGCAAACAAACAATATTTTAAGGCTGGCCTCAGAGAGCTCTCCATAGGCAAAACAGCGGATTTTGCGACACCGGTCTGGGTTGGCACATTTCATCGTGTCCAGATGTTAGCAAATATTTTCGACCAGTTAAACTATATATAAATCGCTTCTTTACATATTTTTCTCTATGAATATAATCATCATACATTCAATCAAGCTAATTTAAGCACTGGATTTAAGTCACATTGTTGTCACGTGACTTTTTGTTCAAAATGAAAGTGAAATGTAGGAATGTAAGGGTATCCATGGAAATGAGCTTAGAAATGGACTTAAATCAGCTTGATTGAAGGTAAGATGATTATATTCCTAGAGAAAAATATCAAAAGAAACGAATTATATATAGATTAACTGGATGAAAATGTTTTATTAAATCTGACACGACCGGTGTCGCAAAATCCGCTGTTTTGCTTATGGAGAGCTCTCTGACGTCCCACGCAAAAAAAAAAAAAAAAAGCGTTGGACGGCAGAGGATTCTCGGACTACTGTCAACACTGAGATTGTGGGTTCGATTCTCACTGCAGGCAGGGTGTACTTGACTCCAATCTTAATTGACAAGGATTGCCAGTTTTCCTACCGCAGGTCGGGGGTTCTCTCCGGGTACTCCGGCTTCCTCCCCCAATAAAAACTGGATGCCATGATATAGCTGAAAAATTGCTGAAAGTGGCGTTAAACAATATTCAAACAAACAAACAATATATGTCATATTGATGTTCTTTTAGGTCTTAAAGTGTCAGAATTTTTTTAATGGAGGTAAATGCTTATGATTTGTCCAATTTTCTCACATGAAAAAGCTGTTTTTATTCGATGATTTTATAAATATAAAACTGAAATTAATGCAGTATACAAGTTCGATATATGTACCACATTTCCATAACATTTGGATCAATAAAAAATTTCACACTTGCTTTTATTTGACAAAACAGGACAAAGACCTCTGTTGATAATACTTTAAAGCAAAGAACCGTATATTGCACCCTTTATGATCAAAACAAAATGGGTAAACCCCCTCCCCCCTTTTTAATTGATGTGGGAATGCCATATTTCTTTTCGTCGGGGTAAAAAAATTTCATGAATACTTCTTGTTGTAATATTCTTCAAGTTGTGCCCATTCTGTGGCTACTTCTCCGCTTGCTTTTCTTTGTTGTTCTGCCAAATAGGCTCCGACGTCTCTCGGCATGACGATCACTTTTGAACAAACACAAAAGAATGAAATAAAGGGAGATAACTTTTCTTTTTAAAAAATGTTTGACGACTTTTGACTACGAATCGAAAAAAAAATTAACTATAGTACAATGAGTGAAATTAAAAATATATGTATTATTTCGAAATATTATTACCAGGAAGCTATAAATCAAGTTATTACTACTCCCAGATATTTAGACAAGGAAGGTGTAGTTGACTAATTTACCTATTGTGTGAAATACCGCACGAGTCGCTTCTGTTGAAACTTGAAAATTATGGAATATCGAAAAGTGCCATTCTATTAATAAAAAGCTATTTGAGTATTTGGCAGCAATGTATCGAAATTGGATCTGTATATATCTCCTTTGTGGATATTTATATATAAGGCATCCTCAAGGTTCAATACTAGGCCCTGTGCTTTTCAATGTCTTTATCAACGACATCTTTCAATTTGGTAATAACTTGAATAGCCAGTATAACTACGCTGCATTCTGTCATATGACAGATGATCTTGTATGAAAATGATAGTAATATCACAATTTAATGGTTTTCAGATAACCATATGCAAGCCAATCCGGATAAGTTTCATGCATTAATCGTAGGGGAAATGACACATGATTTGTATATTACTTTTGAAGAGGAAGTCAAATTGCTTGGTGTTAATTTTGATTTTTGATTACATTTTAAGTCATATTTCGAATATCTATAAAAAAAGCATCTCAGCAGCTAAATGCACCCAAGCCAATAAGTTGGGAAAATCTGGGACTAGTATAACTAACTAGTCGATTTATAGGTTCCTGGGAAAACTGAAAATTTATTACTTGCATGAGAATTCTAAGATGCCATCATTAAAACTGTGGCCGAGTGGTTAAGGTAGGTCGTCTACTATTGATCACGTGGTATGTCAAGACTGAGATTGATGGTTCGAGTCTCACTGCGGGCAGGGTGTACTCGACTCCAATCTTAATTGACAAGTATTGCCAGTTTTCCTGCCGCAGGTTGGAGGTTTTCTCAGGGTACCCCGTCTTCCTCCCCCAATAAAAACTTGACGCCTTGAAATAGCTGAAAAATTGCTGAAAGTGGCGTTAAACATCAAAAACAAACAAAACAAAACAAACATCATTAAAACTCCGTAGATTACGAGTATTCAATATTGAGGTGTATAAGATCATTTAATAAAAAAAAACCACCTGTATATCTACAGGATTACTTTCTGTTTGACAAAGATTTATGGTGACTTTATTTTAAGATGATACATGATTGTGCAGCCTCACTGGTATTAGTGGTTTACATAAGTGGTAAAAGTCATGTCTCTGTATGTAAAGAGTCGAATAAGATAAGAAATTTGAATTCGGCATGAAAATATAACAATCATCATTAGCTATACAGAGCTTTTGAAAGAATAAATACATTTTAAGACATTTAAATAGTACAAACAGCAATAAAAATCTACTCAATAAAAAGGCAAGTTAATGGTGACATAAGCTGGTTTAGATATGAGAACCAGGCACAAGTCACACTATACATTAACAATATACACAGTCGGCTGGTTAACATATAAGCAAAAAGCAAAAAAAGATGAAATAAGGGAAAGTAAAAATGATTTGCACATTACTAGTGTAAAATCAGCCGTTTAGCATAATAGCACTGGCATACATATAAAATTGATATCATGGAAATTAAAGGTGTTTACAGGAGCTATATAGCAACAAAGCAATTAACTAAAATCTTCTTCTTTGTTTGGCAATTTATCTTAAGAATTTATTTTTAATGCATTCAGATCGTTATTTTACGCATAATATAATCGAAAGTGTACATCTAGTAAACAGTGTGTATAAATTGAACATTTGGCTTAATAACTTATAATTATTTTATTTTATTAAGAACGTATTTAATATAATGTTTTATCGGCGAAACGACCCTGTGTGGCACGAAACGACCACGGGCGAACAGTTGATCAGGGCGAAACGACCCTGTGTGGCACGAAACGACCACGGGCGAACAGTTGATCAGGGCGAAACGACCCGTAGCATATTATCTTGTGTAATTACAGTCAACTTGGGGAACCAACAAGGAACCTTTGCATAATTTGATTGATTGATTGATTGATTGATTGCAGTTTTGAACAATTTGTTGTTGCGTAATTACGTCATCTCTAGGAACCACCTCCAACTTTGGAGAGAGAGAGAGAGAGAGAGGGGGGGGGAGCGGACGGACAAATAGATGGCTTTTGATGGATGAACAATAGTTGCGTATAATCATCTAATCATCTCGAGGAACCATCTGTTTGCTAGGGACCTTTGCATTTATTGGAAATTGATTGATTGATGTTTGTTTGTTTATTGTTTCACTTTCAGCAATTTTTCAGCTATGGAGTCCAGTTTTTATTGGGGGAGGAAGCCAGAGTACCCGGAGAAAAACCCCGACCTTCGGTAGGAAAACTGGCAATCCTTGTCAATTAAGATTGGAGTCGAGTACACCCTGCTCGCATTGAGATTGATTGATTATGTCTCATTAAAATTTTCACAATTTTTCTTGTTTGTTTTATTGTATTTCCAAGCAATTATATTCGAAGTATGAAAACCTTTGTTGTTTGTCTTGAGCATTTTTTTAAATTTAAAATTGGAGTCTAATTTGAAATCATTTTGTTCTATTCTTCCCGGAATCCCGGATACAACCCATCATCTCACTGAATGGTGTTTCTCAATTTGTAACATAGAAATTAAAATTTAAAAAAATGGAATTGTGTAAATAATATGTTATAAAGTACATGTCTGAAAACATAATAAAAAATATGTACAGTGTCCAATAAAAGAACTCCAAAACAGCTTGTATCAACGGCATCAGGCTATCTGGAAATGCTGAGAATACAGTTTACGCCATTAACCACAGAGCCTCCCTAGACACCCACCCCCTGCCGTGGAATTCTGCCTCACTGAATAATAAGGCTATGTATGTTACATAATTACCGAGGAACCACCTACAACTAGGAAACTTTTGATTGATTGATTGATTGATTTGCACAATATGCTGCATTATGACCGAACCACCTTCAAGGAATCATCTTGTATACAAGTATCATTTATGATGTATTCGCAAAGGCATTTATCCGGAATGGAAGATACTCTTCAAGAACTTATGAGCGTAATAAATTGTCTTCTGAAGTTCAGATCGTCTTTGATTTTAAATTTATGTATACATTTGCTATTTCCTGTTCGGAGGAAAAAATCAAAATTTTAAAGAAGCAAGAAAAAATTCTAGCGGTAGTGTTAATCGATGACTTGTGATTGAATTTGTCACCGTACAGAAAATATATTAAAAAGAATATTGTTGATGCAGCGTGTATGATTGATTGTTTCCATTAGTATTACGTACAGCGGCGAGCAATATCAGAACACAGTCACAGGCACTTGCCTTAGATATTTTTTCAATATACCTATATACAAAATATAGATAATTTGAATGTAGGCGCAGCCTAAATGCGAGCATCGCACATTGTTCATGTTACTTCAGAGACCCCGCTAACAGTGCCTCTACATTCCATTGATGACGTGACGTCTTATCTAATGTGGGGTACAAGTCAGATCGGCACGTAAAGAAAAAGTCAAATCGGCACTGGAAAGTAGTTAATTCGGCACTTATGTATAGTCAAATCGGCATTGGATTTCGGCACCTGATAAATGATTTATACTCATTACAATGAATTGTTTAAAAGGCAAATTTTAATAAATTTAAATATATGACATGTTGAAAATTATGATTTAAAATAAAATAATTACTAATTATTTATGTTGATTGGGGGATTCTTTGAAATTTACAACTGTTATTAAGTTTGATAATAGTATATATTACTGTTATAATAACATCGATGATTAGACATTTAAATTTCTTTGAAAAAGTAACAAATTAATTTTTTGTTTGTATAATTATATGGTTTGTTGTTGTAATGACCCTGAAAGTGTTTCATGTTTGTTAACTAAATGATGTTTAAATTAAGATTAAAAGGCCGAAGCCCAATCTGTTTAATAAGTGAGAAAAATGGAAAATATTAAATGAGATACTATCATTCCCAAATGTCAGACGACAGTTCCATCAAGTGCAGTCAATAGTTCGTCCAAGACAGGAAGCTCTGCAGTGTTTGCAGAAGCAGAAGATATTCCCTTACATCTATGGCTTGTTGCAGAGGGAAAATTAAGACGCCATCAAAGAAAACAGAACCGTCAGGTTCAGCAAATGATTTTCAGTTTGTGGCAGCAATATAAGAACAACACCATCAGTGCCAGCTATTTACTAAGGAAATGCGCATCGGTTTACGGACCTCCTGCACAGTAACGATCATAATGCTGACATTAACTGTAATTGAAATGATTTTTAAATCATTTAATATATTACTTTATCATTTTGAACAGTTCTTAGATTTTATTGTGCTGGTTGCGTTTATATGTGCTAGATTTTTAATGAAATAAACATTATTATCTTTCAGTCGTTTTTGTTTATAACTGAACATATTATAATAAATTCAGAAAAAACATAGGTGCCGAATTGACTATATCAGGTGCCAAATTAACCATACTGAGTGCCGAATTGACTATACTAAGTGCCGATTTAACCAGGTGCCGTTTTGACCAAGTGCCGATCTGACTTGTATTCTCTAATGTGTTGGTGACGTCACAAAACTCAATTTCAAATACAGCGTTTCAGATTGAAAAAAAATTGTCTGGCATTTTTGTAGTAATTAAAAAAAATAAACACTTTGATTTTATCGATGTCAAAATTATTTTTGTCTACTTTTATATTATATATTTTTTCGTTCGTCGACAATATTTTCTTCGGATAGCTCAGCTACCATCTGAAATAGATTTGTTCATATGGATCACGTGACTTTTTTTTACACACGCATGTAACCGTATAGCTCGCATCTGCGATGCTCGCTATAATGGAACAAAAATTAAGAGACAAGTGCCTGTGTATCAAGAATCGGATTAAAAACAAAATTACAAACAAGAAATCAACCGGGGAAAAGGGATGGACGAATACCGGAATGGGACAAAATTTTGACTGCTCCTGAAAAAAGTGTGGAATATAAGGCGTGACAGAGAATTATTTTTTTGTAGCTGCTGCAATATGGCAACTCTTTTTCGAAATTACAAAACGGGCTTTTATGGTGCATGGAGAGTGAGGTTTACAATCGTTTTGTACCTTGTCCATTTTTTACCATAGACAAATTTCATGCCATGAAAGTTTTGTAGGGATTCAACACAAATCGCCCCCTGGAAAAAATATCCTCAATTTTTCAAAATTGTCTGCTGCAAGGATGCCTCCAATTTATCAAAATCGCCCCACCTAACAGTATTAATAAATATCAATTTTATATGAAAGAAAATGCTTATGGAATAGACCCAATGCTTAGTCAAACTAATGACCTATTATAATTGTAAGGATTATGTGCGACCTTGATTATATCTTTGAAATGATATAATGAGCTCAAAGACGATCTATTAATAAATATTTTTGGGGGCCTTTGAAGCCATTAAAGAGTGTCATTTAACAGTTATTTATCTTTGAAGAGGGCATGGCCTTTCATAGGTTTAACAAACTTTAATTCCCTTAAATAAAAAGATGATGTGTGTCAATTTTGTTTGTTTGATGTTTAACTCAACTTTCAGCAATTTTTCAGCTATTTCATGGTGTCCTGTTTTTATTGGGGGAGAAGGCCAGAGTACCCGGATAAATCCCCCGACCTGCGGCAGGAAAACTGGGTGTCAAATTTGATATAGATTAATACAATACTACCTGAGAAAAAAATTCATAAATTTTTACATCATATTTAAACAATTTCATAATTATTTTCCTCTTTCATATTTATCAATTTCTTAATTTTCCCCCTTTGAAGTGTGTGTGGCATTTCATTTGAACAAATTTGAATCCCCTTCACAGAAGGATTAATTGTGGCAATTTGGAAGGAAATTGTCCCAGTGGTTCTGGAGAAGGTGAAACTAAAAAGTTTATGTAAATGAAAAGACAGACAATGACACATTTTGATCCGACAAGCTATCTTGAGCCTTTGGCTTTCATGTAGGTGAGCTAATAATACAACTATACAAGAAATGTTATTACTAGAAAAAAAAAACATACTAGGAAAGCAAAATTACTAAGGAGCCATAAGCCTGGAACAACAAAAGTAAAATCATTCAAGTAAAGTGAAGTCAATCTGTGTTCAGTGGTCCCCAATATCATTTCCAAATTTCAAATGTTTTTGTGAAGGTTTTCTCAAGTTGAGACAAATAAACCAATTTCGTACATATGTACATGTACTTAACAGAATCTATTTGCCACTCCAAGCCTACCAGCAGTGGCATAACGATATTTGTTAAATGGAAATCACACTCTGTGATAATAGTTTTACAAAATGACAGAATATAAAAAATGAGATTTTGGATCAAATTTTAATTAATTAGCCATTTTATATAAATATAATAGTTTTAATTATTTAAAAATGTGTTTGATTTTGGGAGTTCTGAAGTTGCTTTGTTGATAAAAACTATGGTACAAGTATAAATAATTAAGGAGCAATGACTCACTGCCAATAACTATAATGAGCTGAAGCTGGGCAACTTAACAATATATATCATCCTCAAAATGTACTATAAAATGTTCATGTTCTGAAGAGTTTACACTATTGTTCATTGATTTAGTTTGAATACAATAATTTGCTTAGTTTTATTCATACTAAGTCACAGTAATTTATCATTAAGACATTCAAACTTGATTGCTTATTAATTTATCATTTTTTGTTTTGCACAGTATCAATGATAAACTAACAATGGAACCTGAAGTTCTGACTGAAGTACCAGAATCCTTAAAAAGACTAATACGTCTTGTCGTGCGAGGGTTCTACACTATAGAACATGCTATTGTGATAGATTTGTTGGTTCGTAACCCTTGCATGAAAGAGGATGACATTATTGAACTTCTAAAGTTTGACAGAAAGCAATTAAGAGCTTACGTCAACACATTAAAAAATGAAAAATTCCTGAAAGTACGAATGAGAGTAGAAACTGATGCAGAAGGAAAAATGACACGTCATAATTACTATTTCATAAATTATTTAATGTTTGTAAACGTTGTCAAATACAAACTGGATCATGTGAGGAGAAAAATTGAAATGGAGGAAAGGGACAACACAAGTCGGGCATCTTTTAAATGTCCATCTTGTGAGAAAACATTTACAGACTTGGAGGTGGATCAGTTGTTTGATGTGTACACACAGAAGTTTATATGTACTATGTGTCAGGAGGAGGTAATTGAGGATGAAAGTGCTGTAACGAAAACAGATGCACGGACATTGCTTGCCAAGTTTAATGAACAAATTGAACCTCTGTATGCCTTACTACGAGAATGTGATGGTATCTCATTGTCTCAGGAATTACTGGAACCTGAACCAACTGATCTCAAAAATCACTCAAGGTATTTGACTATACCATGTATAAATAAATTGGAAGGCCTGTGAATCAACAGCGGATGTATTGCAAGGTTATCGGTGGTTTTATGTCATTTTCAGCAATTATTTAGAGATACTATGAATTCATTGTACATGTAGTATAGTGGGGAAAGGCCTACCACTATTATAGTACTCAATACAAATTTTCCAGAGGGGCCTTGGTGGCAGAGTGGTAAAGGTAGTTCGTCTACTATTGATCACGTGGTCTGTCAACAGTGAGATTGCGGGTTCGATTTTCAGTGCAGGCAGGGTGTACTCGACTCCAATCTTAATTGACAAGGATTGCCATTTTTCCTACGAAGGTCGGGGTTCTCTCCGGGTACTCTGGCTTCTTCCTCCTATAAAAACTGGATGCCATGATATAGCTGTAAAATTGCTCAAAGTGGCGTTAAACACCATCAAACAAACAAACAAAAACAAATTTTCCAGTTGTTCTGATAAACTGAAAAGTAAAGCTATGAAATTATGTTTTCTGGAAACTTAACTGTGACTTTTTCTCAATCCATAACATTTGGTGTCTATTAAAGTCAGGAGTATTATCTGAATGTTGGTAAAGTGGTCAAAACACATCTAAAACACTGGGCAAGTAACTAGTAAACTGCATGAGGCAAATAGGTGTAATAGCAATGGTTAACGTGTCAAACATCTAAAGGGAATGGTAAACACTGCGCAACTAGAAAACTGGATGAGGCAAAAAGGTGTATTAACAAAGGTTAACTGTAGGAGTTGACGTGGGCTTACAGAGGGGGAAGAGGAAGGGATTGTCTGCTTCTGATTCACAGAAATGAAAACTGAATTTAACAGGTCACAGAAAAATAAAATTTCTCAGTATTTTATGCTCATTTACAGTAAACAAGAGCCCAAATGAATTAGGTTAAAATAAAAAAAGGTTCCATAATGGATCAGTGAAACTAATTAACATCTGCAAGCATATGTTAAATTCCTGTTTCACCATCAGTCATAAATGCAATCTGAAATTGTCGTAAATGAATCAGTAAATTGGTATTTCTAGATCTAAGCCAAGACCATCAAATCCAGGTGAGAAATCAACTTGGAGCGGGGATGCAACTCGTGATGTTAAGTTTGGTATGTCGGAGAGCACTGTTACCATCACGGTCGATGAAGAAAAGAAAAAGGAAGCAGTCAGAGAGAGACCAGTTTGGATGGTAGAGAGCACTATAGAAGGGGCTTCTAATGATGCTATGGACTTGGTAATACAGGATGTTATTTTTATTTATAACAAATATACATTTGTGGCTACAGCGATCAGAATGATCATTTGTGTTCAGTTCAACTGTTAGTTATCTATTTGATCAAACAAGTCTTTCTGTTAACATACAGAGGAGGATAAAGTATTTTTGTTAACATAATTAGATGGGTCAAGTTGATCTGTTAACATAGAGCTCGAGGTGGATCAGTTTTTTGCTACAGGTGGATCACAGTATTGCAACAGTAACACTCTTACTAAAGTTCAAGCTGTGAAATACATATCAATATGATTTTGTATTTAATATAAACATTTTCAAATCTATGAATTTTTGGTAGGTTTTATCATTTAAGTGGTAGAATAACCAAGATCTTGTCATATTTTCTCCTCATTTATATATATTTATCAAAGAATGCATGTATTTATTAGGATAAATCAGAAATGGCCGGGCCTTCTCGACCAGATACGTCACGTAACATTACCAGTAACGAGATAGAAACACTGTTAATTATTCATGAGAAGAAGGCAGGTAGTGGTCCAGGGATACCTACTGAGGACAGTTCTAGCAGTGACTCAGAGGATGAGAAAAAAACGGGAGGTATGGTTTGGTTAACTTAAATGTCCTGAACCTACAAAGAGGTTCTTTTAATATGCAAGGAATGGTGCAGTTTGACATATATGCCACTATATGGTCAAGATTCCATCTTACCATATGCCACTTTACGGTCAAGATTCCATCTTACCATATTATAAAGTAGAAATTCTCATATATGTCACCAGATCACATAGTTAGGCTATGGTATTATTAGTTACAGAGGCAGTTGCTGACCTTATACACGATACATGTATACAGGGCTAGAAATTTTTATGGTGAGAGTATGTGCTTGCCTCTATATGAAATGTACTTACCCTGTAAATCATGTATTATGTCGGAATCTGCCTCTGTAATGAATACATCCTACTGACGGTCCTAAAACATCAGAATTCAAACAAAATCATTTTGATTCTTTGTGTTCCAGTGTCACCAAGAACACTAACTCTTACGTATTAACCTGTATAAAATTTACTAACCCTGCATATAAAATACGGGTCACTACATGATGTCAACCAGCAAATCCAGAATGCAGAATCTAACAGGAGGTATGATATAATGGATAGTTTTGGTTGTAGTATTATTTTGCTTTAATCAATGCCTCCAATGAAAGTGTAGAAATTAAACACATGTAAATATAGAATACAACATTGCCAAGATTATGTACTGCTGTGAAAATATTGTAATGTTAATGGTCTGAAATATAATACAGGTATATTGCAGTCTTTTGACAATGTTCACAATGCGGGCATTACTGTTCCTAAAGTATTTAATGCTAACATAAAAGTAAGTAGTTGTTTATAAATTGTGTAGACAAAAGTATGTCTTTCAATTACCCAGAATTTGTAAATTTTTCATTAAGGTATCCGACCCATAATTGAAGTCACTGTTCAATTTTATTTTTCGACCAAGAAATACAGCTTTATTAAATCAATGTATTGCCAATCAATGATACAAATTAAATATATTGCTTTAATTTGAGTCAATGTAACAAATTTAAGCAAAACAAGTTAGTTACTCAAATCGTAGTTTCGTTTGTTTGCCGAACATTATCGAGGTCGCCTCCATTTAAAAACAACGGACATCCGGGACACTAGCTATGGTCACGTGGTCAATTATGGGCCGGATACCTTAAATCATTATTGTCCTTGGATGATCTACCGTCAGGAAATATGAGTTCAAAACTGATTTTAACAAAAGATTTACCTGTGTTAGGGATGTGCAAACAAGTATTACCCTCACAAGTCAGGGTTTCTGTGTCCACATGTGTCCATGACCGTGTGAGGATGAACAAGTATTATCCTCACAAGTCAGGGTTTCTGTGTCCACATGTGTCCACGACCGCGTGAGGATGAACAAGTATTATCCTCACAAGTCAGGGTTTCTGTGTCCGTGGACACATGTGGATACAGAAACCCTGGCTTTTGAGGATGAACAAGTATAAGAGTGTTTAATTGTAACATTATGGGATAATTTTTAGAAGAATTGTCAGCTTCTGTTAATCTGTAACTGTTTACATCAAAGAGCTATAGATAATGTTGAAAATTAATTATCACAATTAGCTAGAGCAACACTGTTTTGGACAATTTTAAAGTGTTTGTCTGTAGTTAAGCAAACTCAGAAAAAAATTCTCCTTATATATTGTTATAAATAAATATTAATTACAGATCAAATAGAATTATTGATAATTGGCGATGACACATTTTTGCATAAAAAGGAATCAATTATTAATTATTGTAATCAGCTCTGACTTAGATGTTTCCTTTTTCTTTTTTCGGAGCTCAAACATCTGTTTTCCTCCCCAATAAAAAACTGGAACCCAGCATATAGTTGAAAGGGCACATTAAAGCCCATTCAAAAAACAAACAAAATCTTTTTGGAGTTACAGTTAATGAAGTGTAGTTTTTAGTGGTCTTGTTTTGCTACGGTAATATAGTTAGGTTAGACGTTGTCATTCTTGAACTCTTAATTTTATCCCTTTGTTCTACAATTATGTCTGGTGAAATCAACCCACTTTACTTATGGAAACATAATTATTTCAGCTATAGAAGAAATGGATGATGAGGATGACGAAGAAGGTCCTATGGTATCTATAGGTGGCACTAAAGTTCCTATACACGAGGTCACAGATGAAATGGTGGCTAGAATGACTCATGATGAGAAAGAGGAATATATAAGACTCGGACAAGCCATGTATCAAGACATGTATGAATAATAAAAACTGTTGAACTTTGTCATTTGTTAAAATAAAAGTTCTTGTTTATTTGTTAATTTGTTTTCCATGTGTGGATTGTGTCAAACAAATATACCAGTCATATACATAATTTATATTATATTACATACATATATATATTTTTCCATGGATGTTGTGTTGTTTAATATGAAGCATGGTAAACAATTTATAGTTGATGACATAACAGTGGACTCAATACCCCACATTTGCTTTTCTGGTAGAAAACTAGATTTTTTAAGGCTTTTATAAAATGTATATAGATTAATCAAATGTCATAGAATTCAAAAATTCAAACCTGGTTACAGTGGGTTAAAAATGATGATAACAGTGATACAGCCGGTAAACATGATTTCAGACTCAGTCTGTTAAGACTGATACTACAGATGAATGACATCCTGCTACAGTCAAATTGATGTGACATCCTGTTACAGTCTGTTAAGATAGATGTCTCATCCTGATACAGTCATTAGTGTCACATCCAGGTACAGTCACATTGAAGTGACATCCTGTTACAGTCTGTTAAGATAAATATCTCATCCTGTTAGTCATTTGTTT
Source organism: Limnoperna fortunei (assembly GCA_944474755.1). Lineage (NCBI taxonomy): Eukaryota > Metazoa > Mollusca > Bivalvia > Mytilida > Modiolidae > Limnoperna > Limnoperna fortunei. The sequence goes on along the minus strand of OX104118.1, from coordinate 2,777,913 downwards.
TAAATCATGCTACAGTCCAATTGATGTGACATCCTGTTACAGTCTGTTAAGACAGATGTCTCATCCTGATACAGTCATTAGTGTCACATCCAGCTACAGTCACATTGATGTGACATCCTGTTACAGTCTGTTAAGATAGATATCTCATCCTGTTAGTCATTTGTTTTAAATCATGCTACAGTCCAATTGATGTGACATCCTGTTACAGTCTGTTAAGATAGATGTCTCATCCTGATACAGTCGTTAGTGTCACATCCAGGTACAGTCACATTGATGTGACATCCTGTTTTCGTCTGTTAAGATAGATGGCTCATTCTGATACAGTCATTTGTGTCACATCCTGCTACAGTCGAATTGATGTGACATACTGTTACAGTCTGTTAAGATGTCTCATCCTGATACAGTCATTAGTGTCACATCCGTCTACAGTCAAATTGATGTGACATCCTGTTAGTCTGTTAAGATAGATGTCTCATACTGTTGCATTCATTTGTTTCACCTCCTCCTACAGTCAAATTGATGTGACATCTTGTTACAGTCAGTTAGGATAGATGCCTCATCCTGTTATCTACAGTATTTGTGTCACGCCATGCCACAGTCAAATTAATGTGACATCTTGCAACAGTCTGTTAAGATGTCTCATCTGTGTCACCTGCTACAGTCGAATTGATGTGACATCTTGTTACAGTCTGTTAAGATAGACATCTCTTCCTGTTACATTCATTTGTGTCACATCATGCTAGAGTCAAACTGATGTGACATCGGGTCACAGTCTGTTAAGATATATGTCTCGTCCTGTTACAGTCATTTGTGTCACATCATGCCACAGTCTAATTGATGTGACATCCTGTCACAGTCTGTTAAGATAGATGTCTCATCCCGTTAGTCATTTGTGTCACATCCTGCTACAGTCAAATTGATGTGACATGTGACATCCTGTTACAGTCTCTTAAGATAGAAATCTCATCCTGTTACAGTCATTTGTTTTAAATCATGCTACAGTCAAATTGATGTGACATCTTGTTATAGTCTGTTAAGATAGATGTCTCATCCTGTTACAGTCATTTGTGTCGCATCCTGCTACAGTCAAATTGATGTGACATCCTGTTATAGCGTGTTAAGATAGGTGTCTCATACCGTTACAGTCATTTGTGTCACATTCTGCTACAGTCCAATTGATGTAACAGTCTGTTAAGATAGGTTTGACATCCTGTTACAGTCATTTGTGTCACATCATGCTACAGTCAGATTGATGTGACATCCTGTTACAGTCTGTAAAGATAGATGTCTCATCCTGCCACAGTCTGTTAAGATAGATGTGACATCCTGTCACAGCCTGTAAGATAGATGTGACATCCTGTTACAGTCAGTTAAGATTGATGTTACATTGTCTTAATGTCAGTTAATATTGGCATCACATGAGGATACAGCTTGTTTAGACAATGTTAGACCCTGCTAGTCACATCTTCAACTAAGTGCGACATCACGTGATTTGTGTGACGTATTTTGTCGCTATGTCATAGGAAAAAATAGGAGAGATAGCAAGAAAACCCCGACCATTTCTTGTTCAATAAATAAAAGTATTTTTGTTTTACACCTTCTTTCGGGTTCTACAGTCTCTTTCTAGTTATATATATATACTAAGCAGTTTAAATTGCATGCTAAATTCTTCCCAATTAGGTATGAGGTACCTATATTCCGCCCCATGACAAATATGTTGTTGTCCCTACAGACAAGGCTTCTAACAACATTGTGTTCGCAGAGGTCACATTGCTATGAATGTCTTATTAAAAACTAGGCATCAAGGATAACTGGTAATTCCACATACAAACGTACCACATTTGACAAAGATAAAATCCTGGCTAACCACAAGTCCTTCATGATTTCTTTGAATATTAATTACGACAAAGGGTCTGAAGAGTTGTCAAAACGGTCGTCAAAGATATTTCTGCAGTGAAAGAAGAACATCAAAAATACTGTGAAACTGTTTATTCGCAAAGTAATATTAATCATATATGGATTCTTAAAAATTCAAAAGAACTTCTGAAAATTTAAAATCAAGATCGATATCTAAAATTTCATATCTTAGAACCTTTGATTTTTCAACTCTTCATACAACCTTGCCTCACGAAAAACTAAAATCATACATAAAGTCTTTGCTTCCACATATGGCTACTCATATGTAGTTTTAGGTTACAACAGGTTTTTTTCTACTGAAGAACTAAAGGCAAATTATGCTACAGCGAAGAACAGGTTTATAGTATGCTAGATTTTCTGATCGACAACATATTTGTAACTTTTGGAGAATGTGTGTTTTTCAGCAGACAATCGGAATTCCAATGGGTACAAACTGTGCCCACTCCTTGCCGATTTTTCCTTGTATTATTACGAAACTGAATTTCGTCGACGTCTCATTAAGACAAGAAGATAGCAGAAGCTAGGTCCTAATTTATATTTAGATGTATTAATAATGTCCTTTCAAATAACAACTCTCAATTTGCTGAGTGGCTTCCGTTAATATATACTTCAGAACTAAAAATTAAAGAAACCACAGAAAGAACTTCATCTATATCATTCTTAGACTTACACCTCGAATATGACACACACGGTCATCTTAGCACAAGAATTTACGACAAACGATACGATTATAATTTCAAAATTATACATTTTCCTCACCTATGCAGCAATATTCCAGCTTCTCCTGCATACGGTGTTTTAACACTTAAAACATTTAATGGTTTTTGACTTGCAGAATACTGTCTTTTAGAAAGCGTAGAATTTACTGCAAGTGCTTTGTCTTGCCTGGATGGAAAATGTCGTAAAGAACTTAGTGACTTACATTTATTAATGATTTCTTTAAGGTGAAAATGCAAGTATAAAGGAATAAACTGTTCAATTAACATGTACACGGAATACTAGTTTAGGACACAAGCCATATCAGGATGACATAGCACGAGGTGTTTTAAATAACACACCTGTCACAAATGTTTATAAGGTAACCATAATTTATTGTTAATTTAATGTGTATTCTTTTCTTAAATTATGAAATATAGTTTAACGAAAAAATAATGATGACACACAACAATCATGATGATAATAATGATGACATTTTGCTTATATATCTTTGTGAGGGTGTCTAAATAGAGGCAGCTACTGCTTACTTGTCCGGAGCACCTGAGTGCACACATGGAATTTATTGGGTTCGGGTTAATCTCTTTGGTTTTTGTGTTGCGTTTGTCTATATCCGGATTTGTAACTGTCCCTTGACTTTTGGCTCTTCTTGTTCCGTCTGTTTTCATTGTTATTTTTCTTATGTCCTAGTTCAAACAAATTTGACCCAGTAGTAGCTTATGATGAGTACTTCCTAGTCAGTATCGTGACTTCAATTTCACGGTACGGTTAAAACGTCAAAGTTTTTGGATTAGGGCAGTTCCTTTGTAACTATGAATATTAGGATGACAATATATGGTATATAGAAGGAGGTTGCTAATGAATAATACTTGACTGTCTGATATTTTGTTTTTAATTTCACGTTCTGTGTCTACCTAATTTTTTTTTAATTAGGTCAGTTCAACTGTAACCCTTCATTGTATATTTTAAATGATGACAATTTACTGCTATTTACATGTAGCTCATGAAGAAACGTTGTTCATTACGGAAGCGAAGTGCAGGTGAAACATTTTTCTTTCTTTGTCTACACTTGTTGTTGTCATTGTCAAAAAATAGATACTATGCCCTTCTGGTTGGTAATATCCATTTAGAAATCTGTTCACTTTATATCAAGTACACCATGAATGACGTAGAAAATAAAGTATTCTTTGATGGTGAAAATGGGGTCAGAATTTGTATGGTTTAAGTTGCGTAAACATAAATACCACATGAATGTTTTATAAATGCAGAGTGGCTTAGAATACCGTCGTTTGGAGCAAAACCTTGAAAACAAATATTCTTAAATATCGGAATGCAGTCACAAGCCTTCGATAACTGTCTTATCCTGTCCAAACATTACATCATAAATGAACACCTAGAGTACTGCTTTCAATGGTGTTTAGATAATAACCGGTGTAAGTTCTTACTTATAAGTTAACTAAAAACAAAAGCAATCAAAATTGTACAATTTTTTTTACCTAAACGATTAATAAATGACTTGTTAATAATGTACAGTCTAATCGAAGGTGGAATCCTGTGCAGTATTTCCAGTTGCTTAATGTTTGTACGAGAAATCAAGTTTCACTGTGTGGTGAGTCGTTAGTCGAATGAATATGTCCAATCGTTAGTCACGTGTGTTCATAATGTTTACTTATTATGTTAATCCAAAAAGCTAAATAATTCTCGACACAATTAGTTTATTTTAAGAACTGACTATTTGTAAGTCAGGTAACTATCTGCCATTGGCCACAATGTTCCACATGTTATAATTATATCTCATTGTCATTAGGGTAAAATGCAATTTGTGATAACAAGCACATTTAAAAAATACGATCGTGTATTCAATTTGATGACAATAAACGTTAGAGTTAAAAATCCTGGTTTAAAATTTGCATTAATTCGGTGTATGCAAACAGTAGTAGATGCATTGTCCAAAGTTAATTATTGCGTCCATACCCTGTACTGCTTGAAGAAATTCTGCTTCACTATCACTTGGTTTGCAGGCAACTACTAACCCATTTAACATTGTGATGCATTTGAAAAGTATCATCCATGCTTTAGCTTCTTGGTGAGTCACTTCAAGACCACCTGTTTCCCACAGAAAAATAAACAAAGCAGCCACTGCTAACTTAATGATAAGAAGAAGCACGTGTAGAGCTGTGTCGTCATTACCTCGTCTATTCGAATTCCCTACACGAATTAGGGTAAAGATATCAAAACAGTATGCTATGAAAATACGAAAAAAATTTTCCTGAAGTGTTTTAATTCCTCGATATTCAACAGTTTTCCGATTAAGAAAGTTATGAAATCGTTATATGCCATTGCGAAGTAAAGTAAAAAAGATAAGCGTTCAACATTTTTGAATAACAGGTTAAAGTAAAGAAAAAGAGTGATCGATTACACGCTATCAGTTGGAAAATGTTCCAAATATTACGTTTATTAATTAAAGGTAAAAAAGTCTCAGTGGTCACAGATGTTATTATTGAAAATCTAAACATTGTTTTAAATCTATAATTAGGTCAGCGCAAAATTATTATTAAAAAAACTAGATAAACATACAGTGGATTAATGATCAACCAATTCGTCATAGCCAACATCCTACATTTTAATTGTTTAATCGGAATAAGAGATACAAACGGTGAGAACTAAATTTAGGGTATTCATGCAATAATACAATTTAGATTTCTTCGTTGACAACATAAAAAATTATATCCCGAATCTTTTGCTTCACAGTTATCTTTCACAAATGCGTGGTTTAATATACAGTTCCGATTGGTAATGGTCTGCACACATTAATTGCTTGATTGATAAAAGCTTCCAAGCAGTTATAAATGCTTTGCGCAAGATTAATTTTAAATTAAATCGAGAATACTAAGAGCGATTTATTTAAGATTTCTTCTCCCAATTCTAGAATATTCCTGCAAGGTGAAGGACAAAGTTCTGTGGTCAAGCAAATGCTGAACGTTCGAAAAACTTTATCTTCATCCTACGAGAATAATCAATAAACGTGACCTATTATAGAATATCCGACCTGTTCAAGTTTTTTTAGTAGTACTGCACCTGAAACTTTAGGAACACCATTTTATGTCCTGCAGGAGCAACCATATTCCTAAGAAGTTTGTACTCGATTAATTTTCGATGCATGTGCAGTTAAATATCAAAGAACTGAACGATTCATAACTAGTAAGGCTTTTACTGTAAAACTGAGTTGCATCAATTATCGCTTTCCCTCACATACTGTTTTTATCCCCAATTACTTGTTCGAAGTTTGTACTATGAATGTCCGTCATGGCTTAATCAGTGTCTAGCATATATCACATATATGCCATTAAATGGTAAAGAATCTAGTTTACCATAAAGTTACAAATTCCCATTGAAAGAAAATCCCTTATATGCTTCTCCTTTAGCGCCTTGGAACCATCACTGTTCCTAGCAGCAGGTATAAGCCTTGGAACCATACCAGTTCCTAGCAGCAGGTATAAGCCTTGGAACCATCCCAGTTCCTAGCAGCAGGTATAAGCCTTGGAACCATCCCAGTTCCTAGCAGCAGGTATAAGCCTTGGAACCATCCCAGTTCCTAGCAGCAGGTATAAGCCTCAGAACCATCCCAGTTCCTAACAGCAGGTATAATCCTCGGAACCATCCCAGTTCCTAACAGCAGGTATAAGCCTCGGAACCATTCCAGTTCCTAGCAGCAGGTATAAGCCTCGGAACCATCCCAGTTCCTAGCAGCAGGTATAAGCCTCGGACCCATCCCAGTTCCAAGCAGCAGGTATAAGCCTCGGAACCATCCCAGTTCCTAGCAGCAGGTATAAGCCTCAGAACCATCCCAGTTCCTAGCAGCAGGTATAAGCCTCAGAACCATCCCAGTTCCTAGCAGCAGGTATAAGCCTCGGAACCATCCCAGTTCCAAGCAGCAGGTATAAGCCTTGGAACCATCCCAGTTCCTAGCAGCAGGTATAAGCCTCGGAACCATTCCAGTTCCAAGCAGCAGGTATAAGCCTTGGAACCATCCCAGTTCCTAGCAGCAGGTATAATCCTCAGAATCATCCCAGTTCATAGCAGCAGGTATAATCCTCAGAACAATCCCAGTTCCTAGCAGCAGGTATAAGCCTTGGAACCATCCCAGTTCCTAGCAGCATGTATAAGCCTTGGAACCATCCCAGTTCCTAGCAGCAGGTATAAGCCTTGGAACCATCCCAGTTCCTAGCAGCAGGTATAAGCCTTGGAACCATCCCAGTTCCTAGCATGGATTAATGATCAACCAATTCGTCATAGCCAACATCCTACATTTTAATTGTTTAATCGGAATAAGAGATACAAACGGTGAGAACTAAATTTAGGGTATTCATGCAATAATACAATTTAGATTTCTTCGTTGACAACATAAAAAATTATATCCCGAATCTTTTGCTTCACAGTTATCTTTCACAAATGCGTGGTTTAATATACAGTTCCGATTGGTAATGGTCTGCACACATTAATTGCTTGATTGATAAAAGCTTCCAAGCAGTTATAAATGCTTTGCGCAAGATTAATTTTAAATTAAATCGAGAATACTAAGAGCGATTTATTTAAGATTTCTTCTCCCAATTCTAGAATATTCCTGCAAGGTGAAGGACAAAGTTCTGTGGTCAAGCAAATGCTGAACGTTCGAAAAACTTTATCTTCATCCTACGAGAATAATCAATAAACGTGACCTATTATAGAATATCCGACCTGTTCAAGTTTTTTTAGTAGTACTGCACCTGAAACTTTAGGAACACCATTTTATGTCCTGCAGGAGCAACCATATTCCTAAGAAGTTTGTACTCGATTAATTTTCGATGCATGTGCAGTTAAATATCAAAGAACTGAACGATTCATAACTAGTAAGGCTTTTACTGTAAAACTGAGTTGCATCAATTATCGCTTTCCCTCACATACTGTTTTTATCCCCAATTACTTGTTCGAAGTTTGTACTATGAATGTCCGTCATGGCTTGCTTAATCAGTGTCTAGCATATATCACATATATGCCATTAAATGGTAAAGAATCTAGTTTACCATAAAGTTACAAATTCCCATTGAAAGAAAATCCCTTATATGCTTCTCCTTTAGCGCCTTGGAACCATCACTGTTCCTAGCAGCAGGTATAAGCCTCGGAACCATCCCAGTTCCTAGCAGCAGGTATAAGCCTTGGAACCATCCCAGTTCCTAGCAGCAGGTATAAGCCTTGGAACCATCCCAGTTCCTAGCAGCAGGTATAATCCTCAGAATCATCCCAGTTCCTAGCAGCAGGTATAAGCCTCGGAACCATCACAGTTCCTAGCAGCAGGTATAAGCCTTGGAACCATCCCAGTTCCTAGCAGCATGTATAAGCCTTGGAACCATCCCAGTTCCTAGCAGCAGGTATAAGCCTTGGAACCATCCCAGTTCCTAGCAGCAGGTATAAGCCTTGGAACCATACCAGTTCCTAGCAGCAGGTATAAGCCTTGGAACCATCCCAGTTCCTAGCAGCAGGTATAAGCCTTGGAACCATCCCAGTTCCTAGCAGCAGGTATAAGCCTTGGAACCATCCCAGTTCCTAGCAGCAGGTATAAGCCTCAGAACCATCCCAGTTCCTAGCAGCAGGTATAAGCCTTGGAACCATCCCAGTTCCTAGCAGCAGGTATAAGCCTCGGAACCATTCCAGTTCCTAGCAGCAGGTATAAGCCTCGGAACCATCCCAGTTCCTAGCAGCAGGTATAAGCCTCGGACCCATCCCAGTTCCAAGCAGCAGGTATAAGCCTCGGAACCATCCCAGTTCCTAGCAGCAGGTATAAGCCTCAGAACCATCCCAGTTCCTAGCAGCAGGTATAAGCCTCAGAACCATCCCAGTTCCTAGCAGCAGGTATAAGCCTCGGAACCATCCCAGTTCCAAGCAGCAGGTATAAGCCTTGGAACCATCCCAGTTCCTAGCAGCAGGTATAAGCCTCGGAACCATTCCAGTTCCAAGCAGCAGGTATAAGCCTTGGAACCATCCCAGTTCCTAGCAGCAGGTATAATCCTCAGAATCATCCCAGTTCATAGCAGCAGGTATAATCCTCAGAACAATCCCAGTTCCTAGCAGCAGGTATAAGCCTTGGAACCATCCCAGTTCCTAGCAGCATGTATAAGCCTTGGAACCATCCCAGTTCCTAGCAGCAGGTTTAAGCCTTGGAACCATCCCAGTTCTTAGCAGCAGGTATAAGCCTTGGAACCATCCCAGTTCCTAGCAGCAGGTAAAAGCCTTGGATGCATCCCAGTTCCTAGCAGCAGGTATAAGCCTTGGAACCATCCCAGTTCCTAGCAGCAGGTATAAGCCTCGGAACCATTCCAGTTCCTAGCAGCAGGTATAAGCCTCGGAACCATCCCAGTTCCTAGCAGCAGGTATAAGCCTCGGACCCATCACAGTTCCAAGCAGCAGGTATAAGCCTCGGAACCATCCCATTTCCTAGCAGCAGGTATAAGCCTCAGAACCATCCCAGTTCCTAGCAGCAGGTATAAGCCTCAGAACCATCCCAGTTCGTAGCAGCAGGTATAATCCTCAGAACCATCCCAGTTCCTAGCAGCAGGTATAAGACTCGGAACCATCCCAGTTCCAAGCAGCAGGTATAAGCCTTGGAACCATCCCAGTTCCTAGCAGCAGGTATAAGCCTCGGAACCATCCCAGTTCCTAGCAGCAGGTATAATCCTCAGAACAATCCCAGTTCCTAGCAGCAGGTATAATCCTCAGAACAATCCCAGTTCCTAGCAGCAGGTATTGGCCTTGGAACCATCCCAGTTCCTAGCAGCAGGTATAAGCCTTGGAACCATCCCAGTTCCTAGCAGCAGGTATAAGCCTCAGAACCATCCCAGTTCCTAGCAGCAGGTATAAGCCTCGGAACCATCCCAGTTCCAAGCAGCAGGTATAAGCCTTGGAACCATCCCAGTTCCTAGCAGCAGGTATAAGCCTCGGAACCATTCCAGTTCCAAGCAGCAGGTATAAGCCTTGGAACCATCCCAGTTCCTAGCAGCAGGTATAATCCTCAGAATCATCCCAGTTCATAGCAGCAGGTATAATCCTCAGAACAATCCCAATTTCTAGCAGCAGGTACAAGCCTTGGAACCATCCCAGTTCCTAGCAGCATGTATAAGCCTTGGAAACATCCCAGTTCCTAGCAGCAGGTATAAGCCTTGGAACCATCCCAGTTCCTAGCAGCAGGTATAAGCCTTGGAACCATACCAGTTCCTAGCAGCAGGTATAAGCCTCAGAACCATCCCAGTTCGTAGCAGCAGGTATAAGCCTTGGAACCATCCCAGTTCCTAGCAGCAGGTATAATCCTCAGAATCATCCCAGTTCCTAGCAGCAGGTATAAGCCTCGGAACCATCCCAGTTCCTAGCAGTAGGTATAAGCCTTGGAACCATCCCAGTTCCTAGCAGCACGTATAAGCCTTGGAACCATCCCAGTTCCTAGCAGCAGGTATAAGCCTTGGAACCATCCCAGTTCCTAGCAGCAGGTATAAGCCTCGGACCCATCCCAGTTCCTAGCAGCAGGTATAAGCCTTGGAACCATCCCAGTTCCTAGCAGCAGGTATAAGCCTTGGAACCATCCCAGTTCCTAGCAGCAGGTATAAGCCTTGGAACCATCCCAGTTCCTAGCAGCAGGTATAAGCCTCGGAACCATTCCAGTTCCTAGAAGCAGGTATAAGCCTCGGAACCATCCCAGTTTCTAGCAGCAGGTATAAGCCTCGGACCCATCACAGTTCCAAGCAGCAGGTATAAGCCTCGGAACCATCCCATTTCCTAGCAGCAGGTATAAGCCTCAGAACCATCCCAGTTCCTAGCAGCAGATATAATCCTCAGAACAATCCCAGTTCCTAGCAGCAGGTATAATCCTCAGAACAATCCCAGTTCCTAGCAGCAGGTATAAGCCTTGGAACCATCCCAGTTCCTAGCAGCAGGTATAAGCCTTGGAACCATCCCAGTTCCTAGCAGCAGGTATAAGCCTCAGAACCATCCCAGTTCTTAACAGCATGTATAATCCTCGGAACCATCCCAGTTCCTAGCAGCAGGTATAAGCCTCGGAACCATCCCAGTTCCTAGCAGCAGGTATAATCCTCAGAACCATCCCAGTTCCTAGCAGCAGGTAAAATCCTCGGAACCATCCCAGTTCCTAGCAGCAGTTATAATCCTCAGAACCATCCCAATTCCTAGCAGCAGGTTTAATCCTCAGAACCATCCCACTTCCTAGCAGCAGGTTTAATCTTCAGAACCTTCCTAGTTCCTAGCAGCAGGTATAAGCCTCGGAACCATTCAAGTTCTTACCAGCAGGTATAAGCCTCAGAACTGTCCCAGTTCCAAGCAGCAGGTATAAGCCTCAGAACCATCCCAGTTCCTAGCAGCAGGTATAAGCCTAGGAACCATTACAGTTCCTAGCAGCAGGTATAAGCCTCGGAACCATCCCAGTTCCTAGCAGCAGGTATAAGCCTCGGAGCCATCCCAGTTCCAAGCAGCAGGTATAAGCCTTGGAACCATCCCAGTTCCTAGCAGCAGGTATAAGCCTCGGAACCATCCCAGTTCCTAGCAGCAGGTATAATCCTCAGAACCATTCAAGTTCCCACCAGCAGGTATAAGCCTCAGAACTGTCCCAATTCCAAGCAGCAGGTATAAGCCTCAGAACCATCCCAGTTCCTAGCAGCAGGTATAAGCCTAGGAACCATCCCAGTTCCTAGCAGCAGTTATAAGCATCGGAACCATCCCAGTTCCTAACAGCAGGTATAAGCCTTGGAACCATCCCAGTTCCTAGCAGCAGGTATAAGCCTCGGAACCATCCCAGTTCGTAGCAGCAGGTATAAGCCTTGGAACCATCCCAGTTCCTAGCAGTAGGTATAAGCCTTGGAACCATCCCAGTTCCTAGCAGCAGGTATAATCCTCAGAACAATCCCAGTTATTAGCAGCAGGTATAATCCTCAGAACCATCCCAGTTCCTAGCAGCAGTTATAATCCTCAGAACCATCCCAGTTCCCAGCAGCAGGTATAAGCCTTGGAACCATACCAGTTCCTAGCAGCAGGTATAAGCCTTGGAACCATCCCAGTTCCTAGCAGCAGGTATAAGCCTTGGAACCATCCCAGTTCCTAGCAGCATGTATAAGCCTTGGAACCATCCCAATTCCTAGCAGCAGGTTTAATCCTCAGAACCATCCCACTTCCTAGCAGCAGGTATAATTCTCAGAACCATCCCAGTTCCTAACAGCAGGTATAATCCTCGGAACCATCCCAGTTCCTAGCAGCAGGTATAAGCCTCGGAATCATCCCAGTTCCTAGCAGCAGGTATAATCCTCAGAACCAAACCATCCCAGTTCCTAGCAGCAGGTATAAGCCTCGGAACCAAACCATCCCAGGTCCTAACAGCAGGTATAAGCCTAGGAACATCCCAGTTCCTAGCAGCAGGTATAAGCCTCAGAACCATATCAGTTCCTAGCAGCAGGTAAGCCTCGGAACTATTCAAGTTCCCACCAGCAGGTATAAGCCTCAGAACTGTCCCAGTTCCAAGCAGCAGGTATAAGCCTCAGAACCATCCCAGTTCCTAGCAGCAGGTATAAACCTAGGAACCATCCCAGTTCCTAGCAGCAGGTATAAGCATCGGAACCATCCCAGTTTCTAGCAGCAGGTATAAGCCTCGGAACCATCCCAGTTCCTAGCAGCAGGTATAAGCCTCGGAACCATCCCAGTTCGTAGCAGCAGGTATAAGCCTTGGAACCATCCCAGTTCCTAGCAGTAGGTATAAGCCTTGGAACCATCCCAGTTCCTAGCAGCAGGTATAATCCTCAGAACAATCCCAGTTATTAGCAGCAGGTATAAGCCTTGGAACCATCCCAGTTCCTAGCAGCAGGTATAATCCTCAGAACAATCCCAGTTATTAGCAGCAGGTATAAGCCTTGGAACCATCCCAGTTCCTAGCAGCAGGTATAAGCCTCAGAACCATCCCGGTTCCTAGCAGCAGGTATAAGCCTTGGAACCATCCCAGTTCCTAGCAGCAGGTATAAGCCTCGGAACCATCCCAGTTCCTAGCAGCAGGTATAAGCCTCAGAACCATCCCAGTTCCTAACAGCAGGTATAATCCTCGGAACAATCCCAGTTCCTAGCAGCAGGTATAAGCCTCGGAACCATCCCAGTTCCTAGCAGCAGGTATATTCCTCAGAACCATCCCAGTTCCTAGCAGCAGGTATAATCCTCAGAACCATCCCAGTTCCTAGCAGCAGGTATAAGCCTCAGAACCATCCCAGTTCCTAGCAGCAGGTATAAGCCTCGGAACCATCCCAGTTCCAAGCAGCAGGTATAAGCCTTGGAACCATCCCAGTTCCTAGCAGCAGGTATAAGCCTCGGAACCATCCCAGTTCCTAGCAGCAGGTATAAGCCTCGGAACTATTCAAGTTTCTATCAGCAGGTTTAATCTTCAGAACCTTCCTAGTTCCTAGCAGCAGGTATAAGCCTCGGAACCATTCAAGTTCCTACCAGCAGGTATAAGCCTCAGAACTTTCCCAGTTCCAAGCAGCAGGTATAAGCCTCAGAACCATCCCAGTTCCTAGCAGCAGGTATAAGCCTAGGAACCATCCCAGTTCCTAGCAGCAGGTATAAGCCTCAGAACCATCCCAGTTTCTAGCAGCAGGTATAATCCTCATAACCATCCCAGTTCCTAGCAGCAGGTATAATCCTCAGAACCATCCCAGTTCCTAGCAGCAGGTATAAGCCTCGGAACCATCCCAGTTCCTAGCAGCAGGTATAAGCCTCGGAACCATCACAGTTCCTAGCAGCAGGTATATGCCTCAGAACCATCCCAGTTCCTAGCAGCAGGTATAATCCTCAGAACCATCCCAGTTCCTAGCAGCAGGTATAATCCTCAGAACCATCCCAGTTCCTAGCAGCAGGTATAAGCCTTGGAACCATCCCAGTTCCTAGCAGCAGGTATAAGCCTAGGAACCATCCCAGTTCCTAGCAGCAGGTATAATCCTCAGAACCATCCCAGTTCCTAGCAGCAGGTATAATCCTCAGTACCATCCCAGTTCCTAGCAGCAGGTATAAGCCTCGGAACCATCCCAGTTCCTAGCAGCAGGTATAAACCTCAGAACCATCCCAGTTCCTAACAGCAGGTATAATCCTCGGAACCATCCCAGTTCCTAGCAGCAGGTATAAGCCTCGGAACCATCCCAGTTCCTAGCAGCAGGTATAAGCCTTGGAACCATCCCAGTTCCTAGCAGCAGGTATAAGCCTTGGAACCATCCCATTTCCTAGCAGCAGGTATAAGCCTCAGAACCATCCCAGTTCCTAACAGCAGGTATAATCCTCGGAACCATCCCAGTTCCTAGCAGCAGGTATAAGCCTCGGAACCATCCCAGTTCCTAGCAGCAGGTATAAGCCTCGGAACCATCCCAGTTCGTAGCAGCAGGTATAAGCCTTGGAACCATCCCAGTTCCTAGCAGTAGGTATAAGCCTTGGAACCATCCCAGTTCCTAGCAGCAGGTATAATCCTCAGAACAACCCGAGTTATTAGCAGCAGGTATAATCCTCAGAACCATCCCAGTTCCTAGCAGCAGTTATAATCCTCAGAACCATCCCAGTTCCCAGCAGCAGGTATAAGCCTTGGAACCATACCAGTTCCTAGCAGCAGGTATAAGCCTTGGAACCATTCCAGTTCCTAGCAGCAGGTATAAGCCTTGGAACCATCCCAGTTCCTAGCAGCATGTATAAGCCTTGGAACCATCCCAATTCCTAGCTGCAGGTTTAATCCTCAGAACCATCCCACTTCCTAGCAGCAGGTATAATTCTCAGAACCATCCCAGTTCCTAACAGCAGGTATAATCCTCGGAACCATCCCAGTTCCTAGCAGCAGGTATAAGCCTCGGAATCATCCCAGTTCTTAGCAGCAGGTATAATCCTCAGAACCAAACCATCCCAGTTCCTAGCAGCAGGTATAAGCCTCGGAACCAAACCATCCCAGGTCCTAGCAGCAGGTATAAGCCTAGGAACATCCCAGTTCCTAGCAGCAGGTATAAGCCTCAGAACCATATCAGTTCCTAGCAGCAGGTAAGCCTCGGAACTATTCAAGTTCCTAGCAGCAGGTTTAATCTTCAGAACCTTCCTAGTTCATAGCAGCAGGTATAAGCCTCGGAACCATTCAAGTTCCCACCAGCAGGTATAAGCCTCAGAACTGTCCCAGTTCCAAGCAGCAGGTATAAGCCTCAGAACCATCCCAGTTCCTAGCAGCAGGTATAAGCCTAGGAACCATCCCAGTTCCTAGCAGCAGGTATAAGCATCGGAACCATCCCAGTTTCTAGCAGCAGGTATAAGCCTCGGAACCATCCCAGTTCCTAGCAGCAGGTATAAGCCTCGGAACCATCCCAGTTCCTAGCAGCAGGTATAAGCCTTGGAACCATCCCAGTTCCTAGCAGTAGGTATAAGCCTTGGAACCATCCCAGTTCCTAGCAGCAGGTATAATCCTCAGAACAATCCCAGTTATTAGCAGCAGGTATAAGCCTTGGAACCATCCCAGTTCCTAGCAGCAGGTATAATCCTCAGAACAATCCCAGTTATTAGCAGCAGGTATAAGCCTTGGAACCATCCCAGTTCCTAGCAGCAGGTATAAGCCTCAGAACCATCCCGGTTCCTAGCAGCAGGTATAAGCCTTGGAACCATCCCAGTTCCTAGCAGCAGGTATAAGCCTCGGAACCATCCCAGTTCCTAGCAGCAGGTATAAGCCTCAGAACCATCCCAGTTCCTAACAGCAGGTATAATCCTCGGAACAATCCCAGTTCCTAGCAGCAGGTATAAGCCTCGGAACCATCCCAGTTCCTAGCAGCAGGTATATTCCTCAGAACCATAACAGTTCCTAGCAGCAGGTATAATCCTCAGAACCATCCCAGTTCCTAGCAGCAGGTATAAGCCTCAGAACCATCCCAGTTCCTAGCAGCAGGTATAAGCCTCGGAATCATCCCAGTTCCAAGCAGCAGGTATAAGCCTTGGAACCATCCCAGTTCCTAGCAGCAGGTATAAGCCTCGGAACCATCCCAGTTCCTAGCAGCAGGTATAAGCCTCGGAACTATTCAAGTTCCTATCAGCAGGTTTAATCTTCAGAACCTTCCTAGTTCCTAGCAGCAGGTATAAGCCTCGGAACCATTCAAGTTCCTACCAGCAGGTATAAGCCTCAGAACTTTCCCAGTTCCAAGCAGCAGGTATAAGCCTCAGAACCATCCCAGTTCCTAGCAGCAGGTATAAGCCTAGGAACCATCCCAGTTCCTAGCAGCAGGTATAAGCCTCAGAACCATCCCAGTTTCTAGCAGCAGGTATAATCCTCATAACCATCCCAGTTCCTAGCAGCAGGTATAATCCTCAGAACCATCCCAGTTCCTAGCAGCAGGTATAAGCCTCGGAACCATCCCAGTTCCTAGCAGCAGGTATAAGCCTCGGAACCATCACAGTTCCTAGCAGCAGGTATATGCCTCAGAACCATCCCAGTTCCTAGCAGCAGGTATAATCCTCAGAACCATCCCAGTTCCTAGCAGCAGGTATAATCCTCAGAACCATCCCAGTTCCTAGCAGCAGGTATAAGCCTTGGAACCATCCCAGTTCCTAGCAGCAGGTATAAGCCTAGGAACCATCCCAGTTCCTAGCAGCAGGTATAATCCTCAGAACCATCCCAGTTCCTAGCAGCAGGTATAATCCTCAGTACCATCCCAGTTCCTAGCAGCAGGTATAAGCCTCGGAACCATCCCAGTTCCTAGCAGCAGGTATAAACCTCAGAACCATCCCAGTTCCTAACAGCAGGTATAATCCTCGGAACCATCCCAGTTCCTAGCAGCAGGTATAAGCCTCGGAACCATCCCAGTTCCTAGCAGCAGGTATAAGCCTTGGAACCATCCCAGTTCCTAGCAGCAGGTATAAGCCTTGGAACCATCCCATTTCCTAGCAGCAGGTATAAGCCTCAGAACCATCCCAGTTCCTAGCAGCAGGTATAATCCTCGGAACCATCCCAGTTCCTAGCAGCAGGTATAAGCCTCGGAACCATCCCAGTTCCTAGCAGCAGGTATAAGCCTCGGAACCATCCCAGTTCGTAGCAGCAGGTATAAGCCTTGGAACCATCCCAGTTCCTAGCAGTAGGTATAAGCCTTGGAACCATCCCAGTTCCTAGCAGCAGGTATAATCCTCAGAACAACCCGAGTTATTAGCAGCAGGTATAATCCTCAGAACCATCCCAGTTCCTAGCAGCAGTTATAATCCTCAGAACCATCCCAGTTCCCAGCAGCAGGTATAAGCCTTGGAACCATACCAGTTCCTAGCAGCAGGTATAAGCCTTGGAACCATCCCAGTTCCTAGCAGCAGGTATAAGCCTTGGAACCATCCCAGTTCCTAGCAGCATGTATAAGCCTTGGAACCATCCCAATTCCTAGCTGCAGGTTTAATCCTCAGAACCATCCCACTTCCTAGCAGCAGGTATAATTCTCAGAACCATCCCAGTTCCTAACAGCAGGTATAATCCTCGGAACCATCCCAGTTCCTAGCAGCAGGTATAAGCCTCGGAATCATCCCAGTTCTTAGCAGCAGGTATAATCCTCAGAACCAAACCATCCCAGTTCCTAGCAGCAGGTATAAGCCTCGGAACCAAACCATCCCAGGTCCTAGCAGCAGGTATAAGCCTAGGAACATCCCAGTTCCTAGCAGCAGGTATAAGCCTCAGAACCATATCAGTTCCTAGCAGCAGGTAAGCCTCGGAACTATTCAAGTTCCTAGCAGCAGGTTTAATCTTCAGAACCTTCCTAGTTCATAGCAGCAGGTATAAGCCTCGGAACCATTCAAGTTCCCACCAGCAGGTATAAGCCTCAGAACTGTCCCAGTTCCAAGCAGCAGGTATAAGCCTCAGAACCATCCCAGTTCCTAGCAGCAGGTATAAGCCTAGGAACCATCCCAGTTCCTAGCAGCAGGTATAAGCATCGGAACCATCCCAGTTTCTAGCAGCAGGTATAAGCCTCGGAACCATCCCAGTTCCTAGCAGCAGGTATAAGCCTCGGAACCATCCCAGTTCGTAGCAGCAGGTATAAGCCTTGGAACCATCCCAGTTCCTAGCAGTAGGTATAAGCCTTGGAACCATCCCAGTTCCTAGCAGCAGGTATAATCCTCAGAACAATCCCAGTTATTAGCAGCAGGTATAAGCCTTGGAACCACCCCAGTTCCTAGCAGCAGGTATAATCCTCAGAACAATCCCAGTTATTAGCAGCAGGTATAAGCCTTGGAACCATCCCAGTTCCTAGCAGCAGGTATAAGCCTCAGAACCATCCCGGTTCCTAGCAGCAGGTATAAGCCTTGGAACCATCCCAGTTCCTAGCAGCAGGTATAAGCCTCGGAACCATCCCAGTTCCTAGCAGCAGGTATAAGCCTCAGAACCATCCCAGTTCCTAACAGCATGTATAATCCTCGGAACAATCCCAGTTCCTAGCAGCAGGTATAAGCCTCGGAACCATCCCAGTTCCTAGCAGCAGGTATATTCCTCAGAACCATAACAGTTCCTAGCAGCAGGTATAATCCTCAGAACCATCCCAGTTCCTAGCAGCAGGTATAAGCCTCAGAACTATCCCAGTTCCTAGCAGCAGGTATAAGCCTCGGAACCATCCCAGTTCCAAGCAGCAGGTATAAGCCTTGGAACCATCCCAGTTCCTAGCAGCAGGTATAAGCCTCGGAACCATCCCAGTTCCTAGCAGCAGGTATAAGCCTCGGAACTATTCAAGTTCCTAGCAGCAGGTTTAATCTTCAGAACCTTCCTAGTTCCCAGCAGCAGGTATAAGCCTCGGAACCATTCAAGTTCCTACCAGCAGGTATAAGCCTCAGAACTTTCCCAGTTCGTAGCAGCAGGTATAAGCCTGAGAACCATCCCAGTTCCTAGCAGCAGGTATAAGCCTAGGAACCATCCCAGTTCCTAGCAGCAGGTATAAGCCTCAGAACCATCCCAGTTTCTAGCAGCAGGTATAATCCTCATAACCATCCCAGTTCCTAGCAGCAGGTATAATCCTCAGAACCATCCCAGTTCCTAACAGCAGGTATAATCCTCGGAACCATCCCAGTTCCTAGCAGCAGGTATTAGCCTCGGAACCATCCCAGTTCCTAGCAGCAGGTATAATCCTCAGAACCATCCCAGTTCCTAGCAGCAGGTATAATCATCGGAAACATTCCAGTTCCTAGCAGCAGGTATAATCCTCAGAACAATCCCAGTTATTAGCAGCAGGTATAATCCTCAGAACCATCCCAGTTCCTAGCAGAAGGAATAATCTCCGGGACCATCCCAGTTCCCAGCAGCAGGTATAATCCTCAGAACCATCCCAGTTCCTAGCAGCAGGTATAATCCTCGGAACCATCCCAGTTCCTAGCAGCAGGTATAAGCCTCGGAACCATCCCAGTTCCTAGCAGCAGGTATAAGCCTTGGAACCATCCCAGTTCCTAGCAGCAGGTATAAGCCTCAGAACCATCCCAGTTCCTAACAGCAGGTATAATCCTCGGAACCATCCCAGTTCCTAGCAGCAGGTATAAGCCTCGGAACCATCCCAGTTCCTTGCAGCAGGTGTAATCCTCAGAACCATCCCAGTTCCTAGCAGCAGGTATAATCCTCGGAAACATTCCAGTTCCTAGCAGCAAGTATAATCCTCAGAACAATCCCAGTTATTAGCAGCAGGTATAATCCTCAGAACCATCCCAGTTCCTAGCAGAAGGAATAATTTCCAGGACCATCCCAGTTCCTAGCAGCAGGTATAATCCTCAGACCCATCACCGTTCCTAGCAGCAGGTATAATCCTCAGAACCATCCCAGTTCCTAGCAGCAGGTATAAGCCTCAGAACCATCTCAGTTCCTAGCAGCACATGTATCTACACTATTTAACTGAAGAGAAGGTTTGTTTCGTTTGAATTTTCATTTTGATTTAATCAGTGCCTCCAATGTAAGTGTCAAAATAACACACATGAAAATGTAGAAAACACCATTGCCAAAATTGCTATAAAAATATTGTAATGTTAATGGTCTAGAATATAAATACAAGTATTTGGCAAAAGTGTTTTATTTTAACATAAAAGTAAGGAGTTTTTCATAAATTGTGTGTACAGAAGTAGGTCTATTTATTTTCCATGTGTAGATTGTCAGACAAATATACCAGTGATATATATTTTTCCATGGATGATGTGGTGTTTAACATGAAGCATGGTAAACAATTTATAGTTGATGACATATAACAGTGGATTCAATACCCCACATCCGTTTTTCTGGAAGAAAATTAGATAAGGTTTTCATTAAATGTATAGAGATTAACCAAATTATATAGAATTCAAAAAGTAAAACCCTGTTACTGTCGGTTAAGATCGATCTCGCACAGTGATACAGGCCGGTAAGGCTGATACTACAGATGGATGACATCCTGTTTTCGCCTGTTAAGATAGATGTCTCATCCTGTTACAGTCATTAGTGTCACCTCCTGCTACAGTCAATTTGAGGTGACATCCTGTTTTCGCCTGTTAAGATAGATGTCTCATCCTGTTACAGTCATTAGTGTCACCTTCTGCTACAGTCAATTTGATGTGACATCCTGTTTTCGTCTGTTAAGATAGATGTCTCATCCTGTTACAGTCATTAGTGTCACCTCCTGCTACAGTCAAATTGATGTGACATTCTGTTACAGTCTGTTAAGATAGATGTCTCATCCTGTTACAGTCATTAGTGTCACCTCCTGCTACAGTCAGTTTGATGTGACATCCTGTTTTCGTCTGTAAAGATAGATGTCTCATCCTGTTACAGTCATTAGTGTCACCTCCTGCTACAGTCAAATTGATGTGACATTTTGTTACAGTCTGTTAAGATAGATGTCTCATCCTGTTACAGTCATTATTGTCACCTCCTGCTAAAGTCAATTTGATGTGACATCCTGTTTTCGCCTGTTAAGATAGATGTCTCATCCTGTTACAGTCATTAGTGTCACCTTCTGCTACAGTCAATTTGATGTGACATCCTGTTTTCGTCTGTTAAGATAGATGTCTCATCCTGTTACAGTCATTAGTGTCACCTCCTGCTACAGTCAAATTGATGTGACATTCTGTTACAGTCTGTTAAGATAGATGTCTCATCCTGTAACAGTCATTAGTGTCACCTCCTGCTACAGTCAGTTTGATGTGACATCCTGTTTTCGTCTGTAAAGATAGATGTCTCATCCGGTTACAGTCATTAGTGTCACCTCCTGCTACAGTCAAATTGATGTGACATTTTGTTACAGTCTGTTAAGATATATGTCTCATCCTGTTACAGTCATTATTGTCACATCCTGCTAAAGTCAATTTGATGTGACATCCTGTTTTCGCCTGTTAAGATAGATGTCTCATCATGTTACAGTCATTAGTGTCACCTCCTGCTACAGTCAATTTGATGTGACATCCTGTTTTCGCCTGTTAAGATAGATGTCTCATCCTGTTACAGTCATTAGTGTCATCTCCTGCTACAGTCAATTTGATGTGACATTCTGTTTTCGTCTGTTAAGATAGATGTCTCATCCTGTTACAGTCATTAGTGTCACCTCCTGCTACAGTCAATTTGATGTGACATCCTGTTACAGTCATTAGTGTCACCTCCTGCTACAGTTAAATTGATGTGACATTCTGTTACAGTCTGTTAAGGTAGATGTCTCATCCTGTTACAGTCATTAGTGTCACCTCCTGCTACAGTCAATTTGATGTGACATCCTGTTTTCGTCTGTTAAGATAGATGTCTCATCCTGTTACAGTCATTAGTGTCACCTCCTGCTACAGTCAATTTGATGTGACATCCTGTTACAGTCATTAGTGTCACCTCCTGCTACAGTTAAATTGATGTGACATTCTGTTACAGTCTGTTAAGATAGATGTCTCATCCTGTTACAGTCATTAGTGTCACCTCCTGCTACAGTCAATTTGATGTGACATCCTGTTTTCGTCTGTTAAGATAGATGTCTCATCCTGTTACAGTCATTAGTGTCACCTCCTGCTACAGTCAATTTGATGTGACATCCTGTTACAGTCATTAGTGTCACCTCCTGCTACAGTTAAATTGATGTGACATTCTGTTACAGTCTGTTAAGATAGATGTCTCATCCTGTTACAGTCATTAGTGTCACCTCCTGCTACAGACAATTTGATGTGACATCCTGTTTTCGTCTGTTAAGATAGATGTCTCATCCTGTTACAGTCATTAGTGTCACCTCCTGCTACAGTCAATTTGATGTGACATCCTGTTACAGTCATTAGTGTCACCTCCTGCTACAGTTAAATTGATGTGACATTCTGTTACAGTCTGTTAAGATAGATGTCTCATCCTGTTACAGTCCTTAGTGTCACCTCCTGCTACAGTCAATTTGATGTGACATCCTGTTTTCGTCTGTTAAGATAGATGTCTCATCCTGTTACAGTCATTAGTGTCACCTCCTGCTACAGTCAATTTGATGTGACATCCTGTTACAGTCATTAGTGTCACCTCCTGCTACAGTTAAATTGATGTGACATTCTGTTACAGTCTGTTAAGATAGATGTCTCATCCTGTTACAGTCATTAGTGTCACCTCCTGCTACAGTTAAATTGATGTGACATTCTGTTACAGTCTGTTAAGATAGATGTCTCATCCTGTTACAGTCCTTAGTGTCACCTCCTGCTACAGTCAATTTGATGTGACATCCTGTTTTCGTCTGTTAAGATAGATGTCTCATCCTGTTACAGTCATTAGTGTCACCTCCTGCTACAGTCAATTTGATGTGACATCCTGTTACAGTCATTAGTGTCACCTCCTGCTACAGTTAAATTGATGTGACATTCTGTTACAGTCTGTTAAGATAGATGTCTCATCCTGTTACAGTCATTAGTGTCACCTCCTGCTACAGTCAATTTGATGTGACATCCTGTTTTCGTCTGTTAAGATAGATGTCTCATCCTGTTACAGTCATTAGTGCCACCTCCTGCTACAGTCAATTTGATGTGACATCCTGTTACAGTCATTAGTGTCACCTCCTGCTACAGTTAAATTGATGTGACATTCTGTTACAGTCTGTTAAGATAGATGTCTCATCCTGTTACAGTCATTAGTGTCACCTCCTGCTACAGTCAATTTGATGTGACATCCTGTTTTCGCCTGTTAAGATAGATGTCTCATCCTGTTACAGTCATTAGTGTCACCTCCTGCTACAGTCAATTTGATGTGACATCCTGTTTTCGTCTGTTAAGATAGATGTCTCATCCTGTTACAGTCATTAGTGTCACCTCCTGCTACAGTCAATTTGATGTGACATCCTGTTTTCGCCTGTTAAGATAGATGTCTCATCCTGTTACAGTCATTAGTGTCACCTCCTGCTACAGTCAATTTGATGTGACATCCTGTTTTCGCCTGTTAAGATAGATGTCTCATCCTGTTACAGTCATTAGTGTCACCTCCTGCTACAGTCAATTTGATGTGACATCCTGTTTTCGCCTGTTAAGATAGATGTCTCGTCCTGTTACAGTCATTAGTGTCACCGTTCATCCACAGCAACATTCCAGCAGCTCCAGCGTATGGTGTGTACATTTCACAACTTATACGTTATTCTAAATCCTGCGATCGTTATTCCGATTTTCTAGACCGATCACTGCTGTTGACTGCTAAACTACTCAAAAAAGGGTTTGTTGTACCAAGGTTGATGTTATGTCTTCAGAAGATTTATGGTCGGCACCACGACTTAATTGATCGTTATGGGAAATCAGTGTCTCAAATACGATCTGACATTTTCGCTGAGTCATAGGCTTACTCGTCCGGAGCACCTGAGTGCACACATGGTTTTTATTGGGTTCGGGTTACTCTCTTTCTGTGTTTTATGTTCTTGGTTTATGTGTTGTGCTTGTCTATATCCGGATTTGTAACTTCCCTTGGCTTTTGGCTCTTGTTGTTCGGTCGGTTTTCTTTGCTTTTCTTTAATACCAAACATATTGGTGTTTTTAAATTTCACGTTAGTACACTTCCTATTGCATTTGAAATTCGCAAGTGTACAATTTTTAACATGGCGGACACCTGCGCTCAGACAAGATTGTGTAGCATTTTTATGGCCTAATTCTTTCTTTGAAATTATTTAATTATTTTAAATAAAAGAATTAAATGGTTTAACACTAAACAATTTAATGGTATTTGACTTACAGAATACTGTAAGCGTATAATTTATTGCAAGTGCTTTGCTTTGTCTGGATTGAAAATGTAATAATGAACAGTGATTTTCATTTATAAATGAGACATCTATCTTAACAGATGAAAGGTGAAAATGCAATTGTTAAGGAATAAACTGTTCCATAAACATGTACACAGAATACTGGTTTAGGAAACAAGCCTATCAGGATTACATAATATGGGGTGTTATAAATAACACACCTGTCACAAATGTTTATTGGTTAACCATAATTTATTGTTAATTTAATGTGTTTTTGTAAATTATACAATGTAGTTCAGCGAAAAAATAATGACAAAAAACCAGCCCAAAATATAAATGAGAAACTCCATTTATTATGATTGATTGATTGATTGGATGTTTGCTTTACGTCCAGCGAGCAGTATTTTAGCTATATTCAGGACTGGAACAAGTTAACAAACAATACATCAATTGAAAAAGGGTGGGGGAAGGGACACAGGGAACAAAATTTTGACAGCCACTGGAAACGTATAAGGTATAGTCGGAGAATTTAGCCTTTTGTAGCGGTTACAATGAGCCTACTCTTTTTTGAAATCTACAAAACGGTCTTCATCGTGCAAGGAGCGTGGCACTCTCCAAACACGTTACCCACTATGGTCCGCGGCCAGGCTTTCTGTATTATTACATGACAACCCCGAAACGAGAGGGTCTCTATCCGCCACACGGGAACGCGCTGGGCTGTTCTGTGGATTGAGCACTGGGAACCGTCCCTGCATGGTCCCAGCATTTATTATGAAAAGAAGATGATAATAATAATGGTGACATTTTGCTTTATATCTTTGTAATCTTTCGCCCTAGGTCCATCAAATTTGATACAGTGGTATAATAAGTACTTATCATTCAGTCAGTTGTCACCTGACCTTGACCTCAATTTAACGGTCCTATGTCTACGTAAAAGTTTCTAATTGTATATTTTAAATGATGATAATTTACTGTTATTTACATGTAGCTCATGAAGTGATGTTGTTCATTACTGATGTGGAGTTCAGGCGAGAAATTTTTCTTTCTTTGTCCACACTTGTCGTTGTCATTGTCAAAAATGTGTCGTTTTGTTTCCAAAACGGGAATATGATCGACTACAAAAAAACTAATGAACAACATTTGTCTTGATCTTCAATGTGGTCAGTTTAAACATATTCTTAAGCTATGGCATAGCACCAATATACATTTAGATAAATTTAAATGGAATTCGAAAACGAGCTGATCATAGCACTTACTATGTCGAACTGCTATACCTTATTACGACACACACATGACGAAAATATAGGTTGCGATTTGTGGTAGGATCGAAGTAACCAAATCATCAATCAACTTCGGCAAATCGTCAAAAAGAAGGCCTTAATGGGTATTGCAGGTTAGCCAAGAATGAGGCGGTAAAACTGATAGAAAAGGAAACCGCATAAGACTCGAACCTCAGGAGGTGTTCTACAAGCAAAAGCTGAAGGATCTGGAGAGGACAGGCGTTTAAAAAGCCAATACTGCCTATTAAATATACTAGTAAGTGTTTTTGTCCTCATTCAGGAGCGCATAAAGAAAACCATCGACAATCTCCATAACAGCAATCAAGTATGTATTCGGGTGTCGATTTCGTCAGCCTTACATCACCAAAAACATTCTTACCTTGGGTATGAAGAAAAACAGCAAATAAAACCATTACAAATCTGTATTTACACAAACATACATCGCAACACAAAAACCAAAAACAAAAACAGAGAGTTACCCGAACTCAATAAAAACCATGGGTGCACTCAGGTGCTCCGTACAAGTAAGTAGTGCCTGCCTATAATTAGACATCCGTCGAGTTACTCATTGTCAAGTCTACGAAAACGTCAAATCCAGGAATAAGAAACACTACCTATGACTCAGCGAAAATGTCCGATCGTATTTGAGAGATTGATTTCCCATAACGATCAATTTAAGTCATGGTGACGAACTTCTGGATAGATAACATCAACCTAGGTACAACAAACCCATGTTTGAGTAGTTTAGTAGTCAACAGCAGTGATCGGTCTAGATAATCGGAATACCGATCGCAGGATCTAGAATAACGTATAAGTTGTGAATGAACACACCATACGCTGGAGCTGCTGGAATGTTGCTGTGGATGAACGGTAAGTTGACAATTGGAAAGTTGAAGTCATCCCGTTTGTCGTATGGTCTAGTTTATAGTTTTCCTGAGTCTATTTCTAGAAGTAGGTCTAAGTAAGAGGCTGACCTTAGTGTCTTTAATTTCAAGCTCTCTAGGGTACATCAAATGTAAATTGAATGTAAATTACATATCATCATTTATATTGACTGTTGAAATGTTTACTTGATTTCGAAAATTATCATTTATCACACCCGTACAAATATAGAATGTATTCTGCAACTACCGCAACTATACAAATATGACCCTAAAGCACAGCTTTATTTGTAAATAATGGCTTCAGCTTCTGGTACCCTAGTTCTTACTTCTAACTATATTTAGTATTTTGCAATTGGATCACCTCGGTTATTTCCGCCTATGGTCGGAAAGTAATCTCGGAGGTAAGTGTATGGATATGGACCAAAAAACGGTCCAAATGTGATACGGTTAGCCTGTTTACATAGGAACATAATTTTAGTGCGAGGAGAACAATTATCCTTCAATTACAATGTATTCAACTATACAGATCTTATCGAAGCAGAACTAAAACTTTCCTGACCCTTGACCCTGAAATGGCCCAGAGATGTTCCGATTGAGTATTCTGTTTACGACATGTTGTCGAATACGTTATTTGTTTGTGACGTCAGGCTTTCTCTCGAATACGGGCGTTAAAAATCAGCTAGAAGTGCACTTTTTCATATTTTTCAAATGTATTTTCTGGTTGCAGAATAAAAACAATCGGTTCATACATTGTCAGAAAATATACAGTTTATTTGTACAAGTCGCGAAACAGGTAAGAAATGCTTGGCAGAGCCTCGCACTTCTACCCGTGTCTAAGGCTCGCACAAATAAACTGTATATTTTCTGACAATGTACGAATATTGTATATATATATATATATATATATATAAACGTCTAAAGAGTCTACCAACCAGTAAAGCTTATTAAGTATCGGATCGACAAACATGACGATACAGCATAAACAAAAAATAATATACAAGTCTAGAAGATTATGCAACGATACAAATGACGGTGTTTCTTGTCAAAAATTTAGACAAAGACTGACCAACGAATGGCCTTAGTCATTGAATGTCAATATAAATAAATGACGTAAACAAGACATAACATATTAATCTTAAACTTTCTCATTTCCAACTTAACCCAAAATAGTTGCTTTTCAAGTCCGCCAGCCGCGGACGTGCCGTGCTGTTACTTGGCTTTCCTCAAATATTCCAACAAGATGTAATCAAAATTACCAAGGGGACAAATTCCTTACGCCAGACGCGCGTTTCGTCTACTTAAGACTCATCAGTGGCGTTTAACTCTAAATGCTTCAAGTATTTTTTCATTCGGTGATGGAATGATATAAGTCCACTGGGATCGTGTAAAAACACAATATAGGTAGTTCAAAATATTATATAAACGTCTAAGAGTCTACCAACCAGTAAAGCTTATTAAGTATCGGATCGACAAACATGACGATACAGCATAAACAAAAAATAATATACAAGTCTAGAAGATTATGCAACAATACAAATGACGGTGTTTCTTGTCAAAAATTTAGACAAAGACTGACCAACGAATGGCCTTAGTCATTGAATGTCAATATAAATAAATGACGTAAACAAGTCATAACATATTAATCTTAAACTTTCTCATTTCCAACTTAACCCAAAATAGTTGCTTTTCAAGTCCGCCAGCAACTATATATATAGCTTAAACAAGCAGGAGTTGGTACAAAATTTTATAACATTGTTAAGTCCATTTACAGTAATATAAAAGTATGTGTTAAAATTGGAAATAGAAGAACAGATTTCAATCCTCCATAGGCTTAAGACAAGGAGACAATCTACGCCCAAATTTGTGATTTACCATCACATTTTGATTCATCTTGTGATCCGGTTGTATTAAATAATACAACCCTAAGTTGCCTACTATATGCGGATGATTTAGTTCTATTATCATCTAGTAAAACCGGTTTACAAAATGCTATTAATAAACAATCAACATTTGCTAAAGAGTGGCAATTAGAAATTAATACATCTAAAACTAAAGTCTTGATATTTAATAGGGCTGGCAGATTAAGAAAATATATTTTCTTTACATACAATAATGTTGTAATTGAGCAAGTAAAAAGATACACTTATTTAGGAATAAATTTTGCTGCCTCTGGAACATTTTCATATGCACAATTAGATATTCATAATAAAGGTTTAAAAGCATTTTATAAGCTGAAGAAGACATTTTCTTCATGGAAACCACGAATATCTACTTTAATCAATATATTTTTAATCATACAGTAAAACCAGTATTACTTTATGGTTCAGAAATATGGGGAGAGTTTTCTTAAAAGCTACCCAAAAAGAAAATGAAATTTGTTTGCAAAAAATATAGAAAAACTCAAACAGGAGAATATTAATTTGAAATTTTGTCAATATGCTTTAGGAGTAAGCTCCAAAACTTCAAAAAATGGCATGAGAGGAGAGCTTGGATGCCTACCACTAATTTTTGATGTGTACATAAACATGGTTAAATATTGGTTAAGACTCCATGAGATAAGTTATGACAACACTTATAATAAGAAAAGGGAAAATCATACAATATTAAATGCAGCCTTTAAAGAATCAGAAAAGATGGCAAATAATAACCAAGAATCTTGGTTAAATTGTATTCAAACAATATTCAAATTTCTAAACATTGAATATTTATATTTAAATGCAACCAATTATAAACATACATATATTATTAATAAAATTAGACATAGCCTAAAGATAAAGCTTATTGATATTTGGTTTAAAGATATAAATAATGATACTAAAAGTAAAGCCAAAGTAGGAAATAAGTTAAGAACTTACAGAAAATTTAAATATATATATCAACTTCAACCATATCTAACTATAGGTTCTGAAAATCAAAGAAAATATCTAACAAAATTAATACTCAGTGACCATGATTTAAATATAGAAAGAGGTAGATATGCCAACTTAGAAATACACCAAAGAATATGTTACATGTGTAAAAATGAAGTGGAGGATGAGAAACATTTTTTATTAAATTGTCCAAATCTAGAAGAAATTAGAAAACCTTTTATTGAAGAAATAAATGATAAATATTGTAATTTTAAAAACCTTTGTATTGATAATAAATTCTTATGGTTAATGAGCAATGAAGATACATCTGTTATAAAACTTTCATTGAAATTAGTCGTTGAATTGAAAGAAAAACATAATGTATTGATCAGCTAACATGGTAGAGTTGTCTCCCCTTGCTCGGTTCTTACTGGATAACCTTATTATATTTTTACATCTTGTTCTTATAATGAATACAATTATGTTAAAATGAAACTTTTGTTAATTTATTATTATTTGTGCTTTTGTTTCTTTAATTCTTTGATTGAATTGTAATTGATTCTGCCTCTAACGGGCACCTTTAATTGGTAAATAAAAATCTGTTCTGTTCTGTTCTATTGCACATAAAAAAAGACAAATAGAACATTTGCTCAGAATTTGAAAGAGTTGTTTAGTTTGAAAGAACTACAAAGGGTCAACTCTTCTTCGAAATCTTCAAAAGGGGTCTTTATCGTGCAAGGAGCATGGCACTCTCCAAACAGGTACCCATTGCGGTCCGCTGCCACAGGCTTTCCGTAGACACTAAATGCACACTGCTGAAGAACTAAAGTTATCATATTATGGTCGATAGTAAAATGAGCTATACATTTTTGTCTATAATTAGCATCGAAGGCAGGAAATTGAATTACTGTTTAATTGGAGCGTTGTGTCATTTAGCCTGATGACTTGCAGTTACTTGCAACTGAATCTGAACGCCAGAATTAAATAATACTTTTCCATTTCAATTTATAACTATATAGGTACAACTACCTATTTATCACTTCGAGACAGTTGTGTACATTCGAATCACTACGAGACGCGTAGCGAGACTTCTAGTGCGTATTTCAGATATATTATTTGATTGTCGAGTAAAATGACCAGATACATTGTTATACCACTGTTCTATTTGACGTCTCTGTATGGTCCAATAAAAGAAAAATACATGTTTACGGTAAAACTATCTTAGATGAATGACAACTTTCTCAAGAAGTTAATTCTTTAATATGCCTTTTTAACAATGTTCCAACTACAATTGTTAGAAAAATATAAACCTAAGTGCTTGTGGTTCGTAGCCTCTTGAAGAATGTGATTATTCAAAAGTAGAGGGGTGGACTGGCTTCAATGACTTTCTTTCGGTTTTCTGTGAATTAAATATAACACTCCACACGTGTGACCACTTACTAATAAGATCGAGATCCCTGTTCAAGACTGATGCTGCAGTTTCAGGAGTGTCAACAATTGTACAGATACTAGTGTCGTCAGCAAAAAAGGTTAATGCATGCACGCATATGTCAATAACTACTAGTATATCATTTGTGAATATTAAGAACGGAACAGGGACAAGAATGGAACCCTGGGAAACACCTGCCCCAGTAGTTGTCAACTCTGAGCATTCCCATTTAACACCACCCTTTGAACCCTTCACGATAAATAATTTTCATTTAATGGCAAGAGTTGTCCTGAAATACCATAATTACGTAATTTAACATGTTTAAACAGGAGTCCTTTGTGCCATAAGCGATCGAAGGCTTTGCTTATGTCACAAAATACAACTCGTATCTCTTTCCCTTCATCTAATTTTTAACGATGGTAATAGAGACTTTTTCTAAGAGCTTTTTATATAAGCTCGTTTAATCGTATGTAACTATGAGCGCTCTCTCTCTCTCTCTCTCTTAACGTTTCTCAATTTTTGTAGTATTGGCTTCGGAACAAAAGTGCTAAGTAAGAGGGCAATAGCTGAAGTTGGAGATTATAAAGGAGTCATTTTGGTAGGGTGATTTTAATGTGTGACCTATATTCGCCTGAGAACATTTAATTGTCGAACTCCTTACCTATATATATTTGTAATGTGATAGTTAAAATGTGACAAAAAATCAATTATGACACCAAGCAATTTTTTAACTTTTTTTAGCTTTTAAGATTGTACCATTTCAATCAAACGTGAGATTGCAGTTGTTGTTTACCTATAGCAATTGCTCGAAACTTGTCTGGACTCGCTATTTTATACAAAGCCAGTTGATTTAGTGCTTTGCTATCAAACACAAGTGTACTTTTTAAAACCAATTAATTTCATCAGCATGAGACACAGTCAGGCGCGTAGCTAGCCTATAAAGAATGTGGATTCAAAATAATCTAGGGGGGTCAGGGGGCATGCCCCCCCCCCTGAAAATTTTGAAATAAATGGTGCAATTTGGTGCGTTTTGGGGCATCCGGAGAGCTTTCTTGACCAACGAAAATCCATTTATTTTAGCATAAAAATGGAGATGAATAGCTATACTTTCGTTTATTTCAAAAAAAATTTTTTTTGTCAAAATAATGTGGATTCAGCTGCGTACTCGCGTATAGGCAGCTACGCGCCTGACAGTATCGTCATCTGCATAATTATACAGAGTCATTTAAAAATATGTTAAATAATACAGGCTCAAGAATTGAACCTTGAGGCGCACATTTCATCTTATTTAGATAAGAACTAGTACACTTTCTAATTAGTTCATTCGGTTTTCTATTTCATATTTAGGTAGTCAGAATATATAATTACTGCACTGTCGGATACTCAATAATGTTTCAGTCTCAATAGCAACAAGTCGTGTGGCAAATATTCAAACGCTTTTAGATCTATTAAGATAGGCCCCACGTAGTTATTGCTATCAAGTGCTGCTTTTCAGACTTCCATAAGACGGGGTAAGGTAGACTGACTAAGCCCAAGCCTGTCCTAAATGCTGTTAAATACGGGTTAATTTTTTTCCTAGGGTTCGACCCACAGATGCTCATCGCATCCACGTCTGATGGATTTTGAATGACCTCTCGTTGGTGGTTGCCTGGTTTTCTGCTACCGCACTTCACTGAAAACGTACTTTGGACACGCTTTTTTTACTATCGAATCAATAATTGACACATATTAATAAAAAAAAGTCTTTGCTGCCTTTATAGATTTAAAGAAAGCTTTTGATACTGTTTGGAGAGAAGGTCTATTTTTCAAACTGTATCAAAACCATTTTCCCAAACAGATTTTAAAAATTACACACTCAATGTATCAAGACCCCACTTATATAGAATCAAGTTCAAACAAGGACTAAGCAGAAGTTTTATTTTAAAATGTGGTGTTAAACAATGAGACGTACTAAGTCCTATCAATGATCTTGCTTCAAATTTAAATAATACACTGTCTGATCCAATCATTTTCAATTAACTCTCTTCTCTACGCAGACGATATTATTCTGTTGTCCAACACCTAAAGTGGCTTACAAAAGTCTCTCAATGTTTTAAATGATTTTTGTTAATCCTGGAAGCTAGAAGTAAACAAGCAAAAATCTAAAGTGATAGTATTTAATTCAAATGGTAAAACTTATTTAAACTCATTTAAAATCAATGATACTTATATTGAAACCGTAGTCATATTGTTATCTTGGCATAACTTTAAAGTATACAGTCAATATAAATGTCTCTACAAACTTATTAATTTAGAAAGGACGTAAGGCCTGGTTCAAAATAAAGAAAAACATCAGCCTAAATAATCCATGCAACTTACTAGAAAAACTTTTTGATACACTGATTTCACCAATAATTCTATATGGGTGTGAAGTTTGGGGGGCGGGGGGGGCCAATACTAATCTAAAAGTTACAGACCCCTATGAATATCTACATATTAAATTTATCAAAGAAATCTTAGGCATCCATAGCAAAGCAACAAATGTCGCTTGCTTATCTGAGCTTAACCGATACTCCTTAAGAGAAAATGTTAAATTTTTAATATTCAAATTTCGACAAAACCTTTCGAATTTAAACAAAAGTTTAGTTCACATTATTTTTAACAATCTTCCCTCGGGTAATATGTGGATGAAATCCACTAACCTTCAGAACTTCAGAACTTTATTTTCAACGCTCAAACACAATACAGTGCAACATGAGGTACAAAAGTAAACAAAACATATATACATATATAGCGAATTGAGCAATACACACTATGAATTACAGGGTACAATACATAAAAGATATAATAATGTTGAAATTTTTCTTATAAAAATTGACAGTTTTGATAATATTTTAGTGTTATATAAAGAAAATAAACCTGCCATTTTATGTACATTTGGTGGGTTCCAATAGTGTTTTGGAATAAATTTTCCCCTTAAGTTAGCTATAGTGTCATTATTACAAATAAATAAAATGTGATATTCGTCACACACAGCTTCGCTGCAAAAATTACATAACCTGTGTTTTTTGGAATTTTATTCCATCGACCTGTTTCAATTGGTAGCTTTAAATTTGATGTACGAAGTTTAGAAATAAATAATCTATTTTGAGGACATAGTCTTAACAAATATTCTTCTAGCTTAAACTCATTCTTGATAATTTTGTAAAAATCTCTCGAAGAATTTTCAATATAAAAAAAACACTTTTGAATCTTGCAACTTTTGTCTAATATCCTTTAAATTTGTTCCATGAAAAGAAAGTTGAGAATTAAATACATAAGGCAAACATACTTCATTAAAAATCGATTGCACATAGCTGACCCATTTGAAATTACAATGGATCGGAGAGCTAGAATTTAATTATATAACTTATAACACAACTAATTCTAAAAACTTAAAATATATTAGTAATTTTAAACACAGAATATATGATCAAGCTTTACAAAACCGAAGTAATATTTTGAAAAGAAATAAATTATCGTTCTATAACCTTTTTGAAAATACGTCAATTTAATCAAAGACTTCCATATGTGGATATCTGCAGATTCAAATCTGATAGATCTACTATTTGTAACTATAGATTAAGTGCCCACTGTCTAGCAATAGAAAGAGGGCGGTATAATAATATCCACAGAAATGAACGAATTTGTTTAAAATGTAATATGTCACAAATCGATGATGAAATGCACTTTTTCATCCATTGCCCTGTCTACAATATGTATAGACAAGATCTAACTCAAAAGGTCAAACATATTCATAAAGATTTCAATTCTAACTGAAGACAAAATGTCTTTTCTATTAAACAACAACTCTTTAATAATAATTAAAGCATTTATTGAATATATAAAAAAAATGTCAGGAGTTAAATTAACAGAAAAAAAATTAATAATTATAATTCCAAATGAATCTACTTTTCTCTACGTTACTGCCCCTCCAAGTATATAGTTCTTTGTTATAATTCAAACATTATTTTCAAAACTGCATCTTGGTGCAATTTTATATTTATTAACCAATAATGATGAATGGGCGTCGTATCGAGACCAAATTTCTATTGTTGTAGTCCCTACATTTTATGTTTTATAAACATTTATTGTAAATATGTTTAACCAGAGACATATTTATATGGTCAATAAATAAATAAATAAATAAATAAATAAATAAATAAATAAATAAATAAATAAATAAATAAATAAATAAATAAATAAATAAATAAATAAATAAATAAATAAATAAATAAATAAATAAATAAATAAATAAATAAATAAATAAATAAATAAATAATGCAGTCAGTTCTTTGTAACGGGACTAAGACACTTCCCGCTCTCTTTCCGAGTTCTTGAGATGTTATTATAAATAAACACGATTTTCAAAGTACAACATTTAATATGTCTCTAATATCAATTCATATAGATTCAAGTTGGTACAATATATTAACCATTGCGAAATGTATATTGGTCAGCACTTTAAAAGAATAAATATCATGTCTTACCTAAGTTGTAAGTGATTCTAAAGTAAAGTTTTAGGACGAACAAATATTATCGTCTTCTCAATAGTGAATCCCCGTCTCACTGAGCGTCTTGTTCCCGATAACGTCATGTACCCGACAACGTAACCCGACGGGACAACGGTAATCGGGCCTAGGCACCGATTCCAACTGGACTTGAACGAAATTCGAGGTTACGCCAAATTTACATTCAAAGAGCGAATTATAAATATTAATAGATATAAATAAGTTAATTAACCAGTCCCCCCAAATAGTTCATTCAAAAGTGCTTTCCATTACACTCCTCCCCTCTTAAGACCTAATGTGTACCGAAATTACACATTAGTCCAAAGAGTAAATTTAAATACGCAACAAATTAATAAATAACAACAAGTATTATGCATAATAAATATCAACAAATGACATAGCTGATGATATTGAACATTATTATACTTTCTGTAAGAATGTTCTTTAATAGAAATATTTTACTATTTTGACATATATTTCTAAACGAATTGTGCTCCGTGCACTATGTCCTCATAGTTTCTCCACCTGCCTAAGAAAACTATTGATTCGGACGTCAATCAATTGTAATTCACGCGAATGGGCGGGGTTAACTTGTAATCATTGATTGATCACTGCTGCGCTTTAAATAAGGTATTTTTATCCTAGTCAACGGAAGAAGCTGAGTGAAAGCCTGAAAATGTCCAGGTTTGGAAAGGAATACTTTACATCACAACGTGGCGGGGAATCATTTAATGTTCCATTAATGCCCTATTTTTCTTCCTGTTATAATTTTCCAAGTCAAGACAGTCAGTATAATAATTATGATAATGTTGTGTTTAGCATTCACTATGCCAAAATAGTGGC
The DNA here is from genome assembly GCA_944474755.1 of Limnoperna fortunei. Lineage (NCBI taxonomy): Eukaryota > Metazoa > Mollusca > Bivalvia > Mytilida > Modiolidae > Limnoperna > Limnoperna fortunei. The sequence continues at coordinate 2,742,256 of OX104118.1, read as the reverse complement.
CAGGGTTGAAGACATAGTGCACTTCCCTTCGGGTCGTGCACTATGTCTTCAACCCTGGCCACTATTTTGGCATAGTGAATGCTAAACACAACATTATTATATAAATATAACTGCTGTCTCCGTTGCTCATCAAGACAAATAAAGTTAAATTATGGAGCTAAATGATGCAAAGATATTCATGAAAATATAACAACTAACGATTAACACATTAAATATCATAATATAGTGTCCATAAAAGATAAAATGTCCACATAAATGTCACAACTTTAACAATGGTCATCTTCCAACATGGATAAGTAAAGTTCATCCCTATATTTAATTTCGGCAATTTGTCTCTTTAGTTCCCTGTTTTCGGCCTCAAGTTTTCTCCTGATCTCCCTCTCCCTTTGTTTATTAATGTCATTCAGTTCATCAAGTTTTGCTTTTGCGGCATTTCTGGCAGCACCAAAAGTTTCCAAAGAGTTGCAAAGCCAACGGAGGTATGCTTCCAACTCAGGTCTGCTTATATCTTCAGGTATTGGTTGTAGTTTAATTGCCTGGTAGTCCGAATAATTGGTTTGTGTAGAAGACGTACATGAATTTGTATCCGTTAACTGAACTTGACACCCAAAGTTGGTGTCTACAGGCAAGACTGGAAAAGCGTTTGACGACGAAGAACGAGCAGGACACCCTAAGTTGGTGTCAGCCAATGGCACCAAAATATTGGTTGGAAGTTCTGGTACTGGACACCCAAAGTCGGTGTCTATCTTTGTAGATGGATAGATGGCTGATGAACTGATCAAAGAAGAAGTCACTGGTACTGAACATCCTACGTTGGTGTCAACCACTGGAGCTTAAATCTTAGGAGAAGAGAGAACAGCCGTACGACACCCAAAATCCGGGCGGTATCTGTAGCTGTGTTTTGTCTGTGTTTACGTTCGTGTAACGTAATTCTTGAACTCAAAGAATGATGAGTAACATCTGGCTGGATGGGAAGTGGCAAAAGTGGAGGTCTTTTAGAGTTTAACGATACTTGGGTGATACTACTTAATGGCATGGCAGAAGGGACGCTGATGGTGAAACTCGGCGAGACAGGTTTTCTGGTGACAGAGGTTGAATTGGTGACTGAACAAAGGGAAACGGATGACTGTATTTTCTTGTTGTAGGATTCTTCGGTCTTACCAGTAAAGATATAATTTCCCGGGTTAACATACTGTTTGTTTTCCTTGACGACCTTTTCGCAATCTTCAGCCCTCGCATCCAACTCCTTTCCTTCTAAGAAGTGATCATACTTAAGGTGTTTCTTGATATCGGCTTTCCGTTTCCTTTGTACCGAGCATCTTGGCATACAACAATAATATACGAAAACCAAGAATAGATGTCTCTCATCCCAATGCCTTTGGTACTTTGTCTTCGATGAAAAGGTTGCATTCGAACATTCTTCCACTGGACATTTCATCACTCCGTCCTGACTGTATGTGAAAGGAGTACGGTTTTGTTCATTATCGAAGTCTCCTTCTGCATATAGTTGAAGTTCTTCCATACTGCAAGGGAAAAAAAATGCAAACAAAATATAAACCTGTTTGGTAGACTAATTTGTACTGATATATATGGCATGGTGTCGTGGTTTTAGGGTGTTAATACACCTGGCAGATATTTAGCCAGCTCTGAGGAACTCATGTTCAGTCATGAACTAACAAATAATTTAACCAGCTTTGTTTAATTCGCTTAGCTCATACAAATAGAACGTGCAGACACAAAAATAAAGAGGTTCACATTAACCTCAACGATATTTTTGATCGCCATGATCAAATTAATACAAGTGCCCTTAATTTGCAGTAATAGCATTTATTTGTAAATACATCTGCATGAATAGAGAACAATAAATAAATAAATCATGCCTAATATAAACAACAAAACATGGACTGAAATGACCTCATTTTCATGCCTGATCGCATGACACCTAAGCCATAATGTGTAGTACGAAATAAAGTCTTTGTGTGTGTAATGTACATGTACCATCGCTTAAACTACCCTCTTTTTTTTTGGAAAAAGAGAGTGAGAGAGCAAGAAAATTTAAGGTGAAAATCTGACTGGGGGCTTTATCTCTCTCCCCCTCCGACTACATTGTGGAAACACCGGGCTTTGCTTGTCACGTATTTGACACTCTTGCAACTCGTTTGAATAGTCAATGTTTGAGGTTGCGTGAGACTCGTATGTAGTCCCAAAAGTATTTTCTGATATTGGTGTTTTGTCTCTTGTTTTTAAGCACTTCAAATGATCAACATGCACAACGATGGATTTTAATGTCAGCGAATGTTTGATTTCATATGTAATATCAGACAGTTTACGCTGAACTATGTACGGCCCGGTCCACCCTAGGCCAAGCTTCTGATTGGCTTTTGGTGGATACCAACGAAGAACTTTACTCCCTATGTCAAAGGTTCTTGTTTTCAAGTGGTTGTCGTGGTATTTTTTCTGTTTTACGAAACTCGATTGGAGATGCTCGTGGGCTTTTTCAAATGCTCCATGCATCGCACTTCTCATCCATTCGACATACTTTATCGGACATAATTCTGGAGACTGTTGATGGTATACACCCGTTATAATGTCGATTGGGAGAGTAATCTCCCTTCCCAGCATCAGCAGGTTGGGGCTGCATTTAGTGCTTTCGTGTATGCACGAACGATAGGCCATCGTAAGATATGGAAGATGCTCGTCCCAGTCATCCTGTGCCTCATTTACAAACATAGCGAGCATTTGTTGCAACGTTCTGTTGTATCGTTCGACCATACCATCGGATTGCGGACGGTATGGTGTTGTACGCGATTTATCTATCTCCAATAGTTCGCACATAGTAGCAAACAACTTCGATTCGAATTCCCGACCTTGGTCGGTGTGTATGCGCGCCGGTACTCCGAAGCGACAAATAAATTCGCTAACTAGCTTATCTGCGACTGTCTGAGCACAGTGCTCCGCCAATGCATATGCCTCGGTCCATTTGGTAAAATAATCGGACACGACCATTATGTAGGCATTGCCATTACTGGTAACGGGAAGCGGACCCATAAGATCGATTGCAATACATTCCATAGGTCTATTCACGGAAACATGATGCATTGGTGATTTCCCAAGACCATAACCCGGCTTACGTTTTTGGCAAGAAGTACAAGTTTGACACCAACGTGATACGTCGTCACACATGCCTGGCCAGTAAAACCTGTTTCTGACTTTCCCGAGCGTCTTTTCACGGCCAAAATGTCCGGAGGTTCTACAATCGTGAAGATTCCGTAAAATTTCTTCTCTTACTGTTTTTGGAGCAACCAGTTGTCGAGTTGATGAGCCATCTTCGTTTAGCCATCGTCTAAACAGTATATCGTCTGAAAGTTCCAAATGTTCCCACTGTTTTAATAGGGCGCAAAATTCCGAATCAGGCGTGCTTATGTGCGGTTTATTTTTATGAGACTGTAGCAGTCTTATTACTGCCATGATAGTTTTGTCAGTTTGCTGTAGTTGTTTTAGTTCAGTGTTAGTCCATTTTTGTAACCAACTAAAATTGGGGGGGTTTTCGATTTCGTAACTCGTCGCCTCGATTTCAGTACCGATTTCGTCATTTGCGGGTTCCTTAGGTCTAGAAATAACTGACACGTTAATGTCTGATTCTTTACCGCTACTGGTACACTGTGGGCATTGATCCCTTGTACATTTTCGTCTAGGGCGTCTAGAAAGCGCATCCGCATTACCATGTAAAGAATCTTTTCTGTAACTGATTTCAAAATCGAAAGTGTCAAGCGTGGAAATCCAGCGTGCGACCATTCCTTCCGGTTCCTTGAAATTTTTCAACCAAGTGAGCGAGGAGTGATCAGTTCGGAGCAGAAAACGCTTTCCATATAGGAAGTGTTTAAACTGTTTCACGAAAACATTTACTGATAGTAGTTCCCGGAAAGTGGTACAGTACCTCATCTGGGCTTTTGACAAAGTTTTGCTTCCGTAAGCGATTACTTTTTCCTGTCCAGCTTGCTTTTGGGACAGAACTGCCCCAATACCGAATGAACTTGCGTCCGTATCTAAAATGAACGTATCAGTACTTGTAGGATACGCGAGAATGGGCGCCGATATCAATGCAGACTTTAACTTACTAAACGCTTCGTCACATTCTTTGGACCAAACGAATTTTTGGTTTTTCCTTGTAAGTTGAGTAAGTGGGAATGACATGGTCGAAAACGATTTAATAAATTTTCTGTAGTAAGATGCTATTCCCAAAAACGAACGGACTTCAGAAATATTATCTGGTTTCGGCCAATCTTTTACAGCATCAATTTTCGAAGGATCGCATTTTACTCCCTCCTTCGAAACAATATGTCCTAGATAGGACACTTCTTCTTGAAATAAGAAACACTTTTTGGGCTTCAGTTTTAAATTAGCGTCTTTGAATCGTTGAAACACTGTACGGAGATTTTCAAGAGTGTCTTCAAACGACTTGCCAAAGACAACCACGTCGTCAAAATAGACAAGGCATCTCTCAAAATGGAGACCGTTTAAAACGACGTCCATCAAGCGCTCAAAGCTGGCTGGGCTGTTGGCGAGTCCAAAGGGCATACATTTGAACTGGAATAAACCTCGGTGTGTTGTAAATGCCGTCTTTTGTCTGTCGTTTTCTGTGACTTTCATTTGCCAAAATCCGTTAGCTAAATCCATCACGCAGAAAAAACTGGACCCACCAAGTGATTCTAATGCTGTATCCATCCTCGGCAAGGGATAAGCATCCTTTTTGGTAACGGAGTTGAGTTTTCTATAATCTACACAAAATCGTGTAGTACCGTCTTTCTTTTTAACGAGAACAATGGGCGCTGCCCATGGTGAATTACTCGACTCAGCAACGCCCTGTTCGAGCATTTTGTCGATTTGTTCATCTGCTATTCCTTTCATGTGCATTGGAAGACGACGTGGTGGCAGTTTAATCGGTCTCGCGTCTCCCGTATCAATATGATGTTCCATTAAACTCGTCAGACCTAACCTACCATCAGGACCAACAAAGATGTCCGTATACTCGTGCACCAAATGTGTGAGTGCCAAACGCTGTTCTTGCATAAGAACTTTCGAAGTGTTTTCAATAAGAGGAATTAAGTAAGGCTGCAGTTCAACCTTTTGAGGTTTTATTGCTGAAATGCGATTACTGGGAGCCAATTGATCCCTATCAGCAGACTTATTATTTTGACTGGTTCCATATTGAACCACGTGTTCGATAGGGTGAATCGTTGCTACCTGCACATTTTTCTTTAGTATTTTGGGATATGGTGTAGGATTCAATATAGAAAACAGCACCGTTGGATTTGATGTGTCCGTGACTGCCCTTGGTAAAATAATATGTTCCCCCCCTCTGAATTTTTCCAGTGGCTCTAAACAGCCACCTGTTTTACCGGAGAAATGACCTCTTATCTCTCCATTTACAAAGATTTCGGTCCGCGCTGGAATGTGAATTGTTTCCGCGAGATGTACTCTAGCACACCTAACGGCTACATTGTTTTCTTTGAAAAGTTGAATTTGGGCTCTTGGGGAACTAATTTTCCCCTTACTTGTATCAATAACGAACTCGTTTTTAGACAGAAAATCCAGACCTAATATGCCTGGCATCCCCCCAAGTTCAGCTACTACCACAGAATTTGTAAATATTTTGCCATCTATAACTAAAGGTAGTTGAGTCCTTCCGAATACCCTTAACGGTTCACCGTCAGCAGTGACAAGTTTTGAGGTAATATTTGTTAGAGTGCATTTTATTTCATCGTGTATTTCTTTTGAAATAATAGTCACTGCAGAGCCAGTGTCAATTAACATATCAAACTCAATGTCAAACACAATAACTTTTGTAAACCAACAGTTTTGAGATATTGAAGACAAACGTATAATCGAAGGCCTATTTTCTTTTAAACATTCCTTAAAATCCACGTGGGCTGTACTCTCGGCCTCAAGTGCAGCCCTTTCTAGTTTGGATTCTTGTTTTGTTTTTGGATTTGTGTAGATATTCTATGTTCGTTTTGAATTGCTCCGCGACCATTGTTATATTGTCGTTCCGGACAATAACGGCTAATATGCCCCTCTGCTTGACAATTATAACACACAATCTTTTTATTTTCTTTAAGTACTGGTGTCCTTGTGTCATGAGCACCGCCACTAACGGAAGTAACCACAGTGGTGTTTGTCAAACGAGCAAGCGTTTGTTGGATTTGTTTGATGGATTCAACTAACTCAGGAATACTTGGTTCAGATTGTTTATCTGGACCTCTGTCGTGTTTTAAAGCAAACACATTTACTGCCTCCTCTGGTATTGGTTTTTTGTAACTGTTGTTTTGGGCCCCCTCAAAGGCCTCGTATTCAACAGCAAGTGAAATGGCCTTGTCCATGGTTGAGGGATGCGAAAACTGGACATACCTCTTTAAGTCTGGATTGTTCAAACCTGTGACATACTGCACTCAATAACGAGTGATTCGAGCATGTTCATTGGAATTTTAGGGAAGGCCCTACTTGCCAGTCTCTTTAGACAGCAACCATAATCAGTAACCGACTCATTTCGGTTTCTGCGTCTCGATCTAAACTCGCATCGGTACGCAGTTTCGCGTTCTGGTGGACAAAAACGTTGCGAGAGCGCCGACTTTAGTCTTGCGTAATTTGTCAGGTCGGTTGGAGAAAGTTCGCTCAATGCCCGCTGCGCATTACCTCGGAGACAAATAGCCAATTGTGTTGCTTTTTCATTATCGGACCATTCATTCCACAATGCAACTTGTTCAAAGTGACATAGAAAATCAAGCCATTCTGCATTTACCCCGTTAAATGTGTCAGGTTCTTTCTCTCTGCGACGAAGTATCCTGTATCCCGAATGTGGTACCCCGTTATTGACCGGTGATGTCATGTCTATTTGACCTACCCTCGAAGGCATATATACCCTCTCCCTCTCCGTATCAAAATTCAAGTATGGTATGCCATGGTTATTATGTGTGTTTATGTCTGGTTTGGTTTGTTTCATATTATGAAAATCCACTGAATTGTTGTCATTGTTAAGATGCACGTTTTTGCCTGTCGAATTTAAGGCGTTGTTTTGTAGACTGTAAGCATTTTTTTTAGCCATCATAATTTTTCCATCCAGTGGGACACATGAACTGTTGGGGTAAATTTTTTTTATGTCATTTTGTTGCAAGATCATATCGTCTTGACTAGGATTGAAATGTGCAATTCCTGCTTGGGGTGAACTTTGTGCAAACACTTTATAGTCAGTGTTGCTGTTGAATGTGTCTGCTCCATCGTAAACAGTGTTATGTTTTGTTTGTTCAGGCTTTTCAAAAATGAATGGGCTTTGTAAATTTACTGACTTAGCTTTGTCGTATGTTTGTGTGTCACTGTTTTGGAACTGATTGTTTGAATTATTGTTCATGGCACCCTGACCCTTAATACTAGTTACAACCCTCTCATTTGGGTGAATTTGTTCATAGAATACCCTTTCAGGTGTACTTAATGTATCATAGAAATTTTGGTTTTTTATTTCTAAATCCTTCTGGGGGCCTCTTGTACATTCCGATTCGATAACGAGTACACTCTGATTCACAACGTTAACGTCATTTTCAACGTTACGCTTTATGTGTAGTGTGTGTGTTTGACCGTCAACTGTATTATCCAACAAATAGGTCGGATATTTTGTATGATATACATTCTCTTCATGATCTACTGAGAATGAGCTTTCAAATGCTTGTCTTTGTGGTTCCATAAGTTTTGGCTTTTGTGACCTGAATTCATTTTGAGTTGATTTTGTGTACTGACATAAATTGTCAGACTGTGTATTGTTTTGAGTAAAAGGTAACACACCGTTTTCTCGTGTTTCCACACTGAAATTTTGTGGATATAACCCGTTATATAGGCCTACATACTGCTCTGGTAAGTGAATTTCTTTTTCTTTTTCAAAGTTTGTATTTTGTACATGTTTTGTGTTTTCATTTTCAGTATTTTGTCCTACAAAACTAGGAGAAAGTAAACGAAACAATCCATTTCCAAAATTTTCTATTATTTTTCTAGCCGACGCCATATTGTGTCGAATAACAGCAATATTTATAAACTTTATTAACTTCTAGATCGTGTTTTTTTTTCTTTTCCTTTTTTTTATATATCCCGGACGAGCCCCCAAAAATATGTAACGGGACTAAGACACTTCCCGCTCTCTTTCCGAGTTCTTGAGATGTTATTATAAACACGATTTTCAAAGTACAACATTTAATATGTCTCTAATATCAATTCATATAGATTCAAGTTGGTACAATATATTAACCATTGCGAAATGTATATTGGTCAGCACTTTAAAAGAATAAATATCATGTCTTACCTAAGTTGTAAGTGATTCTAAAGTAAAGTTTTAGGACGAACAAATATTATCGTCTTCTCAATAGTGAATCCCCGTCTCACTGAGCGTCTTGTTCCCGATAACGTCATGTACCCGACAACGTAACCCGACGGGACAACGGTAATCGGGCCTAGGCACCGATTCCAACTGGACTTGAACGAAATTCGAGGTTACGCCAAATTTACATTCAAAGAGCGAATTATAAATATTAATAGATATAAATAAGTTAATTAACCAGTCCCCCCAAATAGTTCATTCAAAAGTGCTTTCCATTACATCTTAATAACAGACACATAATCCTCCTTAGATAAAAAAAGAAGAGGGTGTAAGAACAATCTCACAAGTATTCAATGATTTGTTAGAAAATCTAGCTTTTTATTTTTATTTATTATTTTATTTGTCGAGGGCGTGGTGTGTTTTCAGAACTCTTGAAAACCCTACTAGCAACAGTTTCATCCAAATAAAAATGCATAAATTACCAATCTGTATCACTTATGTGCTTGAAATGACAACTAAACATAATGTAAAACACTCAGATGAGATGGACTAGTGGCCTGATGAACGATCAACATGTACTAACTGTAACTTGTTTTTACTGCTGTTAAATTGAAGATATTTCTAATTTAAGCAATCAGACAATGGATATTTTAAGAAAAATTAAACCAAAGAATTCAAAAAGTGAAAAAAGCGGACACGAGAGTAAGTATTGTATCTCAATCCACTCCTTCAAATAAGTTCTTAACTTGACTCGGTTACCATAACTTTTTATGGATTATGGTTGTTTATTTTGAAATTGAATTAAATTTTATTTTTCTTTTATTTGCTTTTTAAAATTTTGTATAAAAATAATAGCTAAATACATCGACATATTTTGTTTGCACACACTAGCAGTGATCTCTAAAATAGCTACTCATTTATGCAATATTATTTTTAGCTACAAATTGATGACTTTCCAATTTGAAAATCGCCACCTAGTGTCCACTTCCGGTACTAAAAACTGCGGCTACAGTCGCAGTTTGTTCTATTGAAAACTTATGAAATGGACAATTACCTTTGATAAATTTTAATGCTTAATGTTAATTACTGGTGTCAAAATCTAATTGAAGATGTTATTAAAACCCCATGCTTGTGTAAACATGATTGTTAATTAATTATCCATAATGTTTATTACCCCATTTACCTGACGCTAATCAAAGGTAGAACCCCAGCTGTTTTATAGCTTAATAAAACAAGCTTACCATTGACAAACATGTTCAAATATTCAAACTCACCTGTTGCCTATGGCTATAGTAACATCTACTAATGAGGATAATTAGATAATTTAATTGGCATAGACGAACAATACAAAAAACAATGCAAAATCTTTATTTCAATGTCATAGTCTTTTAGTGATGATAGCCGTAGTTTTTTTAACTGGAAGTGAAAAGGGAGATAAGTCATGTAAAACTGGAAATGGGTCAATTGACGACTTTCCAATTTGAAAATCGCCACCTAGTGTCCTTTTCTGGTACTAAAAACTGCGGCTACAGTCGCAGTTTGTTCTATTGAAAACTTATGAAATGGACAATTACCTTTGATAAATTTTAATGCTTTATGTTAATTACAGGTGTCAAAATCTAATTGAAGATGTTATTAAAACCCCATGCTTGTGGAAACATGATTGTTAATTAATTATCCATAATGATTATTACCCCATTTACCTGATGCTAATCAAAGGTAGAACCCCAGCTGTTTTATAGCTTAATTAAACAAGCTTACCAGTGACAAACATGTTCAAATATTCAAACTCACCTGTTGCCTATAACATCTACTAATGAGGATAATTAGATAATTTAACTGGCATAGACGAACAATACAAAAAACAATGCAAAATCTTTATTTCAATATCATAGTCTTTTTAGTGATGATAGCCGTAGTTTTTTTAACTGGAAGTGAAAAGGGAGATAAATCATGTAAAACTGGAAATGGGTCAATTACTTTTTTATAGACGTAGCTACAAAAAGTTCCCATTACTCGTAATGAAGCAAGCTTGGAGTGATTCACGCCCAAGGGTTTTATTCATATAATCACCTATTGAACTGTTTCCCTGAATTGACGACTTTCCAAATTAAAAAACGCCACCAAGTGTCCACTTCCGGTACTAAAAACTGCGGCTACAGCCGCAGTTTTTCCTGTTGAAAACTTTTGAAATGGACACCTTATTACAGAACTGTAGTTTTACACTTTATTTGAAATCATGGCATAGTTGTCAAAATTTGAATTCCATAAGTGCATAATTTCTGAATCGATTTGGAAAATAATATGTTCATCCAGATTAAGTTTTTCTGATTTATTGCATTAGCTGGGATAAAATTTTTACTGATATATACCATTCAACAATTCTACACTCCACAATTTCAATTTCGTCAACAATGACATGATTACGAAAAGTGTTAAAATTGTTTAATTAGACATTGTAGAAATGTCAGCAGAACAACGGAGACAGGAAAAAATTAAACAAAAGATAGCAGTTTAATAGTGGAAAATATGTATAAATCCCAAGAGTGTTTTTGCTCCATTACGAGTAATGGGACCTCTTTGTATCCCTGTCCATAAAAAAAAGGAGCTACATTACTGTAGCTCTATTATTGTATAAAAATACAGTCGAACTTCGATGGCTCGAACTCGAAGGGTCCGACAAAAATAGTTCGAGAAATCGGGAGTTCGAGAAACCGGGGCTTGTGATGTCCGGAAATGATTCATGTGCGAACCGGAAACGATATCGGTTTATATATTTCTGTTAATTTCCTGTGTAACATTGGATTAATAAAATTGTGTTTCTTCATTGCATTTCATATATAAATCTTATTTTTAAGTACGAATTTTTGTTTTTATTAAAATAAAAATGTTTACTGTTATATTTCTTGCTTAATTTTGTGCACGAGGATTGATAAGTATTATTGCATTACGTAATTATGTCAATGACCTCGATTCGGATTTGATAGCAATTTATTGGCGCACATTTTAATTAATTAAAAACTACTTCAACAAATTTGCCTACAAAGGAGTACATAAATACAAATTGATGACATTAGGTTAATAATTAGGGATTATATCATTAAAGATCAAGCTTGGCATTTTACAGGTATGGCTTCGATCTTTACACCTTTTACGACCAATTAGTCATGCAAGCTGTCAATAATTTTAGTTCGAGTTATTCTTGGGTTTTTCAATGGATTTTTAGTATTGGGACTACCGATTTAGTTCGAGTTTTCAAGAAATCGGTGTTCGAGAAATCAAAGTATTTTAACATTGATTATATAGGGGGAAAGTTCCGTAGATAGTTGTTCGAGAAATCCCGGGTGTTCGAGCCATCCCAGTTCGATCTACTGAAGTTCGACTGTAATTATCGTAAGTTTACTATACTAGTATATCATGCCTTAACCTGTTCTCGATAGTCGTACACAAATTCATTTTGTCATAAAACATGGATTTGCATGTCTTTTGTTTGTCGACAATTTCCCTATAGGACGCCACTTTGCTCCTAGAGAATGAAAAAATCAGCATGTCCCACATTTAGACAAGTAAAAGTCTCCCAACTGCACAGTACTATATATTCCGATATCTTTCCATAATCCCAACATTTCTTCAACTTAGACGAATCCATCCTTTTAAGTCAATGCTCCAATTTAAACAAATATTATATGAAGAACATTTTTAATTACAGTTTATGGCATTTTATTGTCAGAATTGCCCTAGATAGTTAATTAAACATACATATCGAGAACTGGTGACGAAGTATACATTATGTCAAAAATGAGGTTGTTCACAAAATTTTAAGATCTTTGTAATAACTGGATGCTTACCTGTAATTGTTTGCAAGTGTGTCAGAGTTGATCTATGAATTAAACGGGTAAATTGATAAATAATATGTATATAGTTTTATTCCATAATATCATGCACTATTGAGAGCCGGCAAAACCAGGATATATATTATGTTTGTGAAAAAAGAAAAGTATTAAATGAATGGTTTTCAGGCGCAGTGTACTGTGTGCATCCCATATATACCCAAAACAAATTTTAAGTTATAACTTATTGTTTGTGATTTAGATTCTGATATATTAGTATTATTTTAAAGGATACACAATGTATGTTAACAGTGGCAGATCAAGGGGATGTCTTTGTCCCACTTATGAAGCAGAATCTATCAAATGTATCCATAGTCCCCCCCCCCCCCTCTTTAAATGAGAAATCCTGCATCCGCCACTGATTTTGCAAGATCTTATTACTTTTTTCCTAGAAATTTATATTTTCTGTGATGTAAAATGTGTAACCCGACCTGAGAAATAATGTATAAGTTTTGAACTGCTTTAAACTTATTGTATTTTTGTGTTTTCTCTCATTTTTAGTGGCCTTTTTTAATAGTTACATGTATTGTGTGTTAGTTACGTTCTTTGTCATTGTAAATTTTTTGTTGTTTTTTGGAAATATTTTACAGGGTATAGGACAACACTTTTGTATAAAAATAAATTTTTCACAAATGAAGCATGAACACATTTTACCGTAAATTGTATAGAACAATTAGTCTTATTGGTTAGAAAATGTTTTGAAGTTTTATTTCAATCAAAGATTAGTTAAATTTTGTCTTCTTCTTATAATTTGTGGTCTTCATAAAATTTGCAGAGCTTGGAGAGGGCTGGAATGAGAATAAGGAAGCTGTTAGTGATGGACTGACATTTCATTTAAAGTTCATTGGGTCAACTCTTATTGAAGAGGCAGAGGAAGGAGGCAGTTACAGAGATGGACAGAGTGAAAAAGCTGTCAATAATATTGTTGCAATGGTATTCTATTTATTTTGTTGAGTGTTTTTGGTTTTTTTCGTTAACATACAAATGTAATTAGTACATAAGGTAGAGCAGAACAGACATTCCTGAACACATTTCAGTAGGATTACATAATTGGTCACATGTAAAGATTGATTTTAAGAATAATAAGGTGTTTATCTCGGGGTCATATCTTGTGACTACACTTGAGTGGCCATTTCATTTTACGGAATAAAGGATTGATTATACAGTGTTTATCACAAGATCATATCTAAAAAATACACTTGCTTATTTGTATCAGTTATACTGTACATCCTGTCGATAATCTCCCTGATCTGCTAACATTACTGTTCTAGTTTTGCCTTTCTGCATATGTACACTGTACATGTATATATATACTTAATAAAGGATGTTGTTTTTAAGACTTGGAGAGTGTAATATTTGAAAAGAAACATGAACATTATTCATGAAATGTTTCTGTATTCTACAGCTGTACTTTTTCAATTAATGCAGTCACTAATACCTGCATGAGACTGATGATCTTTGGTGGTTGGATTGTTTGTATGGGGTTTTTACACCACTTACAGCAATTTTCACTAAATTATGGTGTTCAATGTTTATTGGGGATGGAAACTGGAGATGGTACACTGTAAACACAGTGACTGTCAGTAGGAAAGGAAAACTAAGTTTTTGTCAATCAGTGTTGGAGTACAGCGCACCCTGTCCACAATAAGGATTAGACTTGTAATCTCTGCCTTGAAAATCACGTAATCAACAGTAGATTACTAGCCACTAGTACCATCACCACTTGTCCCCCGAGGCCCCCCTCCCCCAAAGCACTTAATATAATTTACACAAACAAATATACATGTATGTTGCATCATCACCATCTAAAAAGAACACTTGTACAACTAATATTTACTATGTAGAAAACAATATAATTGAATAATGGTGCATGTAGGTGGAAAACTGAATACATCTACACTTGAAAAATAAAGGGTAAGCAAACGTCATCAACTATTAAAATCTAGAAAAAACTGTTTTAAGTGGAGTAAAAACGGTGCTAAGTAACAGGGAAGCTATTCAAGACCCATATTAACTTCTTCAGCAACAATAAAAATGATTAATTGACTTAAATTTGATGTTGCCAAGTGGCCAAACATGACATGTAAGAGTGTCCATTTTTTTCACTCTCCACGGATAGTGTCAATGTAAATAAACCAATCAATATGTTGGCTTTAATATTAATACTCTTTATAACTTTATCTAACTCAGCAATTTTTCAATTTTTCAGGACAGTATATTTGATTGGGTGGAAGGACTTGACATGTAATTTTGATTCATACAAGCTTTCCATTCATGTTATCTTACAAAGTGAGAGTTTGAGTCTCACTGCGGGCAGGCTATAGTCCTTTTTAGAAAGTATTTTCCGGACTTGCGGACCTGAGAAATCTTTTACTTATTTACTACAGGTTTACGACTTCCGGGTCGGCCTCGCCATTGAAAATCTGTTGAAATTAACTAAATTAGTCAACCTGTTAAAACATTTTTAATCTCTCTGCCAAAGTCTTAAACTACTAAAACATACGTTAACATCCCAGACTTCACTCCAAACCAGTTTATTTGAATCAGAAAGGGGAAATTACGCCAAAAACGGATAGGGATAAATTTATGTTTTCCTTAGCTCAACGTTGATCACACAATGTGGCCGACCCACAAAGGGAAATTACTCTTGCAAAAATTAAAATAGAAGAATCGGAATCGGAAATCCGGATGACTTTTTCAAAAGGGCTATACTCAACTCCAATCTTAATTGACAAGGATTGCCAGTTTTCCTACCACAGGTCCGTGTTCTCTCAGTGAACTCTGGTTTCCTCCCCCAATAAAACTGGACACCATGATATAGCTGAAAAATTGCTGAAAGTGGCGTTAAACATCATCCTAACAAACAGAACAAAGTAAGATATGAAACCACCTTTAAATTGGTTGATTAGGGGGATGGGGTCAGAAGTATACCAGAGTCCCCTTGGTAGCTCTATCCCCTGATAGTTCCTGTGATTAGGGGGATGGGGTCAGAAGTATACCAGAGTCCCCTTGGTAGCTCAATCCCCTGATAGTTCCTGTGATTAGGGGGATGGGGTCAGAAGTATACCAGAGTCCCCTTGGTAGCTCAATCCCCTGATAGTTCCTGTGATTAGGGGGATGGGGTCAGAAGTATACCAGAGTCCCCTTGGTAGCTCAATCCCCTGATAGTTCCTGTGATAAGGGGGATGGGGTCAGAAGTATACCAGAGTCCCCTTGGTAGCTCAATCCCCTGATAGTTCCTGTGATAAGGGGGATGGGGTCAGAAGTATACCAGAGTCCCCTTGGTAGCTCAATCCCCTGATAGCTCCTGTGATTAGGGGGATGGGGTCAGAAGTATACCAGAGTCCCCTTGGTAGCTCAATCCCCTGATAGTTCCTGTGATTAGGGGGATGGGGTCAGAAGTATACCAGAGTCCCCTTGGTAGCTCAATCCCCTGATAGTTCCTGTGATTAGGGGGATGGGGTCAGAAGTATACCAGAGTCCCCTTGGTAGCTCAATACCCTGATAGTTCCTGTGATAAGGGGGATGGGGTCAGAAGTATACCAGAGTCCCCTTGGTAGCTCAATCCCCTGATAGTTCCTGTGATTAGGGGGATGGGGTCAGAAGTATACCAGAGTCCTCTTGGTAGCTCAATCCCCTGATAGTTCCTGTGATTAGGGGGATGGGGTCAGAAGTATACAGGGGTCACCACACTCTAAAAAAGTAGGGAGAAGTGACTTCTCCCTGGCAGCCAAACAGGGAGAAGTCAGGCCCTGGTAGGGAGACTTCAGGAAACACTAGGGAGAAGTCAGGGGGACCGTACAAATAATTAATTTTGCAGTAGTTACATACATTTTTCATTATTTACATCAATTTCCAGGATTATTTCTCTTTTTAAACCATAACACACTTAGATTCAGTTTTTTTTTCTTTCTTTTTCATTATTATTCATGGTATTCATGGTATGCAATATCAAACAGCACATAACCTTTATCATTAATCAATGAAAAAATATAGGGACTATTTTTCTATCTACTTTAGTACTTGTGGCCATACAAGGTATTCACAAATAAAAATAGATCAACAAAAATATTTGTATATGTGTAGACATAAACTTCATTTATGAGTACAATATTCTTTGAAAGAACTGAAGTTTGACACCAATTAAAAGTGTTTGTTTATAAAAAAAAATTACGATTTTTCATTATGGGCCGTTGTACATTACTTTTCTTCGTTGTCACTTCCGGTAATTAGTCATATCCGGTAAATAAACAAATGGCGCGTAATACGTCGTTTTCAAGATATAATTGCTCTCGTTAAAGGAGGTGGAAATTGTAATACTGATCACGTGACGTCATAAAAAATTTAGGGCACTTTTAGTTTAAAACGGTGACACTTGACACGGAATGGGACGGCGTAAGAAAGACGATTTAAAACGAAACCTGTGCTGTGTTGTGCGGGGGTGCAACGCCAACACGTAACATAAAATTTATGGAAAGGAGTCAAGTTTTATTCCGTTTTATGACGTTCACATGATGTTAAAGACGGTACGTTGAGGAAAGTGCCCTAAATAAAATCACGTGATACCATTACTCACGTGATATGATACGTCTAACTACCTATCGTGAAAACGACGTATACATTTGAAAGACGTTAATCGTTTGAAAATATGTTAAATACGCATATTGTTTGCCGTTTTTTTATTGGAATAACACATTTACTGATAAATTGGTAATCTGGGTGAAGTATTTGGACCAGATTTACAAGTATCTTATGTGAACCATCGGGCGACTTGAGGGAAATGACAGGGCGACTTCGACTTCGCTTTTGAGGCGCCTTAGGGCGACTTCATGTAATAGTAGGGCGACTTTGTCGCCCACTTCGCCCAGTGTGGTGAGCCCTGAGTATACCAGAGTCCCCTTGGTAGCTCAATCCCCTGATAGTTCCTGTGATTAGGGGGATGGGGTCAGAAGTATACCAGAGTCCCCTTGGTAGCTCAATCCCCTGATAGTTCCTGTGATTAGGGGGATGGGGTCAGAAGTATACCAGAGTCCCCTTGGTAGCTCAATCCCCTGATAGTTCCTGTGATTAGGGGGATGGGGTCAGAAGTATACCAGAGTCCCCTTGGTAGCTCTATCCCCTGATAGTTCCTGTGATTAGGGGGATGGGGTCAGAAGTATATACCAGAGTCCCCTTGGTAGCTCAATCCCCTGATAGTTCCTGTAGACACTTGTTAGGATCTGCCGTACATACCATTATGTCTTTGTTAACAGGCAAAGGCAGCCAAATCTAAGCTAAGAAAGGTTACATTAACGACATCACCAGTAGGAATCGAAGTCAAAGATATGTCTTCCAAGGAAACAGTCATTGAATGCAGCATATTTAGGTTGGTATTTTTAGTTTACATGCACATAAGCTATATTTTGTTCAATTTTCCTTTGATCATGCATTCTGAGAAATTCTCATTTCAGTCTACTTGCGAGATTGCTAAACAGCCTAAACTGTACTAGCTATATATGGATAATATATTTTTTTCCTTTGATCATTCATTCTGAGAAATTCTCATTTCACTCTACTTGCGAGATTGCTAAACAGCCTAAACTGTACTAGCTATATATGGATAATGTAATTTTATTCTTGACCAAGAAATACAGACTTAATTAAACAATCTATTGCTAATTAATGATACAAATTGAATATATTGTTTTACTTTGAGTCAATGTTAACAGATTTGAGCCAAAAAAGTTAGTTACTCAAATATTATTTCCGATGTTTAACGAACATTACCGAGGTCTTCTCCATTGAAAAACACTGGACATCCGGGACACCAAATATGATTATACTGTTTGATTTTTAATTCCTGAATCTCGTTTTCCATCTCGTTGCAAGTGGTTTGATGAATAATTTCAATGGAAATAAAACAAGCAATAATGTAGATATATTATCTAGTTTCTATCTGAAGCATTGTTCATCTGGAGTGCGGGAGTTCATGGGTTTAATCTCCAATCAGCCCAAACTGTATAAAGAGGTTGTTACTTTGTTCTTCTGTGTAGAACGAATAATCGTACCCTCGCTTTTTTTTTGGAGAGGGTAAAAATTTAGTTCCATTACTCGTAATGTAGCATAGCGAGAGTTAATCACTCCCGGCACTTTGATGTCCAAAAGAAGTTGCATATACAATCAGACATGGTCGATCTTGATATCTTTCGACAGCGTCACCATTTTTTATTGGTTTCGTGTTTAAAATCAATTGATACCTGATGATAGTTATGCCGTTTTTAATAACCCACTGTGCGTTGTGTATTAATTGATATTCGTGTCTCTTTTAAATTACGTTTACTACATGAAAAACATTGAGAAAACCGAAACTGAATGGCGTGTTGCATCTTGGGTAATACATATGTAAATTAATGGATTCTTACTACAGAATGGTTGTTATAGTTTGCAAATTAGCACGTTAATAAAATTAGGTCACATTATCCATATATGGCCAAATGATCAACATAGCATTTCCACGTGCATCTTGAAAGACGACAAAAGAAATTTCTTCAATAATGATCATTTCCCGTTAGTTTCGCAAGGTCTAAAGCTTTAATAACTTAAAGACGATGAATATTATGTTTGAATTTTGTATAAAAAGACCGAAGTTAAAAATTTTTATTTGCTACATTACGAGCAATAGGACTGAATTCTGCCGTTAATCCGACAAAGCACAAAACTAACTTTTGATTAAAACGGCATTAAGATTCAGCCTAGCTTCTGTGGTAATCCCACCACGTTGTTCTATTGCAAAGCTACATTTAACTCATCAAAATACTGTTATTATGATATAATGGAAACTAGCCATTAGTGTTCAGCTAATACATGTTATATTTAACTGTTTTAATAAGGAAAAAATTTTAATTATGGCACAACTTCTCTACATCCATAGTACCGTACTTCCGTCAGATTATCAGAGTTCGACAAAAGCAGTTCAACTAGTAACTCCAGTGTCCTGGCTTGTTGGTCTGCTGATATTGTTTGTTTTGTTTTAATGGTGTTTAATGCCACCTTTTAGCAACTTTTCCACTATATTGTACCATCCAGTTTTTTATTGGTGGGAGGTAGTAGAAGTACCTATAGAAAATCTCAACCATCGGTAGGAAAACTGGCAATTCTTGTCAATGAAGATTGGATTTGTGCACATCCTACCCATGGAGAGACTGAAACCTGCAACCTCAGTGTTGACAAGCCCGTGATTAATAGTAGATGTCTTAGTACCTTCACTTAGTCAACAAGGCCCCAGGTTGTCTGAGAAGCATACACATCAAACAAAGCACAACATAAAGTTTTATTCTGGCAATGACATGGCTTAAACAAACCTGCTCACTTACCATTGAACAGCTTAAACAAACCTGCTCACTTACCATTGAACAGCTTAAACAAACCTACTCACCATTGAACAGCTTAAACAAACCTGCTCACTTACCATTGAGCAGCTTAAACAAACCTGCTCATTTACCATTGAACAGCTTAAACAAACCTGCTCACTTACCATTGAACAGCTTAAACAAACCTACTCACTTACCATTGAACAGCTTAAACAAACCTACTCACTTACCATTGAACAGCTTAAACAAATCTACTCGCTTACCATTAAACAGCTTAAACAAACCTGCTCACTTACCATTGAACAGCTTAAACAAACCTACTCACCATTGAACAGCCTTAACAAACCTGCTCACTTACCATTGAACAGCTAAAACAAACCTGCTCACTTAACATTGAGCAGCTTAAACAAACCTGCTCATTTACCATTGAACAGCTTAAACAAACCTGCTCACTTACCATTGAACAGCTTAAACAAACCTACTCACTTACCATTGAACAGCTTAAACAAACCTACTCACTTACCATTGAACAGCTTAAACAAATCTACTCACTTACCATTAAACAGCTTAAACAAACCTGCTCACTTACCATTGAACAGCTTAAACAAACCTACTCACCATTGAACAGCCTTAACAAACCTGCTCACTTACCATTGAACAGCTTAAACAAACCTGCTCACTTACCATTGAACAGCTTAAACAAACCTACTCACTTACCATTGAACAGCCTTAACAAACCTGCTCACTTACCATTGAACAGCTTAAACATACCTGCTCACTTACCATTGAACAGCTTAAACAAACCTGCTCACTTACCATTGAACAGCTTAAACAAACCTGCTCACTTACCATTGAACAGCTTAAACAAACCTGCTCATTTACCATTGAACAGCTTAAACAAACCTGCTCACTTACCATTGAACAGCTTAAACAAACCTACTCACTTACCATTGAACAGCTTAAACAAACCTACTTACTTACCATTGAACAGCTTAACAAATCTACTCACTTACCATTAAACAGCTTAAACAAACCTGCTCACTTACAATTGAACAGCTTAAACAAACCTACTCACTTACCATTGAACAGCCTTAACAAACCTGCTCACTTACCATTGAACAGCTTAAACAAACCTGCTTCACTTACCATTGAACAGCTTAATCAAACCTACTCACTTACCACTGAACAGCAATATTTTTTTAATTTTTTTAAAATGACATTTATATACATGTACTGGTACTTATAATGTCAGTTGTAGAAAAATGGAATGTGTAAGAAGATAAATGAAGATAACTATATTTATCATTTACAGAATATCCTTTTGTTCTGCTGACAAGAACCACGAGAAAGTTTTTGCATTTATGGCGAGAAATTCTATCAATGAAACAATGGAGTGTCATGCCTTCCTCTGTGCAAAGAGAAAAATTGTAAGTGTTTAGACATTACATGAATATATTAATGACATTTATATCTTTTTAGCTCACCTGACCCAAAGGGTCAGTGTGAGCTATTCTCATCACTTTGCGTCCGTCGTTGTCGTCGGCCGTAAACTTTTTACATTTTAATCTTCTTCTCCACAACCACTTGGCCAATTGGAACCAAACTTGGCAGGAATGTTTATTGGGTGGTTCTTAACAAAGTTTGAGTTTTTGGTGCTGATCAAATATGAAACATGGCTGCCAGGGCCATTAATGCGTTCTGATTGGCTGAAATTCAAAAATCTTCTTCTCATAAACTGCTTGGCAGATTGATTTGAAATATTGCAGAAATGTACCTTAGATGGTCCTCTACAAAGTTTGAGTTTTTTGTGCCGATCCAAAATCCAAGATGGCCGCCATCGCAGGACATAGTTTAACATAGGACGCTATAGGAAAAACATACAAACAACTTCTTCTATGAAACTGTTCCACACAATGAAGCCAAATTAATAAGGAAATGAAGGTTGCATAATTATCTTATTATTTTGGGTTTTTCGAGCCAATTGCAAATTCAACATGGCTTCCAGGGCCGTTAATGTGTTCTGATTGGCTGAAATTCAAAAATCTTCTTCTCATAAACTGCTTGGCAGATTGATTTGAAATATTGCAGAAATGTACCTTAGATAGTCCTCTACAAAGTTTGAGTTTTTTGTGCCGATCCATAATCCAAGATGGCCGCCATCGCAGGACATAGTTTAACATAGAACCCTATGGGAAAAACATACAAACAACTTCTTCTCTGAAACTGTTCCACACAATGAAGCCAAATTATGAAGAAATGATTAATGGATATTTATCTTATTATTTTGAGTTTTTTGAGCCAATTGCAAATTGAACATGGCTTCCAGGGCAACTAATGGGTTCTGATTGGCTGAAATTTCAAAAATCTTCTTTTTACAAACCGCTTAGCAGATTGATTTGAAATATTGCACAAATGTACCTTAGATGGTCCTCTACAAAATATGAGTTTTTTATGGCGATCCAAATTCCAAGAGGCCACCACGGTGGAACACAGCTTAACATAGGACCCTATGGGAAAACCATACAAACAGCTTCTTCTCTGAAACTCAGTTCCACACAGTTTAACCAAATACTGCAGAAGTGAATCTTAGATAGTAATCTTATTATTTTAAGTATGTTTCGAGCCGATAGGAAATTCAACATGGCTGCCAGAGCTGCAAATGCGTTCTGACTGGCTGAGATTTTAAAATTCGTTTTCTCACAAACAGCTTGGCAGATTTTAGGATATGTGATATTGTATGGTTCTCTACCAATTTTGAGTTTTTTGTTTCGATCCAAAATACAAGATTGCTGCCACTATGGAACATCACTTAACATACTAACCTATGAAAAAACATAAAAACTGCTTCTTCTCAGAAACACTCCTACTGCTGATTGTAAATTCAACATGGCAACATTCATAGAAACAGCATCTTCACATAAACTCTTTAGCATTTAATATCAAAATTTGCAAGAAAAGTCTTGTCTTAAAAAGTTTTTTTGTAAGTCAGGTGAGCGATACAGGCTCTTAAGAGCCTCTAGTTTTTTGTTGCCTTTATTTCAATATTATTTTGAGTAATAAACGGCCATGTCTTGGTAAATCTTTTAATTTTAAACAATTATTGTTTTTTTTTTACTTAAAGTTAGTTGAATAGTAAATTACAATGATCATTGTACAACTATAGAGAAGATGTTAATTATATGTATAATAGGCATACATGTAGTCTAGTTAAATTTTGTTGTTGTTGACAGGCTCAGGCCGTGACTCTGACTGTATCTAAAGCATTTGAATTGGCCAGTGATAAATGGAACGCTCAAAATGAAAACAAGTGTACTGTAAGTTTTAGTGGGAAATAACTTTTCTCGATCTGTACATCTTTATGAATAGATATATCGTGGAATTTCCTTAGGAAAAATAAATTGTAACGTTTCAGAGGCTCTGTAGGGACAAAGTAGTTAAATTGTAATGTTTCAGAGGCTCTGTAGGGACAAAGTAGCTAAATTGCAATGTTTCAGAGGCTCCTTAGGGACTAAGTACCTAATTTGTAAATGTAATGTTTCAGAGGCTCTGTAGGGACTAAGTAGCTAAGTTGTAATGTTTCAGAGACTCTGTAGGGACTAAGTAGTTAAATTGTAATGTTTCAGAGGCCTCTGTAGGGACTAAGTAGCTAAATTGTAATGTTTCAGAGGCCACTGTAGGGACTAAGTAGCTAAATTGTAATGTTTCAGAGGCCTCTGTAGCTAAATTGTAATGTTTCAGAGGCTCTATAGGGACTAAGTAGTTAAATTGTAATGTTTCTAAGGCTCTGTAGGGACTAAGTAGCTAAATTGTAATGTTTCAGAGGCTCTGTAGGGACTAAGTAGTTAAATTGTAATGTTTCATAGGCTCTGTAGGGACTTAGTAGCTAAATTGTAATGTTTCAGAGGCTCTGTAGGGACTAAGTAGCTAAATTGTAATGTTTCATAGGCTCTGTAGGGACTTAGTAGCTAAATTGTAATGTTTCAGAGGCCTCTGTAGGGACTAAGTAGTTAAATTGTGATGTTTCAGAAGCTCTGTAGGGACTAAGTAGCTAAATTGTTATGTTTCAGAGGCTCTGTAGGGACTAAGTAGCTAAATTGTAATGTTTCAGAGGCTCTGTAGGGACTAAGTAGCTAAATTGTAATGTTTCATAGGCTCTGTAGGGACTTAGTAGCTAAATTGTAATGTTTCAGAGGCCTCTGTAGGGACTAAGTAGCTAAATTGTAATGTTTCATAGGCTCTGTAGGGACTAAGTAGTTAAATTGTAATGTTTCAGAGGCTCTGTAGGGACTAAGTAGCTAAATTGTAATGTTTCAGAGGCTCTGTAGGGACTAAGTAGCTAAATTGTAATGTTTCATAGGCTCTGTAGGGACTAAGTAGCTAAATTGTAATGTTTCAGAGGCTCTGTAGGGACTAAGTAGCTAAATTGTAATGTTTCATAGGCTCTGTAGGGACTTAGTAGCTAAATTGTAATGTTTCAGAGGCCTCTGTAGGGACTAAGTAGTTAAATTGTAATGTTTCATAGGCTCTGTAGGGACTTAGTAGCTAAATTGTAATGTTTCAGAGGCCTCTGTAGGGACTAAGTAGCTAAATTGTAATGTTTCATAGGCTCTGTAGGGACTAAGTAGTTAAATTGTAATGTTTCAGAGGCTCTGTAGGGACTAAGTAGCTAAATTGTAATGTTTCAGAGGCTCTGTAGGGACTAAGTAGCTAAATTGTAATGTTTCAGAGGCCTCTGTAGGGACTAAGTAGCTAAATTGTAATGTTTCAGAGGCTCTGTAGGGACTAAGTAGCTAAATTGTAATGTTTCATAGGCTCTGTAGGGACTTAGTAGCTAAATTGTAATGTTTCAGAGGCCTCTGTAGGGACTAAGTAGTTAAATTGTAATGTTTCAGAGGCTCTGTAGGGACTAAGTAGTTAAATTGTAATGTTTCAGAGGCTCTGTAGGGACTAAGTAGCTAAATTGTAATGTTTCATAGGCTCTGTAGGGACTTAGTAGCTAAATTGTAATGTTTCAGAGGCCTCTGTAGGGACTAAGTAGTTAAATTGTAATGTTTCAGAGGCCTCTGTAGGGACTAAGTAGTTAAATTGTAATGTTTCATAGGCTCTGTAGGGACTTAGTAGTTAAATTGTAATGTTTCAGAGACTCTGTAGGGACTAAGTAGCTAAGTTGTAATGTTTCAGAGGCCTCTGTAGGGACTAAGTAGCTAAATTGTAATGTTTCTAAGGCTCTGTAGGGACTAAGTAGCTAAATTGTAATGTTTCAGAGACTCTGTAGGGACTAAGTAGTTAAATTGTAATGTTTCAGAGGCCTCTGTAGGGACTAAGTAGCTAAATTGTAATGTTTCAGAGGCTCTGTAGGGACTTAGTAGTTAAATTGTAATGTTTCAGAGGCCTCTGTAGGGACTAAGTAGCTAAATTGCAATGTTTCAGAGGCTCTGTAGGGACTAAGTAGTTAAATTGTAATGGTTCAGAGGCCACTGTAGGGACTAAGTAGTTAAATTGTGATGTTTCATAGGCTCTGTAGGGACTTAGTAGCTAAATTGTAATGTTTCAGAGGCCACTATAGGACTAAGTAGTTAAATTGTAATGTTTCAGAGGCCTCTGTAGGGACTAAGTAGCTAAATTGTAATGTTTCAGATGCTCTGTAGGGACTAAGTAGCTAAATTGTAATGTTTCAGAGGCTCTGTAGGGACTACAGTACAGTCAACGGAATGCTGTAATTTTCCATAGCCCACGCGTGGTAATCACGCAAAATCCACTCAAATTATGCCCACGAATCACTAATTTTTTACCCACGCAAATTTGCGTGGAAAAATATTGAGTTTTTCAACTTTCCACGGGATTTGTGGATGCAGCGCAAAAACACGAAAAATTTTGAGTGGGCGTGATTTATACATGTTATCGGTATACATGAACGCTATTCAGTAAGAATTTGAATCTAAGACATTGTTTATACAAATATATGTTGCATTATCTTCTTTTGTTCAAATAATATATTAAGGATACTTTTCGTTGACATAAATTTTCATATCATGATACGATTAAACCGGCAGGTAAATTTATTCAATTAAAACAAATACTGAAAAGCATCGCCTGCAGTGCCGTTTTTGCCAAAAGAATTAATGTGTTTTCAGAACAAAATCAGTTCATTTTTTTTTATTTTCAATACCCGTATCATAAAAGAAACACATATTTTTCAGTAAGTGATTAAGTGTGTAGAGAAAAAGAACGTTTGGGATTTATTAACCCTAAAAACGGAAGAAAATCTTGCATGTATTTATACTTGTGTATGTTGCTTAATCATATGAGCCGCTTTGAATAGCTATCACGTTGTTTGTCAGTTAGAAAAAATGAACCTTGTCTTATGATACGCATTTCATAATGATGAAGCATACGCAGTTTTTGTGTTTCTAGTTTTGGAACATTCATAAACTTTCACGATATCAATTAAACTGTTAAGTTTGTTTGGTTCATTGTATTATGTGTGACAATATCTCCAAGAAAAAGTTTACAAGTAATGTCATTTTGCGAATAAATCGACATTTATTACCGAAAAACATATTCACTTAGAAAAAATCGACGTGCATAGATTCGTATATCACTTCACGATTAAAGGAAATATTTCGAATTCAGACTCGAATTTCGAAAAACAAATAATTATGGATATTATAAAAAAAATATACAACCCACGAATGGGACAGTAAATAATCAAATACAACTGTGGTACGGTTTTTAATATGGTTTTCTAACGATCGTTGCTACCTCGGAATGAAGTTTTGCAATTCTGTCATGGATCGAAAAATCTTGTTTATATCTTTATTATTATAAATAGTAATTATAGTAAAAATTATTTTTATTAATACAAATGATGATTCGTACATTTATTAAACGTGTGTATTCTTTTCTTGACTGACACACCTTTTGTAATTACATAAACTGCACGTGCCAATTCTCAAGGCGGGAAACACATAATGCGGTAAGCAGAAGTTGTCTTCGAACATCGTACTTACATTTTCTCTATGAATTTTCAAGAAATATACAGAAACTGGATGTATTACAATATATTTAATTGAATGATTCCTTATATTATTTTGGAATGGAGTATTGTTTATTTAGCAAATTCTTTGTACAGGTAAATTCACTGCCTTTGGAATTGATCAAGTCAACACTTGGTGAGGTGTAGAGTCCCAATTACTATGAAAGATCATTGAAGTTGAAAATTTGGCATCGACAGTACATTGTAAAAATATTATGTGAATGCTCCTCATTTTTAATACTGCAGTTTCTTGTATATTTCAGCCAAATTCTATTGAGCATTTGTGTAATGGAAGGCAACGTCTGCTTTCGCAGCAGGTGTATTTCCCTCCTAATAAAGGAAAATACAATTATGTACATTCTAAAATTATTATAACGATACCTGGGTGGAACATATTTGATGAACAACATAGGCCGAATTCTTCTACCTCTTTGGTGGAAATATGTCACAATTCCCGTTTTCAAATACTATTTTGACTGGTTTTTTGTTTGCGTTCTTCCCCCCCCCCCCCCCCCCCCCCCCCCCCCGGCCAAAAAAATAAAATAAAATAAATAAATAAAAATAAACAAAAACGCACATTCAAATAGTAAATGAAAACGGAAATTGTTAAATATTTGCACCAAAGAGGAAGTAGTCTATGGTTAAGAATGTTCATCATGGGCGGAGATGGAAACAAATAAGATCTGAAAATTATAAATAGTGTTGAATACATAGGTTCTACTCTATCTCATAGCTACATATGTAGCATATGGACAAAAATATCACGTACATTTAACACAGGTGCACGTCTGTAAATAAATGCAAAACATTCATGTACGATGACTCGGGAAGTGTTGGAAGTAGATTTGTTAATTGAAACCTGCATATAATGCAATATGGCAATTAAACAAAGTTGTCTCCTGCCGTAAGGTGTTGAATGCTTGAGAGTAGTACATAAGAGTGGGATTGCAAACCTTGAATGATCTTTAATAAATCGCAATAAGCGTACTTGGTTATAAGGTGCAACTCAATTGGAAGGAATACCGTTAATATTTAAATGTAATTTTACCAGCTTGTCTAAAATGATAAAGACAAGCACACAAGATATAACATTTGGTTGGGATATTTGAAATATTTCTTACAATTGAGCAATACTATCGATATATATATTTTTTTTAAATTGCGATCGTTCGGAAATGCAATATTTGAAACTTAACAATCGCTGTTTGTAGGTATATAAGTTTTTGGTAGTTTGTTTCATACAAAGTATCTAAAAATTTCCGTTTTTATTTATTACTTAAAGTAAATTTACTTAAAGTAAGTAGCATTTATGGAGCCTTGAAAATTAACATACCGTATATTTAAAAAAAAGAAAATTTACGGACACGATGTTTATTTTACCAACATACATGAATAACTAAAGGAAGAAAGATAGATTTAAGAAAGAAAGTATATAAAGATATTTTTATTATAATGTATGACAAGTAACATTTCTGTTGTGCCTGGAAAAGAAATATACACATTGTATATAACGTAAATACGATTGAACAAATACGTTTGCAGGTCAAGATTAAAAACATCGTCTATGTTACACAGCGAATTTTTATATATAGGCCTAGACTAATTTGCGTGGTCATTGCATCATCCACGAATTTTGCGTGGACATATTATTCGTGGTATTATCGTGGGCAGAATCCAGTTTGCGTGTTTCCACGCAAATGCATCAAACCTAAAAATTACCACGCATTTTTCACTCATTTGCAAATGCAGGGAAAATCACAGCATCACGTTGACTGTACTGTAAGTAGTTAAATTGTAATGTTTCAGAGGCTCTGTAGGGACTAAGTAGCTAAATTGTAATGTTTCAGAGGACACTGTAGGGACTAAGTAGTTAAATTGTAATGTTTCAGAGGCCTCTGTAGGGACTAAGTAGCTAAATTGTAATGTTTCAGAGGCTCTGTAGGGACTTAGTAGTTAAATTGTAATGTTTCAGAGGCCTCTGTAGGGACTAAGTAGTTAAATTGTAATGTTTCAGAGGCTCTGTAGGGACTTAGTAGTTAAATTTTAATGTTTCAGAATCCACTGTAGGGACTAAGTAGCTAAATTGTAATGTTTCAGAGGCTCTGTAGGGACTACGTATTTAAATTGTAATGGTTCAGAGGCCACTGTAGGGACTAAGTAGTTAAATTGTGATGTTTCATAGGCTCTGTAGGGACTAAGTAGTTAAATTGTAATGTTTCAGAGGCTCTGTAGGGACTTAGTAGTTAAATTGTAATGTTTCAGAATCCACTGTAGGGACTCAGTAGCTAAATTGTAATGTTTCAGAGGCCACTGTAGGGACTAAGTAGCTAAATTGTAATGTTTCAGAGACCTCTGTAGGGACTAAGTAGTTAAATTGTAATGTTTCTAAGGCTCTGTAGGGACTAAGTAGCTAAATTGTAATGTTTCAGAGGCTCTGTAGGGACTAAGTAGTTAAATTGTAATGTTTCATAGGCTCTGTAGGGACAAAGTAGCTAAATTGTAATGTTTCAGAGGCTCTGTAGGGACTAAGTAGTTAAATTGTAATGTTTCAGAGGCCACTGTAGGGACTAAGTAGTTAAATTGTAATGTTTCAGAGGCCTCTGTAGGGACTAAGTAGTTAAATTGTAATGTTTCAGAGGCTCTGTAGGGACTTAGTAGTTAAATTTTAATGTTTCAGAATCCACTGTAGGGACTAAGTAGCTAAATTGTAATGTTTCAGAGGCTCTGTAGGGACTATGTATTTAAATTGTAATGGTTCAGAGGCCACTGTAGGGACTAAGTAGTTAAATTGTGATGTTTCATAGGCTCTGTAGGGACTAAGTAGTTAAATTGTAATGTTTCAGAGGCTCTGTAGGGACTTAGTAGTTAAATTGTAATGTTTCAGAATACACTGTAGGGACTAAGTAGCTAAATTGTAATGTTTCAGAGGCCACTGTAGGGACTAAGTAGCTAAATTGTAATGTTTCAGAGACCTCTGTAGGGACTAAGTAGTTAAATTGTAATCTTTCTAAGGCTCTGTAGGGACTAGGTAGCTAAATTGTAATGTTTCAGAGGCTCTGTAGGGACTAAGTAGTTAAATTGTAATGTTTCATAGGCTCTGTAGGGACAAAGTAGCTAAATTGTAATGTTTCAGAGGCTCTGTAGGGACTAAGTAGTTAAATTGTAATGTTTCAGAGGCCACTGTAGGGACTAAGTAGTTAAATTGTAATGTTTCAGAGGCCTCTGTAGGGACTAAGTAGTTAAATTGTAATGTTTCAGAGGCTCTGTAGGGACTTAGTAGTTAAATTTTAATGTTTCAGAATCCACTGTAGGGACTAAGTAGCTAAATTGTAATGTTTCAGAGGCTCTGTAGGGACTATGTATTTAAATTGTAATGGTTCAGAGGCCACTGTAGGGACTAAGTAGTTAAATTGTGATGTTTCATAGGCTCTGTAGGGACTAAGTAGTTAAATTGTAATGTTTCAGAGGCTCTGTAGGGACTTAGTAGTTAAATTGTAATGTTTCAGAATACACTGTAGGGACTAAGTAGCTAAATTGTAATGTTTCAGAGGCCACTGTAGGGACTAAGTAGCTAAATTGTAATGTTTCAGAGACCTCTGTAGGGACTAAGTAGTTAAATTGTAATCTTTCTAAGGCTCTGTAGGGACTAAGTAGCTAAATTGTAATGTTTCATAGGCTCTGTAGGGACTAAGTAGTTAAATTGTAATGTTTCATAGGCTCTGTAGGGACTAAGTAGCTAAATTGTAATGTTTCATAGGCTCTGTAGGGACTAAGTAGCTAAATTGTAATGTTTCAGAGGCCACTGTAGGGACTAAGTAGCTAAATTGTAATGTTTCAGAGACCTCTGTAGGGACTAAGTAGTTAAATTGTAATCTTTCTAAGGCTCTGTAGGGACTAAGTAGCTAAATTGCAATGTTTCAGAGGCTCTGTAGGGACTAAGTAGTTAAATTGTAATGTTTCATAGGCTCTGTAGGGACTAAGTAGCTAAATTGTAATGTTTCAGAGGCTCTGTAGGGACTAAGTAGTTAAATTGTAATGTTTCAGAGGCCACTGTAGGGACTAAGTAGTTAAATTGTAATGTGTTTCAGAGGCCTCTGTAGGGACTAAGTAGCTAAATTGTAATGTTTCAGAGGCTCTGTAGGGACTAAGTAGCTAAATTGTAATGTTTCTAAGGCTCTGTAGGGACTAAGTAGCTAAATTGTAATGTTTCAGAGGCTCTGTAGGGACTAAGTAGTTAAATTGTAATGTTTCAGAGGCCACTGTAGGGACTAAGTAGCTAAATTGTAATGTTTCTAAGGCTCTGTAGGGACTAAGTAGCTAAATTGTAATGTTTCTAAGGCTCTGTAGGGACTAAGTAGCTAAATTGTAATGTTTCAGAGGCTCTGTAGGGACTAAGTAGTTAAATTGTAATGTTTCAGAGGTCACTGTAGGACTAAGTAGTTAAATTGTAATGTTTCAGAGGCCTCTGTAGGGACTAAGTAGTTAAATTGTAATGTTTCAGAGGCTCTATAGGGACTAAGTAGCTAAATTGTAATGTTTCAGAGGCTCTGTAGGGACTAAGTAGTTAAATTGTAATGTTTCAGAGGCCACTGTAGGGACTAAGTAGTTAAATTGTAATGTGTTTCAGAGGCCTCTGTAGGGACTAAGTAGCTAAATTGTAATGTTTCAGAGGCCACTGTTAAGGGAATAGGTAGTTAAATTGTAATGTTTCAGAGGCCTCTGTAGGGACTAAGTAGCTAAATTGTAATGTTTCAGAGGCTCTGTAGGGACTAAGTAGTTAAATTGTAATGGTTCAGAGGCCACTGTAGGGACTAAGTAGTTAAATTGTGATGTTTCTTAGGACTAAGTAGTTAAATTGTAATGTTTCAGAGGCCACTGTAGGGACTAAGTAGTTAAATTGTAATGTTTCAGAGGCCTCTGTAGGGACTAAGTAGCTAAATTGTAATGTTTCAGAGGCTCTGTAGGGACTAAGTAGTTAAATTGTAATGGTTCAGAGGCCACTGTAGGGACTAAGTAGTTAAATTGTGATGTTTCATAGGCTCTGTAGGGACTTAGTAGCTAAATTGTAATGTTTCAGAGGCCACTATAGGACTAAGTAGTTAAATTGTAATGTTTCAGAGGCCACTGTAGGGACTAAGCAGGTAAATTGTAATGTTTCAGAGACCTCTGTAGGGACTAAGTAGCTAAATTGTAATGTTTCAGATGCTCTGTAGGGACTAAGTAGCTAAATTGTAATGTTTCAGAGGCTCTGTAGGGACTAAGTAGTTAAATTGTAATGTTTCAGAGGCTCTGTAGGGACTAAGTAGCTAAATTGTAATGTTTCAGAGGCTCTGTAGGGACTAAGTTGCTAAATTGTAATGTTTCAGAGGCCACTGTAGGGACTAAGTAGTTAAATTGTAATGTGTTTCAGAGGCCTCTGTAGCTAAATTGTAATGTTTCAGAGGCCACTGTTAAGGGAATAGGTAGTTAAATTGTAATGTTTCAGAGGCCTCTGTAGGGACTAAGTAGCTAAATTGTAATGTTTTAGAGGCTCTGTAGGGACTAAGTAGTTAAATTGTAATGGTTCAGAGGCCACTGTAGGGACTAAGTAGTTAAATTGTGATGTTTCATAGGCTCTGTAGGGACTTAGTAGCTAAAATGTAATGTTTCAGAGGCCACTGTAGGACTAAGTAGTTAAATTGTAATGTTTCAGAGGCCACTGTAGGGACTAAGAGTTAAATTGTAATGTTTCAGAGGCCTCTGTAGGGACTAAGTAGCTAAATTGTAATGTTTTAGAGGCTGTGTAGGGACTAAGTAGTTAAATTGTAATGGTTCAGAGGCCACTGTAGGGACTAAGTAGTTAAATTGTGATGTTTCATAGGCTCTGTAAGGACTTAGTAGCTAAATTGTAATGTTTCAGAGGTCACTGTAGGACTAAGTAGTTAAATTGTAATGTTTCAGAGGCCATTGTAGGGACTAAGTAGTTAAATTGTAATGTTTCAGAGGCCTCTGTAGGGACTAAGTAGCTAAATTGTAATGTTTCAGAGGCTCTGTAGGGACTAAGTAGTTATATTGTAATGTTTCATAGGCCACTGTAGGGACTAAGTAATTAAATTGTAATGTTTCAGAGGCCACTGTAGGGACTAAGTAGTTAAATTGTAATGTGTTTCAGAGGCCTCTGTAGGGACTAAGTAGCTAAATTGTAATGTTTCAGAGGCTCTGTAGGGACTAAGTAGCTAAATTGTAATGTTTCAGAGGCTCTGTAGGGACTAAGTAATTAAATTATAATGTTTCAGAGGCCTCTGTAGGGACTAAGTAGCTAAATTGTAATGTTTCAGAGGCCTCTGTAGGGACTAAGTAGTTAAATTGTGATGTTTCAGAAGCTCTGTAGGGACTAAGTAGCTAAATTGTAATGTGTCAGAGGCTCTGTAGGGACTAAGTAATTAAATTATAATGTTTCAGAGGCCTCTATAGGGACTAAGTAGCTAAATTGTAATGTTTCATAGGCCTCTGTAGGGACTAAGTAGTAAAATTGTAATGTTTCAGAGGCCTCTGTAGGGACTAAGTAGCTTGTAATGTTTCAGAGGCCTCTGTAGGGACTAAGTAGTTAAATTGTAATGTTTCAGAAGCTCTGTAGGGACTAAGTAATTAAATTATAATGTTTCAGAGGCCTCTGTAGGGACTAAGTAGCTAAATTGTAATGTTTCATAGGCCTCTGTAGGGACTAAGTAGTAAAATTGTAATGTTTCAGAGGCCTTTGTAGGGACTAAGTAGTAAAATTGTAATGTTTCAGAGGCCTCTGTAGGGACTAAGTAGCTTGTAATGTTTCAGAGGCCTCTGTAGGGACTAAGTAGTTAAATTGTAATGTTTCAGAGGCCTTTGTAGGGACTAAGTAGTAAAATTGTAATGTTTCAGAGGCCTCTGTAGGGACTAAGTAGCTTGTAATGTTTCGGAGGCCTCTGTAGGGACTAAGAAGTTAATTAACAGCATGTCTTTTCCTTCAGGTATTCCAATAATTCATGTTCAGCATATTTCATTCCAAAATGAAAGAATATTATTGAATATGACATGTATGAGGACAAGCTTATATTCCTCAATGCACCAGATTTCATGCCCAAACCCATTCAAGTCTAGTGCACTTGCAGGGATATACACTAACTTATTTTATCATGGTAGCGACATGGTCTCCTAACCTAAAAAATTTTGGCTCCCAGTGAAAAAGTTAGGCACTCACATTTTTTATAATGAAAAAGAATACACTCCCATAAATTAAAACTGTTCAATAAAATGATAGGATAGAGCTAGAAGTAAATAGAGACATCATTGTGAAACAAATAATTTTATGTATTTAAAGTAAAATGCACAGTTAGAAGTATTTAAACAGATTTAAATTTAGTTTTTTTTTAAAGTTACTTCCAAAGTACTAATTTGTATTATGTTTAAATCATTGCAATATGATAGGATAGAGCTAGAAGTAAATAGAGACATCATTGTGAAACAAATAATTTTATGTATTTAAAGTAAAATGCACAGTTAGAAGTATTTAAACAGATTTAAATTTAGTTTTTTTTTTAAAGTTATTCCAAAGTACTAATTTGTATTATGTTTAAATCATTGCAATACTCATTTCAACACTAGTGGAATCGTATTTGCAATCTCCGGTGCAGAGTTCATATCGGCTTCGGAAATTTTCAAATTTTATTTTGCTTTGAACTGGTATCCAGTATTATTTTCAATCTATGATTTATGTACAAAGTAAAAGTCGGACGGGACCAGCTAACACTGTGTGGCACGTAAACATGACAAGTTTAGCTTTTTAAAAAGCTAGCCGTCTCTTAGCTGTATTACACATTGTATGGGTTTTATTAATTAAAGTATCTTTTGTTTGTAATTTTTATGTAGGATAGATATAGGTAAACAATGCACCTGACATTGTCTATGCTAAACTATTAACCAATTGTGCTTGAGAGATTTAAATACCTGTCCTCACTTACTGTACAGGCCCCGTGAATTGTATTTTCTCCACCCATCGCGGTGGGGGTGGAGGAAAGTGGAGAGACAGTTTCCTCCACTGTTACTCAACTCTCCTTGGTGGAGTCGCTGTGTTTTCGCGGTGGAGTGCCGATCCCGTAATCGCGGTGGATAGCCGGCCAAAAGATCGTAAAATCACATCAGAACAATGGGTATGCATGTTAAGTTTCTGTTTCCTTTCTCCAGAAAATGTTCTACGTCTTATGCATCACCACAACAACATCGTCTACAGTGCCGTTTTCGTCAATAATGAAAGTGAAATTGTGGTCATATGCTTGAGTGTGTATACAACAAACTCTATACCTTGCGTTTTAAAATTAATTATCCCTTTAAAATTAATTGCCTAATACATAATAAATGACAATTCCTGACCATTTTTGATTACACAATCAAGGGTA
The DNA here is from genome assembly GCA_944474755.1 of Limnoperna fortunei. NCBI lineage: Eukaryota > Metazoa > Mollusca > Bivalvia > Mytilida > Modiolidae > Limnoperna > Limnoperna fortunei. The sequence goes on along the minus strand of OX104118.1, from coordinate 2,707,214 downwards.
CATAGGTAATGCTGTCATATTATAACCAATTAGCGTTAATTATGTCTTTAATTACCTTTGATCATTTAACAGTCTGAACTACAGTTCAAAAACGAACTCACAAGCTGAATTATATTTGAACAGTGTCAAAGCTGTCTGTTTTAAATTAATAACAGTGTCTTCTTGGATTTTTATAAACATTGTAGAATCTTGGTATCAGAATGTCTACGGAGAAGCAGACGATACCTCAATTATCGCCACGTGTTCTACTGTCATATATTTTCTTCAAATTTGACAAACATCAACAAAACAAGATCGTCTATAGTGCCGTTTACGTCAATAAATGTAAGTGAAATTGTTGTCATATGCTCGAGTGTGCATACAACAAACTCTTTATTTTTTGTTGTAAAAATAATCCTCCCTTCAAATTAATTGCATAATACCTTGTAAATTAAGTAAAATGACACTTTCGGACCATTTTTCATTACATAAATAGTTATATTTGAACAGTGTCAAAGCTCTCAGTTTTAAATAAGTAGATGCGAGTTATTTGATGATTCATATTGTCGAACAGGTGTCCAAGGATTTGTTTATTGCAACCTACTGTTAAACAGAATACGTAACACAAATAAACCAAGTTGTCATTGCAGAGAATGTGAACAACTGTTAACTTCATTAATTGATAAATATATTGGGAAGAAATATATGGAAGTTGGCAAGCTTTTTACCGCATATTCGTCACCTCTAAGCCTAAGTTGACCTCTACATAAGAAAGAACAACAAATGTATAAATAAGATAATTGGCTTTTTAGCTACATGAATTGATAATATAGATAAGTAATAAATCTTCACAGACAACCTGAAATATAAATAAAACGAAGAAAGATTAATAAATTACTACAAACATACATACAATAAATAATCTTAACACAACTTTGCTAACTATTGTTAGAAATAGTATTCTACACGATCTTTCTGTTCTATGTTTTTACAGGATAACACATGAAACTGATCTGAAACTGGTTCACAAAAGTGTCATTTTAAAACGTGAATGATCAAACTTACGATAAATTCACGTTATTTATACAATAATATAAATAGTTACCGAATGTGCCAATATATCCCCAAATGTTTACAGAGTGGATACACCGCGATTACACGGTGGAGTCGTCGGCTCTCCACCCGATACGGCTCTCTACCGGCATTTCGCGATCACGAGTCGCGGTGGAGATGACCGCTGAGAGGCTGCGGAGACCCAAATTTCCTCCACCGGGATGCGCGGAGAAAATAAAATTCGCAGGGCCTGTAGAGTAACACATGCTTATGAATAAATGTACAAATACGTCACAAATACGTTTAAGTAATTGGAACATTAAAACAAAAGGATTAGGAAAAAGCAACATGCTTATTAAAATCGGTTTCCTCAGAAATATAAATTGCATATATATTAAAAGTTGACTTACAAAATTATTCAATGGCTTACTATTTACGCATTTCCTATTAAAATTACAAATGTTGACATGCATCTTGTATTTGATTTTTTAACTATAAGCACAATTATATCTTTGTCTTATTTAGAAATCATAATGAGATTTACAATACTAATTACTTAACCCAATTTTTTTAGAATGAAACAGCACAGTTTAGATTAGAAGATAAAAATGTCAACAACAAAAGTACGAAGTCAAACATAGATGGTAAGAATTAGGATGCTTAGTGATGTTCTTATAAGTCTGTGTAATTTGCAGAGATCAAAGTTTTCGGTGAATCCATGGATTTCATCATTTTTATGGACCATTTGGGTTGTGTTTATCCATTGAGAAATATTTGGGGTTTCAGTGTTCAATCTAGAGTGCGCCATTCCCACATTTTTTGTTGAATTGACGCGCTTAAAAAACCTCCTGGGTCATTACTGGCGCAACATAATTTTTCATTGCTTTGAGAAATTCCCCCATAGTCAACAGCTTTGAGAAAGTCCCTTTAAAATATACCAGAAATTTAACTGTATTCTCGGTCCTAAGTACGCTTTTTACCATGTACAATTACAATTTAGCAAGCGTCTAAATCACGTAGACAATATATTATCTATTTTTTTATAACGTGTTGTTCATGCTTCAAGATGAAGCGTATTTCTTCATATTTTACTCCCATTGGAGATAAACGTGCAAAAACGGCCTTCACTTTTTGTCCGGTTGTCATGTCTCTATATTGGTTTTATTGACCCCTAGCTATAAATTCTGGCCCCCTATGGTAAGTTATTATGTTGTTCATGCTTCAAGATGAAGCGTATTTCTTCATATTTTACTCCCATTGGAGATAAACGTGCAAAAACGGCCTTCACTTTTTGTCCGGTGGTCATGTCTCTATATTGGTTTTATTGACCCCTAGCTATAAATTCTGGCCCCCTATGGTAAGTTATTAGGGCCATCATGACCCCCTTAGGCCAAATTCTAGATTGAACACTGGGGTTTGAGGTCTGATTCTTATGATTTTCTGCCTAATTCCCTCATTTCATACATGTCAAAATGTATCTTGATTATATAAAAACCATCCAGAAAACTGTCAGTAAAATCATAATTTTTTTGGATTTTATTTAAGAACAATGAGTAAAACATTATACTGATTCCGTTAAAAGGTATCGATAAGTTGTATGCTAATCTATACATAAAAGGAATCCTTCTGCTTAAGTTTTTCACAAAAACCTGCTTTCATCTCTGAATTTGTGTAGTTCACCTTGTGTATATCGATGTTCAAGCTTGTTCAGACTAGTTGTGACTGAGGCTTAATGGCAGACATTTTTATCACACAATTTTAGCTTAATTCAAAAATGTATCTTTACTAAAGGTCACACTCCAGTGGTATTCAGTTTTTTGTTTGCAATTTTTCATTATTCTATATTGTACCTTTTCATTAAGCAAATCCAATAGAAAAAAAATTGTCCACGATAGCCTGTCCATATTTCATACAATGTTTCTGTTTGCATGTCACAAGTCCTCCTTGACAATTGCTATAGAAATTTTACATGGTAGGTCAATTTATTTTTTGTTTTTGATCTGACATTGTTTACAAAGGTTTGTCAGCTTTCGTTAAATTCTATGGTATTTGGACAAACTGTGAGACATTTTCCTATAGACTTCAGATTCGTGAGATTCTATGGTATTTGGACAAACTGTGAGACATTTCCCGTATAGACTTCAAATTCCTGAGATTCTATGGTATTTGGACAAACTGTGAGACATTTCCCGCATAGACTTCAAATTCATGAGATTCTATGGTATTTGGACAAACTGTGAGACATTTCCCATATAGACTTCAAATTCGTGAGATTCTATGGTATTTGGAAAAACTGCGAAACATTTCCCCTATAGACTTCAAATGACATTGCAGGCAGCGTTTCAAATAGACAATAATCCTAGGTTATACTTCCTTTCAAAACAAGTCAAAATTAACTATAGAAAATCACCCTATAAAAATAAAAAACCACTACATTTAAAAATGCTGATTAAATCAGAGGAAAATAATTGTTGATTCAATTTCCACCTGTTTGGATCTACAAAAGGAGCATAACCTTGACCATTTACAGTAAGCAGTTTTTTTTTAGTCACCAAAAAAACCTTCACCAAAATGTGCCGACTTGTAGTGACTAAGATCACAAGATGCACAGTTTGCATCTACTCATATAACTGGCCTAGTGGTTAAGGTAGTTGGTCGACTACTACTGATCACCTGCCTTTCAACACTTAGGTTGTGGGTATGAGCTTTACTGTGGGAAGGATATGCTCGAGTCAACCATAAATTGAGGAGCATCGTCCTGGTCAGGTTTACACTGGGCACACCGGCTTCCTAAGCTGGATGTCATGATATAGGTGAAAAATTGCTGAAAGTGTCCAGTGTTTTTTATTTTTTTATTTTTTTTTATTCTTTCTTTAATTGATTTAATTTTTTTTGTTATTTGTTGTTCTTTCTTTGAGTAATTGTAAGGTTTGTTAGTAGAGTATAAGCATAGCTATGATCAAATTCCTTAAGCATTTTCATAATGGTTTGGAGTGACGAATTCATAAAATATTTAAATTTTATAGGAAAGAATTCACCAATACCAAAGCTACAGTCCCCACACTCAATCAGTAGGTCCTCACCAAGGTCATCACCAACTCCGCAGCAGAATAAAGACTGGGTAAGTAAAACTGATGCAGTTGGGTTTTATAATTACACCTTGTTAATTCAGGAAAGTTGGTGGGTAACTGGTACTGTATTTCTGTCAATTCAATGGAATTGTGTTATCTACATTATAGACTTAACTGCAAAGGAATTGTCACGTAAATTAATGTCTACTATAAATTAACAAAATTTTAACAGTAAAATGAAGAAAGTATTTCAAGCAGAATTCTAAACCCAAGATCCTCAATTGTTGTGTTTTGTAAATTTTTTTGACTTAGCAACAAAATGTTATGAAAATCAATATTTCAGGCGTCCTCCATTTGTGTTGATTACAGCAATACATCTGAATAGTTGATAATTTCCATAGAAATACATGCCCATACAGTGATAAAGTATGCTCTATATTTAGAGATTATTATCTGCCTGGTTGAACTTGCCTTCATTAAGTTGTCTTTACATCTGTGCCAAATATGGTTTGAATGTGGACTAAGAGCAGGCAGTTGGATAATCTCTGGGTTGTTTTGCTGAACAATATTCTTTGTAGATCTAGCAGAATAAGAACAGTTTGAATGTGGCCTAAGAGCAGGCAGTTGGATAATCTCTGGGTTGTTTTGCTGAACAATGTCCTTTGTAGATCTAGCAGAATAAGAACAGTTTGAATGTGGCCTAAGTGTAGGCAGTTGGATAATCTCTGGGTTGTTTTGCTGAACAATGTCCTTTGTAGATCTAGCAGAATAAGAACAGTTTGAATGTGGCCTAAGAGCAGGCAGTTGGATAATCTATGGGTTGTTTTGCTGAACAATGTCCTTTGTAGTTCTAGCAGAATAAGAACAGTTTGAATCTGGCCTAAGAGCAGGCAGTTGGATAATCTCTGGGTTGTTTTGCTGAACAATGTCCTTTGTAGATCTAGCAGAATAAGAACAGTTTGAATGTGGCCTAAGAGCAGGCAGTTGGATAATCTCTGGGTTGTTTTGCTGAACAATGTCCTTTGTAGATCTAGCAAAATAAGAACAGTTTGAATGTGGCCTAAGAGCAGGCAGTTGGATAATCTATGGGTTGTTTTGCTGAACAATGTCCTTTGTAGATCTAGCAGAATAAGAACAGTTTGAATGTGGCCTAAGTGTAGGCATTTGGATAATCTCTGGGTTGTTTTGCTGAACAATGTTCTTTGTAGATCTAGCAGAATAAGAACAGTTTGAATGTGGCCTAAGAGCAGGCAGTTGTATAATCTATGGGTTGTTTTGCTGAACAATGTGATTTGTAGATCTAGCAGAATAAGAACAGTTTGAATGTGGCCTAAGAGCAGGCAGTTGGATAATCTATGGGTTGTTTTGCTGAACAATGTTCTTTGTAGATCTAGCAGAATAAGAACAGTTTGAATGTGGCCTAAGAGCACGCAGTTGGATAATCTATGGGTTGTTTTGCTGAACAATGTGATTTGTAGATCTAGCAGAATAAGAACAGTTTGAATGTGGCCTAAGTGTAGGCATTTGGATAATCTCTGGGTTGTTTTGCTGAACAATGTCCTTTGTAGATCTAGCAGAATAAGAACAGTTTGAATGTGGCCTAAGTGTAGGCATTTGGATAATCTCTGGGTTGTTTTGCTGAACAATGTCCTTTGTAGATCTAGCAGAATAAGAACAGTTTGAATGTGGCCTAAGTGTAGGCATTTGGATAATCTCTGGGTTGTTTTGCTGAACAATGTCCTTTGTAGATCTAGCAGAATAAGAACAGTTTGAATGTGGCCTAAGTGTAGGCATTTGTATAATCTCTGGGTTGTTTTGCTGAACAATGTCCTTTGTAGATCTAGCAGAATAAGAACAGGTGGTGTCTTGCTAGAAAGTCTGGTTATGACAATGTCCTTTGTAGATCTAGCAGAATAAGAACAGGTGGTGTCTTGCTAGAAAGTCTGGGTATGACAATGTCCTTTGTAGATCTAGCAGAATAAGAACAGGTGGTGTCTTGCTAGAAAGTCTGGTTATGACAATGTCCTTTGTAGATCTAGCAGAATAAGAACAGGTGGTGTCTTGCTAGAAAGTCTGGTTATGACAATGTCCTTTGTAAATCTAGCAGAATAAGAACAGGTGGTGTCTTGCTAGAAAGTCTGGGTATGACAATGTCCTTTGTAAATCTAGCAGAATAAGAACAGGTGGTGTCTTGCTAGAAAGTCTGGGTATGACAATGTCCTTTGTAAATCTAGCAGAATAAGAACAGGTGGTGTCTTGCTAGAAAGTCTGGGTATGACAATGTCCTTTGTAAATCTAGCAGAATAAGAACAGGTGGTGTCTTGCTAGAAAGTCTGGGTATGACAATGTCCTTTGTAAATCTAGCAGAATAAGAACAGGTGGTGTCTTGCTAGAAAGTCTGGGTATGACAATGTCCTTTGTAAATCTAGCAGAATAAGAACAGGTGGTGTCTTGCTAGAAAGTCTGGGTATGACAATGTCCTTTGTAAATCTAGCAGAATAAGAACAGGTGGTGTCTTGCTAGAAAGTCTGGTTATGACAATGCCCTTTGTAGATCTAGCAGAATAAGAACAGGTGGTGTCTTGCTAGAAAGTCTGGTTATGACAATGCCCTTTGTAGATCTAGCAGAATAAGAACAGTTTGAATGTGGCCTAAGAGCAGGCAGTTGGACAATCTCTGGGTTGTTTTGCTGAACAATGTCCTTTGTAGATCTAGCAGAATAAGAACAGTTTGAATGTGGCCTAAGTGTAGGCATTTGTATAATCTCTGGGTTGTTTTGCTGAACAATGTTCTTTGTAGATCTAGCAGAATAAGAACAGTTTGAATGTGGCCTAAGAGCAGGCAGTTGGATAATCTCTGGGTTGTTTTGCTGAACAATGTCCTTTGTAGATCTAGCAGAATAAGAACAGTTTGAATGTGGCCTAAGTGTAGGCAGTTGGATAATCTATGGGTTGTTTTGCTGAACAATGTCCTTTGTAGATCTAGCAGAATAAGAACAGTTTGAATGTGGCCTAAGAGCAGGCAGTTGGATAATCTCTGGGTTGTTTTGCTGAACAATGTCCTTTGTAGATCTAGCAGAATAAGAACAGTTTGAATGTGGCCTAAGTGTAGGCATTTGGATAATCTCTGGGTTGTTTTGCTGAACAATGTTCTTTGTAGATCTAGCAGAATAAGAACAGTTTGAATGTGGCCTAAGAGCAGGCAGTTGTATAATCTATGGGTTGTTTTGCTGAACAATGTGATTTGTAGATCTAGCAGAATAAGAACAGTTTGAATGTGGCCTAAGAGCAGGCAGTTGGATAATCTATGGGTTGTTTTGCTGAACAATGTTCTTTGTAGATCTAGCAGAATAAGAACAGTTTGAATGTGGCCTAAGAGCAGGCAGTTGGATAATCTATGGGTTGTTTTGCTGAACAATGTGATTTGTAGATCTAGCAGAATAAGAACAGTTTGAATGTGGCCTAAGTGTAGGCATTTGGATAATCTCTGGGTTGTTTTGCTGAACAATGTCCTTTGTAGATCTAGCAGAATAAGAACAGTTTGAATGTGGCCTAAGTGTAGGCATTTGGATAATCTCTGGGTTGTTTTGCTGAACAATGTCCTTTGTAGATCTAGCAGAATAAGAACAGGTGGTGTCTTGCTAGAAAGTCTGGTTATGACAATGTCCTTTGTAGATCTAGCAGAATAAGAACAGGTGGTGTCTTGCTAGAAAGTCTGGTTATGACAATGCCCTTTGTAGATCTAGCAGAATAAGAACAGGTGGTGTCTTGCTAGAAAGTCTGGTTATGACAATGCCCTTTGTAGATCTAGCAGAATAAGAACAGGTGGTGTCTTGCTAGAAAGTCTGGTTATGACAATGCCCTTTGTAAATCTAGCAGAATAAGAACAGGTGGTGTCTTGTTAGAAAGTCTGGTTATGACAATGCCCTTTGTAGATCTAGCAGAATAAGAACAGGTGGTGTCTTGCTAGAAAGTCTGGTTATGACAATGTCCTTTGTAGATCTAGCAGAATAAGAACAGGTGGTGTCTTGCTAGAAAGTCTGGTTATGACTATGTCCTTTGTAGATCTAGCAGAATAAGAACAGGTGGTGTCTTGCTAGAAAGTCTGGTTATGATGACTTGCACAAATGGCATCTATTTGGGTCTCCAAACTTTATAGCAACCAGCTTTACATCTGGAATCCTTTTTATACCCCCACTCGTAAGAGAAGGGGCTACATGTATATTGCAGTCACCTTGTCCTTCTGTCTGTCTGTCTATTCGTCCGTCTGTCCGTCCTGTGCAAACTTTTGTAACAGATTTCTTGGCTTCTACTAAAAGGATTGATTTCAAATTCGATGCATAGCTTTAGCATGATGAGTTGTACCGTGCCTCATCTTTCCAGGTCAGCAAGTTATCCTCTTCCTATTTTCTGAGCTGAAAAATGGTCCTGTGGGATTATACTTAGCACGACTTAGTGCTGGTCCATGTTTGGTAAGGTAACAGGGCCAAGTTAATAAATAAGGCTAATTCTTCTTCATTCTGTGTTTCTTTGTCTAAACCATGCATCACTTTTCATGATGCCTACATGTACAGCATAACATGTTTAACACATCTCTGCCAGACCCTTGTTCTGCCATCTGCTTTGGATATGCAGTAAAAGCTTTCATTTGAGAAGATGATGTTCCTCAACTGCTTGACCTCAGTTTTCACTTGACTTATACAAATGCAGACATTCTCAGGGAAGGACTTGACCTCTGTCCTGTTGATCATTGACCTCTGTCTTGTTGATCATTAAGGCTTGTTACAGTCTCTTGCTAAGTGAAAGAAATATTCTCTATAAGTAACTTGGAATACCATGTCTTTATAAGGTGTGATATTCATTAAGGATTGGCAATAAGCAGATTTGAATGAGGACCTGAGTGTGTCCTATACCAGATTGTCAATAGATATAATGGACTGGGAATTGGTTTGTACCTGGAAAATTATTGTTACAGTTGTGCTGCATAAAAAATCGAGAATCTGCTGATCAAATGCTTTTGTACTAATGATAATTCTAAAATATATTTTGTTTTCTTTAATTTGCAGTTGAAGTTTGAGGATGACAACCTTGATGATGATTTTTCCAGGTATAAAATAATGTTAATGAAACCCTATATAGGAAGAATTTGTAGTATAAGTCGTCGTAAAATGTGAATGAAACCATACATAGGAAGAATTTGTAGTATAAGTCGTCGTAAAATGTGAATGAAACCCTACATAGGAAGAATTTGTAGTATAAGTCGTCGTAAAATGTGAATGAAACCCTACATAGGAAGAATTTGTAGTATAAGTCATCGTAAAATGTGAATGAAACCCTACATAGGAAGAATTTGTAGTATAAGTCGTCGTAAAATGTGAATGAAACCCTACATAGGAAGAATTTGTAGTATTAGTCGTCGTAAAATGTGAATGAAACCATACATAGGAAGAATTTGTAGTATAAGTCGTCGTAAAATGTGAATGAAACCATACAAAGTTGTAGTAATACAATGTAGTAATCTTAAAAGGAATACTATAAGGGAAGACAATTTATATGAAATTCCAGTTTATTTTTTATAAAAAGGATAAAATAGTACTATTTTGTTTGGAATGTCTTAGCATTTTATGCCACTGTTAACACATTGGTGTGTTTGTTAAAAATAAAAAGAAAAAATGTATTGTTGATGACAACTTAACAGTGTAATCTCCCTTTAAAAATAAAGGATAAGATTTTTTTTTCACCATCAAAAAGTGATGTTTGACTGTTCTACAGAGTACCAGTGAATTTTCTAGTCTATGGACAATTTTTGTCAGAAAGTTATACTGGATTTCAAATCTTAATATCTTGCTTGTAAAAGGGAAATAAAGTTTATTTTATTCAATAAACATATACCATAATTAGGGTCGTATTGTCCACTGTCTTTTTCTTTTAATCTAAGTTGGACAGGAATGGTGCATATTATACGTAAATACAGACTCGATAGAGTTTGTTTTGACCTGTCGATTGTTTTGTCAATGGCGGTCACCATTTCGTTGTTGTGTTATATTCTGTATTTTCGTACTATTTTAACATGATTCTTTTACAAACTTCCATATAATTACGTTGTAATGGTATTAATTTTTACTTAAATTATTTTTAGTAATATTATAATAATAATACAGGACGAATAAAAATTAAAACGGATACGAAAATAGTGGATGTTAACCTGTACTGCGTATCAATGCAAATGGCTTCATTATGTAACCTCCAATGTTTGAAGATTGATGTTTTGATTGCAATCATTAAGTGATTAAAATAAAACGTGTAATCTTTTTGTTTTCTTTGTTTTCGTTGATAAATGAAAGTTGACAAATTGTTTTAGTTTCGAAATGTGTGAGTATCCATTTTAACAACGATCAAAGTAGACACTATGAGAATGTACAATTTTTTATTTAATTTATTACAATCACTAGAAATGAATAAAACTATAAACATAAGTGATATTTTAAGATAGAATAATTCTATTCATGCTGTAATTTATTTAAATTAAGTGCTTTGATTGGATAAAACCACTTAAATGGCGTCTTCTCAGATAATTTATATATCGATATTTCCTCTGAGCGGACTATTTTCAGTATCCAATGTAAACAAGATGGCGTCCTCCTAGCGTCTCATCAGGGAGAGAGGGACAATGTTTTCTCTGCCCCAATGATTTCCAATTAAATCGATTGAGATTTCAAATAAAATATAATATAAATACAATTAGTGTTTCATTTTGTTTTTGATTTCCTATCAATATCTACAGAACCGCGATTCCTTTGGTACTATGTTTTGCATATCCCTATGCTTTCCGGCCTAGGTACGTTTTGAGGTCTAGATGGGTTTCTGTAACTGTTTTTGCTGTGTTAAAAATCGCAACGGTTATTTCACAGAATTATAAGGATTAAACACTGTGTTTGAAGAAATTATGAATGTGTAAACTCCGGCGACTCCCTCACAAACTTGACATAAAGTCCTTCGGACTTTATTTAGTTTGTGAGTGAGTCGCCGGAGTTTACACATTGATAATTTCCTAAAACACAGTGTTTAATCCTATAATAAATTACATGTTACAGTAAAAACTTGTTAAAAAGCATGACCAAGTCAGATTTTGTCTTCATCTTGAGACGTTTTTTGAAAATTTTTACTTGCGGATTGTACATGCATATCAGAATTTTTCCGCTATTTTCTGGCCCAAGAAAGGGGTGCGGACAATACGTAAATGCGAACTATACACAGCTTTTTACGGTATTATTGTTTTTTTTGTTGTGTTTACCTTGCTGCTTACATTTTTTTATCAAGACAATATCTGGTCATAATATCTCTTATTGCAAAAAATACAGATGTTTGTTAAGATGATAATTCAAATGTAGAAAAAATATCTAATTACTTGTATTTTTGTAATTTGCAAACACTGCACAACTTCAAGGTTTTTGTCTCGCCTTCGACAAAAGTCGCTAAAGGCGAGACATATCTTCATATCTTTGTGAGTCTAAGCCCTAAGTGCATCAAATTTGGTCCAGTTGTATCTTATGATGAGTACTTGCCAGTCAGTCACCTGACCTTGACCTCAATTTCACGGTCCATCGAATACCTTAAAGTTTTTAAGGCAGTTCCTATGTAACCATGCATGGCAGGATGACAATATTTGGTATATAGGTTGCTGATGAATAGTACATGACTGTCTGGTAGGTTTCACCTGACCTTGACATCAATTTCATAGTCCTGCAACTACATTAAATTTTTTGTATTAAGGCAGTTCCTCTATAACCATGTATGGTAGGATGACAATATTTGGTATATAGGTTGCTGATGAATAGTACATGATTCTCTGGTAGGTGTCATCTGACCTTGACCTCAATTTCACTGTTCAGCGACTATGTTTTAGTTTTTGGATTACTGCAGTTCTTCTGTAACTTGCCAGGTAGGGTGACAATATTTGGTATATAGGTTGCTGATGAATAGTACATGATTCTCTGGTAGGTGTCATCTGGCCTTGACCTCAATTTCACTGTCCAGCGACTATGTTTAAGTTTTTGGATTACTGCAGTTCCTCTGTAACCATGCATGGTAGGATGATGATATTTGTGGTGATGAGTACATAACTGTCTGGTATGTTTCACCTGACCTTGACCTCAATTTTACAGTCCAGTGGATGTGTTAAAGTTTTTGGATTAAGTCAGTTTCTCTGTAACCATGCATTTTATATTTTACATGATAACAATTGAATGCTATTTACTGATGCTCATGATGTAATTTTGTTCGTTACTGAAGCGGAATGCAGGTGAGACATTTTTCTGTGTCCACATTTGCATGTTTTCTACATGTATTGAAAGAAAGGAATCAAAGTTCTAAAAACTGATAAATCTGACAAAATATTCAGAGTAAAACATTACTAAATTAATTCTGTTGCCTTTTTTTGCAGGTTGGCTGCAAATAGAAGTCGTAAAGTAGCTGTTGATGTGCCTCCAAGATTTGATAAAATACCTTCTTTTCATACTAATTTAAGGAGGGAGGACCTAGATGACTCAATAACTAAATACCTAGACACAAAGACATGTAATGAAGAATTTTCTCGTCAAAGATCTATGGAAGATCTGCTAGTTCTGTAAAAACCATATGCATTTATCTTCTTGCTGTATGACAGGGTATTTCAGCCAGACGTCCATTGATGCTGTCAGAAGATGGACTTGCTTTATATTAACCAGCTGTCTCTTTCATGTCATTTCATAGTCTCCAAGAAAAACAAAGGAAGCAGCTTGGTTTTTGTTCTTGACCTCAACCAGAAAAATGAACAGTATTATATTTTATATTAAATATTTCATAATATTGATCACAATATTAAGGAAAATATACAGTCAGTGTGTTCAATCTCAAAGTTAAAAATAATCAATTATTATCAATTTAATAGAGGGTGGATTCTTCAGTTAACAGAAATTAAAATGCTTTCTTGAATATTTAATCATGAATAAGATTATGAAAGAATCTCATCTAAGTTTATTCGTTCAAAGAAATTGTTGTCTTCCCTTTAGAGTAATTATTGTGTTAACTAAATACTTGTGCAGTTACTTAACCAGTTTTTATTTTGGTGCATAATTAAATGATGATTTAACCAAGCACCAAAAAGGTGCATAAAAGCACTAATTATTTTTAAATTGTACCCTGTTAATAGATGGTGCTTTAAACTGCCATCCATCCAACATTGTTTTTGATTGGATGACTTTCTACAGTGCTATGTATATTTGTTTTTGATTGGATGACTTTCTACACTGCTATGTAGTTATTGTACTAATGTGATGTTTTTCATGAGTAGTTTGCTTGATGCGTAATTAATATTATCCTTTCAATGCAATTTCTTGAAAATAAGTGTTGTCATTTTGACTTGTTAAGTACACATGAGGAAGGATTTCCATGTAGTACTGGTCTAGTTAGTTCTATTTCCCTTTTCTGAAGCAGCATTTGATAAATGGCAAAAATGAATAGTATAGAAATTGTATAAAAGCTACTTTCTCAATGGTATATCATTATTTTTCATTATCAATCTGGAGACATTATTTTATGATAAAACACAGGAGTTATAAATATATGCATTCTTCTAGTCAGAAAATATTTAAATGTTCCAAGTACTGCTTCCTACAAATATGTATTATATGTCATGCCAACAATTACTTATATTGATAAACACTCAGATATTCTGTGCACAGAACTTACTGAACAAAATCAATGGTATGATGTAATGTTTAAGTTTGTCACATAACAATAGTTGATGGAGGCGAGACATATATATATGGTAATATGGTGACGGCGGCGGCGACATCAACACTTGAACCTTTTGCCTGATATCTTTGTAGGCTTAAGCCCTAGTTCCATCAAATTTGGTCCTGTGGTAGCTTGTGGTGAGTGAGTACTTGCCAGTCAGTCACCTGTCACCTGACCTTGACCTCAATTTCATGGTCCAGTGACTATGTTAAAGATTTTGGATTAGGGTAGTTCCCTCTGTAACTATGCATGGTAGTATGACTTTATTTTTGAATATAGGTTGCTAATGAATAGTACATGACTGTCTGAGAGGTGTCACCTGACCTTGACCGCAATTTCACGGTCCAGTGACTATGTTAAAGATTTTCTATTAGGGTAGTTCCTCTATAACCATGCATGGTAGGATGACAATATTTGGTATACAGGTTGCTGCTGAAGATTACATGGTGTTATCTGACCTTGACCTCAATTTCATGGTACAGTGACTGCGTTAAAGTTTTTGGATTAGGGACGTTCCTCTGTAACCATGCATGGTAGGATGACAATATTTGGTATATACGTGGTAGGTTAATAATGATTAGTACATGAGTGTCTGGTAGGTGTCAACTGACCATGACCTCATTTTTAAAGTCCAGCGACTATGCTTAAGTTTTTAGATTAGGTCCGTTATCTGTAACCATGCATTGTATATTTTAAATGATAACAATTTAATGCTATATACATAATGCTTATAACGTAATTTTTGTCGCTACTGATGCGGAATGCAGGTGAGACATTTTGCTGTGTCCACACTTGTAAAGAAAATGCCTCATAATTTAATCAATGCTGAATTTGTTTTGTTTTTTTTTTTGGCCTGAAAGGCTCAATTAGAAATGAGTATGACTTAGACATAGACTTCGATTTCTATTGAAGAATCTGAAGGATTATTTCTAGTAAGAATATTTTTATTTTTCAAATGGGAAATATCTACTTTTGAAAGGTATGGACTGCATGATATTTAAATAATGGCTATTCAATCAGAATTCATAGATGATACCAATGCATTATGTATTTGATGTTTTTTTGAATGATGTTTTATGCCACTTTCAGCAATTTTTCAGCTATATCATGGCATCCAGTATTTATTGGGTGAGGGAGGCGGATTTGAAAATCAGAACACATTGTTAACGATAAATGTCATGTGAATTCATAAAAATTTGCAAAACTATCCTTGTAAGCACAGTAGTCTCTTTCTCATTTTTTACATTTTCTCTTCCAAGAATGCAACCAGATTTATACTGAATCTTCAATATCACACAATGAGTAGGAGTTGTACCTTTTAGCAAGTAAAAATTGGCCTAATTAACTTTATTAGCTCTATTACATTAGGATTGTTTTCTGTTCCCAAATTCCAAAATTAGAATTTGTTAATTATTTTTTAGTCTTGGAGTAAAAACTGGAAAATGTTTATTGAGAAATTAATTTTTTATCTGTATAGATTAAAAATCCTGAAATTTCTGTTTTCTTTTCTAACAAAAATTTGTGTTGTTGCATACGTCATTAATTTAAAGAAAAATACTATAAAACTATCATGAAAACTATCTAAATGGAATTTTATTGTGATTCTGTGCAATTAGGATTGCATGGAAGTTATCATTAATAGTATAATTCTATGTCCATAAATGCTATGCATGTTGAAAATCTTTATGATAATTTTGTGTGGATCTACAATTAAATTTTCTTTGTTTTATAAAGAAAATATTTCATTCTGTGATGTTAGTTGACTATTTTTGTGTCTTATTATTTGTTTGTTGGAAATATATCTTAACCTTTGTAAGTATAAAAAGAAAGAAAAGTTGATTGTATATATGGAAGTGATCCATAATACTTAAGAAATAGATTATTGCGAGCGGGCTCTATGCGAATTAGAACATGGTAAGACCTTATATTTGTCAATATTTAATACCGAGCGATAGCCCTCTCGCAATAATCTATTTCAATTCTAATATGTCTAAATAATGTTTTAAAATTTTGAAGCGGCTCTAAGAGGACGCTTTCAATGATAATATTATTTTTTGAAACTAATAAGATATCTCCCGAAACAGCATGTTAAAGCAAAAAATATTGACATAAACATTGTTCATTGAATATACGTACCTTTTTAGCAAAAAATATTGAGAAATCTTAACAAAATTGCATTGTTCCAGTTTGAAATTTTCTAGTTGAGCGTATATGATGTTGGAATTCTAATTGTGACGTCATACCATGCTCTATGCTTATTAGAACCCTAATGTGTTCTCAAAGAGTATGAAGGACGTCATATTAGAATGTGCAGTATCAGTATGTTTGCATTGTACTCAGATCTGTATGTTCAAACAAGCGGAATAGTTAATAACTTGTTAAACTTTTGTGTGTTGGAGGTAATTTCTTGTCATTTTTTATAGGTTGTATATCTCTTTTTGATCTTTTTGTGAAAGTCAAACAATATTTTGCTGCAGTTCGTAGATTTCGGGTTTACTTTATTGTTTGTAATCACTACAAGATGTGCATATATATATAGTTAATATGTATCTGATGTTGATGTTCAACTTCATTCGTCATTATTAAAGATTAAAGATTAAAGGTTCAATAACTTGAAGTATCAGTCCTTAAAGAGTTTTGTAATTTAAAAAAAAAGATATATAGTATAAAAGGTGAATGTTTTTAATTTTTGTATTTTATTGTTATGGATATATGGAATACATCCTCCAAAGTCAGGGGTTCTGAGTCAATGTTCATTACCACATCATGGAATACATCCTCCAAAGTCAGGGGTTCTGAGTCAATGTTCGTTACCACATCATGGAATACATCCTCCAAAGTCAGGGGTTCTGAGTCAATGTTCGTTACTACATCATGGAATAAAATGAATATTTTCCTGTTAATGCCACCTACTGATGGAAGCATATAAAGATATTTTACAGTGTTTGTATTGACAATTATAGAATTATCTCCCTTATATGTGTAGTGCTTTTATGGAGAAAGCATGATGTGGAAAAAATCTATTATTGAATATTTGTATAATTTTCTATTGAAGAATTAATTCGCTGGGACATGAATATATATACTGTTTTTGCCACATGTTTGCCGGTTGTGCCTTATATTTTACCCAGAACAATATCATGGGGTAAAATGGAAGGCATAAAGGGCCATCTGTAGTAAAATGGTAAAATCAGTACCGGTATATATTGATGCCCCGATGGAATTACTTTCATTCTGAAAGGAAAAATACCATAAAAATGAAATAAAAATGATTTCTAATTAGGTGTACCAATGTAAGCTCAGTTTACAACAGGTGTGGAATTGTTTTATGCATGTCATATTAGAATTGTTTAAATACAAATATCAAGAAGGACACTATATATTTAGGCTTTCAATTCATGTATTGCTTAATGCATGATTGTTAAATAGAGTAGTACCTTATATTCAGTTGGACTGAAGGACCATCATGTAATTTATAATGTAATACCATTTTAAATTTACAAAGAAAATAACTATTTTCTGCAAATTGAACCATATTTGTGTTTTCTTAAAATAAAAATAGGCAAGATAAGAGACAGACAGCCATTTATAGAAAATAAGTCATTCTTGACTTGAGCATTACTTGTCAATGAAGGCAACTGATATATATGTTTTCTCCTATAGTGCTTACTGTTACATACATATGGTAGGGTATCCGGAATTTTTAGTTTAAGCAGAAAATATTCTTGTCGTTTATTCTTTAATTCATATTTTATGGAGAATAAAGGGAGTTATTATGGCAGAAATTTTTTTCTGTCAGAGCTGAGAGAATTTTTTATGTTTACCGGGTAACAAATGGTTGGTCTATTAAGCATTCATACTTTATTTTGAGCTGTTTTTAACACATCCCATGTGATACTAGTCAAGATTTATGTAGTGTGATCTAGATGAACTGATCATGAATTTATTATTAAGTGAATACACCTTGGTGTAGTTAAATTAATGTATACAAGTATTAATTGCAGCATATTTTTCTTTTGCCTTGTGTATTAATATTGTGAAATATGTTTTTGTTGCTGTTTTCAAATTAATTTTTTTTTTAAACTATGTAATTATCCTTGAAAATGTTTGATTAAATCAGATATGGTTGTCAAGATTTTTTTGTCTCTTTTCTATTGGGTCAATGCTTCGGATAAAACAATGGTTTATTCACGAAAAACTTGGTATAACACTTGTTTGTCAAAAAACTGAATGTGCACAATAAACTGGTTTCAGTGCTGCCAAAATGGAACTAATGGTGAACATTTAATAAGCTGTAGTTAATTCCCATGGTTATCATAAGACATTATTTTGTTATGCAAATCGATTCTCAGGCTTGTATTGATATTTATTTTATTTAGATATGTATCTGCATAAACTTAATTATAAGATCTAATAATTATGTACTATTGTTTTCAGAAAAATAAATTTTTTATACCTATTTACTTGTTGTTTTATTGGGTTCAGCAGAGAAGTTATTAGGTAATTAATTTTTGTTTAAAAACAAAGTTTACCATTTATAGGATTGGCAGTTCCCACACAAAGGATTCTGGGTGTCCTTGGGCAACCACAATCACCTCTAACCAGTTATGTTCTCTGTTAGAGGGTGGGGCAGTTCCTGCTTCCAAAAAACATAAACAGGTAATGTACATGTTATAAACATGAAGAGTTGTTGACTTCTAAAATATGCCAACACAATCTAATTACTTCATAATCTCTGACATTGTATGAGACTTGACTCTCGCTGTAATCTGAGAGGTGAGTTAACAGTTGACTTCTAACATTTTCACGACTGTCATATGTCTGAGTATCCCTTGTGTAACAGTAATAACATTATGACCCCCTATTGTAGACTGCTCCTGACCAACGAATCTTTTATACCAACAACTATTCGACAGAGGGGCAGCTTAGCTATTTCAATCCATAATGTTGAATCTACATGTACCGGTATCTTTAAATTTAAATCTGAACTAAAAACCTGAACCCATATAGAAAAGTTCCAAACATTTGAAAATATGGACAGCCTGAATTCAATATTGTCCAAACCCTACTAAGATGCTTATAGCCTCATTTTTGTCTCGCCTGCGACGAAAGTCGCTGGAGGCGAGACATATGTATGGGAATCCGGCGGTTGCGGCGGCGGCGTAAACACTTGACATCTTGCTTCATATATTTGTAAGCCCAAGCCCTAGGTCCATCAAAATTTGGTACAGAGGTAGCTTATGATGAGTACTTGCCAGTCAGTCACCTGTCACCTGACCTTGACCTCAATTTCACGGTCCAGCAACTACGTTAAAGTTTTTGGGTTACGGCAGTTCCTCTGTAACTACGCATGGTAGGATGACAATATTTTGTGTATAGGTTGCTGATGACCAGTACATGACTGTCTGGTAGGTGTCACCTGATGTTGACCTCAATTTCAGTCCAGCGACTACGTTAAAGTTTTTGGGTTACGACAGTTCCTCTGTAACCACGCATGGTAGGATGACAATATTTGGTATATAGGTTGCTGATGACTAGTACATGACTGTCTGGTAGGTGTCACCTGACCTTGACCTCAACTTCACGGTCCAGCGACTACGTTAAAGTTTTTGGGTTACGACAGTTCCTCTGTAACCACGCATGGTAGGATGACAATATTTGGTATATAGGTTGCTGATGACTAGTACATGACTGTCTGGTAGGTGTCACCTGACCTTGACCTCAATTTCACGGTCCAGTGACTACGTTAAAGTTTTTGGGTTACGCCAGTTTCTCTGTAACTATGCATGGTAGGATGAGAATATTTGGTATATAGGTTGCTGATGAATAGTACATGACTGTCTGGTAGGTGCCACCTGACCTTGACCTCAATTTCACGGTCCAGGGACTACATAAAAGTTTTGGGTTTCGGCTGTTCCCCTGTAACCATGCATGGTAGGATGACAATGTTTGGTATATAGGTTGCTGATGAATAGTACATGACTGTCTGGTAGGTGTCACCTAACCTTGACCTCAATTTCACGGTCCAGTGACTACGTTAAAGTTTTTGTATTCGGACAGTTCCTCTGTAACTGCATGGTATGGTGACAATATTTGGTATACAGGCCGCTGCTGGTATTTAATGCTATTTACGTAATGCTTATGACAAAATTTATTTTTGTTACAGATGCGGAATGCAGTCGAGACCTTTTTCTGTGTCCACACTTGTTAATTTATAATGATCTTAACAAAGTTAATATTATTTCTGATCCATCCTGTTGTTTTGGATTTGACAGTGAAGCTTCCTATCATTACTTCTCTGCATGTTTTAAATATACTAAGATTGGAGATGAATTATTTGCTAACCTTGCCTGGCTACCAAATTATTGTCCAGTAAATCTAGAACTTTTTAGATGTGGCAACCGTTATTGTCTACTGAGCAGAATGAACAAGTTTTTAAATGTATTTGAGTATATCAACAAGTCCCAAAGATTCCATATTGCTAAATGCATTGCACAAAGAGTTTTTAAATCACACACATCACGTCCTTATCTTCAAAGGAGCCGCGGTGGCCGAGTGGTTAAGGTAGTTCGTCTACTATTGATCACGTGGTCTTTCAACACTGAGATTGCGGGTTCGATATTCACTTCAGGCAGGGTGTACTCGACCCCAATCTTAATTGACAGGGATTGCCAGTTTTCCTACCGCAGGTCGAGAGTTCTCTCTGGGTGCTCCGGCTTCCTTCCCCAATAAAACTGGACGCCATGATATAGCTGAAAAATTGTTGAAAGTGGCGTTAAAACACCATTCAAACAAACCTTATCTTCAATACGTCGTTTTCAAGATAGGTAGTTAGACGTATCATATCACGTGAGTAATGGTGATTTTATTTAGGGCACTTTCCTCAACGTACCGTCTTTAACATCATGTGAACGTCATAAAACGGAATAAAACTTGACTCCTTTCCATAAATTTTATGTTTAGTGTTGGCGTTGCACCCCCGCCCAACACAGCACAGGTTTCGTTTTGCATCGTCTTTCTTATGCCATCCCATTTCGTATCAAGTTTCGCCGTTTTAAACTAAAAGTGCCCTAAATTTGTTATGACGTCACGTGATCAGTATTACAATTTCCACCTCCTTTAACGAGAGCAATTATATCTTGAAAACGACGTATTATTCTAATATCTTTGTATCTTGTTTTTATACATTCCCTTTATCTCCTGTTTTGTACATATCTTAACATACACATTTACTATAATTTCTATTCAATCGTTGATTGCTCCATGAATGTTCTTTTGAAACATATTGTATAATTGGAGACCTAATCAGTTTGTCTAACTTGTTTTTTATCTTTTGTTTTGTCAGAATAGTGTTTGCAGCATGCCTAATATTTTGGTGAAATTAATTGATGTTTGGACATGACACAAAACATGGACCCACACTCATTGCCTTTCATTGCAGTGTAAGGCTAAGAATGTGGGACACTCCTTAGTTAGTTTAGTAGTTATTACTGGATTTATGCAGAATTTTGGTGTTCAGATTTACCTTTCTTATCTTGATAGAGTTACACCCCTTGAGAAGACGCCATATTGGTTTGAAACGTTTATGTTTTGAGAGTCACATAGTAATACGCTGTTAACCATATGTGACTATGGAAAACGAAGGAAATGATACAAAAGAAGAAGGAGAACTATCCGATGACGACGAAATTGTTTCAACCGAAAGATTAACAAATTATGAAAACCAGTATGATTACTTCGACCAATTGCGTAATGCTCCAACTCAAAATTTCCCCATTCGTGAGAAATATAGACAATCGCCTTATGATAACTGGTATGAGGGGCAACCAAGAAATGACCCGCATAATCGGCATATGGGTAACCAATTCTATAGCTATTCAAGTAGAATAGCACACCCCCCACCACGTCCATTGTCATTGACCTACGATAGAATTCGAGTCAGTCCACAGAGACACCCAGTTCACATGTCCGAAAGGGATAGAAAAGACTTCCGTCATTTTAGAGAAAAACTAAAAAAAATTTCTGCAAAGTCTAGCAATGAAAATCTAAACTATGAAAGACAAGTACCTTTGAAGAGTAACTTGTCTCCAGGCTGTATCCTTTTCTTGAGCTGCAAGATATATTTAAAGGATTCAATATACTAACAGTTATTAATTCTTTTGAAATCCCAAACTCTAGTGCATGAGATTCTCGGTGAACGAGGTGTAAGTGGGTAAGACATATTTCTGTGATGTAATTGTATATGTAACTTGAATCCTTTGTTCTTTTTTTAAGAATAAACAAGAATACAATTAGAACCAATAAACCTCCATCTTAATTATGTCAAATTTTATTTGGATTTTCACTGCGGAAGGAAAGCACTAGCTTTGAATAACAGCTTTTCATTTGATTGGTTTAATATCAGTTGGACCATAATAAACACCTCCATCCTTATTTATCACCAATTATTAATAGTATCTTGGGGCTTATTCATGTTGCAAGTAATTTATAGCACTGCCTTCCAGGTTAGACAAAAGCACTTTCTCATGATTGCGCGTTAGAAAGTGTTTTGTCGAACTCGGAAGACTGTGCTGTAAATATAACTGATGTGCCTCTTTTATTTTTTAATTGCTTATTGATTACTTGACACTGAACTTTGATGAAAGGTTAAAAAGAATGCCCAATAACAGACATAATAAGCAGTGAAAATGTGAATTTAGATCATGATTGTTTATAGGAAAGTAAGAATTTTAAAACGGGTTTTGTTATTTAAAAAAATGTCTTGAATCTGTTAAAAATGCAATAGAAAATAGTAAGGTAAATGAATTTCTTTATAATAACAGTCTGTGGTGTTATCCTCTAGCTCAATGCCAGAAAATAGTAATTTTGTTTTCAGGTAGTAAAAATCCCAAATAACTAGCCCAATCCGATTAGTTACAAGGGTCAAAAATTTGTGCAAAGTGGCGAAATAGTTATATTTTGACATACCAAGGCTTCCAACGTTGATTAACTATTTCATACTTATACAAAGAAATCAAATCCAGCCAGTATTTTTCACTCATATTGCAAGCTTAAGATGATGCACACAACAGCAAATTAATGGTGTAAATTTGTTACTTTTTCAAAACAAACCAACCATGTCCAATGTGCTGTTGAGTTGGTAACTCTGAAATGTCATATTAGTTTGTTTTAGCGACCAAGTATAGTGTTACCGACTTTGGGGGAAAGCTCACAATGGTAGGAGGACAGATTAAGGGCAGACAAACAAAAACTCTGCTTTCATTTTTACATTAGATCCAGAGAAAGAGGATATCTCACTTACAAACTAAAGACAGAGGGAAAAGGGGAATAACTCTTGTACACAAACACCAGAACACCTACCATTCACACTAACATACAACAATAGTAATTGTTGCAGAGATCCAGTCATATTCAATATCACAGTTACAATCCGACATGTTATAATGCTACTGTATTGCGGTAATTTTATATCTAATTATGCAATTTCTAAGCATGTTCCTTAAAAGTATAACAGTTTGGGAGAAGAGAAAATTACGAGCGTGTTCTGTCAAACCAGATGATATCATAAACAACAAACAGTACAAAGACAAAGTAGAAATGTGCAAGAAAGAAATGCTAGATGTTGAACAAAGAATAAAAGCACTTGAAGCTAAAGAAAAAGCTGTAAAGTTAAAGAAGACTGTTGTGCCTATCACAGTGGCTGAAGACAATGATATAGAGATAATAGAACCACCTTCTCCTGAAGTAATTCAATTGGATGATGTTTCCCCAAATATTTCAAATGAGGCACCAGTTGATGGGAACGAAACTTCCATTTATGATCCTGGAAAAGTTACCATAGTTTTAGAAAATGTATCACCAGATGTAAGTAGGGAGGGTGAGATGGAGTTGGATCATAAATCTCCAGATGCTTCTGTGGAAAGTCTACAGGAGGAGGTTTCAAAAGATAATTTTGAGGATGGTCACTCTGAAACAACAGGCAATGGTGTCACAGAGGACAGTCTAGGGGAGGGAGACATAAAGATTAATGGAGGGACACAAAACGAGGATGGTAATGAAAAGAAAACAGAAGCTCAACAAGATGTAAATGGTACAGAAATCCAAACACTGGTTTGTACTTTCAAGTCTTACTATGTTCACTTTATAGAATGGTACATTTAAAGGTAACTATAAAAAAATCTTAGAATTTAAAGAAACCACAAAACTTATGATGCTTGTGAACAATTAAATATAAATAAACTTTTATATAATAAAGATATATAGAAAATTTTGACTTGTCTGCAGTGTAGTTTAACAGTGAATACGATGAACTCTTAAAAGGAAACTAAATTGTTCATACTTGAGTGGACTAAGCACCATGTAAAAGTAAAAATTATTGATGTCAGGTTGTAAAAAATATCCACCATAATACATACATTCATAATATTATAAGTTGTTTATGTATAGTTTGTATATAATTTTTGTACATAGAATACAGAGGAGACTGATGAAGAAGAATTGGATGAGTTAGAACTCCGGAGAATTGCTCTAGCATCTGCCTATTCTCTGGCTGACAAGGGTGTAGAAGACAGCACTGTAGCAAAAAATGAAAAGAGGAAGTCCTTGTCTAAAGCTTCTAGGATGGAAACAAGTATGTTTATGGGCTAGGATATCAGTATTTTGAAATTTCAAAATCATTACTTTTATTGATAAAAGTTGCAGATAATGGAAGTAAACTTGCATGTCAGGTAACAGATGTGTTGTTTAACATGTTGGAAACAGGTATGGATGGTCAATTTAAGAATAGTTTGTGTCTTCATAGCGATTCAATCTAAACTTTCATGATATATTTCTAAGCCTTTTGTGTTCTGTTTTGTTTACCACGCTGTTATGTTAAAACTAAGTTAAGTATCACATTTTGAGGGTCATATCTTTTTCAAAATAACTATTGACTTTGTTGCAGTTTGGTAAAGTTTCAATACACATGTTGTTGAAAATTATTTATAGGGATGGAAACTTCACAGAGATCTACAAGGTCAATCAGACCCCAAAGAGTTCTAGGAAGGAGATCTGATGCAGATAGATATCGTAGGCGAAGTAAAGAAATTGACGATAAACGGCGAGAAATTGAGAAGTCTTTAGATAGGAGACGTAATGATGAGCGGAAAACAATTCAGAGGAGAAATGAGGAGAAAAAAGAAAACCAGCGGCGAGAAATACAAAAAATTCTGACATTAGATGACCCCAAAGAACAAGTAAAAAGGTTTCTGCTGATGTTGGGTGATAAAAAAGCTCTGGATAGCATTGATTTGGCTGGATATCAAAAGGTACTGTACACAATCTATAAATAGCATCGACTCACATGTATGTGTCACAAAAAGGCATAGCTTTTTGGGATATTATTAAGTAATCAAATGATACCATAAGTAAAGTAGGAAATACAAAGACATGATCACATGTATGAAATCTAGGGACAAAACCAAAATAACAAAGATATAACATGAAACTCTTAGACACAACAAGTAACAAATGCAAAACACAACAAGTAACAAGCTCTAAGTAACACACTCAAAACACAACAAGTAACAAACTCAAAACACACAACAAGTACTTAAAAACACAACAAGTAACAAACTCAAAACACAACAAGTAACAAACTCAAAACACAACAAGTAACAAACTCAAAACACAACAAGTAACAAACTTGAAACACAACAATAACTCAAAACACAACAATTAATTAAAAACACAACCAGTAACAAACTCAAAACACAACATTTAATTAAAAACACAACCAGTAACAAACTCAAAGCACAAGTAACAAACTCAAAACACAACAAGTAACAAACTCAAAACACAACAAGTAACAAACTCAAAACACAAGTAACAAACTCAAAACACAACAAGTAACAAACTCAAAACACAACAAGTAACAAACTCAAAACACAAGTAACAAACTCAAAACACAACAAGTAACAAAATCAAAACACAACAAGTAACAAACTCAAAACACAACAAGTAACAAACTCAAAACACAACAAGTAACAAACTCAAAACACAAGTAACAAACTCAAAAAACAACAAGTAACAAACTCAAAACACAACAAGTAACAAAATCAAAACACAACAAGTAACAAACTCAAAACACAACAAGTAACAAACTCAAAACACAACAAGTAACAAACTCAAAACACAAGTAACAAACTCAAAAAACAACAAGTAACAAGCTCAACACACAACAAGTAACAAAATCAAAACACAACAAGTTATTAAAAACACAACAAGTAACAAACTCAAAACACAACAAGTAACAAACTCAAAACATACAACTAATGAATAAGCAAAATGAAACCTACAAAACAACAGATCATGTTCCTGTGTCTTGGTTAAATCATGGTGAGATCTCAATCAAGAGAGAGACAAAGTAAAGGATAATACTGTTTGTGGCATGGACTAATTTTGTCAACGTAACACTAAATAGCAGTGATGTGACTAGAAATTGAACAGGTTGTAAATGGATTAAAAATGTTATTTTTTAATTTTAAATGTAACTGTTTTTAAAAAAAGTTTAAAACTGTTAAATAAAGTCTACTTAAGGTAAATTATAAGTTGTAATAACTCATTGTTCACTTGGTTTCTATCAATATGTTTGTATTAATTTATTTTAGCCTCAGATTAAGAGAAAAAAAGGTGTTTTTGACAATGGTCAAAAGCTGGTGCCAACTCAACAGGACAACTATGAACCAGTAGAAATGGATATAGACAGTAACCCAGGCTCTCCAGGTAAAGTTGGTGCAACATGGAAAACAGAATTCAGTTTTCATGCGACTGATGGAAACAAATAAACTATAAAAATGGCTATTTAAGCCAATCTGAATCATAAGATTAAATTTTACAATAATGGCAGCGTAGGATAATCCTGAAAACCAAAAATTTGAATTTCACAGCTACTTGTATGACTGTTGAATGTAAACAGTTTTTTTAAATTCAAAGGGAAAAGTATTGATGATCAAATATACCTTTTAGCAAATGCTACTTGTTTGTTGGATAGTAATATTTGTTGACAAAATGGGAATTAGGGTTAACATGGGAATAAGGGGTACCAGTTTCCCCTAGTGTATCAGGGTTTTACTAGGTGCAAATAAAAAATTGATATTAGAGAAAGTCATTATTGTTTATCATTAATTTGATCAATACTTGTCGAGGTGTTATCCTTGTTTGGGCTTCTTTTAAAAATAGTACTGCGTTTCCACGATTTATCTGCTAAAATTAGTACTGTGTTTACATGATATAGCTGCTGTACTCTAACAGAGATAGTTTTGGGCTGGTCGTTTGCGACATAGTCTGGTTAAAATGACAAAGGGCCCACTTAAAATCTATACTTGTGCCAATGTGGTTCAAATAATGAATACATGGCCCATTAACTATTGATACTAATGCTGTTGATCACTCCACGGTACTGTTGACTGTTATCCTATTATACAGTAATTGAGTACCAGTCATACATGTACTAGTACCTTTATACTACTGGAAAAAAATTATCATACATGTAAACAACCCAATCAATTTGTAAGGTTCCAAATCGAATCAGGCCGTTGAGACAAAAAATTATCATACATGTAAACAACCCAATCAATTTGTAAGGTTCCAAATCGAATCAGGCCGTTGAGACAAAAAATTATTATACATGTAAACAACCCAATCAATTTGTAAGGTTCCAAATCGAATCAGGCCGTCGAGATAAAAAAAGAAAACCCAATGACAATAACAATAGAATAATTATGTAATATAAATAATATATTATAATAAGTCTGCATATACTGTAACCTTGTGTAACTGAACGAAATCAAGAAGATAATGTCAGGAACTTTGGCGAAGCAGTTATTATTGGATGATCTATGACCTGGAAATTTTTGTGTTTCAACTGTTCAGAAATAAGGGCAGATAATGTTATGACAATGACTCGGGCGATCTCATATATCATCAATATGTCATCAATAGTCTCCTGTTCGAAAATAAATTTAACATTTTAAATTAGTCGTTTTACTTACATGTAACTAACTAGCTACGGTCAAAACTACTACAAGGTAAAGGAGTGGGGACTAAATCTGTTCCTCTCTGAGGCATTGCCCTTGAACCCAAAATTAAGACATGGTTGGTTTATGGCCCCTGGGATTGGCCATGAGCCCATAATGATGAAAAAGCAAAATGATTTCTGCTCTATTTGCGGTTTTGTTTAGTTAATTTTTCTTTTTGGATTTAATCCTCTAATCTTAATTAGTATGGAAAACAAAGAACCTGAATTATTTCCTATCATAAAACAAATTCTAATATGGAATAACTGGATGGGAATTTCTGACATATGATGTAGCTGTGATTTTATTGTTAAATTCTTACTACTCTAAACAGAAACCTTTTTTTTATTTACAGTTATCAGCAATTATTGTAAAATATTCGTAGTCTTGGTGTTTTGTATTCAGGTATATGGTTTCCCCGGGGCTTTTTTTAATAATTGGAGATTAAATTGAGGTTATCATTTCCTGTTACTTTGTAATTTCAGCAATATCAGCAGAAGGTATCCCAGGAATGGAGGATCTACAGTTTGATCAAGAATTTATTAATTTTCAGCAACAACAACAGCCAGTTCCCCTTATGGTATGTTAAAGTCACATTTAATGTTAGTAAACCTTTATAGAAGGCTTAAAATTTTGTTTAAATCTTCCTAGTATTCATCTAGTGAATATCATTTTATAATTGTCCACCCAAATCAAATTGTCTTTACATAGCTTATCATTGCCCCATCTGACTGTGATTGTTTTTAATGAAATGTTAAAGTTCAGGATAATTTAAGATAATCCTTAATTTCTCATATGATATTTTATGATGATTAAGTATACAATAATTACCACCACACAAATTGTTAGAAATAAAAACAAGAACAGGTTTTTAAAAAATCTATTCTTTCCTCAACCTAAATTATTGATTGGTTATATAATGTATTAACAGTGGAATTGATTATTTAATTTTTAGAGTTTGTACTTTCATGATCCATCTTTTCAAACCTATGGCTGGATGGACCACAGCAGAGAGATTCCATTTTTAGAGACCACAGCTATAATGCCGGTACCTTTGGAACTTCCCCCACCTCCTCCCCCTCCACCCCCACCCCCTCTGCCATCAGATTGGCCTCCACCACCACCACCACCTGAAGAGCCACCACCACTTCCATCAGATGAAACCCCACCGTTACCACCTGAGCCACCCCCCTGGTATGCAGTTCCTCCACCACCTCCAGAAGAGGACAAGGAGGAAGAAGATGATGAGGAAGCTCTACTGAGAGCCAAGTTGTTGCATTCGATGGCCACTAGAAAAATGCAGCTAGTAAAAGAGGTCAGTATAGTATAAGTAAACATTTAATTTATTTGATTTGTCAACATAATAGCTCAATGAAAGTCTGACATTCATCAATCATTATACAGTGAACCCTCGTTACAACGACATTCGATTTAATGGAATATCCGACATCCAACAGGATTTTAGTGGTAACAAACGTGTCCGCGTGTTGTTTATGCTTGATACAACGACATATTCGGTTTCCGACTCTGACTGCGTATGTCGGTAACAAATATACCAAAGCAAGCATAAAATAATTCGTTATAACGACAAATTGTAAACATTTGCCTGTGAAAGATCATCTTTGTCCAGAGAACAGATTTTTCTAATGATTAATTGTACATACAGGTTAACGTCTGTTGCTTATTGCGTAATTAACCTTGCGTGGCATTTCTGTTACAAAATTAATCCATGACAGGGATATGGCTTCATTAAAAAGGTGTCAAGGCTATTTAATATTTAAATC
The DNA here is from genome assembly GCA_944474755.1 of Limnoperna fortunei. NCBI lineage: Eukaryota > Metazoa > Mollusca > Bivalvia > Mytilida > Modiolidae > Limnoperna > Limnoperna fortunei. The sequence goes on along the minus strand of OX104118.1, from coordinate 2,677,498 downwards.
TTCAAAAATTATCTTTCATAAAATTTTGGCTAAATTACATGTGTTAAGATTGAAGTGGCACATCAGAAATAGGATAATTACCAAAAATCGGTCTAATGTAAATAATAATAGTTTTCAATTTATTATTTTTTGTGTTAAAAAAAAAGAAAAAATGTTTTTTATTAAATATTCTCAAGAAAACAAAAATTTTATTATTTTTATGCCCCCACGATGACATGTCAGGGGGCATTATCAGTTACCTACGTTATTACCCGGGTGTATGGAAATTGTACCACCTGAAAGTACTTCTGTTCAGCCTGAGGCGAAGCCGAAGGCTGTCCATAAGTACTTTCAGGTGGTACAATTTCCATACACCCGGGTTATAACGTAGGTAACGGATTTATCCCCTGCTAACAAGTGTAAAAGGCTGAAAAATAGGTTCTTTTGTCTTCAGAAATAAGGTAAATTGGCAACGTCATCACAGTTGCTCACAAAAAAATTATACATTTTTTTTATGCAGAAAATGCCCATATTACCAAGTCGAGGATGTTACCTTTGGTAACAACCTCAGACTTAGCAAGTTTAAAGAGTTTTTATTTTGTTTTACATTGTTTTTCCGACTTTCGGTATTTTGGCGCCTCCAGTCACGCTATCATAACATCAACATACAATGACGTCAAGTACTGATTTAATTTATATTTATGTGTGTCAGTGTGAATTTAGGGGATCTACAGTGTTTGAAAGGAAGTACAAATACAAATATAAAAAGACAGAAATGTTCATTTGTGGAATAACATACACTGGTACTCTAGAACATACATTGGCAACGCACAAACAGTACACCCTGCGACGTTAGCAACGCAGCAGGGGGCATGGGATTTGTACCGACGGGTAACCAAACAATCAAAAGTCCGCATTTGTTACAAGCCGGGGATAATAAGTTTTACTCGTGTCCATCTGTAGTACATCAGTCCGTATGAATTTTCGTCAATCTTTTCTCAGAAACCATACATGAGAACAATTTGAAATTTGGCAGGGTGGTTCAGCATCACAAGTTGTACGTCCTAACCGACTTTCAGACCTGTCGGACCACTACTTCCTGTTTGGGACTTCATTTGTACATAGGTCCGTCTGTCCGTACGAATTTCCGTCAAGCTTTTTTCAGAAACCGTACATGAGAACAATTTGAAATTTGGCAGGGTGGTGCAGTATCACAAGTTGTACGTCCTAAGCGACTTTCAGACCTGTCGGACAACTACTTCCTGTTTGGGACTTCCTTTAGCGGGGGCATTTGTGTCCCATGGACACATTCTTCGATTTTTTCTTAATAATCTTGGGTATTGAGCAGACTTGAACGATTTTTAATAGTCACAAATAAAAAAGGGAGATAATCAATGTACAAAACCACAAATTCATTATAACAGCAAATTCAGTTTAACGTCAATGGTCGTTGTTAAGAGGGTTGACTGTAATTAAATGGTATTAAATAATTATGCAAACATGCAAATTGTATCATTAATATCATTAAAATTTTTCATAAAATGATAATATTAATTTACATAATTATATATACTGTTATTTTTCCCCTTGTAGTCCCAATCAGAAGCATCGTCCCCAATCACACCAAGGAGTCAGTCCCCAAGTGTAACGGAAATCAGCAAACCAAAAGAATCCAGACCTATCACTATGATCAGAGTAAGTGTTCTTCAGCAGTTGACTTGGACTTGGTATTATCTAACACTTTTCTCTGTATTTTATGTAAATTAAAAAGTAAAACTTATGTATACCAAAATTGCTGTGATTTGACTTAGACATAGTACGGTATGAAAAAGTATTATGATATTATATTAACATTAAATGTGTCTTTCATCACTATCCTAGATTTCTATTGGTTCAAACCGTTACAGATTATGTAGAATCATTCTATGCATTTCTCAATGAAACCGGTGGCCATGAAGAGCATGCGCTTCCTTGACGACGCCCACAGTAAACAACGCATTGTAATTTAAATCAACATAAATACATTGTGCACGATTTAAATCAGGACCTTGGCGTTTTTATAAATTAAATAAAATGTCAATATAAGAATTTAATGCATTTTTTTTTAAAAGTTTCATTGACATATGAAAGCCTTGACCAAAGTACAATCCATGAAACTTCAAAAGAATGTATTTTGTAAGAGAAGAACCAGTAAGGCCTCTGGTATGACATGTGAGTTCAAACTACAGAACTCTACACAATGTAATAGTTTACTATGATGTTGATAATCCTGACATCGGTTCAATTATTATACAGATCCCCAAACATCCACCAGTCATTATAATGATAAATCCTGACATCGGTTCAATTATTATACAGATCCCCAAACATCCACCAGTCATTATAATGATAAATCCTGACATCGGTTCAATTATTATACAGATCCCCAAACATCCACCAGTCATTATAATGATAAATCCTGATATCTGTTCAATTATTATACAGATCCCCAAACATCCACCAGTCATTATAATGATAAATCCTGATATCTGTTCAATTATTATACTGATCCCCAAACATCCACCAGTCATTATAATGATAAATCCTGACATCGGTTCAATTATTATACTGATCCCCAAACATCCACCAGTCATTATAATGATAAATTCTGATATCTGTTCAATTATTATAAAGATCCCCATACATCCAACAGTCATTATAATGATAAATCCTGATATCTGTTCAATTATTATACAGATTACATCCACCAGTCATTATAATGATAAATCCTGACATCTGTTCAATTATTATAAAGATCCCCAAACATCCACCAGTCATTATAATGATAAATCCTGATATCTGTTCAATTATTATACAGATCCCCAAACATCCACCAGTCATTATAATGATAAATCCTGATATCTGTTCAATTATTATACAGATCCCCAAACATCCACCAGTCATTATAATGATAAATCCTGATATCTGTTCAATTATTATACAGATCCCCAAACATCCACCAGTCATTATAATGATAAATCCTGATATCTGTTCAATTATTATAAAGATCCCCAAACATCCACCAGTCATTATAATGATAAATCCAGATATCTGTTCAATTATTATACAGATCCCCAAACATCCAACAGTCATTATAATGATAAATCCTGATATCTGTTCAATTATTATACAGATCCCCAAACATCCACCAGTCATTATAATGATAAATCCTGACATCGGTTCAATTATTATATAGATCCCCAAACATCCACCAGTCATTATAATGATAAATCCTGATATCTGTTCAATTATTATACAGATCCCCAAACATCCATCAGTCATTATAATGATAAATCCTGATATCGGTTCAATTATTATACAGATCCCCAAACATCCACCAGTCATTATAATGATAAATCCTGATATCTGTTCAATTATTATACAGATCCCCAAACATCCACCAGTCATTATAATGATAAATCCTGACATCGGTTCAATTATTATACAGATCCCCAAACATCCACCAGTCATTATAATGATAAATCCTGATATCTGTTCAATTATTATAAAGATCCCCAAACATCCACCAGTCATTATAATGATAAATCCTGACATCGGTTCAATTATTATACAGATCCCCAAACATCCACCAGTCATTATAATGATAAATCCTGACATCGGTTCAATTATTATACAGATCCCCAAACATCCGCCAGTCATTATAATGATAAATCCTGACATCGGTTCAATTATTATAAAGATCCCCAAACATCCACCAGTCATTATGATAAATCCTGACATCGGTTCAATTATTATACAGATCCCCAAACATCCACCAGTCATTATAATGATAAATCCTGATATCTGTTCAATTATTATACAGATCCCCAAACATCCACCAGTCATTATAATGATAAATCCTGATATCTGTTCAATTATTATACAGATCCCCAAACATCCACCAGTCATTATAATGATAAATCCTGATATCTGTTCAATTATTATACAGATCCCCGTACATCCACCAGTCATTATAATGATAAATCCTGATATCTGTTCAATTATTATACAGATCCCCAAACATCCACCAGTCATTATAATGATAAATCCTGATATCTGTTCAATTATTATACAGATCCCCAAACATCCACCAGTCATTATAATGATAAATCCTGATATCTGTTCAATTATTATACAGATCCCCAAACATCCACCAGTCATTATAATGATAAATCCTGATATCTGTTCAATTATTATAAAGATCCCCAAACATCCACCAGTCATTATAATGATAAATCCTGATATCTGTTCAATTATTATACAGATCCCCAAACATCCACCAGTCATTATAATGATAAATCCTGATATCTGTTCAATTATTATACAGATCCCCAAACATCCACCAGTCATTATAATGATAAATCCTGATATCTGTTCAATTATTATACAGATCCCCAAACATCCACCAGTCATTATAATGATAAATCCTGATATCGGTTCAATTATTATACAGATCCCCAAACATCCACCAGTCATTATAATGATAAATCCTGATATCTGTTCAATTATTATACAGATCACCAAACATCCACCAGTCATTATAATGATATATCCTGACATCGGTTCAATTATTATACAGATCCCCAAACATCCACCAGTCATTATAATGATAAATCCTGATATCTGTTCAATTATTATAAAGATCCCCAAACATCCACCAGTCATTATAATGATAAATCCTGACATCGGTTCAATTATTATACAGATCCCCAAACATCCACCAGTCATTATAATGATAAATCCTGACATCGGTTCAATTATTATACAGATCCCCAAACATCCACCAGTCATTATAATGATAAATCCTGACATCGGTTCAATTATTATACAGATCCCCAAACATCCACCAGTCATTATAATGATAAATCCTGACATCGGTTCAATTATTATACAGATCCCCAAACATCCACCAGTCATTATAATGATAAATCCTGACATCGGTTCAATTATTATACAGATCCCCAAACATCCACCAGTCATTATAATGATAAATCCTGATATCTGTTCAATTATTATACAGATCCCCAAACATCCACCAGTCATTATAATGATAAATCCTGATATCTGTTCAATTATTATACAGATCCCCAAACAACCACCAGTCATTATAATGATAAATCCTGATATCTGTTCAATTATTATACAGATCCCCAAACATCCACCAGTCATTATAATGATAAATCCTGACATCGGTTCAATTATTATACTGATCCCCAAACATCCACCAGTCATTATAATGATAAATCCTGACATCGGTTCAATTATTATACTGATCCCCAAACATCCACCAGTCATTATAATGATAAATCCTGATATCTGTTCAATTATTATAAAGATCCCCAAACATCCACCAGTCATTATAATGATAAATCCTGATAACTGTTCAATTATTATACTGATCCCCAAACATCCACCAGTCATTATAATGATAAATCCTGATATCTGTTCAATTATTATACAGATCCCCGTACATCCACCAGTCATTATAATGATAAATCCTGACATCTGTTCAATTATTATACTGATCCCCGTACATCCACCAGTCATTATAATGATAAATCCTGACATCGGTTCAATTATTATACTGATCCCCAAACATCCACCAGTCATTATAATGATAAATCCTGACATCGGTTCAATTATTATACTGATCCCCAAACATCCACCAGTCATTATAATGATAAATCCTGACATCGGTTCAATTATTATACTGATCCCCAAACATCCACCAGTCATTATAATGATAAATCCTGATATCTGTTCAATTATTATACAGATCCCCAAACATCCACCAGTCATTATAATGATAAATCCTGATATCTGTTCAATTATTATACAGATCCCCAAACATCCACCAGTCATTATAATGATAAATCCTGACATCGGTTCAATTATTATACAGATCCCCAAACATCCACCAGTCATTATAATGATAAATCCTGACATCGGTTCAATTATTATACTGATCCCCAAACATCCACCAGTCATTATAATGATAAATCCTGATATCTGTTCAATTATTATACAGGTCCCCAAACATCCACCAGTCATTATAATGATAAATCCTGATATCTGTTCAATTATTATAAAGATCCCCAAACATCCACCAGTCATTATAATGATAAATCCTGATATCTGTTCAATTATTATACAGGTCCCCAAACATCCACCAGTCATTATAATGATAAATCCTGACATCGGTTCAATTATTATAAAGATCCCCAAACATCCACCAGTCATTATAATGATAAATCCTGATATCGGTTCAATTATTATACAGATCCCCATACATCCACCAGTCATTATAATGATAAATCCTGACATCGGTTCAATTATTATACAGATCCCCAAACATCCACCAGTCATTATAATGATAAATCCTGACATCGGTTCAATTATTATACTGATCCCCAAACATCCACCAGTCATTATAATGATAAATCCTGACATCGGTTCAATTATTATACTGATCCCCAAACATCCACCAGTCATTATAATGATAAATCCTGATATCTGTTCAATTATTATACAGATCCCCAAACATCCACCAGTCATTATAATGATAAATCCTGATATCTGTTCAATTATTATACAGATCCCCATACATCCACCAGTCATTATAATGATAAATCCTGACATCGGTTCAATTATTATACAGATCCCCAAACATCCACCAGTCATTATAATGATAAATCCTGACATCGGTTCAATTATTATACTGATCCCCAAACATCCACCAGTCATTATAATGATAAATCCTGATATCTGTTCAATTATTATACAGATCCCCAAACATCCACCAGTCATTATAATGATAAATCCTGATATCTGTTCAATTATTATACTGATCCCCAAACATCCACCAGTCATTATAATGATAAATCCTGATATCTGTTCAATTATTATACTGATCCCCAAACATCCACCAGTCATTATAATGATAAATCCTGACATCAGTTCAATTATTATAAAGATCCCCAAACATCCACCAGTCATTATAATGATAAATCCTGACATCGGTTCAATTATTATACAGATCCCCAAACATCCACCAGTCATTATAATGATAAATCCTGACATCTGTTCAATTATTATACAGATCCCCAAACATCCACCAGTCATTATAATGATAAATCCTGACATCGGTTCAATTATTATACAGATCCCCAAACATCCACCAGTCATTATAATGATAAATCCTGACATCGGTTCAATTATTATACAGATCCCCAAACATCCACCAGTCATTATAATGATAAATCCTGATATCTGTTCAATTATTATACAGATCCCCAAACATCCACCAGTCATTATAATGATAAATCCTGATATCTGTTCAATTATTATACAGATCCCCAAACATCCACCAGTCATTATAATGATAAATCCTGACATCTGTTCAATTATTATACAGATCCCCAAACATCCACCAGTCATTATAATGATAAATCCTGACATCGGTTCAATTATTATACTGATCCCCAAACATCCACCAGTCATTATAATGATAAATCCTGACATCGGTTCAATTATTATACAGATCCCCAAACAACCACCAGTCATTATAATGATAAATCCTGACATCGGTTCAATTATTATACAGATCCCCAAACATCCACCAGTCATTATAATGATAAATCCTGATATCGGTTCAATTATTATACAGATCCCCAAACAACCGGTTCAATTATTATACAGATCCCCAAACAACCACCAGTCATTATAATGATAAATCCTGACATCGGTTCAATTATTATACAGATCCCCAAACATCCACCAGTCATTATAATGATAAATCCTGATATCGGTTCAATTATTATACTGATCCCCAAACATCCACCAGTCATTATAATGATAAATCCTGACATCGGTTCAATTATTATACAGATCCCCAAACATCCACCAGTCATTATAATGATAAATCCTGATATCTGTTCAATTATTATACAGATCCCCAAACATCCACCAGTCATTATAATGATAAATCCTGATATCGGTTCAATTATTATACTGATCCCCAAACATCCACCAGTCATTATAATGATAAATCCTGATATCTGTTCAATTATTATACAGATCCCCAAACATCCACCAGTCATTATAATGATAAATCCTGACATCGGTTCAATTATTATACAGATCCCCAAACATCCACCAGTCATTATAATGATAAATCTTGACATCGGTTCAATTATTATACAGATCCCCAAACATCCACCAGTCATTATAATGATAAATCCTGACATCGGTTCAATTATTATACAGATCCCCAAACATCCACCAGTCATTATAATGATAAATCCTGATATCGGTTCAATTATTATACAGATCCCCAAACATCCACCAGTCATTATAATGATAAATCCTGATATCGGTTCAATTATTATACAGATCCCCAAACATCCACCAGTCATTATAATGATAAATCCTGATATCTGTTCAATTATTATACAGATCCCCAAACATCCACCAGTCATTATAATGATAAATCCTGATATCTGTTCAATTATTATACAGATCCCCAAACATCCACCAGTCATTATAATGATAAATCCTGACATCGGTTCAATTATTATACAGATCCCCAAACATCCACCAGTCATTATAATGATAAATCCTGACATCGGTTCAATTATTATACTGATCCCCAAACATCCACCAGTCATTATAATGATAAATCCTGATATCGGTTCAATTATTATACAGATCCCCAAACATCCACCAGTCATTATAATGATAAATCCTGATATCGGTTCAATTATTATACTGATCCCCAAACATCCACCAGTCATTATAATGATAAATCCTGACATCGGTTCAATTATTATACAGATCCCCAAACATCCACCAGTCATTATAATGATAAATCCTGATAACTGTTCAATTATTATACAGATCCCCAAACATCCACCAGTCATTATAATGATAAATCCTGATATCTGTTCAATTATTATACAGATCCCCAAACATCCACCAGTCATTATAATGATAAATCCTGATATCTGTTCAATTATTATACAGATCCCCAAACATCCACCAGTCATTATAATGATAAATCCTGATATCGGTTCAATTATTATACAGATCCCCAAACATCCACCAGTCATTATAATGATAAATCCTGATATCTGTTCAATTATTATACAGATCCCCATACATCCACCAGTCATTATAATGATAAATCCTGACATCGGTTCAATTATTATACAGATCCCCAAACATCCACCAGTCATTATAATGATAAATCCTGACATCGGTTCAATTATTATACTGATCCCCAAACATCCACCAGTCATTATAATGATAAATCCTGATATCTGTTCAATTATTATACTGATCCCCAAACATCCACCAGTCATTATAATGATAAATCCTGATATCTGTTCAATTATTATACTGATCCCCAAACATCCACCAGTCATTATAATGATAAATCCTGATATCTGTTCAATTATTATAAAGATCCCCAAACATCCACCAGTCATTATAATGATAAATCCTGATATCTGTTCAATTATTATAAAGATCCCCAAACATCCACCAGTCATTATAATGATAAATCCTGACATCGGTTCAATTATTATACTGATCCCCAAACATCCACCAGTCATTATAATGATAAATCCTGATATCTGTTCAATTATTATACTGATCCCCAAACATCCACCAGTCATTATAATGATAAATCCTGATATCTGTTCAATTATTATACTGATCCCCAAACATCCACCAGTCATTATAATGATAAATCCTGATATCTGTTCAATTATTATACAGATCCCCAAACATCCACCAGTCATTATAATGATAAATCCTGATATCTGTTCAATTATTATACTGATCCCCAAACATCCACCAGTCATTATAATGATAAATCCTGACATCGGTTCAATTATTATTAAGATCCCCAAACATCCACCAGTCATTATAATGATAAATCCTGACATCGGTTCAATTATTATACAGGTCCCCAAACATCCACCAGTCATTATAATGATAAATCCTGATATCTGTTCAATTATTATACAGATCCCCAAACATCCACCAGTCATTATAATGATAAATCCTGACATCGGTTCAATTATTATACAGATCCCCAAACATCCACCAGTCATTATAATGATAAATCCTGACATCGGTTCAATTATTATACAGATCCCCAAACATCCACCAGTCATTACAATGATAAATCCTGATATCTGTTCAATTATTATAAAGATCCCCAAACATCCACCAGTCATTATAATGATAAATCCTGACATCGGTTCAATTATTATAAAGATCCCCAAACATCCACCAGTCATTATAATGATAAATCCTGATATCGGTTCAATTATTATACAGATCCCCAAACATCCACCAGTCATTATAATGATAAATCCTGATATCTGTTCAATTATTATACAGTTCCCCAAACAGCCACAAATTATTATAAACCTTGATGAAGATACTTCTAGTGAAGAGGATGAAGATGAACAGGAAGTCCAAAATCAAAGCACACCTGTTACACCACACATATCCCAGAATCCTGTTAATGCCTTGATTGGTGGACTTGACTCATTCCTGAAGGAAGCCAGAAGAAATTCAGAGGTATAAATTATATGATTTTAGACTTGAGTAAAACTTAGACACATCTTAAGGAATCAATTACCTATAACAGTCTAAATTGTCAAAAATGATTGCTAGCATTTTTATTGTGATCGTTTAGCCAGGTGCCCAAATGCGGGTCAGATTTATGCGATCTCAGGAAATATGAAGGTTAAATTGTGAGCTTTTATGACTGTAAATCATGTCCTGTTGAACTGTTCACAATAATCAAAACATCACAAAAATGTCTGAATTTTCAGTATAGTAGTTTACACAGTAACAAATTTAAACTTTTTTGAAGTTTAAATTCAAAAGACCTTTCTTTTAATTATTATGCTTGATTCCTTGTGTGTTTCATTTTTCAAAGGTTCATTAAACATTTTCACCACATCAGTCTTAGATTAAGTTTGTGTTTATTTTTAAATTTCATTACACTTTTCTGTGACTTAATTTTCTTTAGCTGCAAGAATTAAAGAGTCGAGAGAATGTTAAGAAATTGTCAGATACTCGACAAGTGATCGTGGAAACACCAGAGTTTGATTACATGTCAGCCGAGAAAACTAAAATAAAACAATTTGAGGAGGACATTGTTAAACAGAGGTAATGTAGTCAATTTTCCCACAGTAGTAAAGGGAAACAATGTAGTCAATTGTCTCATAGTAGTAAAGGGAGGTAATGTAGTCCATTGTCTCATAGTAGTAAAGGGAGGTAATAATTCAATGAATCACTGGTGTTTGTTTCATGTTGTGACATAAATGTTGATTCTACATTCATTCAGTCTAAACGGAGATTCTTTTTTCTTTAAAGTTTATTGAAAATTGTGAACTATTCTTAAAAGTTAATTTCACATATTGCAAAGAAGTGGGGCATGACAATTACAAATTTCTCCTAATTTGCCTTTCCCCTTCTCCCTTCTGATAGTATAATACCACAAATTGATTGTTTGTTAACATGTGCTTATTCTGGCTGGGACCTTACTGTGAGGGTTCCCATAGCTCTACCCACAGAGCAGTCCAGTATAACCCTGCGTGGCAGATAGGGGAGACCCACTCGTTGGGGGTGGGGGGGGGGGGGGGGTTGTCAGGTCATAATATGGAAAGCCTGGTCACGGGCCTTAGGGAGTGTTTTACAATAAAGACCCCTTTTGTAGATTTCAAAGAACAGAAGGTTCATTGCAGCGGCCTCAAAAGGCGAAATTCTCTCTGCCTACCCATACTCCATTATTTTCCAGTGGCATTCAAAATTTAGTTCCCGTTTTCACACCCCTTTTTCCATTGATTTGTTTAACTTGTTCTTGTCTTGAATATAGCTGAAATACTGCTTGCTGCATGTTAAGAAAACATCCAATCAATTAATCTTTTTTTTGAAAAAATTATAGGTATCAAAGCTCAAAATATATGTAATTCTAATAACAAGTACATTTCAAAGCAAACAATGTATTTACAGAGCTGAAATCCTCAAAGATCAAGGACAGTTCAAGACATTACTGAGTAAAACTGCTAAATTCCAGAAAAATATGAAACAGTCACAAGAGAAAGTGGAGGTTTTAAGGGAGCAGTTAACTAAAGCAGAAAACTTGTTTCTTTTTTTCAAAGAACACTTTGAGAAAAACAGACAGCAGGTTGGTGTGATTGAAGTGGAATAGATTTAGTTGTTGGCATTGTAACATAATTGGCATAATCCTGTTAAGGTTTCAATGTCCAAGAAAAGATTGGCATAGTTTTTACTTTTACTTTGTTATTTTTTATTTTGTTTAAATGTTGTTTTATTGCCACTTTAAGTAATTTTTCAGCTATATTATGGCATCCAGTTTTTATTGGGGGAGGAAGCCGGAGTACCAGGAGAAAACCAACTACCTGTGGTAGGAAAACTGGCAATACTTGTCAATTAAGATTTAAGTCCAGTACACCCAGCCCACATTGATACTCGAACCCGCAATCTCATTGTTGACAGACCATGTGTTTAATAGTAGACAAACTACCTTAACCACTCGGCCACCGAGGCCCCTACTTTGCTATAACAGTACTTATATAATGTGATACAGTTATAGCAGTCACCTCTATATTAATTAATTTCTTGGTAACTGAATCTGAATACTGTATAGATATTTAGCTTCACCGAACATAATTTCAGCCTCCATTGAAAAAATCAATTTAAAACCCCTCTGCATTAAAACAGTAGGGGCAAGTAGAAAGACAAAGCCAGACCAAAACCGTGTCACTTTTTATCCTGTTATGGCTTTTATATCTAATGGCCTGAGACCATTCAAGACTTACTACACTGACCTAAAACCAGTCAAACCTCGAAAAGTCCAGTTTGTGGGACCGTAAAAAAAATATATTGAGTTATCTGAAGTTCGAGTCCACCGAGTTTAGTGTGTGTCGTCATTTTCATTGTGTGATGTTTAAAAAATCTATAAGGGTATTTATTACATGTATAATGGTTTGGAACTTTGGTATCGTTTGCATTTGTAGTGTGCGATATACATGTATCAAGTATTTTGGCTATACATTGTATCTCTATTAAAATAAATCGACAATAATTAATAAATATTGTAATCAAATTTATTAACTTTATTACGAAATCATAGAAAAACACTTATCAACTTATAGTCCGAAAGAACTACTTCAACAATGTAGATTGTTTTTACGTAATTGAAAACAACACACAAGTCAACAAAAATAACAATGTCTTTAAAGAAACGAAACTTAACATCATGTATCATTGATGAGATCAAAGTAAATTTTCAATAATTATCATTTTTAATTACACATGACAAACTAATTCGGACAGTAATGAGCGGATCATCAGTTAGCCTTAGCAATGCATGTACCGCGCTTGGATTATCAATTCGTTTTATTTAATTGCCAATTCAAATTGTTATAACCAATCAATAATCGTGTTTACTGTTTGACAGGTGTGTTAAATAAACAGACACGAATTAAGTAACAATACAAATGAAATTGTTAGTTTTGACATATGATATCGAGAGCAAATTAACTTCAGGTTAAAATTACACTAACTAATATTGTACGGACTACAAATATCCATCGAGTTAAGCAAAATATCAAAACAACCGATATCGACACATCTGAGGAAGAAATTCATTGTATTCAAAACTGTTAACATTGACTCAAAGTAAAACAATATATTTAATTTGTATCATTAATTAGCAATACATTAATTAAAAAAGCTGTATTTCTTGGTTAAAAATAAAATTAAACGGTAACTTCAATTATGGGTCGGATACCTTTATAGACATACTGTTTACTAACGAGCTTTTACATATTTCCAGGCTCGTCAGTTTAAAGAACAGATTCAGAAAAAAATGAAGATATTCCAAGAAAAAGAAAAACTGCTTATGTTGATGGGACAAAAGGTCTATGGAACCACTTACAAACCAAGATCAGTCGTAGCCAAATCAAGTGGTACTAACAAGGTGTCTGATCTGAGTGTTACAGTTATAAATGAGGTAAGTTGATGTGACAAAAGGTCTATGGAACCACTTACAAACCAAGATCAGTTGTGGCCAAATCAAGTGGTACTAACAAAGTGACTGATCTGAGTGTTACAGTTATAAATGAGGTAAGTTGATGGGACAAAATGTCTATGGAACCACTTACAAACCAAGATCAGTTGTGGCCAAATCAAGTGGTACTAACAAGGTGGCTAATCTGAGTGTTACAGTTATAAGTGAGGTATGTTGATGGGACAAAAGGTCTATGGAACCACTTACAAACCAAGATCAGTTGTGGCCAATCAAGTGGTACTAACAAGGTGACTGATCTGAGTGTTACAGTTATAAATGAGGTAAGTTGATGGGACAAAAGGTCTATGGAACCACTTACAAACCAAGATCAGTCGTAGCCAAATCAAGTGGTACTAACAAAGTGGCTGATCTGAGTGTTACAGTTATAAATGAGGTACATGTATGTTGATGGGACAAAATGTCTATGGAACCACTTACAAACCAAGATCAGTTGTGGCCAAATCAAGTGGTACTAACAAAGTGACTGATCTGAGTGTTACAGTTATAAATAAGGTATGTTGATGGGACAAAATGTCTATGGAACCACTTACAAACCAAGATCAGTCGTAGCCAAATCAAGTGGTACTAACAAGGTGGCTGATCTGAGTGTTACAGTTATAAATGAGGTAAGTTGATGGGACAAAAGGTCTATGGAACCACTTACAAACCAAGATCAGTCGTAGCCAAATCAAGTGGTACTAACAAAGTGACTGATCTGAGTGTTACAGTTATAAATGAGGTAAGTTGATGGGACAAAAGGTCTATGGAACCACTTACAAACCAAGATCAGTCATAGCCAAATCAAGTGGTACTAACAAGGTGGCTGATCTGAGTGTTACAGTTAAATGAAGTATGTTGATGGGACAAAAGGTCTACGGAACATACCACTTACAAACCAAGATTAGTCGTAGCCAAATCAAGTGGTACTTACAAGGTGGCAGATCTGAGTGTTACAGTTATAAATGAGGTATGTTGATGGGACAAAAGGTCTACGGAACCACTTACAAACCAAGATCAGTTGTGGCCAAATCAAGTGGTACTAACAAGGTGGCTGATCTGAGTGTTACAGTTATAAATGAGGTAAGTTGATGTGACAAAATGTCTATGGAACCACTTACAAACCAAGATCAGTCGTGGCCAAATCAAGTGGTACTAACAAGATGACTGATCTGAGTGTTACAGTTATAAATGAGGTAAGTTGATGTGACAAAATGTCTATGAAACCACATACAAACCAAGATCAGTTGTGGCCAAATCAAGTGGTACTAACAAGGTGGCTGATCTGAGTGTTACAGTTATAAGTGAGGTAAGTTGATGGGACAAAATGTCTATGGAACCACTTACAAACCAAGATCAGTTGTGGCCAAATCAAGTGGTACTAACAAGATGACTGATCTGAGTGTTACAGTTATAAGTGAGGTAAGTTGATGGGACAAAATGTCTATGGAACCACTTACAAACCAAGATCAGTTGTGGCCAATTAAGTGGTACTAACAAGATGACTGATCTGAGTGTTACAGTTATAAGTGAGGTAAGTTGATGGGACAAAATGTCTATGGAACCACTTACAAACCAAGATCAGTTGTGGCCAATCAAGTGGTACTAACAAGATGACTGATCTGAGTGTTACAGTTATAAGTGAGGTAAGTTGATGGGACAAAATGTCTATGGAACCACTTACAAACCAAGATCAGTTGTGGCCAATCAAGTGGTACTAACAAGGTGACTGATCTGAGTGTTACAGTTATAAGTGAGGTAAGTTGATGTGACAAAATGTCTATGAAACCACATACAAACCAAGATAAGTTGTGGCCAAATCAAGTGGTACTAACAAGGTGGCTGATCTGAGTGTTACAGTTATAAGTGAGGTAAGTTGATGGGACAAAATGTCTATGGAACCACTTACAAACCAAGATCAGTTGTGGCCAATCAAGTGGTACTAACAAGATGACTGATCTGAGTGTTACAGTTATAAGTGAGGTAAGTTGATGGGACAAAATGTCTATGGAACCACTTACAAACCAAGATCAGTTGTGGCCAATCAAGTGGTACTAACAAGATGACTGATCTGAGTGTTACAGTTATAAGTGAGGTAAGTTGATGGGACAAAATGTCTATGGAACCACTTACAAACCAAGATCAGTTGTGGCCAATCAAGTGGTACTAACAAGGTGGCTGATCTGAGTGTTACAGTTATAAGTGAGGTAAGTTAATGGGACAAAAGGTCTACGGAACCACTTACAAACCAAGATCAGTCGTGGCCAAATCAAGTGGTACTAACAAGGTGACTGATCTGAGTGTTACAGTTATAAATGAGATATGTTGATGGGACAAAAGGTCTATGGAACCACTTACAAACCAAGATCAGTCGTGGCCAAATCAAGTGGTACTAACAAGGTGGCTGATCTGAGTGTTACAGTTATAAGTGAGGTCAGCATCTTTATTTTACAATCAACACTTAGAATTCTATTTATTATAAATGTGCCGAATGTTTGCTTATCCTTTGCAGGTTTGATTGACACCTTTTAAGAAAGTATAGCACTTTGTTGTCTGTGCTCTGTCCAGCACTCTAGATCACTTGACCAAATCCAAAATCAGGAAGTTAATATAGGGCTGTACATAGTCCATTTGTACTAGCATGTGATGATGGACAGAGTGCATTTATACTAGCATGGAGCTTATTGCTTGCTAGACCTTTCAATGGCTTTCTTTTATATGCCAGTTGTATTACGGGAACACCTTTGGCATGCAAGCAGCGTCCACAGCAACCGGCCCGCCCATAAACTCATGCAGTTGTTTGTCCAATCTAAATGAAACTTAGGGAAAATGTATTTGCATTTCATATACACAGATATTAAATCTTAATATCTCAACTAAGATCGATAACCAGCCAAATTGCTTCAGCCGCTTCAGAGTTATTGCCCTTTATTTACACAAAAATGGTGAATTTTCGACTTTGTAGCACTTTGACACTTGTTTAATATGTTCTTATCAGAAATTTAACTAAAATTTGGCATGTTGTATTCAAACATCAATTCATGTTGATTAAATATTTTCAGAATGCAACCAAAACTAAAGGAAAAGAAAATATAAATAAAACAATATCCAGCAAGGCATCGTTAGCAAAGGAAAAAGAACGCTTACAGAGACTTGCTGATAATTATAGCAGAAAGATACAAGAGCTGAAAGATTTACAAGCCAAACGTGATCAGCTGATTAAAGAAAACAGATCTCCAGTGAAAATTGAGAAACAGACGATTCCTAGATTAGAAAAGATTGCAGTAGATTCTGACGTTCCTGACATGATTATTTTAAAGCCTAATAATCGACGACGATCATTGAAAGATATAAATCCTAGCAATAAACCAAATATAGACCATAGTCACCATAATTCTGTGTTAAATAAATCGTTAAATGAAAGTCATGGGAAATCGGAGGGGGAAGATGGTGGTAAATCTAGTCCAGAAAACATACAGAAATTAGGCGAACTTCAACTTAGAAAATTGAAAACATTACAGGTAATAAGTGATTTAAAGACATTAAGTTAAAGTTGAACACGTAAATAATTCTAGATGTTGATTTCTTCATAATTAGGCCACTTACATTTTTTAACATCTTTTCTACTAACACGTCTTGTCATTCCTTTAAGCTAGCTACCCAAATTACATTGTTTTTGAAAAAGACATTATTTAAGATCTTATTTATATGTAATTTAAAGGCCTTGTCTCATTCTTTATAAGAATGCTAAAGGTTTTTCTTTACTTGTTTGACAGGTGAGATAGAAGCATTTGTTAGTATTAATTGCATTTCAATTAATTGGAAATTGCAATAAAATCCATATGTTAAAATAGGTGTTTTATACTGTCTTTACAGATGGAGAATGTAGAGAAATATTTAAGTACTCTTGAACTTCCTGATTTATCATCACCATCTTGTCATCCATTGTTAATACCACAGTATCAACAGGTAAGGTCAGAAGTCATCTAGCTTATTGGTCACTGTTTCACAGCCATCTTTTCCAAACACTGACATAATTACTTCTTTTCACATTGCAGAATTCTAGGTGCTGGAACAATTCCCGGGGCTTCTACTAACAGGGTTGTCTAGCTTGTCCCTGTGGGTATAGACGGCATGCCCTCACAATATTTAGTACAGATATATATAACACATATACATTACTGCCCTGTTCGCTGATCAATATTTGGAGAGTGCCATGCCCTATGGAGTATGTGTCCCATATGACCTTGACCTTTGCACTTGTAGCCACTACCAAAGGAATCATTTTCTGATGCTCCTTACTTTTTTAGTGACAGTCAAGTAGTATATGCCATTGGTCTGTCCCATTTGCAAATATTATTGATATTGTTTGTTAACTTGTTCTTGTTATTAATTTAAAGCAGAAATACTGCTGTACCTTAAGCAACCATTCAATCAATCAATGAATCGAGCAGGTTTGTCTTTTTTACCTCACATCTGGTCTAGCTACAGTAATGTAGCTCCATTGGAATTTTTTTTATCATGTCCGAGCGACAAAGAGGTCCCATTGCTCGTAATACAGCAAAAACACCCTGGTGAGATTTATACATATATCCCACTTTAAAACTGCTGTCTTTGTTTAATAAATAATTTTTCCTTTCTTTGCCGTTCATGGCATTGTTGACGAAATTGAAATAGAGGATTGTAAAATTTTCAGAATCACACCTGTTAAAAAAATGGTATTCAGGAGAGTACAATGAATATATATATATTTATTTTAAAGTGCAACCTGATATTTACAAAATACAATGATTCATAAACAATAACAATAATGACCAGCCAGCCTTTAAGGCTTATGATGCACTATGTGCTTAAAATACATTAAGATATGAATTCAAAGAAATTATTAAGCTCAAATAACAAATGTAATAGAATCAATTATCTCAGACATTAGATCAACTGTTCTCGAATTTCTGAGATATCAATTAAATAACTTGAAACAAGTTTACAGTCAGTAGAGAGAAGAGGAATAAGAATTTCACAGTCTGTTAAGAGCATAAAGTCAATGTTGTGACGCAGTTGAAAGTTACTAAACAAATGGTTTCTCTCATTCTGGTAAATTGGACATTTAACTATAAAGTGTGTTTCGTCTTCAATGTTCCTACTTTTACAAATTTTTCAACAGCGTCTGTCAGCTGGAACATCATGGTAATGTCCTTTTTCTACCTCTAGAGGAAATGTGCCACTTCTTATTCTTAACATCACAGATCTTTGTTGCCTACTGAGATCAGCTTTTTTATGTACGCCTGTGCTTCAAAGTTGGAATTTAAAAGTTTGAATGTCCTTAGTTTTGGCATGCTATTTGAGTCTTCTTTCCATTTTTCTTTAAACGAGTTCATCAACGTATCCTCTTAAAATTTGGCGAGAGATTTAGCACTTAGTCCGTAGTTTTTGATTGGAACAAATGTGAAAGTCCACAGTTCTCCATCACTCTCTTGGTGTCATTATACCAGATATTACGATACGTAGATGAAAATGCTTCATCCCACTTGTAAATTGGTACGGAAGTCTGTCAGAGTTCATGCCAATTATTCGATGCCACAATCGTACAATGTTGCAGTGTCGTCTTATGTTTGCCAGGGTCTAGCCCATGTCACCACAAATTGCAGGAATTGGTGCACATTTACTAGTACCCAGAAAAGTTCTAATAGCTCTGTACTGAAGACGCTCCATGTTATCGTACACTTTATAACCCCTAACACCAGAAGAATAATCCATGACAGATACAACGGTACTCATAAATAGCTTAGAATAAGTTTCATAATCTAATCCGTCTATTTTGTAATACTTTGGCGTTAGCGCACCTAGGGCTCTACTTGCCGCAGAATTGAGTTCTTCGACATTCTCTGTAAAATCTACGTGTTCTGTTAACGTAAAACCTATGAATGTACGTACAATTAATATAACAGAGATTCGGAATGCCACTTATTTTTCCAAATCGGATTTCGAAATCATGAACCAGAAATTTTGTCAACTAAGTATGCCATATTACGAATAAAGTGTTAACTATTAAATTAGGTGTTGCAGAAATATCAATTAAATGGGGAAGACATTAAAAAAACTGTAGCAAAATGGGGAATCAGTTAAATAGTGGAAAATATGCATAAAACTACCGGGTGTGAATCACTCCCTGGCTGCGCCATTATGAGTAATGGGACCTCTTTGTAGCTGTACCCAGATTAAAATAATTTCAAAAAGGAGCTACATTATTGTAGCTATTATTGTCAAAAGAAAATTGTTTTGATAATAAAAGTAAAGCTTAAATTCTTCAAGTTGCAATGCTACAAGTTACATTGTTGTAGAAATATTCAAATAAAACAAGTGATTAATAAAAATAATGACATTTCTAGAATTTGGAAAAACCTGTAAAAAGATAAAAGGGAAGTAAATCTATTTGGATAGACAACTGTGTTAGAACTTAAATTTGTTATCAAAACAATGTTACATGAATAGGCTTTGTCATATCTAACATCATAGGTTATGATAACCTTTGTTATATACTAATGTATATTGTTAATTTAATTTTAAATCAACACTAATGATGGGTAGCATTGTACAGGTTAAATCAATCAATAAATTTATCAATCAATCAATCAATGAACCAATCAATCAATCAACCAACCAACCAATCAATCAATCTGTCTATTACATATACAGAAACATTTTAAAGTTATTTGTGTTATTATTATTATTATTTTTTTTTTTGGTTAAGCATTATTTTGAACAAATTTTACTTTTTTGTTTGATAGATATCATCATTCACAGAACAGCAGACTTTATCAAAACAGAAATCCTTAGATTCGTGGTATCCAAAAATGAAATATAGAAGTCCCTTGTTACATTTCAAAGCATACAGGTGAGTAAAACTCAGTTTTTTTTTCACTTTTTACGGATATTTTGTTATGTATTCAATGAATTCCATATTGAAGGGCTATTCCTTTATATAGTGGGTAGGAAGGGGACATTAGAACAATCACATGCTGTCTACCCACCTATGTACTTCATAATGGAATAGCCCTAATAGGGAAAGGTTTGTTTTATGGTTAAAGCATAAAAGTTGTAAATATTAATTGTAAAATTAAATCTTGTCATTTTGGATCTAGTTAAATGATTACATTGGAAGGAGGGGCCTCGGTGGCCGAGTGGGTAAAGGTAGTTCGTCTACGATCAAATGGTCTGTCAACACTGAGGTTGCGGATTCGAGTCTCACTGTGGGCAGGGTGTGCTTGACTCCAATTTTAATTGACAATGATTGCCAGTTTTTCTACCGAAGGTCTGGTTTCCTCCGGGTACTCCGGGCGACTTTCTCCCCCAATAAAAACTGGACACCATGATGTAGCTGAAAAATTGCTGAAAGTGACGTTAAACACCATTCAAACAAACTAAATGAACAATCTGTTAGGTAAATTAGTATCTACAAATTTATGCCCTATACTTTGACTGCAGCAGATTGCTAGTCCTTCTGTACATGGTATGAAAGGATGGCAGCTTCTTAGAGCACAAAGGAAAAACAAAAAGTGATGTAGCTTACTTTAGAAAATCATTGTGGTTTTCATGAGATGCATGTGTAATAAAATAAAATTTTCTTATTCTGTTGCAGATTTAGTCCCTATTTTAGAATCAAAGAAAAGATGTCATTGTCTTCTCCTACGTTTGTCAATAAAATTAACCCAAAGAAAATTATGTGTAGATTTGATATACAAGGAACATGTCATGATGACGAATGTGCAGGGTATATATTTGTTATCAGACTAGTTAATATACATGTAGAAGCTATTACCAAATTTTTTTGCATAGAAAACTAGAGTTGGCATAACGTTTAATTTTGCAGATTTGTTCTATAGATATTTTTCTGGCTTTTTTTTCAACATAATGTAATTTTAAATGGGAAAATAAATGGCTACTTAAAAAATTTAACTTTGAATTTCATAACATAATTCAATGGATTAGTTTGTTGGTCATATGGTTATTTTTACAGTAGATTAGTTGAAGAACCTACTAGCTACTATCAAAGTTCTGTTTGATTAAAAACATCTGTGGAATTGCTAGTGAAGTAGAAAACAAATTGTTTCAGTATCAAATTTATACTCAAATAGTTGATAGTACACAACAGACAATGTGAGAGTGATTTTAAGGTACTGTTACATATCTGACACAACAGACACAAAGTTAGGGAGATTTATTTATATCTGATAAATCCACGAGAACAATGGGCATTGTAACAAATCATAAGATTGGTGTTGCCATGGTTACACATATTTTGTATTTCAGACAACACCAGTCACATTATCTCATGTCCCAGGATGAAATTTTACAAGACATTATCTCATACTGTCCATCAGTGGCTGAGGTAGATAATGCCACTCCAACAGTCCTCTATCCAAATATTATAGGTACGTACTTGTGTCATACTGTCCGTCAGTGGCTGAGATAGATAATGCCACTCCAACAGTCCTCTATCAAAATACTATAGGTGCGTACTTGTGTCATACTGTCCATCAGTGGCTGAGGTAGATAATGCTACTCCAACAGTCCTCTATCAAAATATTATAGGTACGTACTTTTATCATAACTTTTTGACTTATTCTCGTGTCAACAGCCTCATTGTTTATCGTGTCACCTGCCTCATACCATACCTGGTTTAAGTGTGTAAACACTATTCTTTAGTCCAAAATATTAATTATAATGAAAGAAATCAAATTGAATTTTTCTGCTGGTGTTGACCTTCATATGCCTGAATAATTTAATTTTCATAGAAAATAAACAATTGTAACAAAAAGGGTCCATTCCAATTTGTCAAACAATAAAATTAGCCAAAAGTTGGTATCAAACATAATATGGTATAAACAACACCTAACTGGTAAGGTTGATAGAGCTGACCTTGACAAAATTATTTATCTCTGAGCCACGTGTTGCCATCATATTAACCTATAAATCTGCAAATTTAACATGAGGTGTAATAAAACATATTGTCCAGTTGGGACGGGGATGTAAAATATTATTTTGTTATAGGTCGATTTGTAGCACAGACAAGAAAACAGTATGAAGGGATGTTCACTATAGACAGGTTGTATGTGTTAATGGCCAGTGAAGTCAATGAAAAATCCTCTCATAGTAAGTCATATACATCTTTTTGTTTTGTAATGTGGCGTGTTGTATATCATGTCATAGTCGGATAATGGCGTGTTGTATCTTTATTACATGTTATAGTCTGATAATATCGCCATGAGAAATCACCTGAATGATAGCATGATGTACCTTTATGACATCATGACGTAGTCAGGTGTTACATACCAGTCCAGAGATAAAGGCACTGTACAGTTGTTTGTTGTACAGTGCTAACAGTCATTACTCTGGTACAGTTATTTTAATATACTGAACCGCAAAAGAAACGTCACAGTTTAGAGAATTTCTTAAAATACCGAAAAAATATTAATTTTCAAAAAATTTGATAATACAAGTTTTAATTGCAATAAAAGGTTAACGTTAGTCACATTTTAATTAAATTTTCACTGGAATGATTTTTCAGTGATGTTACAGAACGTCTGTACTTTAAACCTCTCAAGGACACACTTGGTGGTAAACAAATTGGAACAAATATATGATCACTCGTTCTACAGAATGATTAATAGGCTTTATCTTTGTTGCAACTCATAATTACTAACCGTTATTTAATTACATTGAAATTTAACCTCTAAACATTATGTCTAGAAATTAGAAAATTTGATGAAAAACCTTTTAAAATATCAGTTGAAATAGTAAAGGTCAAGTTGTTGACCTTGTCCTTAACCTTTTTTATATTTGAATTAAGTCTGTTTCACAGTATAAACGAATGAAAGAAAAAAACCATTCAGATATCTTTTGAAATAAAAAAGGATGTTTTGAGACTTAAATGACCTTGACCACTAACTTTTGATCTTTGGATATAATATTTATCAGAAACTAAGCATTTATAAGAATGGTCCAATTCATATACAGTGTACTTCGAATATAATAAAAATTAAAAAAAAGGTTTTGACCTTGACCTTTATCATGCTGAAGGTCAACTATGAACAACAGTGAAGATCCTATGTCAAGATATGTTATACTTACTGATATATGATGCTTGAAGATCTTAAAGGGATCTAGATTTTCCTTGTGGTTTCATACCTGCACCATTGAACATCTGCGGATACATTTCAATACCACAAACAGCAAAAATGACCTGCCACTGAGTGACAAACCACAAGTTAACCTCCTTCAACACAACAGAGGCTTTGTCCATTACCATCTGATAAATTGGTTCACCATAGATCCTGAAACTGCATAGCATACTGTCTGAACACACAAGCAAGCAATTAGTGCTGACACAATTCCTTGTTGATTAGCAGCTATGAACTTCAGATCTTGTTGTCCTGCCAGAGGACCTGTTCTAGTGCATCAACACAGATAGGAATATCTTCAATGGGCTTTGCAGCAACAAAATTGGTGTAATTTCACTTTTTTGACAAGCCTTTACTGCATATCTACAGCAGATGACAGAAAAAGAGTGAGGAAAAGGCGTGAAGAATGTTTTGAAGAGAGTTGTATCCTGGAAAGGGATGCTTGGTGTGGTCAAACATCATAATAATAGTTTGAATTGTAATAAACATAAAACTTGGTCCAGTTATTGTCCAGAACATTTGCCCAGGAAGAGCCAATGGTGTAATGACTGCCTATACATTCACTAACCAAGTCTGGAGTCTTTCCACATTTCACACATCATTAAAACAAGATTATCTAGCATGAAAATGCTTATGCGCATTCAGCAAGAGCAACAAAGCGTCTCTTACAACAGAATAATGTCAATGTTATGGATTGCTCAGCTTTGTCCAGATCTGAACCTTATGGAGCATTAAGGGACAAAGTTCAAAGATGGTTGAATGTAGAGCAGCCAATTCCCTCAACAGCAGCTGAACTGTTCATAGTGTTACAAAGTGTATGGGCTGACCTCCAATGGCGATCATAAATTGTATGATCAAGTCGATGCTGCTTAGATGTGCCAATAGGATAAGTGCTGGTGGTGGATATACATGCAGGGAATGTTTTAGTGCTCGCTGCTTTTGTATATGACTAAAGCATTTGAAAACTGAAAATAAATTCCTGTCAATTTCGTCACTTGAATACCAATAAATAGAAATTTTATTATTTATCAAAATTAATTAGATCAAAGTATAAAGGACCCAAGCCAATTAACAGGAAATTTAACAATTTCACCTTGATCCCAGATCACAGCAGGTGTCAATGTTTTTACAGGTAATCTGATTAAGTGGTATGCACAGACTTCCTCCTTTTGATTAAATATGTAATACAAATAAAAATTGCAGAGATTTTGTGTATTTAACTGATTTATCATAGATTTTATGTGTTTTAACTAATTTTTCATACATTTTACATGTTTCAAATGTATTATGTGCCATTTGTTTACTTCCAACATACGTCTATTTACAGACAATAATCAATTAGAAAACAGTAGGTTACAATGGCCTTTAATGAAATAAAGTAACAGATTAAAAAACAAATGCTTTTAAATTAGTTTTAAAATTAAAGTTCTTTCAAAATTTATAAATATATTTTATTTCTATTATTGTCTTTGTATTTCTATTATTATCTTTGAGAAATATATACAAAATAATTGAAAGAATATACTTGTTTATACTGTACAATTATTTGTCACCAGTATAATAGATGCTTCTAAGCAGATGCTTATTCAGCACGACCACAAAAGTGGCAAAAGCCTCAAAATCCTGGAAAATTGACAGACTAAAGTGCCATTAAATTATCAAAACACTGTGATATTGAATAATTCAGACATTTGAGGCAGCATCATAACAATAATTCATTGATTTAATTTTTTGAATGAATTAAATTTAAAAAACTTTAAACAATAACGTCTGTGAATCTGTTATTTTTTTTGCGTTGTTTCTTTTGGGGTTCAGTATATAATAACATAAAGTTTTTTTTAAAGATTTGTGTGGCTGTTTTATTGTATCAGTGTTGTCATCTGTAAAATTAAATATTTTTAATCTTACAATGTATTGTTATGGAACTGGTTTTTTTTAGATTCCTCATTGAACTTCAGCTCTTTGTCAATGGAATTTGTGATATTAAATTTTGTATTTGATATTTTTTATCTTACAATTCCTCATTTAATGAACTTTTGGTAACGCGATATGGATGTTTCCTGTCTTTATGGATTTTGAGATATTTCAGGTGGAAAGAACAAATTTTTTGTTTTTACAATTTTTGTGAAAAAAAAAGTTTTTGATGAGACTTTTTCATTGGATTCCTTGTCAGATTAGTAGGCTTTCTGTATAGTGTCAGTGATTCCTTGATGAGTAGGCTTTCTGTATAGTGTCAGTGATTCCTTGATGAGTAGGCTTTCTGTATAGTGTCAGTGATTCCTTGATGAGTAGGCTTTCTGTATAGTGTCAGTGATTCCTTGATGAGTAGGCTTTCTGTATAGTGTCAGTGATTCCTTGATGAGTAGGCTTTCTGTATAGTGTCAGTGATTCCTTGATGAGTAGGCTTTCTGTATAGTGTCAGTGATTCCTTGATGAGTAGGCTTTCTGTATAGTGTCAGTGATTCCTTGATGAGTAGGCTTTCTGTATAGTGTCAGTGATTCCTTGATGAGTAGGCTGTCTGTATAGTGTCAGTGATTCCTTGATGAGTAGGCTTTCTGTATAGTGTCAGTGATTCCTTGATGAGTAGGCTTTCTGTATAGTGTCAGTGATTTTTTTTTTTCTCGCCTGCGACGAAAGTCGCTGGAGGCGAGACATATGTATGGGAATCCGGCGGCGGCGGCGTAAACACTTGACATCTTGCTTCATATCTTTGTAAGCCCAAGCCCTAGGTCCATCAAATTTGGTCCAGAGGTAGCTTATGATGAGTACCTGTCAGTCAGTCACCTGTCACCTGACCTTGACCTCAATTTCACGGTCCAGTGACTACGTTAAAGTTTTTGGGTAACGACAGTTCCTCTGTAACTATGCATGGTAGGATGACAATATTTGGTGTATAGGTTGCTGATGACTAGTACATGAGTCTGGTAGGTGTCACCTGACCTTGACCTCAATTTCACGGTCCAGCGACTACGTTAAAGTTTTGGGGTTACGACAGTTCCTCTGTAACTACGCATGGTAGGATGACAATATTTGGTGTATAGGTTGCTGATGACTAGTACATGACTGTCTGGTAGGTGCCACCTGACCTTGACCTCAATTTCATGGTCCAGCGACTGCGTTAAAGTTTTTGGGTTACGATAGTTCCTCTGTAACTACGCATGGTAGGATGACAATATTTGGTATATAGGTTGCTGATTAATAGTACATGACTGTCTGGTAGGTTCCACCTGACCTTGACCTCAATTTCATGGTCCAGTGACTAGGTTAAAGTTTTTGGGTTACGGCTGTTCCCCTGTAACTATGCAGGGTATGGTGACAATATTTTGTATACAGGCCGCTGCTGATATTTAATGCTATTTACGTAATGCTTATCACGAAATTTATTTTCGTTACTGATGCGGAATGCAGGCGAGACGTTTTTCTGTGTCCACACTATCAGCAGTGTGTAAAGAGATTTCTCTGTTTGGCTCACAATTTATTTAAAGGGGCAGAAGTTGTGTCATGTCTATGGGAATTATGAAGTATGCCATCATGTCACAAATAGAAGCACCTGTAGCATGTCCTGGCTTTATGATATCATATCATGGTCAGATGTCACCATGAGAAATCACCTGTAACATGACCTGGTGTACCTTTATGATATCATATCATGGTCAGATATCACCATGAGAAATCACCTGTAACATGGCCTGGTGTACCATTATGATATCATGTCATAGTCAGATATCAGCATTAGAAATCACCTTTAAGGTGGCCTGGTGTACCTTTATGAGATCATGTCATGGTCAGATATCACCATGAGAAATCACCTGTAGCGTGACTTTGTGCAGCTTTATGATATCATGTCATGGTCAGATATCACCATTAGAAATCACATGTAACGTGCCCTGGTGTTCCTTATGATATCATGTCATGGAAAGATATCACCATGAGAAATCACCTGTAGCGTGACTTTGTGTAGCTTTATGATATCATGTCATGGTCAGATATCACCATTAGAAATCACCTGTAATGTGCCCTGGTGTACCTTTATGATATCATGTCATGGTCAGATATTGCCATGAGAAATCACCTGTAAGGTGGCCTGGTGTACCTTTATGATATCATATCATGGTCAGATATCACCATGAGAAATCACCTGTAACATGGCCTGGTGTACCATTATGATATCATGTCATAGTCAGATATCAGCATTAGAAATCACCTTTAAGGTGGCCTGGTGTACCTTTATGAGATCATGTCATGGTCAGATATCACCATGAGAAATCACCTGTAACATGACCTGGTGTACCTTTATGATATCATATCATGGTCAGATATCACCATGAGAAATCACCTGTAACATGGCCTGGTGTTCCTTATGATATCATGTCATGGAAAGATATCACCATGAGAAATCACCTGTAGCGTGACTTTGTGTAGCTTTATGATATCATGTCATGGTCAGATATCACCATTAGAAATCACCTGTAATGTGCCCTGGTGTACCTTTATGATATCATGTCATGGTCAGATATTGCCATGAGAAATCACCTGTAAGGTGGCCTGGTGTACCTTTATGATATCATGTCATGGTCAGATATCACCATGAGAAATCGCCTGTAACGTGGCCTGGTGTACCTTTATGACATCAGGTCGTTTTCAGGTGTTACATTATCTACAGAGACAGGAGCTGTACCTTTGTCAGGTGTACAGTACTTAATTACTCTGGTACAGTTTGTTGTGATATAAACAACATTATTTTGATTGATTGATTGATTGTTGTTTTACAGTTATAAAGCACTTGTCAAGTTTGGTACCTTCATAACATCATCTTGTCAGATAATATTACCACAAAATAATCACCAGTAATGTTTATTTGATGTAACCTTATGACATCAGGTTATTGACCAGGTGTAAAATTATCTGCAAAAATAATATGTTTAAGGATGAGAAATCACCTGTAACATGGCATAGTGTACCTTTATGATATCATGTCATGGTCAGATATCACCATGAGAAATCACCTGTAACGTGCCCTGGTGTGCCTTTATGATATCATGTCATGGTCAGATATCACCATGAGAAATCACCTCTAAGGTGGTCTGGTGTACCTTAATGATATCATGTCATGGTCAGCTATCACCATGAGAAATCACCTGTAACGTGCCCTGGTGTACCTTTATGATATCGTATGTATATCACCGCTACGTGGCAAGGTATACCTTTATGATATCATGTCAAGGTCAGATATCACCATGAGAAATCACCTGTAATGTGCCCTGGTGTGCCTTTATGATATCATGTCATGGTCAGATATCACCATGAGAAATCACCTGTAAGGTGGCCTGGTGTACCTTAATGATATCATCTCATGGTCAGCTATCACCATGAGAAATCACCTGTAACGTGCCCTGGTGTACCTTTATGATATCATGTCATGGTCAGATATCACCATGAGAAATCACCTGTAATGTGCCCTGGTGTACCTTTATGATATCATGTCATGATCAGATATCACCATTAGAAATCACCTGTAACATTACTTGGTGTAGCTTTATTATATCATGTCATGGTCAGATATCACCATTAGAAATCACCTGTAATGTGGCCTGGTGTACCTTTATGATATCATGTCATGGTCAGATATCACCATGAGAAATCACCTGTAACGTGGCATGGTGTACCTTTATGATATCATATGTATATCACCTGTTATGTGGCAAGGTGAACCTTTATGATATCATGTCATGGTCAGATATCACCATTAGAAATCACCTGTAACGTGACTTGGTGTACCTTTATGATATCATGTCATGGTCAGATATCACCATGAGAAATCACCTGTAACGTGGCCTGGTGTACCTTTATGATATCATATGTATATCACCTGTTATGTTGCAAGGTGAACCTTTATGATATCATGTCATGGTCAGATATCACCATTAGAAATCACCTGTAACGTGACTTGGTGTACCTTTATGATATCATGTCATGGTCAGATATCACTGTTAGAAATTACCTGTAACGTGACTTAGTGTACCTTTATGATATCATGTCATGGTCAGATATCACCATTAGAAATCACCTGTAACGTGACTTAGTGTACCTTTATGATATCATGTCATGGTCAGATATCACCATTAGAAATCCCCTGTAATATGACTTGGTGTACCTTTATGATATCATGTCATGGTCAGATATCACTATGAGAAATCACCTGTAACGTGGCTTGGTGTACCTTTACCTTTATGACATCAGGTTGTTTTCAGGTGTAACATTATCTACAGAGACAGGAGCTGTACCTTTGTCAGGTGTACAGTACTTAATTACTCTGGTACAGTTTGTTGTGATATAACCAACATTATTTTGATTGATTGATTGATTGTTGTTTTACAGTTATAAAGCACTTGTCAAGTTTGGTACCTTCATAACATCATCTTGTCAGATAATATTACCACAAAATAATCACCAGTAATGTTTATGTGATGTAACCTTATGACATCAGGTCACGTACCAGGTGTAAAATTATCTGCAAAAATAATATGTTTAAGGATGAGAAATCACCTGTAACATGGCATAGTGTACCTTTATGATATCATGTCATGGTCAGATATCACCATGAGAAATCACCTGTAACGTGCCCTGGTGTGCCTTTATGATATCATGTCATGGTCAGATATCACCATGAGAAATCACCTGTAAGGTGGTCTGGTGTACCTTAATGATATCATGTCATGGAAAGATATCACCATGAGAAATCACCTGTAAGGTGGTCTGGTGTACCTTAATGATATCATGTCATGGAAAGATATCACCATGAGAAATCACCTGTAAGGTGGTCTGGTGTACCTTAATGATATGTCATGGTCAGATATCACCATGAGAAATCACCTGTAAGGTGGTCTGGTGTACCTTAATGATATCATGTCATGGTCAGCTATCACCATGAGAAATCACCTGTAACGTGCCCTGGTGTACCTTTATGATATCGTATGTATATCACCTGTAACGTGCCCTGGTGTGCCTTTATGATATCATGTCAAGGTCAGATATCACCACGAGAAATCACCTGTAAGGTTGCCTGGTGTACCTTAATGATATCATGTCATGATCAGATATCACCATTAGAAATCACCTGTAACATGACTTGGTGTAGCTTTATTATATCATGTCATGGTCAGATATCACCATTAGAAATCACCTGTAATGTGGCCTGGTGTACCTTTATGATATCATGTCATGGTCAGATATCACCATGAGAAATCACCTGTAACGTGGCATGGTGTACCTTTATGATATCATGTCATGGTCAGATATCACCATGAGAAATCACCTGTAACGTGGCATGGTGTACCTTTATGATATCATATGTATATCACCTGTTATGTTGCAAGGTGAACCTTTATGATATCATGTCATGGTCAGATATCACCATTAGAAATCACCTGTAACGTGACTTGGTGTACCTTTATGATATCATGTCATGGTCAGATATCACTGTTAGAAATCACCTGTAACGTGACTTAGTGTACCTTTATGATATCATGTCATGGTCAGATATCACCATTAGAAATCCCCTGTAATATGACTTGGTGTACCTTTATGATATCATGTCATGGTCAGATATCACTATAAGAAATCACCTGTAAGGTGGCCTGGTGTACCTTTATGACATCAGGTCGTTTTCAGGTGTAACATTATCTACAGAGACAGGAGCTGTACCTTTGTCAGGTGTACAGTACTTAATTACTCTGGTACAGTTTGTTGTGATATAAACAACATTATTTTGATTGATTGATTGATTGTTGTTTTACAGTTATAAAGCACTTGTCAAGTTTGGTACCTTGATAACATCATCTTGTCAGATAATATTACCACAAAATAATCACCAGTAATGTTTATGTGATGTAACCTTATGACATCAGGTTATTGACCAGGTGTAAAATTATCTGCAAAAATAATATGTTTAAGGATGAGAAATCACCTGTAACATGGCATAGTGTACCTTTATGATATCATGTCATGGTCAGATATCACCATGAGAAATCACCTGTAACGTGCCCTGGTGTACCTTTATGATATCATGTCATGGTCAGATATCACCATGAGAAATCACCTGTAACGTACCCTGGTGTACCTTTATGATATCATGTCATGGTCAGATATCACCATTAGAAATCACCTGTAACGTGACTTGGTGTAGCTTTATGATATCTTGTCATGGTCAGATATCACCATGAGAAATCACCTGTAACATGGCCTGGTGTACCATTATGATATCATGTCATGGTCAGATATCACCATGAGAAATCACCTGTAACATGGCCTGGTGTAGCTTTATGATATCATGTCATGGTCAGATATCACCATTAGAAATCACCTGTAACGTGACTTCGTGTAGCTTTATGATATCATGTCATGGTCAGATATCACCATGAGAAATCACCTGTAACATGGCCTGGTGTACCATTATGATATCATGTCATGGTCAGATATCACCATGAGAAATCACCTGTAACGTGACTTGGTGTAGCTTTATGATATCATGTCATGGTCAGATATCACCATGAGAAATCACCTGTAACGTGGCCTGGTGTACCTTTATGATATCATGTCATGGTCAGATATCACCATTAGAAATCACCTGTAACGTGGCCTGGTGTACCTTTATGATATCATGTCATGGTCAGATATCACCATGAGAAATCACCTGTTACGTGGCCTGGTGTACCTTAATGATATCATGTCATGGTCAGATATCACCATTAGAAATCACCTGTAACGTGACTTGGTGTAGCTTTATGATATCATGTCATGGTCAGATATCACCATGAGAAATCACCTGTAACGTGGCCTGGTGTACCTTTATGATATCATGTCATGGTCAGATATCACCATGAGAAATCACCTGTAACGTGGCCTGGTGTACCTTTATGATATCATGTCATGGTCAGATATCACCATGAGAAATCACCTGTTACGTGGCCTGGTGTACCTTAATGATATCATGTCATGGTCAGATATCACCATTAGAAATCACCTGTAACGTGACTTGGTGTAGCTTTATGATATCATGTCATGGTCAGATATCACCATTAGAAATCACCTGTAACGTGGCCTGGTGTACCTTAATGATATCATGTCATGGTCAGATATCACCATGAGAAATCACCTGTAACGTGGCCTGGTGTACCTTTATGACATCAGGTCGTTTTCAGGTGTAACATTATCTACAGAGACAGGAGCTGTACCTTTGTCAGGTGTACAGTACTTAATTACTCTGGTACAGTTTATTGTAATATAATAATTCTATTCATGCTGTAATTTATTTATATTAAGTGCTTTGATTGGATAAAAACACTTAAATGGCATCTTCTCAGATAATTTATATATTGATATTTCCTTTGAGCGGACTACTCTTAGTATCCATTGTAAACAAGATGGCGTCCTCATGGTGTATCGTCAGGGAAAGGGGGACAAAGTTTTCTATGCCCAATGATTTCCAATTAAATCGATTGAGATTTCAAATAAAATATGATATAAATACAATTTAGTGTTTCATTTTCTTTTTTTCCTATCAATATTCTACAGAACCGTGATTCCTTTGGTACTATGTTTTGCATATCCCTACACGTTCCGCCCTAGGTACGTTTTGATGTCTAGATGGGTTTCTGTAACTGTTTTTGCTGTTTTAAAAATCGCAACAATTATTTC
Source organism: Limnoperna fortunei (assembly GCA_944474755.1). NCBI lineage: Eukaryota > Metazoa > Mollusca > Bivalvia > Mytilida > Modiolidae > Limnoperna > Limnoperna fortunei. The sequence continues at coordinate 2,643,489 of OX104118.1, read as the reverse complement.
ACAGAATTATAAGGATTAAACACTGTGTTTTAGGAAATTATCAATGTGTAAACTCCGGCGCCTCCCTCACAAACTTGACATATTTGTGAGTGAGTCGCCAGAGTTTATAAATTGATAATTTCCTAAAACCCAGTGTTTAATTCTATAATAATGTAAGATTGATTGATTGATTGATTGATTGATTGATTGATTGATTGATTGATTGATTGATTGATTGATTGATTGAAAATTAAAAAGCACCTGTAGTCTAGTATTGACATCTTGTTGTGGTCAGATCACCACAAAAAATCAATGGTGTACCTTGATGACTTCAGGTAGTTTACCAGGTGTAAAATTATTGTGACATCATGTCATTGTAAATCACTTGTAAGGTGACATCATGTACCTTAATGAAATAATGTCAAAATAGTAAATACCTTAATGAAATAATGTCAAAATTGTAAATCACCTGTAACGTGGCATGGTGTGCTGTATGGACATTATGTCGTTTTCAGGTGTAACAGTATTTACAGAGATGCAGGCACTGTACAGTAGTCCATTGTACAGTTCTTAATTACTCTGGTACAGTTCATTGTAATATAATAACACAATGTATAGGATTTTTGTTGATACCTGGATATAGCGTTAATTGAACAAAATTTAAGTTTTAATGCATGATAGTCTTTTGCTCCTTTGTTTAAACACTGTTTGTTGTACATGTAGATTTACTAAAGAAAATTATTAGGAACATTTTAAGGTGAAAGTCGTGTTTATTTATATTACGTGGGAGTCTTAGTATGTCTAATTTGATTGTCACTGTTATTGTGGTAAAAGAATAGGGGGTATACTGTTTTACCCTTGTCAGTCAGTACGTTCGTTCGTCCGTCAGTAACACAAATTTCTGTCGCAGTTTTATAAGCAACTATAGGATGCTGAAGCCTGATATTTTGCATCTTGCTTTAGTCTATAGTACTATATTGTGTATAGCGATTTTATGCTCTTTTGTCATCTACTTCCTGTTTACAAAATACTTTTTGTGAAAGCGGGGGTATCACTAAGTGAGCACTAGGTCGCATATTTAGCTTGTTATACAATTATAGTCTTCGGTCCATTCAACCTGATATCAACTTACACACAAGACTATAATTGTTTTATTACACAATGATTTTTATTGGTTAAAATCAATATTGACTGACCAATAGATTTTGATTCTTAGCATTGGAAGTGAAAGTCAGTCATTATCAGTTTTAATCAGGAAAACAAAAAATAGAAGCAAGTAATATGAAATCTTTTCTAAACATTATAATTACATAATTGCAACAAATTGAATTTTAAACAATGAAATACTGAATAAAATCATTATGTCATAAAATGTTTACATTATGGAGTAAATAGTTTTTTACATGTACAACTGTTACCCGGTTCAATATTTGGCAGGAGTCGACAGCGATGCTGGAAAGGAAACTATTTCTCAGCTATATGTCCATGATTTGATTGTTTGTTGTTTTACGTCCAGCAAACATTATATTTCAGTGATATTCAGGACGTGAAAATTATAATTAAATTAGTATTATCTCTCCCTTTATACTTAAATGTGATCTCATTGCAACAATATGAGAATATATAAAGATAAAAAGGTAATTAAAACAGTAAAAAGTATGAAGCATCCCAATTACCAGTTAACTTAAATTGCATTAGTCCTTGGTGCTTGTATGTGAGGTCCCCTTCTGAAACTGCATGCTATGATATAACTGAAAAATTCTTAATGTGGCACCTCACTCAGACTAAGGAACGAACTCTTTAATCCCCTGTATAATTACTCTCCTAATGTGGTACCTCACTCAGACTAAGGAACAAACTTTTTAATCCCCTGTATAATTACTCTGCTAATGTGACACCTCACTCAGACTAAGGAACGAACTCTTTAATCCCCTGTATAATTACTCTCCTAATGTGGCACCTCACTCAGACTAAGGAACGAATTCTTTAATCCCCTGTATGATTACTCTCCTAATGTGGTACCTCACTCATACTAAGGAACGAATTCTTTAATCCCCTGTATAATTACTCTCCTAATGTGGCACCTCACTCAGACTAAGGAACGAACTCTTTAATCCCCTGTATGATTACTCTCCTAATGTGGTACCTCACTCAGACTAAGGAACGAATTCTTTAATCCCCTGTATAATTACTCTCCTAATGTGGCACCTCACTCAGACTAAGGAACGAATTCTTTAATCCCCTGTATGATTACTCTCCTAATGTGGCACCTCACTCAGACTAAGGAACGAATTCTTTAATCCCCTGTATAATTACTCTCCTAATGTGGCACCTCACTCAGACTAAGGAACGAATTCTTTAATCCCCTGTGTAATTACTCTCCTAATGTGGCACCTCACTCAGACTAAGGAACGAATTCTTTAATCCCCTGTATAATTACTCTCCTAATGTGGCACCTCACTCAGACTAAGGAACGAATTCTTTAATCCCCTGTGTAATTACTCTCCTAATGTGGCACCTCACTCAGACTAAGGAACGAATTCTTTAATCCCCTGTATAATTACTCTCCTAATGTGGCACCTCACTCAGACTAAGGAACGAATTCTTTAATCCCCTGTATAATTACTCTCCTAATGTGGTACCTCACTCAGACTAAGGAACGAATTCTTTAATCCCCTGTATAATTACTCTCCTAATGTGGTACCTCACTCAGACTAAGGAACGAACTCTTTAATCCCCTGTATAATTACTCTCCTAATGTGGCACCTCACTCAGACTAAGGAACGAATTCTTTAATCCCCTGTATAATTACTCTCCTAATGTGGCACCTCACTCAGACTAAGGAACGAACTCTTTAATCCCCTGTATAATTACTCTCCTAGTGTGGTACCTCACTCAGACTAAGGAACGAACTCTTTAATCCCCTGTATAATTACTCTCCTAATGTGGCACCTCACTCAGACTAAGGAACGAACTCTTTAATCCCCTGTATAATTACTCTCCTAATGTGGCACCTCACTCAGACTAAGGAACGAATTCTTTAATCCCCTGTATAATTACTCTCCTAATGTGGCACCTCACTCAGACTAAGGAACGAACTCTTTAATCCCCTGTATAATTACTCTCCTAATGTGGCACCTCACTCAGACTAAGGAACGAATTCTTTAATCCCCTGTATAATTACTCTCCTAATGTGGCACCTCACTCAGACTAAGGAACGAACTCTTTAATCCCCTGTATAATTACTCTCCTAATGTGGCACCTCACTCAGACTAAGGAACGAATTCTTTAATCCCCTGTATAATTACTCTCCTAATGTGGCACCTCACTCAGACTAAGGAACGAACTCTTTAATCCCCTGTATAATTACTCTCCTAATGTGGCACCTCACTCAGACTAAGGAACGAATTCTTTAATCCCCTGTATGATTACTCTCCTAATGTGGCACCTCACTCAGACTAAGGAACGAACTCTTTAATCCCCTGTATGATTACTCTCCTAATGTGGCACCTCACTCAGACTAAGGAACGAATTCTTTAATCCCCTGTATAATTACTCTCCTAATGTGGCACCTCACTCAGACTAAGGAACGAATTCTTTAATCCCCTGTATGATTACTCTCCTAATGTGGCACCTCACTCAGACTAAGGAACGAATTCTTTAATCCCCTGTATGATTACCCTGCTAATGTGGCACCTCACTCAGACTAAGGAACGAATTCTTTAATCCCCTGTATAATTACTCTCCTAATGTGGCACCTCACTCAGACTAAGGAACGAACTCTTTAATCCCCTGTATGATTACTCTCCTAATGTGGCACCTCACTCAGACTAAGGAACAAATTCTTTAATCCCCTGTATGATTACCCTGCTAATGTGGCACCTCACTCAGACTAAGGAACGAATTCTTTAATCCCCTGTATAATTACTCTCCTAATGTGTCACCTCACTCAGACTAAGGAACGAACTCTTTAATCCCCTGTATAATTACTCTCCTAATGTGGCACCTCACTCAGACTAAGGAACGAATTCTTTAATCCCCTGTATAATTACTCTCCTAATGTGGCACCTCACTCAGACTAAGGAACGAATTCTTTAATCCCCTGTATGATTACTCTCCTAATGTGGCACCTCACTCAGACTAAGGAACGAATTCTTTAATCCCCTGTATGATTACTCTCCTAATGTGGCACCTCACTCAGACTAAGGAACGAACTCTTTAATCCCCTGTATAATTACTCTCCTAATGTGGCACCTCACTCAGACTAAGGAACGAACTCTTTAATCCCCTGTATAATTACTCTCCTAATGTGGCACCTCACTCAGACTAAGGAACGAACTCTTTAATCCCCTGTGTAATTACTCTCCTAGTGTGGTACCTCACTCAGACTAAGGAACGAACTCTTTAATCCCCTGTATAATTACTCTCCAAATGTGTCACCTGACTCAGACTAAGGAACGAACTCTTTAATCCCCTGTGTAATTACTCTCCTAATGTGGTACCTCACTCATACTAAGGAACAAATTCTTTAATCCCCTGTATGATTACTCTCCTAATGTGGCACCTCACTCAGACTAAGGAACAAATTCTTTAATCCCCTGTATAATTACTCTCCTAATGTGTCACCTCACTCAGACTAAGGAACAAATTCTTTAATCCCCTGTATAATTACTCTCCTAATGTGGTACTTCACTCAGACTAAGGAACGAACTCTTTAATCACCTGTATAAGTACTCTCCTAATGTGTCACCTCACTCAGACTAAGGAACAAATTCTTTAATCCCCTGTATAATTACTCTCCTAATGTGTCACCTCACTCAGACTAAGGAACGAACTCTTTAATCCCCTGTATGATTACTCTGCTAATGTGGCACCTCACTCAGACTAAGGAACGAATTCTTTAATCCCCTGTATAATTACTCTCCTAATGTGGTACCTCACTCAGACTAAGGAACGAACTCTTTAATCCCCTGTATGATTACTCTCCTAATGTGGTACCTCACTCAGACTAAGGAACGAACTCTTTAATCCCCTGTATGATTACTCTCCTAATGTGGTACCTCACTCATACTAAGGAACGAATTCTTAAATCCCCTGTATGATTACTCTCCTAATGTGGCACCTCACTCAGACTAAGGAACGAACTCTTTAATCCCCTGTATAATTACTCTCCTAATGTGGTACCTCACTCAGACTAAGGAACGAACTCTTTAATCCCCTGTATGATTACTCTCCTAATGTGGTACCTCACTCAGACTAAGGAACGAACTCTTTAATCCCCTGTATGATTACTCTGCTAATGTGGCACCTCACTCAGACTAAGGAACGAATTCTTTAATCCCCTGTATAATTACTCTCCTAATGTGGTACCTCACTCAGACTAAGGAACGAACTCTTTAATCCCCTGTATGATTACTCTCCTAATGTGGTACCTCACTCAGACTAAGGAACGAACTCTTTAATCCCCTGTATGATTACTCTCCTAATGTGGTACCTCACTCATACTAAGGAACGAATTCTTAAATCCCCTGTATGATTACTCTCCTAATGTGGCACCTCACTCAGACTAAGGAACAAACTCTTTAATCCCCTGTATGATTACCCTCGTGATTAGGCACTTACTTTATTAGGGCATCTTTATCATTTCAGTTAAACCACACACAATGTTTTTCAAACCAAGAAAATGGAGACCGACACAATTAGATTCTGTTTCGAAATTGACAGATCTTTCAGAAAAAGATTTATCTGTAGAAAAATTAGGTATGTTAGTTGTTAGTATCTTTTTGTAGTGTTAAGAAATCATGAAACCACATTACATAAAATGTCACAGGAAATTGTCAGGTTGATTATAAACTGGAAGCCATTGACATAAAATGTCACAGGTAAGTGTCAGGTTGATTATAAACTGGAAGCCATTGACATAAAATGTCACAGGTAAGTGTCAGGTTGATTATAAACTGGAAGCCACTGACATAAAATGTCACAGGTAAGTGTCAGGTTGATTATAAACTGGAAGCCACTGACATAAAACGTCACAGGTAAGTGTCAGGTTGATTATAAACTAGAAGCCATTGACACATCACAGGTAAGTGTCAGGTTGATTATAAACGGATAGCCATTGACATAAAACGTCACAGGTAAGTGTCAGGTTGATTATAAACTAGAAGCCAATTACACATCACAGGTAAGTGTCAGGTTGATTATAAAAACGGGTAGCCATTGACATAAAACGTCACAGGTAAGTGTCAGGTTGATTATAAACTGGAAGCCATTGACATAAAACGTCACAGGTAGGTGTCAGGTTGATTATAAACTGGAAGCCATTGACATGTCAATGGTAAGTGTCAGGTTTATTATAAACTGGAAACCATTGACATAAATGGGTTTTCCACCCTCTCATAAGGATGGATCTCATGTATTCATAAGTAACAATAGTTTTCAGTACTCATTGATAAATTGCAACTAGAAAAAAATGTTATACAAGGGAACTAGTAACAATTTCAAGGAAAAAATAATGGTTCTTTCTCCATAATTTGTTTCTCCTTCACAGCTGCCTAATTAAATTTGTAACATTAGAGTTATCCCCCTTTAAATCATTTTCACTTGTAATTAGTCCAGACTTCATAGCTTACTTATCTCATATAGAAATGTAATTTATATTTCAGAATGGCAGAAACCATTGAATTTCCAGGAACTTGATAACGTAATAAACGACCAGGATCTGAGATATTTTGTGATGTCTGACACTGTAAACATCCAAGATTTAGAATCGTCTGTGTTAGATTCCCCACAGGATGTAGATCTGTGGCTAAAACTGGCATACAAAAAGTTCTATGATCCTCAAATGTAAGTATAACTTGAGGAACAAATTGGAATATTCATCTTCTACACAAACCTTTAAATGTTATCGGTAATATGGTTTTTTAGTATACCCAAATCATTATATAGACTATTTCCCCTAAAAGACTGCAACTAATTCATAACTAACTCTGTGTTAAACAGGAAAAAAACAAAAATTTTACCTTAAAGACCGGGACCTTGCTGACCAATTGGTTAAGGTAGTTAGTCATATTCCATTGATCACGTGCCTATTAACACTGTGGTCTATGATTCGATGGTCTTAATCTTAAATGACAAAGAATTTTCCTGTCAAAGGTCAGGTTTCTACGAGTACTCCAGATTCCTCTCCCAATAAAAACTGTAAGGCTGATATTGCTGAAAGTAGCATTAAACTCCATTCAAACAAACACTCAAATGAACAAACCTTCTAGGAGGTTATATATATATATATATATATCCACAGAAAAGACCAAAAAAACATATCTGTTTATCTCTTTGTAAATGCTCTACTTGAATGTGTCCAATATGTATCCATAAACAAAACTGATAATAATTTGTGAACATATAAGGGTAATTACAAAGTGATCTATTTGTAAACTGTCAGTAAATTTATTCTTATTACAGTCAGGATGGATCAAGCTTAGATAATGCATTGAATGTGTTAGCCAGAGGTTTAGAGGAAAACAAATGTAGCTGTGATTTATGGAAGAATTACCTGAAGTTATACAGTCGACATAAAGAGAGTACGGACTTGGCTGATCTGTGTGCCACAGCACTAGAGTATACACAGCATTATGATATTTGGTGGCAGGTCAGTATTCTAATCTGTGTGCCACAGCACTGGAGTATACACAACACTTTGACATTTGATGTCAGGTCAGTATTATAATCTGTGTGCCACAGCACTATAGTAAACACTGCATTATGATATTTGGTGGCAGGTCAGTATTATAATCTGTGTGCCACAGCACTGGAGTATACACAACACTTTGACATTTGATGTCAGGTCAGTATTATAATCTGTGTGCCACAGCACTATAGTAAACACTGCATTATGACATTTGGTGGCAGGTCAGTATTTTAATCTGTGCCACAGCGAAAGAGTATATGCAACACAACGATATTTGGTGGCAGGTCAGTATTCTACCTTTGTCTAAGCACCTTGTTGCACTCCTGAGTTTGAGGCATTTCAGTTTTTCTTATTTTTAGTTTGTCTGTCCTTTTGATTGTGAGTCATTGTCTAATCCTTGAGTTAACTTGTTGTCTGTCTGTCCTTTGGATTGTGAGTCATTGTCTAATCCTTGAGTTAACTTGTCTGTCCTTTGGATTGTGAGTCATTGTGTAATCCTTGAGTTAACTTGTTGTCTGTCCTTTGGATTGTGAGTCATTGTCTAATCCTTGAGTTAACTTGTTGTCTTCTGTCCTTTGGATTGTGAGTCATTGTCTAATCCTTGAGTTAACTTGTTGTTTTTCTGTCCTTTGGATTGTGATTCATTGTCTAATCCTTGAGTTAACTTGTTGTTTGTCTGTCCTTTGGATTGTGAGTCATTGTCTAATCCTTGTGTTAACTTGTTGTCTGTCTGTCCTTTGGATTGTGAGTCTTTGTCTAATCCTTGGGTTAACTTGTTGTCCTTTGGATTGTGAGTCATTGTCTAATCCTTGAGTTAACTTGTTGTCTGTCTGTCCTTTGGATTGTGAGTCATTGTCTAATCCTTGGGTTAACTTGTTGTCCTTTGGATTGTGAGTCATTGTCTAATCCTTGAGTTAACTTGTTGTCTGTCTGTCCTTTGGATTGTGAGTCATTGTCTAATCCTTGTGTTAACTTGTTGTTTGTCTGTCCTTTGGATTGTGAGTCATTGTCTAACCCTTGGGTTAACTTGTTGTCCTTTGGATTGTGAATCATTGTCTAATCCTTTGGTTAACTTGTTGTCTGTCTGTCCTTTGGATTGTGAGTCATTGTCTTATCCTTGGGTTAACTTGTTGTCCTTTGGATTGTGAGTCATTGTCTAATCCTTGAGTTAACTTGTTGTCTGTCTGTCCTTTGGATTGTGAGTCATTGTCTAATCCTTGGGTTAACTTGTTTTCCTTTGGATTGTGAGTCATTGTCTAATCCTTGAGTTAACTTGTTGTCTGTCTGTCCTTTGGATTGTGAGTCATTGTCTAATCCTTGTGTTAACTTGTTGTCTGTCTGTCCTCTGGATTGTGAGTCATTGTCTAATCCTTGTGTTAACTTGTTGTCTTCTGTCCTTTGGATTGTGAGTCATTGTCTAATCCTTGGGTTAACTTGTTGTTTGTCTGTCCTTTGGATTGTGAGTCATTGTCTAATCCTTGGGTTAACTTGTTGTCTGTCTGTCCTTTGGATTGTGAGTCATTGTCTAATCCTTGAGTTAACCTGTTGTCTGTCTGTCCTTTGGATTGTGAGTCATTGTCTAATCCTTGTGTTAACTTGTTGTCTTCTGTCCTTTGGATTGTGAGTCATTGTCTAATCCTTGAGTTAACTTGTTGTCTTCTGTCCTTTGGATTGTTAGTCATTGTCTAATCAATCCATTTCACAAAGATAGGATACATGTCACTTGGAGACAGAATAACAAAAATTTTCACGGTTGGTTATGTGATAACATGGAGGCACGATACAGTAATTGTAAAAGGCACAATGTAGCCAATCAGAAGACAGTATTTTTGTCTCGCCTGCGACGAAAGTCGCTGGAGGCGAGACATATGTATGGGAATCCGGCGGCGGCGGCGTAAACACTTGACATCTTGCTTTATATATTTGTAAGCCCAAGCCCTAGGTTCATCAAATTTGGTCCAGAGGTAGCTTATGATGAGTACTTGCCAGTCAGTCACCTGTCACCTGACCTTGACCTCAATTTCACGGTCCAGTGACTACGTTAAAGTTTTTGGGTTACAACAGTTCCTCTGTAACTACGCATGGTAGGATGACAATATTTGGTGTATAGGTTGCTGATGACTAGTACATGACTGTCTGGTAGGTGTCACCTGACCTTGACCTCAATTTCACGGTCCAGCGACTACGTTAAAGTTTTTGGGTTACGACAGTTCCTCTGTAACTACGCATGGTAGGATGACAATATTTGGTGTTTAGGTTGCTGATGACTAGTACATGACTGTCTGGTAGGTGTCACCTGACCTTGACCTCAATTTCACGGTCCAGCGACTACGTTAAAGTTTTTGGGTTACGACAGTTCCTCTGTAACTACGCATGGTAGGATGACAATATTTGGTGTATAGGTTGCTGATGACTAGTACATGACCGTCTGGTAGGTGTCACCTGACCTTGACCTCAATTTCACGGTCCAGTGACTACGTTAAAGTTTTTGGGTTATGACAGTTCCTCTGTAACCACGCATGGTAGGATGACAATATTTGGTATATAGGTTGCTGATGACTAGTACTTGACTGTCTGGTAGGTGTCACCTGACCTTGACCTCAATTTCACGGTCCAGTGACTACGTTAAAGTTTTTGGGTTACGACAGTTCCTCTGTAACTACGCATGGTAGGATGACAATATTTGGAGTATAGGTTGCTGATGACTAGTACATGACTGTCTGGTAGGTGTCACCTGACCTTGACCTCAATTTCACGGTCCAGCGACTACGTTAAAGTTTTTGGGTTACGACAGTTCCTCTGTAACTACGCATGGTAGGATGACAATATTTGGTGTATAGGTTGCTGAAGACTAGTACATGACTGTCTGGTAGGTGTCACCTGACCTTGACCTCAATTTCACGGTCCAGCGACTACGTTAAAGTTTTTGGGTTACGATAGTTCCTCTGTAACTACGCATGGTAGGATGACAATATTTAGTATATAGGTTGCTGATGAATAGTACATGACTGTCTGGTAGGTTCCACCTGACCTTGACCTCAATTTCACGGTCCAGCGACTACGTTAAGGTTTTTGGGTTACGGCTGTTCCCCTGTAACTATGCATGGTATGGTGACAATATTTCGTATACAGGTCGTTGCTGATATTTAATGCTATTTACGTAATGCTTATGACGAAATTTATTTTCGTTACTGATGCGGAATGCAGGCGAGACGTTTTTCTGTGTCCACACTTGTTAATATTTTGTATCTGTCACAACAAAGAATCATCATACACAAACAACAGCATAGTTATATATAACGATGTAATTTTGTTACAGTATATGAGTGCCTCGCCTTCTTGTATAGACAAGCAGAATATCTGTGATATGATAATGAACTACCTCCAAACACAGGAAACTCTGTCCCCCGATGAGATGTCACATGACCTGTTAGAAACTATGCTGTATAAAACATCATTGTTTATCTGGTCGGGGAAGCTGAAGACGGCTCACAAATTCCTGCAGGTTTGTAGTCTTATTGACCAATCACAAGCGAAATGTCATGTTAATATTGATGAATTATGGAAGTGTTTTGAGACTACATTATTTTCTTAAAAGCTCTTTAATTTTTTGTCTTTTTTTGCTGTGTTTCTTTTAGATTGATCTTATTATAAAGTAATGTTTTTTATTGTGGCTTACTCTTTCTGATCACCAGCACGTCAGCACTGGGGTTGCATGTTCGATCATGACTTCAAGCATTATGTGCTCGACTCCAATTGTCAAGGATTGCACAATTTTTCATGCTGAACTGACAGAAACTTGTCTTCATTCCAGGGTAAATTAAAGAATATCAAAGAAAACACATGGATTCATGCATCACTGCAGACAGATGATAAATGTATTCTGTGGTTATCCTACATCCACCTGAAGGAATTCAAACAGCTTCCATCACAGTTATATGATCCACAGAATCAGATGTCTGGCAGAATTGTCAACAAGGTAGTGTTATAAATGTGGTTAAAATGTCAGTTAATTTAATGGACTCTCACAGTGAACACTTGATTGAGAACTAAAAATGGCAGTGTAGCTTTTTAGTAGAGTCACATCCTGTCCCATTCTTTTTTCCATTCATGCTGTTGCTATCAGATTTATAAGGAAAGCAAAAAAGTAATTGCAAAATAATACATATTGATAAACTTCCACTGTCATTTGTTTTAATTTACTGGAAGCCACAGTAAAAAAAATTAAGATTGAGTCGATTGTGGAGCTGCAAGTGCATGCCATTTTGCAATAAACCCTCTCTTTATCATGTTTTATATAAAAAAAATTGCGCTTTTTTCAAAACTATTTGAATTAAAAATTAGATTCCACAGAATTCTTCTCTGAACTGATAAAATAACATTAACACATATCAGCTGTAAAATTTTATTACATTCAGCTTCCTTTTTTATTTCCATGTTAAGCTAGAAAAATCTGTTACATGGAGGCAGTTTATATGGTCTAAAAAATAAATATGTTGACCTCATTACTTAAGATATCCGACCCATAATTGAAGTTACCGTTTAGTTTTTGACCAAGAAATCCAGCTTGATTAAATCAATATATTGCTAATTAATTATACAAATTAAATATATTGTTTTACTTTGAGTCAATGTTTTCAGTTTTGAGCAAAAAAAGTTTTTTACTCAAGTAGTATTTCCGATGTTTGCCGACCATTACCGAGGTCTAAAAACAATTAACATCTGGGACACCAAATATTATCTTGTGGTCCAGATACCTTAATCTTTACAGGTGTGGATGGCCTCCATAAATGGCAGATTTTTGATACAGATGAGCTCATGTGCACTTATATGTACTTGTTGCATCATTCAATCAAAATGCCTGAAACAGAAATGTTGTTCCATTAACATAACAAAATTTTTTTTTGCCAGGTTTTCAACGAAAAACCTCCTTAGGTTTTCAACGAAAAAACCTGGTTATTAGATTGGGGTATGGCATGCAGGCCGGTGATATATGTCAAAATGTGACTGGGGTCAAATAGAAACTCCATGTTAATTTTATGTCCCAACAACGAAAGGGGGGTTGGGGGGGCCTAATAGATTTCACTCTTTTCCTTTATTCGTCCTTCCATCTGTCAAACCTCACTGGCAAAATTTTGTAAGGCTGTGCCCAATACTTCTGGAAATTTAGGGGGGGTTACCAATATGTGTCAAGCAGGACATCAGTGTCACTGAGCATGTTTTATTTTTATTTAAACTTTTACTTTGTTAGCTTAAGGAATAAAATTTTCATTTTAAAATATTTTGGCCAAATGAGACTGGAATTGGGATTGAAAAGTTGTAAGTTTTAAATATGTAACATTATTTTTATTTTTTTATTTAGGACAAAATAATAATCCCATGGAACAGTTTACCAAAGACACTGTCACCGGAATCTGTTGATGTTCTAAAGTCATTGATGTGGAAAGCTGTGCAGGAATGTATTAGTTCTGTAGGAAAATCTGTTGTGTCCGTGGAAGTCCTATACGTTAATATTTTTAATCTGCTTCAGTCGCAACAACGGTAAGTGTCATTTTATAGTTCTGTTGGTTCAGTTTTTATCTCACCTGACTCGAAGTGTCAGTGTGAGATATTCTCATCACTTGGCGTCCGTCGTCGTTGTTCGTAAACTTTTCACATTTCAATCTTCTCCAAAACCACGTGGCCAATTGGAACCAAACTTGGCAGGAATGTTTATTGGGTGGTTCTTAACAAAGTTTGAGTTTTTGTGCTGATCAAATATGAAAATACAGCTGCCAGGGCCATTAATGCATTCTGATTGGTTAATTTCAAAAATCTTCTTCTCATAAACCGCTTGGCAGATTGATGTGAAATATTGCAGAAATGTGCCTTAGATGGTCCTCTACAAAGTTTGAGTTTTTTGTTCCGATCCAAAATCCAAGATGGCCACCATCACAGGACATAGTTTAATATAGGACCATATGGGAAAACATACAAACAACTTCTTCTTGGAAACTGTTCCACACAATGAAGCCAAATTATGAAGAAATGAAAGTTGGATAGTTATCTTATTTTTTAGCTCACCTGACCCGAAGGGTCAGGTGAGCTATTGCCATCACTTGGCGTCCGTCGTCGTCCGTCGTCGTCGTCGTTAACTTTTCTTCAAAAATCTTCTCCTCCAAAACCACTGAAGGGATTGCTTTGAAACTTTGCATACATCATCAGTAAAATGCCCTCTACCAATTTTGCCCAAATCATGGCCTCAGACCAACCAACATGGCTGCCATGGCTAAAAATAGAACGGAGGGGTCAAAATACAGTTTTTTGCTTATAGTTCAAAAAGTATAACAGATACAGGAAAACCGAGGAGACCTTCCTTCTTCAGCATCTAAAGCTCTACAAAACACTCCATCGGGTCAAAGTTGTATGATGACTCCTTGTAGGAGTTATTGCCCTTTAATTGTCAAAATTGATGATTTTTGCCATTTTTGCCTCAAAATCTTGAAAATTATTAGAACTAGAGAAAAAGTTAGCATTGCTTAATTGTTCTGCTCTATGAGGGCTACAAAAATGACTAAGGGTCAAGATTGTCTGATTAACCGTTTAAGAGTTATTCCCCTTGAACTGTTTTTTTTAATCAGTTTTAATTGATTTTTTAAAATCTTCTCCTCTGAAACAACTGAAAGTACTGCTTTGAAACTTTGTACACATCATCTGTCAAATGTCCTCAACCAAGTTTTCACCAACCATGGCTGCAGATTAACCAACATGGCCACCATGGCTAAAAATAGGATGGGGGGCGGTAAAATACAGTTTTTGGCTTATATTTAAAAAAGTGTAACAGATACAGGAAAACCGAAGAGACATGCCTTCATCTGCATCAAAAGCTCTACGAAACACTCCATTGGGTTGAAGTTGTATGATGACTCCTTATAAGAGTTATTGCCCTTTAATTGTCGAAATTGATTATTTTTGACATTTTTGCCTCAAAATCTTGAAAATTATTAGAACTAGAGAAAAAGTTAGCATTGCTTAATTGTTCTGCTCTATGAGGGCTACAAAAATGACTTTAGGGTCAAGATTGTCTGATTAACCGTTTAGGAATTATTCTCCTTGAACATTTTTTTAATCAATTTTACTTGATTTTAAAAAATCTTCTCCTCTTAAACCAATGAAAGGACTGCTTTGAAACATTGCACACATCATCTTTAGGATGTCCTCTACCAAAATTATGCAAATCATGACACCTGACTACCTACATAGCTATGTTGGATTAAAATAGAAAAAATGAAAAAAGGGGGGGGGGGGGGTACAGCAAATTTGAAGTGAACCTCCCTTCTCCCTCTAACCATCAAAAGCTCCTCCTTATAGGAATTATTTCCCTTAAAAGGTCAACATTAATGACTTTTGCAGAAGTGTTGGGCAATTCCTTATAGCAAAGAAAAGCTGGATAGAAAAGGGTTGTTTGGGTTCAGGTGAGCGATACAGGCTCCTGGGAGCCTCTAGTTTAGCGATATAATGGGTGTCCATGATTGGTGGTGGGATCTGGAGCAGGTGGTAACTCCAAACCTTTTGCTCTAAAAGTTGTTAATGTGTCAAGAACTGTGATTTGTCTTTGTGTCTGGCATCAGTTTTTATGTGTACTATGAGGGACCCTGGGATCCATTTTCTGGTGTCAAGAACTGTGATTTGTGTCTAGTTCCGGCATCAGGTTTTATGTGTACTATGAGGGACCCTGGGATCCATTTTCTGGTGTCAAGAACTGTGATTTGTGTCTAGTTCTGGCATCAGTTTTTATGTGTACTATGAGGGACCCTGGGATCCATTTTCTGGTGTCAAGAACTGTGATTTGTGTCTAGTTCTGGCATCAGTTTTTATGTGTACTATGAGGGACCTGGGATCCATTTTCTGGTGTCAAGAACTGTGATTTGTGTCTAGTTCTGGCATCAGTTTTTATGTGTACTATGAGGGACCCTGGGATCCATTTTCTGGTGTCAAGAACTGTGATTTGTGTCTAGTTCTGGCATCAGTTTTTATGTGTAGTATGAGGGACCCTGGGATCCATTTTCTGGTGTCAAGAACTGTGATTTGTGTCTAGTTCTGGCATCAGTTTTTATGTGTACTATGAGGGACCCGGGGATCCATTTTCTGGTGTCAAGAACTGTGATTTGTGTCTAGTTCTGGCATCAGTTTTTATGTGTACTATGAGGGACCCTGGGATCCATTTTCTGGTGTCAAGAACTGTGATTTGTGTCTAGTTCTGGCATCAGTTTTTATGTGTACTATGAGGGACCCGGGGATCCATTTTCTGGTGTCAAGAACTGTGATTTGTGTCTAGTTCTGGCATCAGTTTTTATGTGTACTATGAGGGACCCGGGGATCCATTTTCTGGTGTCAAGAACTGTGATTTGTCTTTGTATCTTGCATCAGTTTTTATGTGTACTATGACAGTCTTCGAATTAAACCGGTAGTCCGATGCCCGCGGCGGGTAAAAATAAGTTTGGGCCTCTAAAACTCTGAACTATGGACGCCCAGCTGGCGTGTGCCAAGAAATAAGCTGTTCTGTTAATTCATTTTGATAATAAAAAACCGCCAGAGATGGGTATAATTTATTTATTTTAACTTGCCATATCATAATTTCTTGCAAAAACAAAACCATAATAATTACGTAAAATGAAACTGGTCCCATTACTTCTATAAATTTTGTAACCAGTCTTAGTAAAACTGGTTTCCGTATAACTTGTACCATTAACATAAAGGGTTGCGGGAAATTAAAAGCAGATACCAGTTCAAAGCAATAGTAAAATATAGGAATTTCCGGAGCGGATACGAACATAGGGCCGGAGATTGCAAATAACGATGCTGCTGGTATTGAAAAGTGTTTTGTAAAGATTTAAACAGTCAAGATTTTGGTAATAACTATCAAAAACTTTAATTTTGATCTGTATAAATATTTTAAGTAGTGCATTTTACATTGCAGTTGATTTTTTTTCATTGTAATGTTGAATATTTATGGAAATGTGGGATAAAAGAAGTTATTCAAACTGTGTGTTCGGGTCTTTCATTGAGTAGAACTTATCAATAATTTAAGTTAAACTGCTTAAGATAAACCCATATAATATAAGATTGTACATACTAGTACCAACACTTGTTGATAAAAGCAAGTTCCTTTTGTTCTATTCCCTGAGAGACAATACTAATGTCATTTTCAAGAGAATAAATGACTGAAAATTATTTAATTGATTTTTACTGCCACTTTATTGAATATTTCTTAGTATTGACACTCTAAAAATTTACATGATATATTCGGGCTTGTTAATTTTCGTGTGGGCCTGTAAAATTCTGTAGGTACAGGCCCAGTTGGCCTGTGACCAAAAAAGTTTAGCGTGAAGACTGCTATGAGGGACCCTGGGATCCATTTTCTGGTGTCAAGAACTGGGATCAGTTTTCAGTTAAATTGTGTTTAAAACGAAGATCAGTTTCAGTTGTACTGTGCCTAGTCCTGGGATCACTATGTGTACTATGAGGGATTAGTTTTCAGTTATAATGTTCATAGAACTAAGATCAGTTTTCAGTTGTACTGTGCCATGAACTGTGATCCGTTGTCAGTTAAAATGTGTGTAGAGCTGGGATCAATGCTCAGCTGTACTATGTCTAGAATGGGAATCAGTTTTTAGTTAAGCTGTATCAAAAATTTCTTTGTGCTATGTCTGAAACTGGGATCATTTGAGTTTTCTGTTAAGCTGGTTCTAGAACGCAATTGTTTTCAGTTCTGCTGAATAAAGAACTCCGATCAGTTTTCATTTGTACTTTGTCTAGTTCTAGGATCAGTTTTCTGGTGTCAAAAAATTCTGGAATCAATTTTCAGTTTAAATGTGTGTAGAATGGAGATAAGTTCTCAGTTGTACTATGTCCAAAACTGGGATCAGTTTTCAATTAAAAAGTGTGCAGAACTAGGATCAATTCTCAATTGTACTGTTGTCGAGAATTGGGACCAGTTCAGTTGAACTTAGTCAAGAATTGTGACAAGTTGTACTGTGTCAGGAACTGGGATCAGTTTTCAGTTTAGCTGTATCAAAAACTTAGATCAGTTTTCCTTTGTGTTGTGTCTGAAACTGGGATTAGTTTCTGTTGTGCTAGTTCAAGAACTTGATTTATTTTTATACCCCCGCTCGACAGAGTCGGGGGTATATAGTGGTCCTCATGTCCGTCCGTCCGTTCGTCCGTCCACATTTGGTTTCCGGATGATAATTCAAAAAGTTTACATCCGATTTGAATGAAACTTTGGGATATTGTTATATATCAGGTTGGTAAGAAGCCTATCGATTTTGGGGGAAATCCGTCAAATTTCAAGGTCACAGTCCACGAAAAACGTTAGAAATTTTAACAAAAAAGTTGTTTCCGGACAATAACTCAAAAAGTTTACATCCGATTTGAATGAAACTTTGGGATATTGTCATATATCAGGTTGGTAAGAAGCCTATCGATTTTGGGGGAAATCCGTCAAATTTCAAGGTCACAGTCCACGAAAAACGTTAAAAATTTTAACATAAAAGTTGTTTCCGGACAATAACTCAAAAAGTTTGCATCCGATTTGAATGAAACTTTGGGATATTGTTATATATCAGGTTGGTAAAAAGCCTTTTGATTTTGGGGGAAATCCATCAAATTTCAATGTCGCAGTCCACGAAAAACGTTAGAAATTTTCACAAAAGCGGGGGTATCAGCGATCGCTAGATCGACTTTGTCTAGTTTAGTTCTGCTTTATAAAGAACTGATATCCATTTTCATTTATACTGTGTCCAGTTTTGGATCAATTTTTATGTGTACTGTGAGGGACACTGGGATCTGTTTTCTGGTGTCAAGAACTGAATTAATTTTCAAAATGTGTGTAAAACAGATATAATTTTTTAGATGTACTGTGTCCAGAACTCGGATCAGTTTTCAGTTAAAATGTGTGAAGAACGGGTCAATTCTCAGTTGTATTGTTGTCAAGAATTGTTACTAGCTTTCAGTTGAAGTATGTCAAGTACTGGGACCATTTTTCAGTTCTGCTGTGTCAGGAACTGGGATCAGTTTTCAGTGCCACTGTCTTCACTGGAGTTTTAGTTTAGTTATTTAATCAGATCTAATCTCCATACAATCATGTAAACCATTTCCACTACAACAAAATATTATTTTTAGAAATTATACACTATGAATTGGTGTGGTGACAGTATTTATAGATTCCAGGTGTATATTGTAACACAGTGTTGCAAATGTCATTTCTAACATTAGTAATAATTAATTAATTACCTGGTGAACACAACACCTGGATAAACCAGTGTGACAAATATAAGGTCATGGTACCCAAGAGAAATACTGACTTGACATTGACATAAATTCATTTCAATTAGACAACGGTCATTAATTTTATTTCTCTATACCAGATATCATAGATAGTGTTATTGCAGTGATAATTCCTCTAAGCCATAAAGTCAAGACAAGGATTGAAAACAATTTGTATTATGGTAGAAATGTAAACAACATTTCTTGGAGCTATATTTTAAAGTCTTGAGGTGGGACAAAAGCATTTGTAAAATATTAGGTACATGTAACATTAATGCATAATGTGCAGCTTTTCATCCAAGTAAATGTTTGGTAATTGCCATCGTAAATTAACCTTAAATCAGTCTTCTTCATTTTCCTGCCTTTTAAATACATGTAGTACATACAAATTGTCTTAGTTTATATAATAAAAATTTAGCTTCATGCTGTAATATCGTATTCAGTGAATATTGGTTGATATCAATTTAATAATTTGTCCAAAAAGAATTTCAGAAAAAAATTATTATGGTATGAAAATACAGAATAAAAAAAAGAATTAAATTGTTTATTTTGTGTGTGTGTGTGCAATAAAGTGGAGCTCATAGCCAACTACTGGAAAGACTTCCATTTGAACCCCCCACTAAAAATGCATTATTTCGAACGTAAATAAAAGAATTTGGCACTGGGTGGCAGCCACTGGTAAACTGGTTAACCGCACAGTGGACACAGTCATGCATTGCCAATTGGGCAAATGCGAGCCGTGTGAACTCCATGTATCTTGTGATAGTCTAATGCATTGCGTATTTTTTATTGGGGGGTTCAATTGGAAGTCTTGCCCAACTACTACCTAATATCGTACATAACTTGTACCAATTGACAATTTCATGATATTAAACTCTTACATAACATGTATTGAAAAATTGAATTGAGTTATTGCCCTTTATACTCTTCAGTATCATTATCTTGATTAACCTTTAACCCTGAAATCTCAGTGGGTTTGGTACATGCTGATAATTATCACTAATTGACCATCATTACAGAGTATTTAGATGTCACAATTAGACAACCGAAATGGCAATTAAAGAAATTTGACTCTGAAAATTCATTTCAGATCGTTTATACATTTAAAGTAACTACAATACATTATTGATGAAAATATTTCAAGTGTTAAACATATAAATTTATTACAAATCACTTATATGATTTCAAAGTCACCTTGCATGTTATTGAGAACAGTTCAGATACAGTCAATGGTTCGTCAATAAAGGAAGTGTCATGTTGCATGAAAGTTATATAATTATATACTGTTCTATTGGAAAATAAAATTTGGGTGTACATGATCTTGTGTCATATTCTGTGACCAGATTGTAATGGCGTGATTGAAGTCAATTATTTGTAACGGTAAATTGACCTGGTTCTGTAGGAGATTGGATGACAGGAATATTTTATGACTGTTTTTTTTAAGTATAATTGATTTAAATGTTTGTGTATTATTTAAAATTGTATAGAAAAAGAAAATGATACTCTTAGTCAATTAACTAAGAAATCCCATGGGTTAAACTACTGTTGACAGTCCATGAAATCAGTATTTTATGATGCTTAATAACTACTAAGCCATAAACCAAGTAATGGATGTTACAAGGCCTTCTGGGAATTCAGAATTGTGTCTGAACACAAATGTCTCGTTACAATAAGACACAGCTTGCTCTGCTTGCTCATTGCTCATTTATGGTAATCAATAAAATTTATCGATATAGAGAACCCCTGCAGAATTTTATAAACATTTTAACATACGCCACCAAGATTTAGGTACCCACTATACAGCGTCGTAAGGTTGTATAGCTTGTACTTATGGAGCTTTATGTTTATTTTTTGAAGATATGAGGAAGCTGCTGCACAGTGTCGTAAACTCTTAATGATGGATCCAACAATGATTGACATTTGGCTTTGTGTGGCAGAGCTATACTCAACATGTGGAGATCCTGTGGCCACACGACAGGTTAGATACTGTGAACTGTGAACGACACCCCACAACAACACAGTTAAATGTTTACTTGGTGAAGACCTTTTTAGCCATTTTTTTTTTTGGAGACCCCCCTTCCCCCAGAATAATCATCCATTTCTTTGCTGGAAACAATTATCCCCTTTTTATCCTATATGACCCAAAATTTCAGATGTATTAATAAGATAGTCCATTATAAAGGGTTTTTTTTTATGCCAATCTGAAATTCGAAATGGCCACCACAGCAGGACTAAGTTGAACATAACGTTGTAAGGGGAAAATGTTCATATGCCTTCCTTTTTGAAACCATTAAGTTGATTAAAGCTATATTGTATGTGCCTTTTTATTAGACTATCCTCTAAAAATTTTTATTTCTCATTTTGATCTGAAATTCAAGCCTCAGTTTAAGATAGAACCCTAAAACTGATTAACAGATTGAAATAAAACTTAACATATCACCATTATTTATTGGATGATTCTCTATACTGTTTATGTCTTTTGTGCTAATCCAAAATTTTAAATTGCCACACTTAATATATTTAATTTAACAATGGACCCTATAGCAAGAATTTTCAAAAGCCTTCTTCATAAACTGCAAAGCTGATTGAAGCCATATTGTATGTGAATGTTTTTTGGACGGTGCTCTTTAAAGTTTGTTTGTTTATTGATGGGAAACCCAAGATGATACAATTGCAGGAATTAATTTAACATAGAAACTTTCAGAAAAATGGAATTTATCTAAAACCATTTAATCATTGAAACCAAACAGCAATATTCAATGGATGGTTCTCAAGAAGTTAATGCTGTATGTCATTTGGAAATTGAACTTTACAAGACTTAGCTGAATGGGTGAAAAATGTCATCTTAATTGCCTTTTTAAATCAGCTGACAGATACAGGCTCTTGAGAGCGTCTGGTGTTTTTTTACAATTACCCACAGTTTATTAAATAGAGATCTTTAATAGTTACTCTTTTGCTGTAATATTATTTATTACAAACAAAATTATTGCTAGTTTTAATTTATTTTTATGCCCCGCGACGACATGTCGGGGGGCATTAAGTTTTACTCATGTCCGTCCGTCCGTACGTACGTACGTACGTCCGAACAAATTTCCGTCAAGCTTTTCTCAGAAACCGTACATGAGAACAATTTTAAATTTGGCAGGGTGGTTCAGTATCACAAGTTGTACGTCCTAAGCGAATTTCAGACCTGTCGGACAACTACTTCCTGTTTGGGACTTCATTTGTACGTAAATACGTCCGTCTGTATGTACAAATTTCCGTCAAGCTTTTCTCAGAAACCGCACATTAGAACAATTTGAAATTTGGCAGTGTGGTTCAGTATCACAAGTTGTACGTCCTAAGCGACTTTCAGACCTGTCGCACAACTACTTCCTGTTTGCGACTGGGCCGATATGAAAATGTGTTAACATGAGTATGAAAATGTCCGTCAAGCTTTTCTCAGAAACCGTACATCAGAACAATTTGAAATTTGGCAGGGTGGTTCAGTATCACAAGTTGTACGTCCTAAGCGACTTTCAGACCTGTCGGACAACTACTTCCTGTTTGCGACTGGGCCGATATGAAAATGTGTTAACATGAGTATGAAAATTTCCGTCAAGCTTTTCTCAGAAACCGTACATCAGAACAATTTGAAATTTGGCAGGGTGGTTCAGTATCACAATTTGTACGTCCTAAGCGACTTTCAGACCTGTCGGACAACTACTTCCTGTTTGCGACTCGGCCGATATGAAAATGTGTTAACATGAGTATGAAAATTTCCGTCAAGCTTTTCTCAGAAACCGTACATCAGCACAATTTGAAATTTGGCAGGGTGGTTCAGTATCACAAGTTGTACGTCCTAAGCGACTTTCAGACCTGTCGGACAACTACTTCCTGTTTGCGACTGGGCCGATATGAAAATGTGTTAACATGAGTATGAAAATTTCCGTCAAGCTTTTCTCAGAAACCGTACATCAGAACAATTTGAAATTTGGCAGGGTGGTTCAGTATCACAAGTTGTACGTCCTAAGCGACTTTCAGACCTGTCGGACAACTACTTCCTGTTTGCGACTGGGCCGATATGAAAATGTGTTAACATGAGTATGAAAATTTCCATCAAGCTTTTCTCAGAAACCGTACATGAGAACAATTTTAAATTTGGCAGAGTGGTTCAGTATCACAAGTTGTACGTCCTAAGCGAATTTCAGACCTGTCGGACAACTACTTCCTGTTTGGGACTTCATTTAGCGGGGGCATCCGTGTCCCATGGACACACTCTTCAATTTTTTATTATTCCTCTCAGCTGAGGGTGATAATTGTTCAAAACCTTAAAATGTTGAAAAAGTCTTGTTAGATATACACACAAAATTTTAAAAATCTTTGATTCCAAATTCATAGTTTTATTTTGTACAGCAGTTAACATAAAATTTAACACACCATGTAAATTCAGTTCACAAAAGAGTAGGAAACCACAATACATGGTACAATTTTTGATGACCACTAAATTTGATATGAAAATAATTAATTATGCATAATTATATTTTTTAACTGCTTTGATGCAATTATAAATTTATTTTATTGCTTTCATTTTTTTATTGTTGATATCATGTGGTAATTGATGATTTTATAAATGTGCATAAATAGGTACACATTTTTCTTAAACTGCCTGAGAAATTTCACAAGTTGAAAAATGTATTTGATATTTCCTTTGAACAAATAAAAAAAAGGTTCACATAATCCTAAACCTTTGACCCTATTATCAAATAGACATACATGTAACCTGACAACAAAGATTACATTGACACGGCTATTTTTCATGATGTTTTGAAAAAAAGGTAAATGTGCAGTATGTATGGATCGTCTTTTGATCTCTTTAATTACTATATGTCAGAGTACCCTCAAGGTAACCTCATTAATTAGGTCCTTTTCACACTAAAATGAAAATACATAAATTAAAAGGATTGTTCTCATATGTGTATGAACTATAGCATACACTACAAAGAAACATTTTATCTAAAAATAGATGTTAAAAAATGGCTGAGAAGAAAAAAAAATATCTCCAGCATCCAAAGTCACAGAACCAGTTTAAACCAAACTACAAAGTCTTTAAGCAAGATTTAGAGACCACTTAGCTGTTTTAATCAGAGAAACAGATGTTATTTTAGCAGTGTGTTTGTGGTCATTTTAAAGTTGGTCACAGGGGCCTCAGTGGACGAGTAGTTGAGGTTGTTAGTCATCTACTAATGATCACATACCTGTCAACACTGAGGTTGTGGGTTTGAGTCTAACTGTGGGCAGGGCGTTTTTTTTCTGCAATCTTAATTGATTAGAATTAACAGTTTTCCTACCTACTACCTAAGATGGGGGGTTTTCTCCAGGTACTCTGGCTTTCTCCCCCAATAAAACCTGGATGCCAGGATATAGCTGAACAATTGATGAAAGTGGCATTAAACGCCATTAAAATACACACAAAAAAATCATTTGACCCAGACCTCCTAACATCATGAATAATACCTGAAATACAGCATGCCTGTCAATCAATCGTACAAGACAGTATTGTTATTGCATTTATAGTTTTTTTATTTATTTTTTTTTTAATCCTGCCATTAATGATTCAGGTGTGTAATATTTATCTGTTGTAGGTTTTGGCAGATGCTTCAGCTGCTAACAGGTTTAGTGCACAACTCTGTTTTTATGCTGCAAGTTATGAAATTTTACAAGTAGGTATATTTTGTATATGCTGTGATTTCAAACTGATGGGTAATTCAGCAGTTGTGTAGGATATCATAAGTGTAGAAATTTACTGCAGGAAATAGTTATAGTAACTCAGTATACAAATGGTTCATTTTAATTTACTAGTTTTTTGTAATAAAAATTTTGGCTTATGTCTAAATAGTGTTTTGTTGTCAATAAAATAAAGTATTTGCTTTGATGTTTTTATCCAAAACAACTGTTGAACATTGATGTGCATCATGAATATCTAGGTCAAAGGTCAAATGTATGTAGGTACATTTTAAAATGTAGCAAAGAATTCTAATATTTTCAGGGAGATGGTGACAGAGCACTGGAAGGATTGGAGATGTGTGCCATTAGTTACTTTGATGTAGATATCCAAGATTCTAAAAGATCTGACCCTAATCTCCTATACTGGTAAATCTATTAATTGCTTGTCATTTTAGTTTCCAAGTGTTTGTATTTGTTCAATACAGGCTGAAATATGTGTCATAAGACTCCACAGTTATATCAAATTATTTTACTTGTTAAAAGAAGAGACTGCTTTGATAGGACCAATAATTTGACTTAAACTGAATGTTTTTGTTTGGGTTTTTGTTTTTTTTGTTTTTTTGTTTTTTTTTGTATTTTTTTTTAATGGTGTTTTACATGTTTAGCTTTCTGTTTGGGAGGAAACTTGAGTACCTGGTGAAAACCAGCAACCTTCAAATTAAATTTGTTATCCTTTAGATATGTACAATAAGACATGTCTAAATAAACAATAATTCAATTTGCTTTATAACCTTAAATCTGATTGGGCAATTTAAATAGACCATCTCAGGTTATACAATGCAACATGCATTGGTCACATGTCAAGTATTGGTGTTAAAATTAAATTGTATGGGATATATTTAATTTCTGAATAGGTTTTGTTGTATAATATGTTCACAAATCTAATTTATTCATCAAGTGTAAACTGATAATTTAATTCTAGGCAAATGTTTTAATATTTGTAAAACTGAACTTGTCCATTCTGAACAAAAATTGCAGTCCCAAAAGTTTAGTCAGGTTTTTGCTGGATAGCATTGTGATGTTCTTATTACATATTTGTCAAACTCTCACACAGTTCATAATTAACTAATGTCAAATCATGTAAAAATTCCTATTAAATTTCAACCCCCCTACTTCAATGTTACTTTCCTAAATTCTTCTGCTTTTCCATCCATTAAGAATGACTTTTTAATAGTCCTTTAATCAAAATTTATTAAAATATTTTATTGTTTATTGAAGTTGTTATTATATTCTAATTATGGGAAAGCTGATTCCTGTAATGTGTTTACTGAAGCAGATATTATGACTTGTATTAAAATGGGGATGATATAATACCTGGTGATAAATTAGAGATTTATGAGATCTAGCCGACTACTGTATCAAAGTTGGGAAAAATTCATTTATATTTTTATGTCGCCTTTTATTTTACCTGTAAATCCAGGTGATTGCTTTGATCCTTGCTAATTTATCTAATTTGAATTGGTATGTTATTTAAATGATTTGGAATAAACGATTAAAATGTTTACTGCTGACATTACCAAAATTATACATGTGAATTAAGTTTGTTTATAAATGTTATGAAAATAATTGACTCTTCACATATTTATGATAATTCTCTACTATATAAATTTTATTACACAGTTAAATAGATATATATTTTGTTTACCAAGAAAATCAATTTTATATAGTTGCATTCCAGATTTATGACTTGTTAATGTAAACTTCTGCATTTCTCAAGTCAAGTCAAGTAATATTTATTTAAAGTCGGTGCAACATGTAACAATATAACATAAGCTCTATAGAGCTTATAAAAGCGACATACTACCTGGTACAGGTGAACTTTATTAAGAGATTACCTGTAATCAGTTATACAAGTCAATTATTTTGAGATCCCTCTGTAGTAGATTTCATATTACTGGTAATCAAACCTGTACTGTCTTATGAGTGCTCTCCCTTGTGTGGTGTTTTATGAGTGCTCTCCCTTGTGTGGTGTTTAATGAGTGCTCTCCCTTGTGTGGTGTCTTATGAGTGCTCTCCCTTTTGTGGTGTTTATGAGTGCTCTCCCATGGTTGTCTTATGAGTGCTCACCCTTGTGTGGTGTCATATGAGTGGTCTCCATTGTGTTGTGTCTTGTGCGTGCTCTCCCTTGTGTGGTATCTAATGAGTTCTCTACCTTTTTGTGTTGTCTTATGAGTGCTCTCCATTGTGTGGTGTCTTATGAGTGCTGTCCCTTGTGTGGTGTCTTATGAGTGCTGTCCCCTGTGATGTGTCTTATGAGTGCTCTCCCTTGTGTTGTGTCTTATGAGTGCTCTCCCTTGTGTTGTGTCTTATGAGTGATCTCCCTTGTGTGGTGTCTTAATACTGGTCGTACTGTAAATAAATCCATATAAATGACTGGTTTAAGTTGATTAAATATAAGATAAAATGTTACCATGGTAATGTAAAAGGAAGAAATAAGATAAACAGGATGTTATTCAAATAAAAAATAGATACGTTATCATTTACATCCAAGCCATTTGCACATGGGTGTCAACAAATTTTTTCAGACAGTATAATTAATAATGGCTGCATATAACTTATTGTTATTACTTGCTTATTGGTATGTAGTGACCTATTTAGAAGGATTGTCATGTAATTCACACATTATTATGTCAATTATTTTTTCAGTACCTTGTTAGATGAATCGGTCCCTTTACAGTATCAGCCCCCTGATTTTAAGGAGGGTGTGTCACAGGGGTCTATAGAGGAGGAAATAGTTTATGTCTGGATGAATTATTGGTAATTTTATATCATATTATATATAAGAACCTTGTTTTCGTCATTTAAATGAAAGTTTTAAGAAGGAATGAAGGATTAAAATACTATGTTAACCAGTTAAAGAAACAAGAAGGCTGGTTATGTGAAGTAAGCTTTAGCAGAAGCAATATTATTGGTTCATTTCATTTTTTTTCAAGTAACTTTTAATGGGATTGGCTGTTTAGTTACAATGTACAACCATACCAATAACAGCACCTATAGTATCCAGGCCAATAGAACTGTATGGGCTTACTTTACAAATTGCAGGAACATTTTTAAGGAATGTGCCTTAATTTTTTTAATGGTTAATGAAAAATATTTATCAGAAGAAAAAAAATGTGAAGTGACACCTATATGTTCCTGGGGATATTTGGCTGTATCCTGTCTGCAGACAAATTATTGTAATTACACAATTATTTCACAAATTAAAGTCAACAACCATTTGTCCCCCAGCCACAGTTAATATATATATTTATTTAAGTTGTATACACCTATAGAGTTGTCATTTAAATACATGTGACAATCAAAATACTGTGTGGCTGAAAAAAGCAGATGTTCTTAAACCTATAATGCATGGCTGCAAGTGACAGTTTAACTTTAACTCATTCAGCTATTTATAAAATAATATTAGCCAAGAAAAACTTGCTTTATTTCAAAGTAGTTATCAGTTAAAGATATTTTTTTATAATTGATATTATCAACTCGGGCATTTTGGAGGAAATAAATACAAAGAGATAACCCAAGACCATTTTAAATTTAAAAACTGAAATACAGGCCTTGTGACGTATTTATGAAATACATGCCTTGTGACCTATTTATGAAATACAAGCCTTGTTACCTATTTATGAAATACAGGCCTTTTGACCTATTTATGAAATGCAAGCCTTGTGACCTATTTATGAAATACAGGCCTTGTGACCTATTTATGAAATACAAGCCTTGTGACCTATTTATGAAATACTGGCCTTGTGACCTTTTTCTTTTACAGCTTATTGCTGGAACAACAAGGGGATTGCGCTCAGGCTATCGAGGCATATGAAACAGCCCTCTGTAAGCTAGAAAATGTGTCCGACATTACAAAGATTTGGACTAGGTAACCAACAGTATTTTGTGGTAACATGTTTTATTTGATTTATATGTACATACAATGGAATTAACTCGTTTGTTTGTTTATTTTCTACTATTGGTTAATGCCATGTTCAGCATCTAGTGTTTTATTGTTTTATTACGAGAGGAAGATGGAGCACGCGATAAGAATCAGTGATATCATTGAATAAAAATACATTCTGAACTGTAAGTCTATGGTAATAAATATCTCTGTACACCCAAGTCTATGGTAATAATTATCTCTGTACACCCAAGTCTAAGGTAATAAATATCTCTGTACACCCAAGTCTATGGTAATAATTATCTCTGTACACCCAAGTCTATGGTAATAAATATCTCTGTACACCCAAGTCTATGGTAATAAATATCTCTGTACACCCAAGTCTATGGTAATTTTGTTTGTTTGTTTGAATGGTGTTTTAACGCCACTTTCAGCAATTTTTCAGCTATTTCATGGCGTCCAGTTTTTATTGGGGGAGGAAGCCGGAGTACCCGGAGAGAACCCCCGACCTGCGGTAGGAATCTATGGTAATAAATATCTCTGTACACCCAAGTCTAAGGTAATACATATCTCTGTACACCCAAGTCTAAGGTAATAAATATCTCTGTACACCCAAGTCTATGGTAATAAATATCTCTGTACACCCAAGTCTATGGTAATAAATATCTCTGTACACCCAAGTCTATGGTAATAATTATCTCTGTACACCCAAGTCTAAGGTAATAAATATCTCTGTACATCCAAGTCTATGGTAATAATTATCTCTGTACACCCAAGTCTATGGTAATAAATATCTCTGTACACCCAAGTCTATGGTAATAAATATCTCTGTACACCCAAGTCTAAGGTAATAAATATCTCTGTACACCCAAGTCTAAGGTAATAAATATCTCTGTACACCCAAGTCTATGGTAATAAATATCTCTGTACACCCAAGTCTATGGTAATAATTATCTCTGTACACCCAAGTCTATGGTAATAATTATCTCTGTACACCCAAGTCTATGGTAATAAATATCTCTGTACACCCAAGTCTATGGTAATAAATATCTCTGTACACCCAAGTCTATGGTAATAAATATCTCTGTACACCCAAGTCTAAGGTAATAAATATCTCTGTACACCCAAGTCTAAGGTAATAAATATCTCTGTACACCCAAGTCTATGGTAATAAATATCTCTGTACACCCAAGTCTATGGTAATAAATATCTCTGTACACCCAAGTCTAAGGTAATAAATATCTCTGTACACCCAAGTCTAAGGTAATAAATATCTCTGTACACCCAAGTCTATGGTAATAAATATCTCTGTACACCCAAGTCTATGGTAATAATTATCTCTGTACACCCAAGTCTATGGTAATAATTATCTCTGTACACCCAAGTCTATGGTAATAAATATCTCTGTACACCCAAGTCTATGGTAATAAATATCTCTGTACACCCAAGTCTATGGTAATAAATATCTCTGTACACCCAAGTCTAAGGTAATAAATATCTCTGTACACCCAAGTCTAAGGTAATAAATATCTCTGTACACCCAAGTCTATGGTAATAAATATCTCTGTACACCCAAGTCTATGGTAATAATTATCTCTGTACACCCAAGTCTATGGTAATAAATATCTCTGTACACCCAAGTCTATGGTAATAAATATCTCTGTACACCCAAGTCTAAGGTAATAAATATCTCTGTACACCCAAGTCTAAGGTAATAAATATCTCTGTACACCCAAGTCTATGGTAATAAATATCTCTGTACACCCAAGTCTATGGTAATAAATATCTCTGTACACCCAAGTCTAAGGTAATAAATATCTCTGTACACCCAAGTCTATGGTAATAAATATCTCTGTACACCCAAGTCTAAGGTAATACATATCTCTGTACACCCAAGTCTAAGGTAATAAATATCTCTGTACACCCAAGTCTATGGTAATAAATATCTCTGTACACCCAAGTCTATGGTAATAAATATCTCTGTACACCCAAGTCTATGGTAATAAATATCTCTGTACACCCAAGTCTATGGTAATAAATATCTCTGTACACCCAAGTCTATGGTAATAAATATCTCTGTACACCCAAGTCTATGGTAATAAATATCTCTGTACACCCAAGTCTATGGTAATAAATATCTCTGTACACCCAAGTCTATGGTAATAAATATCTCTGTACACCCAAGTCTAAGGTAACTATAATAGGTATTATCATCCACTAACTTTATCAGACTATGTAAGGTGACATGTCTATTACATAATTACTTTGATTGGCATGGATCATAAACTCGTATCTTAGGTAAGATTTGTGGATTTCCCTGTGCCAATGACAATTTGTAATTTTTAAAATTTTAAAATTATGTTCAAAATATATTCTGAAAAGGATTTGCCAATTTCAGTAGTGGTTAGTGCTAGCAAAATCACAGCTATAAACTTTACCTAGAAAAATATTATACAAATTAGAAATAAAGTATTTTTTATTAAATACCTACAAACAAAGCGATATTTTCATACCTAAGACTCGCTTGAGATAAATACTGTAAAAAACTTGAAAAAAGTAGGTTGACTGAATAGTAGAGTTTGGGCTTATCCGATTACTTTGACTGTCTGTATAGTAGCAGCATTCTTTTCATTCACCTCAATCAGTGCACACCTAAACACCAATCAATCAATCATACCAGAATGTTAATATAATATGAAATTTATTTTAAAAATCTAGTAAAACTCATTGAGATATATATTCTTTCTCCTTTTATAAAGACCTGACCCAAATTACATAGCTATTAGTGACTACGTTTGAGGATTGACCATGGTCAGGTGATTGATTGTATAGTATTACATTATGGTCTGAACATATACAGTCAGATGGTCAAATGGAGGAATGGGGGATCATTTATTGTTTTGTTATTAAATCTCCTAATTAATGACTGGTTACCTAGAGGGATTGACATTGTCACATACAGTCAGATGGTCAAATGGAGGAATGGGGATCATTTATTGTTTTGTTATTAAATCTCCTAATTAATGACTGGTTACCTAGAGGGATTGACATTGTCACATACAGTCAGATGGTCAACGGGAGGAATGGGGATCATTTATTGTTTTGTTATTAAATCTCCTAATTAATGACTGGTTACCTAGAGGGATTGACATTGTCACAAACAAGTCTGATTGATTGCATATAATTACAAATGACCCTAAAATAAACGTAGTTAGGTGATACAGTCAAAGATTTATTTCCCCTCTGTCCAAATAGCTAGTTGTTTTTTTTTAATAAATTGATGATGAATACCACATTGCATCAGCTTTTTGTTGTGTGGCCACTCTCTTATGTATTAAAAAATATGGTATAAAATGTTCATGGATACAAAATATTTATATGAAACGTTGCTTAACTGAATTTTGGCTTTTAGGACAGGGTAATATAGAGCCTTAATAATAATGTACAGTTTATATCAAGTTCACTTTTTACAACCTTTCCTGTCCAAAACGAAAGTTCTTTCTGGGAAAAACTGTTTAAAACTTTTTCTTTCCTTTACTGTTTACAAATGTGAAATTTATCCTGAAAAGAGCTTAACTGTTTAGAACTCGATTTCAGAAGAAGAAATTTACGGCTTGAAAAAGGAATTTGTTTTTGGGAAAGACCTTTACTTTTTAAAACTTTAATTATTTGTATTATGACTGTACATAAAGTAAATGGATATAAGACCAAATTTTAAATTGCTAATTTTTCTCTTGATGATACTGAAATTGAAAACATATAAATAATCTTCACTTTCTTTGTTAAAACCCATAGTTTATTTTTCATCAAAATAATTTCAATATTCCTCGTTTAATGATTTTTTATTGTTCGTCCATTATCGTTCATTTTTCGATGAACAGATCTTGTGTATGAATAGATATGCTAATAAAAAAATGCTTAAAAATGTAGAGCGAAGTTATAAGGAATTAAGCTGATTTTATTCACCTTAGTCCAAGAATCCTCTGCCTCCCAATGCTTTTTTTGTTTGTTTGCATGGGGCGTCAGAGACCTCAAAACAGCAGATTTTGTGACACGGGTCTGAGTTGGCATATTTCACAATCTCACAATGTTATAAAAATGTTTGTGTTGGTCAACTATATATAAATGGCTTCTCTAGATATTTTTCTCAATGAAAATAATCACCTCAACTCCAATCAAGATAATTTTAATCCGTTTCTAAGCTGATTTTCATCACTACTCCTACTTTCTGACATTTTGTCCCATTCAACAAAAAAAAAGCGTTGGACGGCAGAGGATTCTCTGACTAAATTCATCTGTATATGAACGAGACCAACTCACTTACAAACTAAATAAAGCTTTATGTACGGTTTGTTAGTGAGTTGATCTCGTTCATACACTGATAAATTCCTTTCAAAACTTTTTTTATTTTATTAATTTGTGATTTATAATGCTCTTATTCTCTTACTGTTCATAAATTAACATGAGTTTATGGGTAATGATGTTTTCATGGTTTTTTCCCTAGTTATCTACAGTTCTATGCCAGGCAGGTTGTATCCAGTAAAAACAGCACTGAAGCAACTAAAACCATGAGCAGTCTGGTATACCGAGCTGTCACATCCATACCGACCAAGTTTGAATGTCCGTTCTCATCGTCAGATTGTCAATGGATTAACTATATGTACATTAACACGATTCTGGATCTGTATTTGAGTTGTCTTCCCAAGGAAATCCTGTTGACAGAGTATGAAAAGTTCATCACGATAATGCCTAGTAATGTACCATTGATTTTGAGGTAAAATTATACATAATATTCATTTTAGCAAAAGTATTTGTATTTCTCTGATATTTGCATGTGCGTTTTATTGACTTTTTTATGCCCCCGTGATGACATATCATGTCCGTCCGTCCGTCTATCTGTCTGTCTGTCCGTACGTCCGAACGAATTTCCGTCAAGCTTTTCTCCGAAACTGTACATGAGGACAATATGAAATTTGGCAGGGTGGTTCAGTATCACAAGTTGTACTTCCTAAGCGACTTTCAGACCTGTCGGACAACTACTTCCTGTTTGGGACTTCATTTGTACGTAAATACGTCCGTCCGTGTGTACGAATTTCCGTCAAGCTTTTGTCAGAAACCGTACATGAGAACAATTTGAAATTTGGCAGGGTGGTTCAGTATCACAAGTTGTACGTCCTAAGCAACTTTCAGACCTGTCTGACAACTACTTCCTGTTTGGGACTTCATTTAGCGGGGGAGATCTGTGTCCCATTGACACATTCTTCGATTTTTTAAATTTCAATCATGGTGTACATTTAATCTTA
The DNA here is from genome assembly GCA_944474755.1 of Limnoperna fortunei. Lineage (NCBI taxonomy): Eukaryota > Metazoa > Mollusca > Bivalvia > Mytilida > Modiolidae > Limnoperna > Limnoperna fortunei. The sequence goes on along the minus strand of OX104118.1, from coordinate 2,609,561 downwards.
AATATTAAATGAAAGGCAGCTACTCTTTGTAGGTCTATTTTTTGGTAGGTACTGTTGTTATACCCCCGCTTCAAAGAAGAGGCGGTATACAGGTTGACCTCTGTCCTTCGGTCTGCAACATAACTTTCGTAACAGTTTTCTCAGCAACTACTTATCACAACCACTTGAAATTTTATATGTGACCTTACCATGGGGTCCTATTTTGAGTGTACCAATTTCGGGTCTATTGCATACCTACTTCCTGTTTACTGATTTAGTCAATTCAATGACATGAATAGCTGGAGTATACTGAGTGAGCAGTAGCTCACAGGTTCCTAGTTTTACGTCTGTTTCTTTTAAACATTCACGGTAACCAGAGAAGGTAAGGAAATAACACATAGGATCCAGTATTTTTACACGCCATGTTTTGGCAAATTTTCACAATGTTTAGTAGTATTTTTATAATTTTTAGAAAGGGATGGGGTGTATTCCAACTCCCAAAACCATCTTCCTGGATCAGATCCTCTAGTATGTATTATTACTGGATTTTGAAGTACCAGCACACAAATTTCAGATTGCTCTTCTTAAGGTACTCTACATGTTTTAATAGAATGCCCCTTAGTAGTTATTTCAGTAGCAGTATTTGCTAGCTTAACAGGTTGTTTTTTAACAGTTATTTGATTGTAAGATAATTTGACTGCCATTATAAGGAACCTTCCATGACACTGTATGTTGCCTATGCTCCCCCTACTTTCATTACAGAGCCTGTTACGAAGCCATATCCAGAGATGACCTTCAACAAGCCAGAAGTTTTTGTAACGCTGCCATCTATGACAACATCCATGATATTTCACTCTGGAAGATGTAAGTTAAAAACAACAAACAACTGTTGACAGGTGAGCGAGTGGTAAAAATAGAAAAAAAAAGCTGCTTTTTATCTTGGAATTCCGGGATCAATGAAATAGGTTATACAGACTAGTCGGGGGGATTTGGTATTGGAGAATATTAGGCGTATAATTTTAATAGTTTTTATTCCTATGTAACTTTATGAAAAAAGAGTAACAATAGCTTAATGTATGTTAGCTACAATAAGGTAGCTCTTTTTTTTTTTTTTTTTTTTTTTATGGACCCAGCTAAGAGGTCCCATTACTCTTAATGGAATAGCCAGGAGTGATTCACATCCGGGGGTTTTATGCATATAATCAGCTATTCAACAGTTTCCCTGAATTGATACATACTTTTTAATGTCTTTGAAGTTTAACTGATATTTCTACAACACATGATTCGTTAGTTTTACAATTTATTCCTAATCATGGCATTTTGACAAAATTTGAATTCCGGAAGTGCACAATTTCTGAATCGATTTGGTAAAAAATGTTCATTCCGGATCATTTTTCCGGTTCATGGCATTTGCTGGGAACACATTTTTACCACAATTTCAATTTTGTCAACAATGCCATGAATACGAATAGTGTTAAAATGATTTAATTAGACATTGTAAAAATGTCAGCTGAACGGCGGCGAAAGGAAAAAGTATTTATTAAACCTAAACAGCAGTTTAATAGCGGAAAATATGTATAAATCCTAAGAGAGTTTTTGCTCCATTACAAGTAATGGGACCTCTTTGTAGATCCGTCCATAAAAAAAAGGAGTTACATTATTGTTGCTAAATGTATGTGGATACTGTAAATTCGGAAATGTTTGCGATGTTTTTATTTTTCCAAACTGACCAACAATCGCAATAATTAAACCCCACAAATCTACTTTCCTTGCTGTATTGAGTAAGCATGTTTTTGGTTTATCTCAGAAAAGTGGAACATCACTTGAGACACCTTAAAGATTGTTACTACATAAAAAAAGTTTGTTTTAATAAATACTGTGATCCTCATACAGATATTTATTTATTTATATATTTGCCAAGTCAGTCAATCACAAAATAAAAGCACACTTTTGGAGGGGTTCCCTGAGTCACAACTATAAATGCACGCCAGATTTTTGAATTTACAGTATATAATATGTGGAGAATGGAAAACTTGATTTGAACCTATATTTGATATCAATATTTCTTGGGTCATTATTATAAAAAAATTTGTAGCCAGATACTAAATTCATTTTTGACTGTTATTAACAGTTGACACCAAAACCATTTGTTTTGTTCATTGCATGTACAATATGGTATCCTTTGTATTATGTAGTATCCTCTGTATTACTAAACTCACAAAAAACACCATTCTGTCTTCCTTATAGCCGTTATTCCTGCTGTTTAGCCAGGACACATGTTAACTTTTAACACTGTTTTTCAGGGTGATATCAGTAACCATTAAACAAGAGAACATCAGAGAGGTTAGTCATATAAGTCGTGCAAGTCTGATTTTTTTTAGCCTTGATATGAAATATTTATGCCGCGAGATTTTTTTCGGTGGATTTTTTTTTACATTGCAGGTAAGTTACTTTATATCAGTATTAAGGTTTCAGATGTTATTTGGTAATTTGTTTTATCTTGAAACAATAATCATTGCTCTCCTTATATAACAGTTACTTATTGATAGAAGATTTTTTTACTATTTGAAGAAACAACTGTTGTAAAAATGTGTTGTCTTCAATAATTATTGCACAAAGAAGTGAATAGACGAGAATTTTCATCGTCAAAGTTGAAGTAGTAATTTTCTTCAATGACTTTTTTCTACGTTTTGGGTTTTAGCTTTTATCTTCAAACTAAGAGATAAAAACAAATTATGAATTGGGTGAGCTAGACAAGATTTACAAATATGTCAAAGTTGTCACTGGAGTTATTGCCTTTGATAATTTTTTCTTTCATTTTTTTTTGGGGGGGGGGGGGGGGGGCGGGGGAGAGGGGAAGGGGTTGGCCATTTTCACAAAAACTAAAATGTCAATGTCCTTCTTATGAAGATAGGTGAAAGTGGATTGTCATGGAATAGAGTTCTATATCCAATGATGGTTAAAGGTGCATAGATAGTAGTCTTTGGACAGCACAGGTGTGTTGCAGAGTAAAATTGCAATCCTTTGGAATCAATAATATATTAACTCATGCATGTAATAGCTTCTTTTGTCTTTTGCAGGCTAGGAGATTGTACCAACGAGCTGTTCAAGTTCTACCATACAGTGTGACACTGTGGAAAGATGTAAAAACTTTTTCATTTCTTTTAACATAAGTATAATTTAAATTTAATATGATTTTAAATCTTTATGTGATAATTTTGAATCAGTAGCTGCAAAATATTCATATTATGTGTAATATATTCAAATCATAAATTGAAGATATTTTAATATTAAGCTAACGTGTACACAAGCCTTTGGCTTTTAGTCATTTCATGTGTACACTTTACAGTTGTTTGGGCTCTCTACTAATATATTGCTACTTTCTGTTTCTAATTGCAGTATCTGATGTTTGAAGTATGCCACGGTTCACAGGAAGTTATACCACAGATTCTAGCCAGATGTCATGAGTTAGGTTTAAGCATGGAAGATTATGTAAATTTCATAATGAAGGTTAAATAATACTCTACCTTCAAACAATTGGCATTTTGCCAAAATATTAAATGTATGGAAAACTGCTATGAACATTCCAACTTCCAAACATTTTGACCAGTACATAATTTGGTAATTTTCTCTAAAATACATGTGACAATTGCTGATGGGATTTGTATCATCTTTAAGGTTTCGTAAAACAAACCGAACATTACAACTTATTATACTTTCCAACTGACTGTTGGGAGTTACAAATGTCAATCAATCTTCCATTATCGCGATGGTAAGTATTGTCAATGGAGTCTTCAGCATCGTCATATTTATATTTACAATTTTATTCCTATCTACCAGTAAACATTTTTCATATACATTTGTTGTGTATATTTGTTGAAGGCTCCATTCATCAGTGTAAATGTTGTCATTTTATCATTTTTTGTTAATATTTGGTGCTAATAAATTTTTTGGATGGAATTCTTTACAACCTGATGATATTGAAGATGTAGAATAAGTGGAAAGAAAAGAAAGGAAGTAGAATCAGATGGCAGATGTAAAGGCTTTGACATACTGTATTGGGGTGGTCTACTGGACATGCTCAGTATAAACAGACAGATATTCCATACATATTTAACTATGAATATGGATTATCTGAGTGAGATGTGATATGATGCCGAAAGCAGAATAAGAAGTGTGAAGCAGTTCAAGAAAGAAACTGACTAACATTGAAAGTTTTCAATACATTTTCTATATATTTAAATCATGATTGTGATTGAATATGATTCCCTGTCATATTTTTCAGATCCACCTCAATTGTTTTTAGATATTTTTGATAGTATTTCTTGTGCACCCCTTACAATTCCACGTTTTTGGGTAATGAAAATAATGAGAAAAAACCTTAATGTTCAGTGCAATAATTGACAGTAAATCCCAGAAGTGTCTTGCTCATTCTAACAGTATTGCACAAATGAGTTTGTGTAATGCTATTTGGTCAACCTTTAAACCCTTGATAAACTAACACCAGTGTATTTTCATTTTCATTTATAATTGTCTACTTGTATTAAAGTTTGTTATCATTTATACTGTTATGATATTTTTTTTTAAATTAAATTTATCATTTACTTATTTGTTTGTTTTCTATAAGAAAATTCAGAAAGAAAGAGAAACAATAATATGGTTGGGATATTGTTCTTTTTTTTATTTGTCTGGGTTTTTTTTTGTATGGAGTTGATTAGGCAGATATGTTGATGTTTGAACAGGATTACAGCAATTCTAGTCCGGAGCACTTGAGTGTTGCCATGTTGTTCTTTGTTGGGTTCAGGCAGGAACCTACAAATCTATAAATAGTTCCCCCGGTTCAGGTTACTTACTTTCAGTTTCTGTTGTTTTTTTGTTTTTTGTTTTTTTGTTTGTTTTGTGTGGTGTCTTTTTGTTATCGATTTTTCACCATCCTAGTGTTTCCAATTCTTGTAGATATATTGCTTTTCTTTCATTCTCACGAACAGCTAATACCAGTTTGAGTGTATTGATTATTGCTTGGCAGAATAATGTTTCTGAATGTGTCCACTTTATTGTAAATATCTTAGCAACTGTTTCCTTTAACAACAGACAATTTTGTGCCATTGTGCCAACTTTGTGTTAAACGGAATTGTTGCTTCGGTGTGTTGGGACAGAGTAAGGATCGCTTTCCACTCTATTCATTTTCAAAAGATTTTTTTTTCATTTTTGAATTCTAATGACGAGAAAGGGCAGAAACTGACAAGAATGCAGTTTTAATGTAAAAAAAAAAGAAGTTAATTACGAGTGATAATAAAACTACAGGTCAAGGACAGTCATACCATGATTAAAATAAGAGTGAAGAACAAAAACGCACAGGACACAAACAAAAAAATTGAGAAAAACGAACCACACTAAAAACCGGGGTCGAGTCCAGCTGTGTTCCAGAAAGGGTTAGCAACTCCTGCTCCACTCGTAGCACTTGTCTCGTATTAAGTAAAAATGCAGTACCTTGTCATATTCGTAGCAGTTATAAATCGATAAGAAGGAAACAACCACAGAAACTGAGCTTTAACAAAAAAATACCTTTCTTACACGATGAAACACAACCCAAAGGATGAGCTTACTGAGCAACGTGTAACAGAAAACTCGAAAACAACAAGCAACAAACAAACAATAATACAACAAACGATAAGTAAAGCGAACCTTCCTGATCAATAAGTTGATGTCGGGTGTAAACATATCCTGCTTCCCTAGTGATTGCGGTTATTCATGGTCAAAATCTGCGAGAAGAGACCGATCATTACCACAGTATAACGGTTGCTTCATGTGAGACAGAGGAGACGGGAGAAGAGATCGGTCATCGACCACAGTTTATTACACGGTCCCTGCATGAGTAGAATTATGCTATACCTGAAATTATATTCTGTTTTCTTTGATACCCCATTGTCTAGACGGTTTAAGGATTTCTTTATACAAATTAAATTTATATCAATTGGTAAAGGTGTCCCTCTACATGCTCGTGTTTTGTAGATCATTTGAAGCTAAACACATTTTAAGTAAGATATATGTGGATTAATCTAGTAACTTTTTAAATAGACTTTTTCATACGAGAATCTCCATTCCATAGGTTATTGGTCTTCATTTTTTTCTACCATGTATACTTGAGATAAAGTTCCTTTCATTTTTGTTTAATTGTGATTTATAAACTTTCCGCATAGATTTATTTTCTCCTGGTGTCTATTGGTAAAAAAGGAAAATTTACTTTGTATCCAAGAATTTTAAAATTAATTTTTCGATTTAAATGAGCGGTTTACTATTTGCTAAAATTGGAAACAAATTTGCATTATCTAGTGAGTTAAAAGTCAGAACAATCAAGAAACGTGCACCAAAAAATTCCTAATTAACAACAGGCAATTCAAAAAGAGCAATTCAAAATCCAGATTCAGATGAAAACCAGAAATATAAAAAAACGAAGCGAGTACCTCCAACCCAATTAAAACTAGGGGTACACCAAGGGTTCGACTTGTAAGCATTTCCTGTCTCTAATTGGCCACCAGCGTACTCGATATCATTTTTCTAGAAAAGTCAAATTGAGGAACCCATAAAGAGCAATTAAGTCATAGTGACGGCCTTATATTAACGGTCATATTGACGACAATAACACCTGTGACAGAATGACATCAACTTAGGCAAAACATCAGCTGTTATATAGTCAATAGAATTGTCCGGTCTAGATAGCAATTTCTAGCATAATGTATGAGTTGTGACATGGAAAACCATACGGCGATGATGCTGAAATGAATTATAACTAATTGGCCTTAATAGCACGAATAACCGTTTGTGAAAAGAAATTCGTTCTTTCCATCTGCATTTATGCTGAAATGTTTCAAAATCCATATGACAACCCTTATATCTTGGACAAAAACGATTTTGAATAATGGCGTTTATAAACGAGCAATTTTAAGTGATCCGATCTGGGCACATGGCATTTCCAGAAATATCTTTTAATTTGGTATTGTATCGTTATTCCTTCGTATGCAGCGTTCATTTTTGAAATGTTGTACTTTTAAAATATTTGGCGGTATGCGGACCCACACTTAGGAACATTGTACATTTGACAGAAGTTTTCATCATCGCTAATTGCTTGAGATTAATAGCTGCAATTTTGGTATATAATTTGAGTTATCTGTTATAGTTAGTGTACAAAATATACATACAATTTACATCCGCTTACAAATGTGACCACAAACACGCGAGGAATGATTTTTTATTTGTACTTAAGTGTCGTTTATTTCTACATGTAATATTTGTCACTGTGAAAGAACTCATTATCTGAATACTAAACTTCTATTAAATCACATTGAAGATGTATAAATTATCGTCCACTTGAAATTTGTCCTGTAACTAGATTTTTTTTAACAATGTAGCAATTTGTTCTGTCGGTTGGAACATTACCTAATACTGTTTGTCTTTTTTAGTTACAATTAATATTTCGTTAAGTGGTATCACGGAGAGGATGTCATATATTACTTTAAAATAAGATAAAATGTTAATAAATTTATTTTGTGTGAATAAAAAAGCATAATAACTCACCGGTAATGAAGCAACATAGGAAAGCCTACTATAAACCACTGTCATTCATTTTTTTAACCGTGTTATGTTCTTTCTGATGATCTTACATGTTTTTTTTCAAACGTATTATTATATTCTGGATAGAAAATAAAAAACAATATAAAAGATGCAATGTTCACATAAATGAGGATGTTTAATCCTCATTGGCATGAATTAACAAAGAAAATGATCAAAAATAGAAAAAAGAAAATGTGCATCTTAATTAAAACATTAGCTGCAAAAATGGATTTTCCAAATAAATGAAATGCAGAAATTTAACTTAATATGTAAAAACAGGTCACATGGTATACTGGAGCTTGACAGCTATTCTACAGATACCATATGACTAAAATTCTTTAATCCATATGTTTGTTGTTACACAGAATTATTTTCCAACAGCTCATTGGTAATTATTGTAAATTGGCTATTGTATCTCCCACACAAACATACGTTTATTCTTGGATGACTTGGATTACTTACCGGTCTCTACTCTAGACGTCACGCCGATTTGGACTGTAAGTTATGCATCGGTTGTCATTTGTGGTGCAGGATATGCTAACTTTTTTGGAACACCCGATATAACAAATGTGTTCAGAGTATTTGCTGTAGCTTATTTTGTAGTTGTATGCTCTATGTTTGCCGCTTGTTATATAAGTGCGTTATCGTCCTGGATTTTTTTAATTTTATAACTGCGGGGTTTTGTTAATTACATGTTACTTCATATTTTAACGTGTAAATTTACAGGTTAAAATATAAGTTAACATACACTAACTGAATTACATGTGATATATGAAATGCAGCAAAAAATTTAGTTTAATCTTAAATGATGTAACCTAACAGCTTATTTCGTAGTTCTATGATGAATAAATATTGTGCATTGTAATTCTTAGGCGCCTGTCTTATAAATGTCAAGCATCGCATTGTTCTTTACACAGTACAGAATATCTGACCGTTATCAGCTTTTTAAGTCTGTGTTGACACTGTTGAGAACAAAGAACTTGATATACATCTTTTAACACTGTAGATTAACTCACGTGGATTAACTGCCTGAAACACCTATTTCTTCTAATAGCGCGTGGTAACTTTATTATTTCGTGATCTGATTGCCATCATAAATTATAAAAAGTTGTCATTTTACGCATAACTTCATTGCGTCCTTCAGTTTATCTTTATTATTTATATAGAACGGTGACCACACTAAAGCTGTAAATTTCAAACAAACTTTTATTTTAGTCATTTATTTAGCGTGAAAATGTCTAATTTCATAATGTCATTTAAACCTTACATTACCTTGATTTAAAACATACGGCGATAAAATTAAAATAGTTTTAACAAAAATATTAAAGACCATTTAAACAATAAAAACAAAACGTTTTAATTTCAAGATTAAAGCATCTTAAAGTTGTTTTTTCTTGTGCAGTTGAAAGTCAGATGTAACAAAATATTTTTAAAATTATATATATAATTTGAAATTTTTTAAATAAATGTTTTCAATTAAAGTTTTTATCTCAATCTTTAAGTATAAGGAGGCAACAAGTTGATTTGAAATTCTTAAAATAAATGTTTTCAATTAAAGTTTTTACCTCAATCTTCTAGCATAAGGAGGATACAAGTTTTATTTACAGTGGATGCCGGGATACCGGAGGTAAGATGCATCGATCGGGTAAAACTTCAACATATAAAGTTTTGAAAACGGTTAGTTGTACCTAGGTTGATGTTATCTCTTCAAATGTTCTATGGACGGCACCACGAATTAATTGATCGTTATGGGAAATCCATCTCTCAAAAAAGAGCAGACAGTTTGGTGACTCAAAGGTAGTCTTTCCAATTGCTGGATTGAGTAACTCGACGGCTGTCGGCACTGCTTACATGTCCCGAGTACCTAAGTGTACCTATGTTTTTACTTGGGTTCGGGTACGTTACTCACTTTCTGTACTTTTTCCTGTTGTATGTGTCTGTTTAAATCCGAAATTTGTAATCGTTCCTTGACTTTCGGCTCTTGCTGTTATGTCGTTTTCTTTATGATGTAAAGTACCTTAATCCGCTGCAACCTTTGCGGTCTTACAATAAATATGTGTTATATATAGCAAATAGATAAATGAAACCCACAACTCAAATGGAAACAATATAACTCTATCATTGTGCTATGCAACAGGATTTAATTGTCTTAACTTTTTGATCTGCAGGAACTATAAGACGTATGAGCAATCTGACGATACAAATGTGACAACGAAGCAATTACAATATACAAATAAAAAACTATGTGTCGCACTTGAAGCAATATGTAACACTAGAAGTCAGCTTGCCACAACTGCAAATGTATCTGTAGACACAGGTTTAGTTTAAATTAGTCAAATCAAAACATACCTAAACGTAATCTAAAGAATATAATCCAAGTACTATATTACACAGGATTGCCAACAGATTTTGTTTTGTTTGTCCGACTGGGGTTTAATTCCATTTTCAGCAATTTTTCAGCTATATAATGGCTTCCTGTTTTTATTGGGGGAGGAAGCCGGATTACCCGGAGAAAACCCCCGACCTTCAGTAGGAAAACTGACAATCCTTTGTCAATTAAGATTAGAGTCGAGCGCACCCTGCCCGCAGTGAGGTTTGAACTCGCAATCTCAGTGTGGACAGATCACGTGATCACTAGTAGACAAACTACCGTAACCACTCGGCCACCGATGCCCCTTGATTGCCAACAGAAAACTCGAGTAAACGAAACGCTACAAACATTAAAAGATACAAGAAAAAACATACAAACCCCCGTGGTTTGGTTAAAAATACCTATTTATTAAAAACTAAAAGGTGATGTATATTAAATTTCTTTTCTTTTTTTTTATTTGTTCCTTTAAAGAAGAAAAGAAGCATGTCATTTTTTAATACCTTCAACACAAAGAAAACAAATAAGGACAAATTCATCATGACAATGTCTTAAAATGAACCGCATTCCTTCACACTACTTTCCTTTTGGCTAAAAATCAACTTATATAAACCAACTTATCATTTATACACAGTGACACGTATGTAATTGCTTCTTGACAAATGTCTCTTTTAACTACTGACCGCTGACCAGAAGCTAAACAGAGAAGTTGTAAATTTAAATACAAATTGTTCAGCTGTCATTTATTTTACGTACAAAATGTGTAAACATGGCATCAACACAAATGCTACCAGCTAACTACCATTAGTGTTTGTATACAATGTGCAGGGAAATAACAGTTTTTACATGTCTAAAAAACTTTAATATATAAAGTGGTATTCTAAGTATTTCTGAGAATAAATATAATTCTTAATTATATTTGTAAAGGGTAAAATATGAACTGAACCAACTGTTTAACAAGAGTCGAAATTTAGAAGATGGTTACAAAGTAAGATTCCGACAAACACACACAACACGAAGAAAAACCTGAAAATATTAAAAGAAGAATGTATATATCGGAATAAGATGTCCCCACTCTTAGCAGATTACAAGAAGTAAATTTGAATGTGTTTTGTGGTGTCAAATAGCATTTTCAAATTGCAAATGATTTAATAAATGTTTTGTTACGTTATTACGATGAGACATTTTGCTATTTCAGCATTATAATGGGTCACAACTCAGTCAAGACAAGTTGAAATCGGCAAAACTCAAGCTCAATTGGCAAAACTCAAGCTCAATTGACAAAAATCAAGCTCAATTTGTGTTTATTGGTCCACAAAAATATTTCCTAACTTCAAATGAAGTGGTTAATGCTTTATTAAGTCATTAAGGGGAAATAATTTTGTATGTCCTATGTCACCGACGCTTATCGACCGTTCATACAAACAAAAAATGAGTAACCCGAACCCAGTAAATCAATCATGTGTGTACACAGGTGCTCTGGACGACAAAACAGTGCATGTCTCTAATTAGATACCTTTCGAAAGTCTAGTCTTAAAGGTTTTCTTGTTCTGATACTTAACATCATAAAAGTACACAAGCGGGTTAGTGAGTAGAGAGTAGAGAAGCACAATAAATGCATAAAGGAATATCAATGGTCAATGATGACAAACATGTTTTCAATTTTGTTTAAATTTTGTTTTGCAGTGCTGTATTAATACAATAATAATACCACAATTCGATTTTTATGCGTTTGTTTTTTAATTAATAATTCGTTTTATCAATCTCCATTGAACAAACATGGTATGCTAACAATTTTCCTTGCAGACTTTGCCTTTTGTCAACCACTGAAAGGGAAACAAAGGAGATCACTGTCGACTAGCATTTTTAAATGTTTGTATTTAATAGTAAAAACACTATGACACGCAATATATGACTTTAACTCTTTTATACATTTCGTCAACTCTAAAAACGTAATAATAGTCCTTTAAACTGGCTCAAAGCGCAGAAGCTGATGCTTTTAACTGTCTATGGACTACATAAACCACTATTCTACTCCAGTTATTATCATATCATATTTGTCGTTGTCTTATATCATATGTTTACGTCAGTAAAAATTAACGTTTTCATTTCGCACCCTCATAAGGTTGTAAGTTACCTGAAAATTCCGTCAAAACACGACATATTTGTGATATAAAGCTGTACAGACCACTTTCTCATGTTAATATGATACATTGTATTCGTTTGTAGTTTGTCATATGCATTGTGAAACAAAAACCACCCAAGATAAATAGAGATAATTTCCAAATAGATAACTGGAAGTACAACCCAAATTAGATAATGACAGAAAATGTGTCCTGATTGTAGCATAATAATATAAGAATGCTTAAAAATATTTTAATTAACAATTTAGAACATGTAAACTTTAATAGTACACATATTTGTCTATGTAAGAAAGGACACTGACTCAAATATTCTTTGAAATAATAGATATTTAAGCAAATCAAATATAACTATTCTTCGTATCAAATTTTAATGAACTATGTACTTACATTTTCTGAATGCACAACGCCTTTTCCAAATAAAGAAAAACAATAGAAGCTGTTTCGATTACGAAGTAAGTTTTCTTTGTTCCCTTTCTTCAAATGTGGCCCAAAAGTCAAACACTACAACATATTTGTCAGCAATGTAAATAAATTCTTTTGAATAATGTTCCACGATAATTTTCAACTTAAATCAAATTAAAGAGGGTGTAGCAGGATCCGTTCTTTTCCATTTTATTTAAATTGAAAACATGTTTTTTGTATTTGATGGTTCGATCTCTTGTTTGGGAAAATAAATATTAAGTGCGTATATAAAGGTCGAACAAAGATTTCGCGATGTTATTTTTATACATGTTATTGAGTTTTTGTCGCTATTCTTTTGATCATTAAATTTGTTGGGAAATGTGCGTTTAATATTTTCCATGTTGGGAAACATGGAGAGGAAGCGAGTATGGAGTTTTTGGTAGAGTAAAGGGTTGCGTCCAAAAAATACATAATGTATTAGCTTATCTATGGTTATTGTAAACAAAGACAAGAACATGCATCTGAAATTTTACATTATGATCTGTTGGGGTTTTCGGTGTATTCATCTTTTATCCGCAACTCCACCTATACCACTGAATGAAATTTAATTAACCTTTCACAGATTCGTTGTCGAATAATGCCATTGATGCCTAATATTATACATTTTTGGAATGATATTCGGGCTTTCGTACCGCAAAACATAGACTTTACAATTATGTAGCATAGGAAGCGGTGATAAATAAGCAAGTATTGCTCTTAGTTTTTCTAGTTTTGGTTAATTATTCTGAAAATAAAAAAGATATAATCTTATTATTATATCTTACTTTGCTCTTAGAGTTATCTGCGCAGGGATTAGTGTTGTATATATAGAACAAAAGAAGTCAATATTTACCATAATTAGCAAAAAATAAATATACACTTCCGATTGTGTTTGTCTTGTACCAAAAGAACACCAAACGTCTGCTCATATTGCATATATAAACTCATTTGTGTACTTCACCACTCTGCCAGGTTTGTGTTTAATTCAATCCAAACTAAAAATGTTTCTTCCTGAAAAAATACTTGACGGAATTTACATTTACCTACAGCCGCCAGATTTCAATGCTGATTGCAGAAGACCTTATGATTACATGTTTTAGTAAGCCTTGGTCTTATTTCTTAACCTTTTATGATAACCCACATTCTAAATCGTCAGAGTCCTGCATATACGATATAGACAGAAGGTTAAAAAATTTAATAGAGCCCATACTTTCGTACGAATTTATTATCACGATATGACAAAATACCGAAACACCAAGAAAAATGCCAAAAAATGAAAATCAACAAATCTAAGCCCAAGAAACTGTCAAACTTGAGAACCAACAATACATAAACTACAACAAAGATCCTGACTTGGTACGGATATTTTGAAAGAAATGGTGGATTAAACCAGGTTTTATGGTATGCCAAACATCTAGCTTCCATTACTGTAGTGTGTGAGTTGTTGTGTTGGTAAAAATAGTTATTTAGGCATTATATACCACTATTTACTAATAAGTATATTCTATGATCATCACATCACATTCACTATGTACAGAATTCAAAAATTGGAAAAAAATATCTGCAATCATATATAGACATGGATATTTTTTTCTTGTAACTTTGGTTTATACGTCTGTATCGAATAACTTTGTGACGTTTACGAATATCGGTATACGCATTACAAGCTCTTGATGAAATATTGCTGCACAAGTGAGGACAATTTAAAATTTTGAATTTAAGATAGTTAGTTGTGCTTAAGAGACGTAAGTCTAAATATGATGCAGTTGATGATGTTCCTGTGGTTTCTTTAATTTCTAGTTCTGCATGAACAGAACTCATTCAGCAAATTAAGGGTTGTTCATTGAAACGACATTTGTAGGCATATATGTGGAAGCGAAGGCTTTTTATGATTTCGTTAAACCGTATTTGAGTTTTCTGGAGTAAAGGTAGCATAAAGATTGGAATATCAAAGATTCTAATAAAAGTAATTTTGTATATCGATCGTGATTTTAAATTGTCCAAAAGTTCCTTCGAATTTTGATAAATCCACAAATAATTAATAAATAAAAACTATATTATGTAAATATAAATATGATTAAATATATAATCCACATATATAAAGACTAATTTTTTATACATATTTTTATGGTCAGATTTATAACATTTCATTGTGTATAGGATGATACATTAAACAATAGATCTTATTACTAAGACTCCACATAGTTTGTTTGAATATTGTTTAACGCCACTTTCAGCAATTTTTCAGCTATATCCCGGCGTACAGTTTTTATTGGGAGAGGAAGCCGGAGTACCCAAAGAAAACCCCGGACCTTCGGTAGGAAAACTGGCAATCCCTGTCAATATAGATTGGAGTCAAACGCACCCTGCTGGCAGTGAGGCTCGAACCCGCAATCTCAGTGTTGAAAGACCACGTGATCAATAGTAGGTAGACGAATTACCTTAACCACTCGGCCACTGAGGCCCAGACTCCACATAGTAACATAGATATTCCGTGTTGTCAATTAGTAAAGATTAAAGCCACATCTTAATTGTTATACAAATGTGCCATATTTTTACATACAAAAATAAATGGAATATTAAATTACATTAAATTCATTTAAATCACTTAAAATAATTCGTTCATCTTCTACTCCAATTACAACCCTAAGTTAGACAACAATTGTCTAACTTCAGTCACTTCAATCTTCACTTTAAGCGCCGTTCCATGTTTTAGAACATGCCTTTATTTTTAAGTACTGAAAAACAGCGTTCATAAACAGGTACCCATGGAACCCTTATGTCTTTATTTAAACAGCTTTTGAACTTTTGCAATTAAACTTTCCAGAAGGGTAGTGCAATATTTGTGAAAGGGAGGGTCAACACAACCTTTCACAATTCTTTTACTGTACATTGTTATCTAGAATATTACCGTTATGCAAACATACTTGAAAATATTTAACTTCTTTCAAGTAAACGAGTTAAAATATTTTAGGTATGCAGAAATGCAGTATTATGTACTCAACGTAGTTTTTAGATTCAACAGATTACATTTTTCATCCTGACAGCACTTGTAAGTTTTCAAATTCATAAAACGACTTATGTTTAAATTGTTACACGTATCAATCGCTGTAATTAGTCGCATTTGCATACTGAATATTTTTTAGAGTTAAGCATATCAAATTTCGATAAAATCTGATCAGCTTGTTGAGTAACAGTTTGGTAATAGAGTCTAATTCTACTTGAACCGACCACCCCGAAGATGGGTAGTACCATTAAAGGGGGATTAAGATTAAAATCAACCATATCACTCTCATCATTCAGACTTAATTATTCCGTTCGAACCACTTTAAATTGTGTTAATGTAATAAAAGTATATAGAAGTAGGCTCACTACTCTATTAAGATTGGTAATCGCACAATTAGTAACAGGAATACATTACACTGCTTGTAGTTTGATTATGTTCTTTAGGGGAACTTTATACTTATATAGTAGATGAATATGCAAAAGATCTCAACTATAAACATGAACATGTAAAAATGTAGTGTTCTTATGTAATGCCAAAACTCAAGTGCAGAATTAAGAAACGATTACAACCCTTTTTTCGACATCATCAAAAAATACAAATTAAGAACTAACTAATAAATATTTATTTTATTTAGCCTAATGCAATTTAATCTTTACCGGTCAAAATGTGTAAAAGACATAAACCACAGTGTGTATTTTATTAGAGTGTGATTTAGGGGTTTATAATCGATAATTTTAGGAACGCCCATTTAGCTTCCAAAAATTACAGCAAGTGGTTAAATATTATGAATGTAACCTAACCATACTTAAATAATTAATAAAATATGAGCAGACATTATTTATTTCGATTCTAATATGAAAAATTTCGATTTGCGTGACTACAGTGGTAAGGTAAAATCATCTATTACAAATTTTGATTATTTTTACGAGGAAAACTGTAGATACTGTCTTATATTGATGATACAAAAACAGAAACAAGAAATTTCAAAAAATAAATACAAAGTAATTAAAAAAAAAAACAGGAACAGTACAAGTTGTAGTTGACGTAACATGACATCTTGAACGCAAAAATGATGGCTACTGAATCGAATAGTTGTTGTGTATGTTACCCAGTTTTTTTTTCATTTTATCCTTGACACTTGTTTGTCTTTCTTACAGATTAACTATTGTAATTTTAAATCTGAGTATATTATGCCTTTCCTCATATGTCATCTTGGAAAAGAAAATTCATTTTATTGAAAATGCATTACCATTATGAAAACATCACTAGATTATACAAGTAGGAAACATGCATGTTTGCGGTCGGCATGGAAAGGATAGTTAAAATGAAAATAAATAGGTAGCGGAAAATCAGTTTATCTACTTTTTGTGACTTAATTGATCGTTATGAGAAATCAGTGTCTAAAATACGATCTTACATTTTAGCTGAGTCATAGGTAGTGTTTCCTATTCCTGGATTTGACTTTCCTTAAAGAGGCAGGCACTGCTTACTCGTCCGGAGCACCTGAGTGCACTGATGGTTTTTATTGGGTTCGGGTTACTCTCTTTCTGTGTTTTATGTTTTTGATTTTTGTGTTGTGTTTGTCTATATCCGGATTTGTCTCCTTGGTTTTTGGCTCTTGTGTTCTGTAGGTTTTCTTTGCTATTTTCTTGTAGTTTTTTTATTAAAACAAAATATACCAGGTACTAAACAAGTGAGTTATCTAATATTCAATACACAAACAGTTCAGTCACGATTTAAGAAAAAAGTGTTTACCTTCGAAGCATTTAACCAACCTAAAGCTTTTTTGTATGGTCATTTTAACTTTTCCACTAATTGGGCAGTTTATAATAATACAAAATGAAACGCGATAAAATATTTGACCAAAACTAATTTAAAATTAAGACCGTTTTGTGATCTTACTAAAGACTTTTGACTGAAGTAGAAACACATTTAGAACTAGTTTGTAAGTAGCGTTAAAAAATTTAGAACTTGCAAGATATCATTTTTGTAGTTTCTGATCGTAATTTATTATATTTTCATTAATTGCATTAGGAATTATTTGATAGATAAGGTGAGTAGATCTGATAATTGTGAAAATGTTGAAAGCAATTGTGAGGCATATTATTTTGAAAACGTTGAATGACAGTTTATAAATATAATAGCTTTGGTAAATGCTGATCAATGCTGAAAAGGTATGCATATCACAGAACTGTTATAAAACTTTTACTAATTAACTTTAAGGGTTTCCATAAATTTAATTCACTCAAAAACATTAATGCATACATATTAAATAATAAACAGCAAAATAAAATATTTACTAACATAGTATTTTAGATAATCGTCGACTATTCATCTTCCTTTTAAGTAAACACGCAGCAGGTTGTCTATATTATAATATTGAGCTTTTAAACAGGCTTCTTGTATTTAACTTAATAAACCCAGTTGCTATAATTCACACCTATATAGGGATAAAAGATGTTTAATATAATTTGAATATTTCACAACAAGAACATTTTTATCCGCTAATATGTCTGATGACGTCATAGAAACATGTTTAACCTTAACTAATATACAGATTATATATGTTTAATGAGTGACGCTTTATCGAAATACCTTTAAAGAATTAAAGTTTTATCTCTTTTTAGAATGTTAAAAGACAAAATATGATTTGTTGTTAGAGAATTCAAAGTTCAATTGATAGGTATCCCGCTGGGTAAAAGGTTTAGCACTTTTTAGTCAGAATTTACTATTGAAAACCTGTAAATAGTACATGTTTAAAAAAGAAGAATGTTCTCTTTTGTGTTCTAATATCAAGAATATCCTGGTTTATTCTATGATATAACGGAATATTCCGTTTTGTCGAACAAATAAATAATTGATTGTTGAACAATCGTTTGCATTACTCAAGGCTTATTGGAACTTACAATTTATAATACAAGATGTACTCAATGCAAAACAAAGGTTTACACGTTTGTAAACGTTATTTCTGTAAATGGTGATAAACTACTCAGTGGTCTATATGGTTTGGGTTCCAACACATTAATGGGTCACGGTGAATTTTATAACTTAAATTTGGATATTCATGATATTTCATTTGCCACTTCTGGGTCGATTCCCCTCTCAGTGGAGTGTTCGCCCCCCCCCCCCCCCCCCCAAGTAGTCGGTCATGACACAAATAGGATGTATTCATTCTGTCATATAATGATTATCTAATTAGCAGCACTAAAATTTGAAAGCATTTTAAATTCTAAGATATTTCTTTTTCCAAGTGGTATAAGATTAGACGAAACACGCGTCTGGCGTAGTAAATTCTATAACCTTGGTATCGTTGGTGACATTTCATTTATATCCTTGTTATATTTAATGACTTTGTACTCGACCCTGTCTTGACCAGTATAGAAAATCTGGATTGATTTTGACCTTTCTTGACCTGTCTAAATTAGTCTGAAGTAATCTCAGTCCATCCTGCCTGGGCACTCTGAATTGTTTAGAACGTTTACAGCTTTCATGCATAACGCTAACTGAGCTAATATAAACTTTTTATAGTAAACATGTATCGTCTCTTTACGTATAAATTAAAATTTACAACACATGTATTGTGCTGTTATTTTCTAGAAACATCTCTTTAAGATTAAAATAACTATGAATCAAACAAATTACTTTGCGTTAGTTATTTATATTTTTAATTAAAAATGTTATTTAAAATTTTGAACGTCTTAGATTTGAGTAGAGTAGAAAAAAAAATAGGTTTTTTGTAAAATTTGAAAATAAAAATTATTTAGCATGAAAATTCTACAGACCGGAAGTTAACTCTGGTGTTCGGGAAGCTTCAGGTAGCACAGTAGTAAATGTTTTGATATAGTCGAAAACACTAACATTGATCAGCATTTACCTGGACTAGGAAATTAATAAACTTTCATTTACCATTTAAAAAATATATGCCATATATATCCGTGACCAATTCCTTTTTTCGCTAGTTTGAACATTTTGAGACGCTCCCACTGTAACATGCAATTTCTAATGCAGTGAATGTAAAAATACTACATTGTTTTAAAAATTACCAAAATTTTATCTTGCAAATCTGAGAAAAATTTTACCACTTCTTAAAACTTAATTGATGCAGGAGCTTACAAGCTAAAAAAGTGTACACATCTTACCACTATTTACCAAATCAGAACACAACGAAGTATTCAGTACTGTACTTAATGTACACATCTAACCACTATTTACCAAATCAGAACACAACGAAGTATTCAGTACTGTACTTAATGTAGGGTACACAATCTGGTAACTTGTTACTGGTACACATTTACTACTGTTATGCCTTCAGCATGTAGCAGCTGTCGTTTTACTTATGTTCAAATACAATGAAAGAAAAAAATGTATGTTTAATTGTCAGAAAAAAAATAAAAGAATTGAAGTTTGAGCGAGATACGAAAATTTAATTATACGATATCATGCATTCAGAAAACATCAAAATGTAAACGCTATTACTTAGTATTTTGTAACAAACTCCAAGCACTAGAATATATCGGCCTTACTCACCAATACATCAACAGAAAGGTCATATAGAGGTTATTTTTCCATTTTGTTGTCTATCGTTTCAACTGGCTTATTGTTGGAAATATTCAAAGTGGAAGCAAATTTAGTGTGACCTGATATATGCAAATGTTTTTCTTTTGTTTTCAGTGTTGTCAACCCCTACGCATTCATCAAATCTCAATTTAACGTGTTGTCTCTGCATTCTTACTTGCATGAGTGTTTCGGGATAAACTTATAAACCAAGGTTACAAGAAAAAAAGACTCGTCCGCGCCTTTAATAAAATTACTATAAATACCATTTGCTTATTATACCATTTGCTTATTGAAAAATATACTATCTCGTTCGAAAATATCATTGCAGATAGTTTTCCCATTTGTTGAAGTCCGTACACAGTGATTGTACTGCGATGATTATTGAATACACCTACTACTGACTAGTGGCATATGATACCCATAAATTTTTATCAACATAGCAACTCACATACTACATTAATGGAAGCGGGAGGTTTGGCATGCGATAAAATCTGGTTTAACCGACTATTTGAAACGCCAATACCAAGTCAAGACCATTGATGTAGTTGCTCGTTCCAACGTTTGCTAGTTCCTTGGACTTTTGATTTGTGGATTGGTTTTTTGTACAGTGTTCGGTATTTTGTTATTACCTTCAATTGTGTTGATATTCAACCATAATACGAAAATGTTCTAGGTTTATTAATTTATCACATTCTTCTACTATTCTTTCTCCGTTCAATCCGGTCCGCTCGATTTTTAAAGATGCAATGTCTGACTGACACGAAACTTTGTGAGTATGCTTGCGTTGACCTGAAGTTGTGCAATCAACTTTTAAATTTTCAAAATGGCTACGTTAAAGAGACATTTCGGATCCCGACACATTTATTACCAGTTTTTATTGTTTCTTAAATCACAGAAGTTTGCTGCTTTCATAACCGGTCTGAAAGCTATGTATAAGTCATAATAAAATGTCATCGAGGATATAAAGGTCATACAATTTACTTCGCCAGACGCGCATTTCGTCTAATCAAAACTCACCAGTCGCGCTCACACCACAAAACTATTTAAAATCCAAATAATTAAGATTTTGTAGAGGTTTTACCATCAAAGTCCATAATCTATACCAAACCGGTTAGACAATCTACACCTTGCGATTAGAAAAACCTTAGAATTTAAATCAAATTTCATGGCAGTAAATTAGACAATTACTATATCACTAAGAGAAGCAATGATATTCTTGTCTTCACTGAAGTGTGACTACTAGTCTAGTGATACCATCGAGGACTATCAGTCCAACTGCAAAGGAATAGACCTAGTAGTTGCCTTGAACGAAGGTTATAAAATTTGGTACTCAAGACGCGCGTTTCGTCTAATCAAGACTCATCAGTGACGCAAAGCCACAAAAATATTTAAAATCCAGATAATCAAGGCGTTGTAGAGCTTTTATCATCACATATCCAAACGTTATGCAAAATTCTGTTAAGATCATCTACACCTTGCGAATAGAAAAACTTTACAATTTAAATTATTTTCGAAATTTCAGGGCAGTAAATTTTGACAATGACTATGTCATTAAGAGAATAAATGATGTCCATATTTTTGTTTAGAATCATTTTATGTGTTTTATATGTGTCTAAGTATCAAGTTATAATACAAAAGTATGAATGACGAAATACACTTTATATTTCTTTATTTATTAACTCATTAAACTGTTTATAAGATTTTTATTAACACCACTTTAAATATCAGTAAAGTTTTTATGTGTGGCTTATGTGACAATCTAAAAAATTTCACACGCTTTTCAAGTTTCGCATTTCTTAATCGGACGTGTTACTGCGAACAGGTTATATGTAAAACAGTAGTAAATGTGTACCAGTATTAGGTTACCAGATTGTGTATCCTACATTAAGTACAACAGTGAATACTATGTTGTGTTCTGATTTGGTCAATAGTGGTTACATGTGTACAATTTTTTTTCTGTAAGCTTTGATCAGCTCTTGCATAAATTTAGTTTTAAAAAGTGGTAATTTTATTTCTCAGATCTTGCAAGATAAATGTTTGGTATTTTTTTTAAAACAATTTAGTATTTTTACATTCACTGTATAATAAATTCTATGTGAAAGTGGGAGCGTCTAAAAATGATTTAACTAGTGAAAAAAGGAAATGCTCATGGATATTTATGGCATATATTTTTTAATGTTGAATGAAAGTTTATCAATTTCATAGTCGTTATTAATGTTGAGGAATTCTAGAAAGGTATGCTAATTACAGAAACGCTAGTATTTCCGACTGTAGCCAAACAATTTACTACTGTTCTACCTATAACAATGTTTTGAAGCTTTACTACAAAACAAAAAAAAAGTCACTCTCCGGCACAAAGATGATAACTTGTTCGCAGATACAACATCTGCCACACGTCCACTCTCCGGCACAGAGATGATAACTGGTTCCTAGATATAACATCTGCCACACGTCCACTCTCCGGCACAGAGATCATAACTGGTTCTCAGATATAACCTCTGCCACACATCATCCCCATTTACTGCGTGACTACATTTTTCCTCTGTCTGTGGTGTATATCAACAAGGACAGTGTATGTAACAAGAAAAGATATGGTTGTAACCATATCGGGGAAACTCAATTAAAGTAATTGGCGGATTAAAACAGGAACCCATTTTGTATTGTAATATGAGAGATTAATTGTTGTTTACAGCTTGTGAAGATATAATGTACTTATGATATTCTATAATATGCTTTAACCTGGGACTAGTATAACTATTTTATAGGTTCCTGCTTTAACCAAGTCAGGATATTTAATACAATCAAATTTTTATGATTTGTCTTTGCCATGTGTTGCTTTTTCTTCTTTGATATAAGAGATGATCATCTGAGACATCAAAGTTCTAAACATTTGGTTCTTTATATAATAATGCATATAGATATTAAGGAAACGAGTTAAATAATACAATATAAGACATAAAAAGTAAAATATAATACAGAAAAATTTGTGTTAAATGTATTTTTAGTGTTATCTTGTAAAATATATGTTTATATTAATATTTATATTTTGGCATTATCATATTAAAACCCAAGTTTCATTTTTACCTCTTTTGGGCCCCTAATTCCTAAAAGAAAAAAGGAAGAGCCCCAAACTCAATCTCATTCATCCATTTATGATAAAAGAAATTATTGTAAAATTTCAAAGCAGTCTGTAAACCAGAACTAAAGATATTGTGGAAACAAAAAAAGTACCATTTTTGCCCCTTTTGGGCCCCTAATTTTTAAACTAGAAAAGGTGGGACCCCCAAAATCAATACCATCCATCTATTTATGGTATGGAAAATCATTGTAAATTTTCATAGCATTTGGATGACTAGAACAAAAGTTATTGTGGGAAGAAACAAAATAGTGGCATTTTTGGCCCCTTATTTCTAAACGAAAAATGTGGGGACCCTAAAAATCAATCCCATCCATCCTTTTATGGTAAGAAACATCACTGTAAAGTTTCAAAGCAACTGGATAACTAGAACAAAAGTTATTTTGGGAACACTTAAGTTAAAAGACAACGACGCAGACGACGACGACACAGACGACAACATCATACTATTATAGGCCTGCAATTTTTTGCGGTCGTATAAAAATAGTAGGCATGCATAGTAAATAAACCAGTTAACATTTTTGGACATTTGAATTATGAAAGTAAAAGAAAGAAATTGCACTTGAGACCTGTGTTTAAAAAAAATTAAATAATTTATTTCTGTTTGATGTGACAACAACAAAATAACTGGAAAATTAAAAAGTGCATAAAACCAATAATAAATAAATGATAAAGTAAAAACGTTTTCATCATTTTAATTTTCGACAGGAATTACAGTTCGTAATACTTCCCTCATCAAGTCGGTGTGCCATCTTTGTCCATTCCTCCCAAGTCAGGGGTTCTGAGTCCGCGTTCGCTCCATCATCACGATGTTCAGAGCGAACGCGGACTCAGAACCCTTGACTTGGGAGGATGTCTTTGTCCCAGATTTTTTACATTTGTACCATTTGTTAAATCTGCAATCCCAATTGGGATAAAGGACTGGTTATCGCTTGTTTTAAAAATATTCGAAATTCTTAATACATTGATTTATGTGTTATTTTTATTTTGCAAAGATGATCAAAGATGTACATGTGCAAATCTTGTTTACTGGTATACCAGTATATAATTCATCATGATGATCAGCTGCAGAAGCACAGGCAGCCATTGAATATTAACTGTTTACATCACGAAAATTGTTTAATTAACCATTAAAAAACAGTAGCAAGAAGATCATTATTGTTGGGCATACTTATTATACGTTAATTATATAATTAACAATTCAGATGAAAGCAGATTGAATGTGCATTTATGATAATATGATTATCAATATCAATCAATATCAGTTTATTGGATAAAAGCACAGGAATTAACAATGCAATGTAATCCATAAGACATAGGTAGAAGAATACATAAAAAAATAAAATGAAACATTAAGGAACTACGTCCCCGTATTTTGAGTTGTATTATCATGAAGTGTAATTATTTTCTTTTATATATATGGTAAATAAATCAATACAATTACAAATTGTTACAATTTAGTTAGTCTGTAGTACATGATACAAGATTGGCTGCAGTGGAATTTAGTGAACGAATTTTAAAAGCCTCTCTAAGGTAAGTACAGATTTCTCTGGCACTTGCCTCTGTTGAAGGATTCAGCAACTTTTCAGTATTTACTTCAGAGTCGTTAAAAATCTTAAATTTTTCTCTTAAAGATTTGTAATAAGGACAGTTTAGGATAAAATGAACTTCATCTTCAACAGTTTTTGTGCAAAATTTACAAGTTCTAATATTAATTGGAATTTTTTGTCTAGAATATCTTCCTGTTTCTTTTGCCAATGGATGTGCACTTATTCTAATTTTGGTTAGCCATAATCTATCTGATTTTTTCAGATTATATTTAAGGTAGTCCTTTGGTTCAAAAGAAGATGAAATTTTACTATAAAAACACAATTTGCCTTCATTGTTATTCTTAATAAAATCAAGTTGTCTAAGAGCTTTATCTTTATAATATTTTTCTAATGAGGTTTTAAACTCAAAAGAACTAATCTCTAGATTTGATATTGTAGTAATATCTTTAATTCTGTGTAAAGTTGACACCCAACTAAATGTTTTGTTTTAATGAAGACCTTTCTCTACTTCAAAGGCAGCTTTCAAAATATCAAATTTTTGTTCATGTTTTGACTCCACGGCAACCAATCTTAAATAATATTTATACATCAAAATGTAAGACTTTATACTTATTTGATTAAGTCCCATTTCTGTTCTTAATGCAAGATTTGAGGCCTTACTGTGAACTCCCAAGATATTCTTCATTATAAAGTTTTGGACTTTTTCAATATGTAGTTTATCTATAGAGTCTAAATTAGGGGTAAAATCTGAAATCCATATTTCAGATCCATAAGACATAATTGGTAAAATAAGTGTGTTATAGAGTTTTATCCATTTTTCTACTGAAATGAAGTTTGAGTGAGGTATTTTGGATTTCAAAGCAAAATAAGCTTTACGTGCTTTAATAGCCAATGCTTCGGCTACTATTTTAGTTTTTCCTCTGTTGTCAAAGGTGATGCCTAAATATGTATAAGTTTGAACCGATTCAAGAGTATGTGAGCCAAAATAAAAGTTATGTTTATCAATAACAGATCTTTAAATTTGGATAAAATCATTATTTTTGTCTTTTGGATGTTCACACTAAGGTTCCAATCCCCACAGAATCTTTGCCAGGAATCTACACAGTGCTGAAAGCCTGAGGGTGACTCTGAAATTAGTACCAAGTCATCTGCATAAAGGAGATGATTCAAAGTTATTTGGTTAAGTGTGTCTGGGTTTGATTTGTTAAAATCAAAGTAAGACTTTATATCATCAACAAATATGTTAAAAAGTGTAGGGCTTAAACTATCCCCTTGTTTTACATGTACCCCCAATCTTAGACAGAAAAGGTTCACCTAAGATATTATCATTCACCTAGCCAGCTTGATCGCGTAAGAATATATGAACAGAATTATATTTGTATTCAAATGCAAAGAACAAAATTATTACATTTCGCAATTCAAAACATACTGTTTTTCACCTGAAAAATAATCAAAACAATATTACAGATAGAAAGTACTTACTTCGGTAAATGTAAACATCAAACTATATTATCGCGCAATAGTTCAGTAAACCGTACACAAAATTTGTTATAACCCATGTGTGATACAATGTAATGATTTAAGTTATGAAAAAAATTCACAAGGCCTTATTTATTTTTATATAGTCTATTTATATGCTTTTGATACGGTTTTGCATTAAAAATAATGCGTTTGTATTCCAGACTTATCCGCTGCGTCAATCAGTTCTGTGGCAGAGGTGATTGTGGTTGACATATGATACCCAGAATCCTTTGCGTGGAGATTGAAGAAACGTTAGCAATTTAATTAAAGCATGTTTCGTATTATAAGGTAATTTGGTAGTAATGCTCCACGACATCTAACATTTAATTACGTACGATTCATTTATGCTTTTATTTCTTTGTTATGTGTATTGCATAACCTTACTATGGTAAATGCAGCAATAAACAATATTAAACAAAAGTCTGTTAACTGGTAAGTAATATCTAATTTAGTTTAATGTTTATTTTATTAATTAAACTTCTTTCATGTTTTCAAGCGATTATAAGATTTTGTCAAAAAAGACACATAAATTATTTTCTTCCAAATAAAATACTTAAGACGCACTAAATTAGGCTAAATGTTATTGACTGTTTGCAACAAATGCAAGTGTATATCAGAATATATGCCTGTATATTTAAAACATGTGTTTACGGTCTGATATAGGTTTAAGGTGGGATTCGAGGTGCTCAAAACAATTCTCACTTACTATTTATTACTCACTTTCTGTTAGTTTAGGGTCTTTTTTAATGTACAACATTAAAACAATGTAGTGTTATGATATTTGTGTGTAGAATAAATAACAACTATGAATCTCTTATAAATGCTTATACAAAGAATGAAATATTTTTGTTTGTTAATTGACGCCTTTTTTTATGTTTGTACCAGTTTGTTTTGCAAAAAAAAATTTCCATCTTTAATAGCAATCAATGAGTTGTTTAAAATTGATATTGTTATTTGTCGCAATTATTTGTCAAACAACAGAAAAACTCCTACCCGAGAATAATTGTCCATATATATAAAACATATGCAACTATTACTGTCATAATTAGGTTCGATAACTCTGTTTATCAACGAACGACTGTTGTGTATCATTAACACCAAAATTTTATCATATATCAAACTGCTACTATTATTAATAAAATTATTGTATGTTTTTTAATATATTATTAATATTTGACAATATTTTCCATTTTTTAAACATACTTTTATTTTGTATCTTTATCATTTATGGAGTTCCTCGTTTATTGTTGTTTCCCTGTGGCATCGTTATTTTTTTTATACTCCAAAACTACTACAATAGTTCATGAATTATGGTTACCTAATAAACATTTGTGACATATGTGTTATTTAGAACACCTTTAATGTATTGAAATTTAACCCATGCTGTGTCTTCCTGATAAAGCTTGTACTGCCATAAACATGTATTCTCTGCACAGCGGATGTTTATTGAACAGCTTATTCCTTAAAACTTAAATTTTGACTACCTTGATGACTGAGAAAAATGCGTCCAAATTGGGGATATTATCTTTTACATAAATACTTTATAAATGTTTATCACAAAGTTCATTACCACATTTTCAATTCAAGAAAATGCAATTGCAGTTAGTTTTTTCTAAAGACAGTATTTTGTAAGTCAAATACTCTTTAAAGTTTTTTTTGTTTAATTATTAAAATATTTACATCTAAGTTAAACATGTTAAAATTTCTGAAATATAATAAGACCATACAGATGCCATACAACCCTGTCCCTTGTCTGAACCACGTGGTCTGAACTCCGCCATGTTAAAAATTGTCTAAAAATGAGCGAATTTCGAATGAAATGGGAAGTATGAAGATCGGAAATTAAAGTGTTAAAAATGTGAAAATTAAATACATCAACGTGTCTACTTTTTGTATATATGTGCAAAACATAGTTTATAACAACTGTATTTATGCAATTTACGTCAGAAGTGGTGCATATTTGACTATTTCCCATTGAAACAATATAACCAGAAGGCAGAAAATAAGGCTTTTTCCAAACAAAATGGGAAGTATTTTGCAAGTAAATTAAACTGATAAAATTTATATCATTCGAAAGACAAGAGACTGCAGAACTGGGAATAATGTGCAAAACATATATATTTTATTTATTTAACAAGATATCGGCGTTTTTTAAATCGTTCCATTGATTTTCTATTGAGTGGAAAATCCAATATGGCTGACAAAAATACGTCACAAAAATCACGTGATGTCGCTAATAGTTGTATATGTTTAAACCTTTGCACAAGCATTTATATTGTTGATTGACTATAGGCATGCGCAACTGTTAGAAGCTATTTCTAGCTTAGAGATATAATTTTTAATTTTGCGATACGTAATACGCGTAAAAAATCCCAAAACCAGTTTCTGTCAATTTTAGTGTTTATTAACTTGAAAGTTTCGTGACATCTTATTATTATGAAATTTGACCCCGCCCTGCCCATTATAAAGATGTATACATTTATATGAAAATAAACAAGTTGAGATACCAGCAAATAAGAGCTGAAATATGTATTTAACAATTTGGATAAATACAAACACAACGACACAAAACAGAAACCACAACAAAAAACATTTACACAAAAATTGTTTTCATCGAGCGATAACAAGATTTTCGTTGTGCACAGTGTATAATCCGCAGCGGATTATATTAAATATGCACGACGGAATTTGTATTACCCCTGGATTAAAATGGTATTTTGACATTTAATACTTTTAAATGAATTAACATTAAAATAATCAACAATTATTTTTATCTAATTCTGCATAAAAAAAGATCAACACACAAACTGTTTCACGTAGTAATATACATCAACGAGATCGTGTCTCCATGACGATACTTGGACCATACTGGGAGGGTTCCCAGTGCTCGACCCACAGAGCACCCCAGCGCGTCTCCGGGTGGCGGATAGGGGAGACCCTCTCGTTGGGGGGTTGTCAGGTCATAATACGGAAAACCTGACCGCGGACCGTAGTGGGTAACGTGTTTGGAGAGTGCCACGCTCCTTGCACGATAAAGACCCCTTTTGTAGATTTCGAAAAATAGTAGGCTCATTTTAGCCGCTACAAAAGGCTAAATTTTCCGCCCCTCCCCAAAACTCCATACTTTTCCAGTGGCAGTCAAAATTGTATTCCCTGTGACCCATCCCACCCCCATTTTCCGTTGATTTATTGTTTGTTAACTTGTTCCCGTCCTGAATATAGCTGAAATACTGCTCGCTGGACGTAAAGCAGACATCCAATCAATCAATCCATGACGATGTGTTCTCTTATAGAAAATATTTTCTATCCAATCAAAAGCGTATCTTCTCATGCGATATTTTTATACTGTAAACCAAACCCACTAAAAGCCATGAAGATACGTGTAAGCAGTGCCATTCTCTAACAAGACACCAGTCAAGTGAAAAGTCAAATACAGAACGAGGAAAGACTACCTATAGATCAACGAAAATATCTGAAAGTATTTGAAAAATGGATTACTAAAATCAATATGTATTGATATGTAATTCTTTCCCTGTTCTATTTTTATCTTTTTCCCCCACAAAAATGCAAGAGATGAAAACAAAGGTGTGATAACAATTTCATGCACACAAATAAACGAAGTTGTCAAAGACTACACAAAGCCTTGAAGTATGATGGATTTCTGCTCTACATGAAGCAGAATCTTTGATTGCAGTATCACCGGCGTCAACACAAAGGAAATCAACAAACATTATCACAGAATAGCAGAGGAATTATCTCATTAGATGGTTCTGTATTCATGTTACTAAATACTTGGCATTATCAATGTGGCGGAAAATGTAGACTGCACTTTGAATTAACATTTGAAAGTTGTTTAAAGAGGCATGGCACAAAAGGCACTTGTTAAATACATCGGCGTTCAGTTCAAAGTAGTAGATACATGGAACAGATCCAAGTATAATTATTGTCATCAACAGTTATATGTTTGGGTTTAGTGCATTCATTGTTTTCGTACAGTGTTGATTGCTTCTTCAGTGAGAGTCAATAGGTCTGGGCAATATGTACCCATTGAGTAAGCATATTAATTACTACGTGTAAAACAGATTTTCGCAATATTTTGGGGGTTTAAAGAAAATAAATACAAAAAAAAACGATATTATATAGCAAAGGTATATTTAATATAAATGTATGCACAAAACAGAACAATTTCATAACAGACACGAAGATCGATTGTTTGTTTGTGTGCTTATTAACGTTTCTTTTAGTGTCAACTTTTTTCCAGGTCACTTGAGTTTACTCTGCTTATTAACGTTTCTTTTAGTGTCAACTTTTTTCCAGGTCACTTGAGTTTACTCTGCTTATTAACGTTACTTTTAGTGTCAACTTTTTTCCAGGTCACTTGAGTTTACTCTCATTTTAGTTTTTAGTGTCAACTTTATTCCAGGTCACTTGAGTTTACTCTCATTTTAGTTTTTAGTGTCAACTTTTTTCCAGGTCACTTGAGTTTACTCTCATCTTAGTTTTTAGTGTCAACTTTTTTCCAGGTCACTTGAGTTAACTCTCATTTTAGTGAGAGTTCGTGTTAATGGCTTTTATGTGTGTGTTGCTTTGTTATGTGTTTGTTGTTGCGAGTCGCGTTTTTGGACTGCGAGATTTTTTAGCCACTTTGGAATTATCTTCCTAATTTTTAATACTTCATAACTAAATATAACTGCTTAACCTTTTGTATTTCTGTGACCGATATCACGAGTGGGTCATTCAGTGCGAAATGTCTATATCCAGTAAGAAAATGAGTGAGAATTTTTTTTGTCTGTATAACGAATCACAGAGTCCACTACCGGAAGTTACTCAGATTTCTTAAATATGCATTACAGGGTTAATAAGTAGACATTAAGAGATGACCTAAGCCGGATGATGTGACGTTGCTTCTTCGCATTTTGATAATAACATACTTTAACATCTTAAATTATTTGGCGTTCCAATATTTTTTACCGCCTCCGACAGTCTGGCACGTCTAGCATAATCAATCTCTTAACTTCGGCAACATTTATGACAGATTGTAAATACACTGCGATGGTTCCAAGTGCTCTACCCATAGAGCTGTTCCTAGTTGGAGGATAGGGTAGAACCTCTAGTTAGCAATCGTCGTCATAATACCGAAGGCCTTGCAGCGTAGCGTAATGCGTGACTTTTTTTTAGAGTTCCACGCTCCTTGCACGATACCTGTTTGTAGATTTCAAAATAAGGGTAAACTCGTTGTAGCCGCTAAAATAGGCTGAATTATCCTTCCCTAACTACTCCACACTTTTCCAGTGGCAGTAAAAATGTTGTAACCTTTGGTCACTTAATTCACGTTGAGTCATGGTTTGTTAGTCTTGAATGTATAACTAAAATATTACCTGCTGGACGTTATGGTGACAGATATAATACTAGTTTTTCTTACTTACTATTATAAGTATAATACACGTTAAGTGAGGAAACCGTGATCATGCTATACCAAGGCAGGACACCATTTTTCTGTGCAATTGTACTACAAAACCCGATACATAGGTGTATTTCCGTGTAGCCGTTCGAGAAAATGTCAGTAGCAAGCATGCATAACAGAACGAACAAGGAAATCCAACATTCCCAAATCAAAGGAGGGGAAAAGTCAAAAGACTCAGAACCAAGTAATAGAAAGGAGTTCTTTTTCTACAAGACTTCTTTTTGTTACTTTGTGGAAATCAAATGATTATTAGCTGGATCTATGGATCCGAGTAATAGACAAGGAAAACAATAAACAACTTTCGCCACAGAGAAAGCTAGAAGACTGACTAAGGCTCAGTCAAATACTAATGAGCGAATAAATCAACTTAAAGAACAAATGAAAGTATTTTTGAGAACTATGCTGACTTGTGTACAAAATAAGTTTCTGATTCAATTCTTATCACAGTGGTATTACCTATACAAAGTTTAACAGGCTAACTGACAGGGTCAACGGATTCAATGATATGATATCCTCCAAAGTTTAACAGGCTAACTGACAGGGTCAACGGATTCAATGATATGATTTCCTCCAAAGTTTAACATGCTAACTGACAGGGTCAACGGATTCAATGATATGATTCCCTCCAAAGTTTAACAGGCTAACTGACAGGGTTAACGGATGTTATGATTTCATCCAAAGTTTAACAGGCTAACTGACAGGGTCAACGGATTCAATGATATGATTTCCTCCAAAGTTTAACAGGCTAACTGACAGGGTTAACGGATGTTATGATTTCATCCAAAGTTTAACAGGCTAACTGACAGGGTCAACGGATTGAATGATATGATTTCCTCCAAAGTTTAACAGGCTAACTGACAGGGTCAACGGATTCAATGATATGATTTCCTCTAAAGTTTAACAGACTAACTGACAGGGTCAACGGATTCAATGATATGATTTCCTCCAAAGTTTAACAGGCTAACTGACAGGGTCAACGGATGTTATGATTTCCTCCAAAGTTTAACAGGCTAACTGACAGGGTCAACGGATTCGATGATATGATTTCCTCCAAAGTTTAACAGGCTAACTGACAGGGTCAACGGATTCAAGGTGAGATTTCCTCCAAAGTTTAACAGGCTAACTGACATGGTCAACGGATTCAATGATATGATTTCCTCCAAAGTTTAACAGGCTAACTGACAGGGTTAACGGATGTTATGATTTCATCCAAAGTTTAATAGGCTAACTGACATGGTCAACGGATTCAATGATATGATTTCCTCCAAAGTTTAACAGGCTAACTGACAGGGTCAACGGATTCAATGATATGATTTCCTCCAAAGTTTAACAGGCTAACTGACAGGGTTAACGGATGTTATGATTTCATCCAAAGTTTAACAGGCTATCTGACAGGGTCAACGGATTCAATGATATGATTTCCTCCAAAGTTTAACAGGCTAACTGACAGGGTCAACGGATTCAATGATATGATTTCCTCCAAAGTTTAACAGGCTAACTGACAGGGTCAACGGATTCGATGATATGATTTCCTCCAAAGTTTAACAGGCTAACTGACAGGGTCAACGGATTCAATGATATGATTTCCTCCAAAGTTTAACAGACTAACTGACAGGGTCAACGGATTCGATGATATGATTTCCTCCAAAGTTTAACAGGCTAACTGACAGGGTCAACGGATTCGATGATATGATTTCCTCCAAAGTTTAACAGGCTAACTGACAGGGTCAACGGATTCGATGATATGATTTCCTCCAAAGTTTAACAGGCTAACTGACAGGGTCAACGGATTCAATGATATGATTTCCTCCAAAGTTTAACAGGCTAACTGACAGGGTCAACGGATTCAATGATATGATTTCCTCCAAAGTTTAACAGGCTAACTGACATGGTCAACGGATTCAATGATATGATTTCCTCCAAAGTTTAACAGGCTAACTGACAGGGTCAACGGATGTTATGATTTCATCCAAAGTTTAACAGGCTATCTGACAGGGTCAACGGATTCAATGTTATGATTTCCTCCAAAGTTTAACAGGCTAACTGACAGGGTCAACGGATTTAATGATATGATTTCCTCCAAAGTTTAACATACTAACTGACAGGGTCAACGGATTCAATGATATGATTTCCTCCAAAGTTTAACAGGCTAACTGACAGGGTCAACGGATGTTATGATTTCCTCCAAAGTTTAACAGGCTATCTGACAGGGTCAACGGATTCAATGATATGATTTCATCCAATGTTTAATAGGCTAACTGACAGGGTCAACGGATTCGATGATATGATTTCCTCCAAAGTTTAACAGGCTAACTGACAGGGTCAACGGATTCAATGATATGATTTCCTCCAAAGTTTAACAGGCTAACTGACAGGGTCAACGGATTCAATGATATGATTTCCTCCAAAGTTTAACAGGCTAACTGACAGGGTCAACGGATGTTATGATTTCCTCCAAAGTTTAACAGGCTAACTGACAGGGTCAACGGATTCGATGATATGATTTCCTCCAAAGTTTAACAGGCTAACTGACAGGGTCAACGGATTCGATGATATGATTTCCTCAAAATTTAAAACTCCTATGGGATTAAGATAGCAACTTCATGGCCGAAAACAAGGGACCCGTGTTCGAACAGAAAACCTAAGAAATACACATTTTCCGCAAACAAAGACCAAAAATTTAAATGCCTATGTAGTCCGTAGGAAAGTCCCCGAAATTTACACATTAATCATTACCTTAAAGAGTTGTTTTACCTGTGTACTTTATTGATTGATTGATCAAATAGGTGCATAACGCCCTGCAAGGAGTATTCAACGTGTATAAGACAAAGGTTATTAACGAATTATTTTAGGTCAATTTTGACTGCCACTGGAAAGTATTGTTTTAGGTAAGGAAGAGAATTACGTCATTTGTAGCGGCTACAATGTGTTTACTCATTTTCAAAATCTAGGTCAGGTTCAACCTAAAGATCCAGCAATGACATATGATCCGGTATCCACCACCTTAGGACGGCCAGAACACCATTGAGATTCGAGGTGTGTGAACACACCTATCACACAGATCTAATAATAAGACAATGACAGGTGACAAGTGCCAGAATGATTGTATCAGATGCGATAAATCGACTTCGGGACCTTGCTGAGAACCCCACATCATCGGCATAAAACTGGCAATCCTTTTCAATTGAGATGGGTGTCCATTACACCTTGCTCAATGTATAGCCCAAGAAACAACTCAATTGTTTTCAAATCAGTGCTTAGTTGTATACCATAAAGTATGTAGCCACAATGCCTGGAGAGTCCTATTTTTACACGACATAACGGAAAATCATGTAACGATACCAGTTCTCTTGGCCATTAATGAATATTTAAATTTTTGTATTGGATGATCTGGTAAATGGAATTTGCGTGCAGAGTTGCCGTTAAATATTCAACTCAAATAACTGCAATTACGTAATAATTAAATTCACAACTTTTTCTTCGGTATCAATTATCCGTATGTAATATAAACATGAATGCCGAATACATGTACTTGGATTAGGTATCAAATTTTAAAATGGTTAACTTTATCAATAATTACCAGAAAGTTTGTCACGTGATAATGAAGTTTTAAACATTATCACGTGACACAAAATTATGTGTAACTATTTTTTGTATTTTGATAGTTATCAGTTAACATTACATGTAATTAAAAAAGAACTTGATGTGGAAAAATTAATAAAAAATACAATATTCACTGAAAGTATTTGTAAAGGAATGTCTGTAAAATTGCTTCTGTTTAAACCTGGACACGTATAGCTGACTGTTGAAGTTTTTAACGAGGACTCGAAACATTCCATTTTTATAGTTGTTAACAAAGATGCCATGCTGTTTTTTTAAATTATCCTACTTAAGAAATACTAGAAAAGGTGACCTTCTTAACATATCTTGAGAGCTAGTGTTCCTTATGCCTTAAACAGCTACTATTGCATTCTGTGAAGTTATGGTAGCAACATTGATTAATATTCCTGTCAACAATGCGTCTCATTGCGAGTGGGGTGTGCTCGACTCTAATATTCAATAATTTTCAAGGTTTGCCAGTTTTTCTACCGATTGTCGGGGTTTTCTTCGGGGCTTCCCCCTAAAAAAAGTTGGATGTCACGATAATGTTGAAGAATCGCTGAAGGTGGCGTTAAACAACACCCAAACAAACTAATAGCGTTGACTAAATTAATGAAGAATTTGTATATTTTAACAATTATAATAATAAAAGAACAATACAAATTTTGTAGACAAGTTAGTGAATATCAGGATTTTTATTTTATTTTATTTTTGTTAGTTATGACAGCTTTTCATTCTATATTATTTTAACCTCATAACGTATATGACTTTTTTGTAATTGTGTATTAGGTTCTTCAATTAATTTCGCAATAAAACTATTCTGGTGTCAATTCTGACATCAGTTGTTGTTCATTCTTTACATATTACTTACAATTGTTTTCTTACAATTTTCTTAAAACACCTAATTATGTTTACGTTTTGCTAGTCGTGTCAACAGTTTCTATGTTACACGAATTCCATTCACTAATACACAACAAAGCTAAAATACATAGTAACAATGTCTCGCATGAATTATATCATCATTAGCAATACACAAACGGTGCAGTATTGACAAACTTAAGTCAAATAACATACCAAAAAACGATTAGGCTATGTCTTGTTAGAAGCCTCAGCATGTCATAGTTCGAATTTTGAGTACTTTTTTTACAATCCTTTACAGACATTGTTGTCAGCTAGACTAGCAATAACATAAAGTGGAAGTTAGGCTTCATCATCAGTTATACAATTAATTTGCAGACAAGATTTGTCTCGCATATTTTGTTTCTTGAACACATTATAAAACTGAAGTGATGTGAATGTGTGATGTTTTTGTTTCCTCGTTTTGATTAACATGTCAGAAACAATAGATCGTGTTGTTATTGAAACATGTATAAAATATTAATGTACATACATTTATAATTCGCAATAGTTTTCGCTATAAATTCGCAAACTAGTTCCTAATTTTGACACAATTTTCAAATGTATGCTTTCAAAGAATTAAAAAGTTGATTAGACGAAAACACTTAAGCCCAACTTTAAGGTTTTTTTCTAATATTATTTGAATATTTAGAGGGGTCTTTGTAGCCATGTAGTTAGGGTAGTTAGTCAGTTAGTTAGGTATGAGATTGTTTGTTTGTTTGTATGTTTGTTTGTTTGTTTGAATTGTGTTTAACGCTGCCTTCAGCATGTTATTTCATAGGGAATGAGGCCGGAGTACCCGGAGAAAATCCCCGACAATCGGTTCCTTGTAAATTAAGATTGGAATCGAGCACACCCTTCGGAGATTCGAACTCGCAACATCAGTGTTGACAGGCACGTGATCAGTAGTAGATGACTAACTACCTTAACTACAAAGGCCCCTCTAAATATTCAAATAATGCTAACAAATTATAGAGGATATAATTGTAAAACAATAGGAGAGGTCTGTTTTAGAAACTTCTTTCATCAAATCTCAGAACAAAATTTAAAGTACCTAACCTAAATGGTCGCATCAAACCGGAAATGATGCAGGTGGGAAAGCATTATAAAAATAAAAAATATGAAATTATTAATCCACAGACGATATTACAAAACTTCGATTTATATCAAATCAAATAAAAAACCACAGCTGCAAGGATAAACATTTATTATATATTTTAGAAAATTACCCTTAACAACAAAACACAGTATGTAACAGTATTGCATATCTCATTTTATTACCGTTACTTGAACAGTGTTCTTTGTATTACATTTCAAAAATACGAGTTCGCATTTAAATCTGTAAGTTATTTTAGATTGTTATATGTTTTAAAGGAGAGAGATAGGTAACAAAAACACGGAGCTTACGAGCATTTATTCTACATGACAAATTTTAATCATTACATAACGGATACCCACCTTTTTCGTGACTCGTTAAGAAGTTAAGTCTTATAAATTGCTTTCCACTTCTTTGTACCCGACATTAATGAACCTGAAAACTGTGGTTTACATCTGAATTTAATCTCTTGTTTAAAACCCGACAGATTTGTCACCTTTATGTATTGAAAACATTCACATAACCAGAATGGTTAACATTATTTCCCATGATGCATCGTTATTGTATATTTCTTTGATCCAAACTAGTTTTCTTAATCTCGTTACAATTTAGATTGAGCGTAGGTATTTTACACAGCTAGGAGCCGACTTGAACATACAGGGAGGTATTATCAAATAAAACTCTCACTTAACGATATTGAAAACCATAAAACCGTTGCTTTTTGTTAAGCTGTTCTCATGGTCTTGTGTTATAAGTATTTTTAAACAGTTTTCATTTGCAGTAAAAGAAAAATAAGAAATAAGCATATTACAGCATTCTTGAGATCCAAAGCGTGCAAAACTATATTAACTATACAAAGTCTACAAGGTCATTTAACTAACTCTATGATTATGACCAATCAGACGAGTACAAACTACATAGTTTTATAAACTCTTTAACTTCAAAAATACTAGAGACATGAAATATTAATTAGATACATAAAATGTTGTTAACAGCTGGTAGTTATCTAAGGTTCGTTTGAACCATACATCATACATTGACTTATGTGATTTACTTCCTGTTTGATCTTAATTAGCATGATTTGAATCAACATATTTTATTATAAGTGGTTATAATTATTATTAACCTTGAGTTGTAAATTATGTATAAGAACACTTATGTTATTCCTAGTGATGAATTAAACGAGGTTGCAATAGAAACATTCCGATGCCATGTATTGAGTCGAGAACACCCCACCCGCATTTATGTGAAACCCCATTGAAAATGATGACAGGCACGTGATTAATAGAAGATTGCATCCCCTCGGCCACAGAGACTACTATTATTTCAGAAGATTTGCCAGCATCAATTGGAGACATGATGGTCGCAAATTGGGTTTACTTACGTCACGTCACGTGAGTAAGCCAGTAAACGGAACCAGTCACCCGGAGCTAGTAAACGGAACCGGTCACGTAGCCAGTAAACGGAACCAGTCACCCGGAGCTAGTAAACGGAACCGGTCACCTGTAGCCAGTAAACGGAACCAGTCACCCGTAGCCAGTAAACGGAACCAGTCACCCGTAGCCAGTAAACGGAGCCAGTCACCCGTAGCCAGTAAAAGGAACCAGTCACCCGGAGCCAGTAAACAGAACCAGTCACCCGTAGCCAGTAAACGGAACCAGTCACCCGGAGCTAGTAAACGGAACCAGTCACCCGTAGCCAGTAAACGTAACCAGTCTACCGGAGATAGTAAACAGAACCAGTCACCCGTAGCCAGTAAACGGAACCAGTCACCCGGAGCTAGTAAACGGAACCAGTCACCCGTAGCCAGTAAACGGAACCAGTCTACCGGAGATAGTAAACGGAACAAGTCACCCGGAGCTAGTAAACGGAACCAGTCAACCGGAGCTAGTAAACGGAACCAGTCACCCGTAGCTAGTAAACGGAACCAGTCACCCGGAGCTAGTAAACGGAACAAGTCACCTGTAGCCAGTAAACGGAACCAGTCACCCGGAGCTAGTAAACGGAACCAGTCACCCGGAGCTAGTAAACGGAACCAGTCACCCGGAGCCA
This sequence comes from Limnoperna fortunei, assembly GCA_944474755.1. Lineage (NCBI taxonomy): Eukaryota > Metazoa > Mollusca > Bivalvia > Mytilida > Modiolidae > Limnoperna > Limnoperna fortunei. The sequence continues at coordinate 2,570,138 of OX104118.1, read as the reverse complement.
GTAAACGGAACCAGTTACCCGGAGCTAGTAAACGGAACCAGTCACCCGGAGCTAGTAAACGGAACCAGTCAACTGGAGCTAGTAAACGGAACCAGTCACCCGGAGCTAGTAAATGGAACCAGTCACCCGGAGCTAGTAAACGGAACCAGTCACCCGGAGCCAGTAAACGGAACCAGTCACCCGGAGCTAGTAAACGGAACCAGTCACCCGGAGCTAGTAAACGGAACAAGTCAACCGGAGCCAGTAAACGGAACCAGTCACCCGGAGCTAGTAAACGGAACCAGTCACCAGGATCTAGTAAGCGGAACCAGTCACCCGGAGCGAGTAAACGGAACCAGTCACCCGTAGCCAGTAAACGGAACCAGTCACGCGGAGCTAGTAAACGGAGCCAGCCACTCGGAGCTAGTAAACGGAACCAGTCTACCGGAGATAGTAAACGGAACCAGTCACCCGGAGCTAGTAAACGGAGCCAGCCACCCGGAGCTAGTAAACGGAACCAATCACCCGGAGCTAGTAAACGGAACCAGTCACCCGGAGCTAGTAAACGGAACCAGTCACCCGGAGCTAGTGAACGGAACCAGTCACCCGGAGCTAGTAAACGGAACCAGTCACCCGGAGCTAGTAAACGGAACCAGACACCCGGAGCTAGTAAACGGAACCAGTCACCCGGAGCTAGTTAATGGAACCAGTCACCCGGAGCTAGTAAACGGAACCAGTCACCCGGAGCCAGTAAACGCAACCAGTCACCCGGAGCTAGTAAACGGAACCAGTCACCCGGAGCTAGTAAACGGAACCAGTCACCCGGAGCTAGTAAACGGAACCAGTCACCCGGAGCTAGTAAACGGAACCAGTCACCCGGAGCTAGTGAACGGAACCAGTCACCCGGAGCTAGTAAACGGAACCAGTCACCCGGAGCTAGTAAACGGAACCAGTCACCCGGAGATAGTGAACGGAACCAGTCACCCGGAGCTAGTAAACGGAACCAGTCACCCGGAGCTAGTAAACGGAACCAGTCACCCGGAGATAGTAAACGGAACCAGTCACCCGGAGCTAGTAAATGGAACCAGTCACCCGGAGCTAGAAACGGAACCAGTCACCCGGAGCCAGTAAACGGAACCAGTCACCCGGAGCTAGTAAACGGAACCAGTCACCCATAGCTAGTAAACGGAACCAGTCACTCGGAGCTAGTAAACGGAACCAGTCACCCGGAACTAGTAAACGGAACCAGTCTACCGGAGCTAGTAAACGGAACCAATCACCCGGAGCTAGTAAACGGAACCAGTCACCCGGAGCTAGTAAACGGAACCAGTCACCCGTAGCCAGTAAACGGAACCAGTCACCCATAGCTAGTAAACGGAACCAGTCACTCGGAGCTAATAAACGGAACCAGTCACCCGGAGCTAGTAAACGGAACCAGTCGCCCGGAACTAGTAAACGGAACCAGTCACCCGGAGCTAGTAAACGGAACCAATCATCCGGAGCTAGTAAACGGAACCAGTCACCCGGAGCTAGTAAACGGAACCAGTCACCCGGAGCTAGTGAACGGAACCAGTCACCCGGAGCTAGTAAACGGAACCAGTCATCTGGAGCTAGTAAACGGAACCAGTCACCCGAGCTAGTAAACGGAACCAGTCACCCGGAGCCAGTAAACGGAACCAGTCGCCCGGAGCTAGTAAACGGAACCAGTCACCCGGAGCTAGTAAACGGAACCAGTCACCCGGAGCCAGTAAACGGAACCAGTCACCCGTAGCCAGTAAACGGAACCAGTCACCCATAGCTAGTAAACGGAACCAGTCACCCGGAGCTAGTAAACGGAACCAGTCACCCGGAGCTAGTGAACGGAACCAGTCACCCGGAGCTAGTAAACGGAACCAGTCATCTGGAGCTAGTAAACGGAACCAGTCACCCGAGCTAGTAAACGGAACCAGTCACCCGGAGCCAGTAAACGGAACCAGTCGCCCGGAGCTAGTAAACGGAACCAGTCACCCGGAGCTAGTAAACGGAACCAGTCACCCGGAGCCAGTAAACGAACCAGTCACCCGGAGCTAGTAAATGGAACCAGTCACCCTGAGCTAGTAAACGGAACCAGTCACCCGGAGCTCGTAAACGGAACCAGTCACCCGGAGCTAGTAAACGGAACCAGTCAGCCGGAGCTAGTAAACGGAACCAGTCACCCGGAGCCAGTAAACGGAACCAGTCACCCATAGCCAGTAAACGGAACCAGTCACCCGGAGCCAGTAAACGGAACCAGTCACCCGGAGCTAGTAAATGGAACCAGTCACCCTGAGCTAATAAACGGAACCAGTCACCCGGAGCTCGTAAACGGAACCAGTCACCCGGAGCTAGTAAACGGAACCAGTCACCCGGAGCTAGTAAACGGAACCAGTCTCCCGGAGCCAATAAACGGAACCAGTCACCCATAGCCAGTAAACGGAACCAGTCACCCGGAGCCAGTAAACGGAACCAGTCACCCATAGCCAGTAAACGGAACCAGTCATCCGGAGCCAGTAAACGGATATTCGCAATAGTCTAATCACTAATTCTATTCACTAATTAATTCTTTAAATACATTACTGTGATCTCTGATCTAATTCAATATCAATAAACACCAGCTTAACCAATTAACGTGGGACATTATTTTTATTTTACTGGAAATAGCATCTGCTGCGTCTACGTCAATGTCCAGCAAAAACATCAGTTATGAATTGATGCCATATTACACGACTTCCAATCAGAATCGACTTTACATTCGGTGTCACAATTCAAATTTCAGCGCGTCACTAGTTAAGTCAATTTGTGACCATCAAATCTTCAAATAATCTTGAATTACAATACAGTTATCTCTTTAGTATAGATGATACTTTGCACAATTTGGATGCACATAATAACTGACATTTTCAAATGGCTTGTGAGACTGCTAGTTAAAAGTTAATCGTATAAAAAATTACAAAAACTAGTTTATAATATTTGTATTATAATATCTAACAGTTTTCGTTAGATATATCTGACTAGTATAACTAACGGGATTGGACACTCGCTAAGTCCTTAGTTAAGGAAACTAGACCGGAAGGAGATTAAACGAGAATGCAGAAATGACACTATCTAGAATAGTACGATACCAATAATTCAGTTAAAATTCTTGCAATTATCGTGTGACAAGTAAATATGTTAGTTTATTTATAGGTTCCTGGATTTATAAATGTCTAACAACAAATAATATTGAGTGTGTTTTTATTGTTCTTTTGTGACTAAAATTTAATTTAATATACGCAAATAGTTTGCTAAACAATTTCGCATTCGAATAAAAACAATATGTTATGAAATGAAATTCAAGCATTAAATGGCCTTTGGTGAACACACAGCCGTCCTAAAACAGAAAAAAATCAACAAACAATAACTAGTTATAGACTTGTTAGTTAAACCCATCCGGGTAACCTTCGTCGTAATACTTACATTTGTTTGAATAGTGTTTTACGCTACTTTCAGCAATTTGCCTGCGATATCACGGCGTACAGTTTGGTGAGGAACCCGAAGTACCCGGCAACAACACCACACCTTCTTTAGGAAAACTGGCAGTTCTTGTCAATTAAGATTGGAGTCGAGCACACCCTGACGCAGTGAGACTGAAGTATCGACGGGTCACGTGATAAATAGTCGTTAACTCTTTATGACATTTTATTTGACATGTGGGGTCTTATATTTCATTTTCAGACATACTTCGTGTTCCTATTGTAACCTTATCTTGATTGATATAAGGTATTTGATTATTAAAACATGTATTAAAATAATAGATGAACTCCTCTAGTTCGGTTATATTACATCGATGCATGTTAACACTTGCCTTTGATTTCCTTTCTGATATCTTCTACCGATTCTAATTACACACTTGATATTCAATCAGAAATACACTTGTAATTTATGGTTATATTACAACATTTTTATGATATTCTGCTCTTGTTATTAGATGCATTTTATACCGTACTACAACTTACAGCACATCTGAAAAAACCAAGCGTCGTGTTACTAGTCACATACAAAATGTCGAATACATCACACCTGTATTCTACAGCCACGCCCACGATATGAATCACCCTCCCAGTATGGTCTCAGCCAAGACGAAGATCATTAAGTTGATTGGTTTCTTTAAATGTCTCAACATTCGTTTGCATAACATTTTTTTATTTGTAAACAAAGGTCAACAAAATATAGCCAGGACGGGGTTACTTTAGACCTTCGACGCTGCGACAATAGAAAAAAAGGTAAACAAGTGCAAGATAAAATTTTAATTAGATTAGATTGAATGAATGTTTATATCAAGCGCACCCCATCCGATATAACGCTCGAATTCGCGACCGCAGTGTTGATTGGCCAGATCAATAGTGAGGGGCGGATCTAGAAAATCGGGCTAAAGGGGGGCGAAGTTCGACCAAGGGATCTGGAGACCGCAGCGCCCTGGTGGGGGATTAAGGGCGAATCGATTTAAGCAATAGAGAGTGTGTTGAGGACTATACATTTTAACATTCTCGCTCGCTCTTTCTTTTCTCTCTGGTTTTCCTTCTTTTTTTTTTGCTCACTTTCTGTTTCATTTCCCTTTTTTTAGGAGGCGAACGTCTTCTCCGCCCCCACTGGATCCGCTACTGATAGTAGATAACTAGCCACTCGAATACTGAGAGTCACTTTTATTAAATTGAGAACAATTGGTTTTAAAGATAACACATAGTCAAATATATATTTCAATATCATTAACGCGGTTGGTACTATTATCGGTTTTAGTCAGCCTGGGTGGCCGCGTGGTTAACGTAGTTAGTTATATACTATTGACCACTTGCCTGAGGTTTCGGGTTCGAGTCTCACTGCAGGCAGGGTATGCTGTACTCCAATCGCAATTTACAAGGATTGCCAGTTTTCCTACTGAAAGTTGGGGATTTCGCGGGTACTCCGGCTTTCTTCCACAATAAAAACTGGACTCCATAGCTAAAAAATTGCCGAAAGCGGCATTAAAAATAACACAACAAAAAAACCCAATAAACTCAGTCATAAAGCCATTTGATTTACAAGGATTATACCCGCAGCATTTCGATCAGAGCTTACGTGTTCCATGATTGGTTAAAAATAAAAACGGGTTTTCGATTATCTTTAATAAAAAGTCTTAAATAACAACTGAATTATTTCACACCCGTAAATGTAATGTTTATAAACAGGGTAAAAGTTTGTAAATAAAAAATGTTATGAGCACGTGCATTTCTAAAATAGTTGCAATTTTAATGCGGAAATGACGTAAGAAAAGTCATATGGCATCAAACAAGATGAAAGATGGAAATAAATATATGGTTGGTCATGTTTTTCTGAAATGAGAATTCCACGTTTCATCCATCAAATAACTTTATTGACACGAATTGCGCATAAATTTGAAATACGTTATACTTATAAATTCATATTTTAAGATAAAATAAAATTAGTAAGTAATTTGTTTTCAACCAACCCTCAGCAGATGTTAAACATGTTTAATGGTTTCATCAACATGCTTGCATTTACAAAAAAAAATGATATGATTCTCATACGGAGCATCTCTTTAACAATATCGATGATCAAATTAAAAATAAAAATTTACAAATGACACGAATGATACCGGTCTCTGAATGATACGAATCGTCCGCTCAAATTCCACGAGCGAGAACATTCGCCTCTAAGTCGTCTGCTCTACCAATTATTTTTTTTAAACTTTTTTTTATCTCTATCCATAATTACTGTAATATTCCTGGGTATTGGTGAGGTTTCCCATGTGAAGACCCATAGAGATGTCAGCGCGGCACCGGTTTGCGGAAAGAGAAGCCATGTCGACGGGTGTTACCATGTTTTAATACAGAGAAACGTGAACGTTGTCGCGAACCACAGTTTGCGCAGAGTTTTTGAGAGAGAAAGAGAGAAACGTCCGAGATATTTATGTATTGTATTGTCGCGCACCACAGTTGGCGCAGTGTTTTTTACAGAAAAAGAGATATACTTCAGAGATACTTCTTGTACATATAAGACCCTTATTGTAATTGTCGAAAAACAGTAGGCTTATTGTAGACGCTACAAAAGGACAAATTATTCGTCTTTACTCAATTTGTTGTTTGTTAGTCAAAGTTCCCGATTGTCGTGGTTCTAATTTTATTCGTGACCATAGGATTCTGAATTTTTCGTTGTACCCGGATGTAAAAAAATACGATTTATCCCTTTTTTCCTATAATTTTTGTTTATTATGAACAACAATATTAAGCGGCTGACTTTGTTACGTCATTTTTATGTTAGTAATGATAGCCATTGTGGTCATAGATACCTTATTATTTTTTTTATTGAAAAATGACAATCTAAAATAACATAAAAATGAAGAGAACAAAATTATACTTTAAAAGAGATCATGACATTGTTACTTCATCGGTTCTGTCATATTATTTCATCGGTTTTATTCCAATTTTAACTGACAGAATTATGCATGTATATATGTATCATAAATCGCCATAAAAATCAAGTTTTAAATATTAATGCAAAAAGGTAGGAGGCTGTAAATATTTCAGCTTATATATCTGAATGCAAATTTTATTCTGTATAATTTAAATAACTGAAGTTGCATTTTACAACATTTTTGATGAACTTTGATGATTTTCGACAGATTTCTGTTCATATTTATAGTTCATTCCTGATGTAATTTGGTTTACAATCAAATTGAGTTACGAACAACATAAATACATGTATAAATCAGTTTGTGACACTAGTCCCAGTTTTAAATACACGCATGTTTATTCATATTTACTGTAAATATGTTGAATGCAAGTTTATACTAAACTACTTACATTACTGGTTTGAAATATATGTATATATTTTGACAAAGAGATGTTTTTTCGTTATAAAGAATGTTTGATTGATTGGAAGATTTGAATCTTATTTGACAGGCATGCGCCATGCACATCATTGATTGGAAGATTTGAATCTTATTTGACAGGTATGCGCCATGCACATCATTTTTGAAAAAAAAATAGCACCGAGAGGACATATGAGTTCCTCAAAATAAAATAATACAAATAAAAGGAACTTTTTTGATTGATTGATGGATTACTTTTCAGCGACATAACACGATACATGTATTATCAATTCTTAGATATCAAATGGGGAATTAAAGGTGTAAAACGCAAAATCGAGAAGGTAAAAAGGTTAGCATGGTTTTGGTTTTCCTCCTCTGGTTTTCTCTCCTTCCGTTTTTTTAAATATCAACGGCAACAACAGTAACACGCACAATGGGAGCATCCAGTTACCAAAGGAACAGCAGCAAAGTTTTGAATGCAAATAAGCAATAAGGGTTTGAATCGATACAAACTTGCAACTGACTCGGACAACACGAGTAGAACTTTGTTATTGGAGATATTTCAGTTGCTTATACTATGGCACTCTCTCAGCACGGACTTTTAAGCTTCCCCAACCGACGGTACCTAGTCTGCTCACGGTTTTATTGCACATCCAGCACAGCCACGAGTTGGATCCTAGATGGCCCGATGTCTGCTTTTTACTGCACATGCAGCATAAATCATATAAGTGCCCCCTACCGACGGAAGTCTGCTCTTAACTACACATCCAGCACAACAAGCAGTTAGGGCCTATAAACGCTCCCTATTGACGGAAGTATGCTCTTTTATTGCACATCCAACACAACCAGGAGTTAGATCCTATAAGCGCCTCCTATCGACTGATATTTGCTGTAGTATTTCACATCCAGCACAAATACAAGCGCCCACTACCGACAGAAGTTTTTTATGTCCACAAGGTTGCCTCTCTGAAGTAAATACCACGAAATAAAAAGCATAAAGTCTTTCAGATGACAATTATACTCCTGTAGTTAGAAATAAAATGTATACAAGGTAGGTTTGTTAATCCGTAAATGTGACGTCACATATACACTTATAGATACTGTATTTTGTGGATTATTTGCTTTTTGCTTTTGTGTTTAATATTAATTCAACAGATTGAGATGTATAATTATGACACCAAAAAGTGTATAATCAGGGATTAAATATATTGGATCTTTAATTGGTCTCGCTCAGCTGGAGTCAATTTGGACTCGCCCAGTTTGTAAATGATACAGCATTAAGTTGTTTTTGACCGCAGTTTCATACAATGATACTATTAATGAAAATACGAAATTTTGGAGTGTACTATTTTATTTTTTAATTCTTTTTCTTTTGTTTTTTCTTGTTGTCGTTTTTTTCCTGACACGATTCCAGAAAGACGTTGAATCTGATGATTGAACTGCTACTAAAACTACATGATCATCTATGTAAGTCATATATTAAAACGATTGTATTCAAGATTGCAGCCAATTTAGGTTTTGATGTCCTAATGTATCGACTGCTTAAAACATGTATGCCCTATACCAACATAAAGTTGGAACACTGAACAATTGTAACAGAATATCTATGTAATAAACACGCCAAACAAACAAACAAACAAGAAGATTTATTCAAGTGAGAACACGTTTAAACATAAGACTTATGTCTACCTTAAATAAATTAAATGTTCCGCATCATGACATTGTGGGAAAATACAAGGTAAGTGTCACACAGTTGACCCATAATGCAATGAAAAGCTTCACTTCCGGACCAATTGGTTTTTTCCAGGATTATAGGAGTTCGTGTTTTCTATATGCTTTGTTTTGTCTTTTATTGCCATTCATCGTTGGAATCCAGAGACAGTCGCGTTGTCGCTATGCTACTGTTATCAATTAGTGGTATCATAGCCGAGAACGCGACCGGACGTGGGTTTCTGACGATGCATAGGATTTTGATTTCCTGTCTAAACCAAATAGGTTGAAGTGTAACCTGGTCTCCTGGTGCAATATTTTTTCATTTTCGCAAGCTTCACTTTCAAATATAACACCAGGTCAGTATCTCCAATATAAGCATTTTGATTGGCTGATAATGTGACGCCATTTAAACTCACATGCACATGTCAAAATTTTTGTATAGTTGGAAATACCTTTTCTTTGTGTTAAATTTTAATAATATGAATGTAGGCGCAGCCTAAATGCGAGCACCGCCCATTGTTTATGTCGTTACTTCAGAGCCCCCCTTACAGTGCCTCTACATTCCATTGATGACGTGACGTCGTTTCTAATGTGTTGGTGACATCACAAAACTCAATTTCAAATACAGCGTTTCAGATTGAAAAAAATTTGTCTGGCATTTTTGTAGTAATTTAAAAAATAAACACTTTAATTTTATCGATGTCAAAATTATTTGTGTCTACTTTTATATTATTTATTTTTTCGTTCGTCTACAATATTTTCTTCGGATAGCTCAGCTACCATCTGAAATGGATTTGTTCATATGGATCACGTGACTTTTTTTACACACATGTATGTAACCGTATAGCTCGCATCTGCGATGCTCGCTATAAATTACAGTTCAACTTTACATTAAAATTGTTAAGTCTAAATTTAAACTCAGCTTAGAAATGTAAACATTGTACGTCATAAAGAGAATGACGTCATAATACTTTCGATCTACTTTAACTTATCTTCATTACAAAATGGCAAGTCTAGAGAACATCCGAACTTCAAATTTCAACGCTCTAACCGTTGAAATCCAATGCTCCAATCGGATCACCTCGGTTATTTCCGCCTATGGTCGGAAAGTAATCTCGGAGGTAAGTGTATGGATATGGACCAAATATCGGTCCAAATGTGATGCGGTTAGCCTGTTTACACAACAACATTATTTTAGTGCGATGAAATAGATTATCCTTTTATTATTCAACTATACAGATCTTTATTGAAGCAGAACTAAAAATCTAATACAAGATTGTATTTTTTAAACTTAAAAAATTCTTTCTTTGACAACGTTTAAATGGATAAGTATTTGTTTACAATCTGACGTCATCATTAACAATTAACTAAAGTTCAATGACAAGCCAATTAAATGAATGAACTGAAACGTCACAAACGAACTTGTGACGTCACAAATTCTTTGAAATCACTAAAAATAGTTCAAAATGGAGATCACTTACCTCCGAGGTCACTTTCTCGACCTTTGACGGAAATGGTCGAGAGATGTTCCGATTGCCAATGCTCCTGACCTGACGATATATCCGAAGGCCGCTTATGCCAAAGAGGATATCATCGTCAGGGTACCAGAATAGGTTGAAGTGTTATTTGTCTTATACGATATGTTAGCATCCTTGCTGGAGTTTACAACAGCCTGCATCACTATTGGGCCATTTTCATGGGTTTTTTTCAGCGTGGGTTCATTTGACGTTGAACTAAAGGGTCTTGTCCTACATTAACTGTGTACTTCTTGTTATGCACACGATGGAAGTCAAGGCATAGTGGTCCATACAAGTTGTCTGAAAAGAAAGAAAGTGGTGAATTAAAACGTCCAAATCTTGGTATTAAGTACAATAAATTGCTTATGCAAGGAGTTCGTTCCTACTTTTGGTTCGAGTCTTTTTTCATTATTATTATTACACGGTTAATTGAGGGTTTGATGTAATTTACTTACATTGTCGACTTAGCATACATACTAGTATACTATAAATATATATCTCTGTTTAGGGTCGTTTCATTCTTGTCTTCAGTCACCCATACAGTGTAAGTACATGACAACGTACATCGACTGTACTATTCATCATGTTATGCCGATTATGTATTTTATTTACTTAATTTTTATGATTCCAGAAATAGAACAACTTTAAAATCAAATAAACTGAACAATAAATCCATACATTTGAATATTTCGCCATGCAATTTTCCATAATATATACAAAATGTATGTAGAAAACAAGATACTAACGCACGATAAAACGCGTAAATCTCAAAAGAGTTTTTAATTGTTGACAAACAAGAGTCTCTACAAAGTTTTTTTCTTTCTGTTTACGAATAGCTAGTCAACTCTTGTCTACAAATGCTATCATTAAAATTACAAGATATTCCTGCCCAATAAACCTCCAGTAAGACATACACCGTAAATCCGAATTTGTTTCCACGACAAAGACTTTTTAAATGTACATGCGATTTATTTATCATTTAGAAAACGGTCACGCGTCACGCGTTCTCAATAAAGTCACGCGTTCACGTTAAAGAATGTTTTCAATATAATGTGACAGAGGAAAAATTCGTCGATATTTGTGTTTTCTGATTTCTGACATTTGGACTTCATAATTTCAAATTTGAAATATATTTTCTTAAATTTCTGCTTTGAAATTTGTTTAACTCTCCATCTCAAACTGAACTGTTAATTTGTTTTGTCTAAACTTCAACGTGGATACTTGGTCTAAAATTGATTTAAAATATTTGTTCAAACTTTTCAAGATTATTTTGCTGTACAAGTATCGTTCTATTATTTAGTTTATTACACCTGCTTTTAATCCTGATATTTTTACATTATTATAGGGACAACGTCTTCTGTATTTGTTTTATCCGCTGCTTTCAAGTAGATACATGAACATACAGTGACATTTATTCGTTCTTTAATTATTTCTATTATTAATCTTTAAGCATTTGTATTTTTCTTAGTTTTATTGTTATGTAACGTTAAATGTTATTATTGATAACTCTTGTTTATATTTCAAACAAAATAAAGTGGATTTTAATCAATTTCTCATTAATCGATGTTGAGTTAATCATCGCTGAACCAGTCAATTTGTTCCGGTGGTGATTTAGTTTCCTAGGTGATGACTAGTTATCGTTCCGCAACAAAACCTACACTTACTAAAAATGTACGTTTTACACTTTTTACAATAATTCAATTAAAAAGCATTAGGATGACAAGCTTACTCAATTTTTTGCATTTAATGAGATACATAAAAGGAAAACTTTCAAACGCTAACCATAACGCAGGTAGCCAAGTTTTTCTAACGTTCCGCTTACCAAAATGCAGCCAGCCAAACTGCCAATAGGGTCTAACAGCTACACTAACAACCAGGCCAGTAACGACTGTACCGGACACGAACAACTGGACCGGAAGAAGCAAATATCAATTGTATCGGCGTTTCATTCCCCTTTCTTTATCACCCCCTGACATCAAATTGCAAAAAAGATGAACAGATGAAAGATTTACCACAATGATACGTGATACGTATTAATATATTATTAATTGTTGACCAGTTTGCCAACTCCGAAATACAATATGTAGTTCTATAATGACATGAGTTATTTGATCAGTTCCGATCCTCACTACAAGTACAAAATCATGAAATACATACAATGAAAATGGATATTACATTAACTTTACATTAACTGTTTAATCTAGATATTATAATAATTATTTATAAGAATGTAGATTATTTTCCACAAACTTTATATGACTATAACAATTTTTTCGCAATGTTTGCGACATACAGAAGTCTTCCATCAATGTATGATGATCTGCAACGATGTAATGACTGTTGCAAGGGCGACTACATGTCATACCACTGTCCACTGTGCACCATGGCGAAGTATAAACCAAAGTCTTTGAGTAAAGTCAAGAAACACTTAGCTGTACACTGGGATGCCAGAGTAGCAGCTAGTAATGGTAGGTATTTATCAACAATGTCAGCATGGCCACTGTCTTGGGGAACTCATCAAACCGTATGACATATAAACATAATAAAAATCTCTTTTGTCCGGTAAAAAATTGTGTTATTTTAGTTGAACACATAAGGGAAAAACAGCCAATTTGAGATAAAGTGAGTAGACTATGAAACAATTTTTTTATTTCAGAAATGCTGATCATATGGCATTTACATGTTTTCCACCCATATATATGCCTGGTTTAGCTGAATTGTATAGGTTGTTCCTGAATCGTTCTTATAGCCCTTTTGAAAAAGTCATCCGGATTTCCGATTCCAATTCTTCTATTTTAATGTTTGCAAGAGTAATTTCCCTTTGTGGGTGGCCACATTGTGTGATCAACGTTGAGCTAAGGAAAACATAAATTTATCCCTATCCGTTTTTGGCGTAATTTCCCCTTTCCGATTCAAATAAACTGGTTTGGAGTGAAGTCTTGGATGTTAACGTATGTTTTAGTAGTTTAAGACTTTGGCAGAGAGATTAAAAATGTTTTAACAGGTTGACTAATTTAGTTAATTTAAACAGATTTTCAATGGCGAGGCCGACCTGGAAGTCGTAAACCTGTAGTAAATAAGTAAAAGATTTCTCAGGTCCGCAAGTCAGGAAAATACTTTCTAAAAAGGACTATAGGTGTTACATCTTTTGCAGACCAAAACAAACTTTGATTACTTAACCTCTATTTCCAGTTAAAAATAACATACACAGTTATTGCAAAATTGCCGTAACAGAAAAGGAAAGGGGAAAATGCCATGCATAAACTGAAATAAAAGGAAACAAACAACACAAAACTACAAAAAAAACCAAGTGAATGAAAACTAGCAACACAAACTTAAGAAGTAACAAGAGTGAACTCAGTTGCTCGGGAAGAGTAAGCGGTTCCTGCCTGCTATAGCACACCCGTGGCGTTACCAATTGTCCATTCAGCAAGTCAAATCCGGTGAAGAAGGAAAATACATTGTACAACAAAGCCCTATGACAATCCAACTTCTACACTCATTGACTATATCATGTAAATTGATTTTATGCTCTTATGTCATCTACTTCCTATTTACCAAAAACATGTACACGTACATGTAGTAATTACATGAATTATATATAAAATTTTCCGTTACACTTTTCCCAGGAAATACAAACTGCAGAAGCTTAAAACTTTACACAAAACTTCAGACCATAATACTATACCATGTAAAGCAATTTTATGCTCCTACGTCATCTACCTCGACATCTTTACAGAAAACTTATACGGCGGCAGGTGACATTTGCCATCCATGGATGGCTCCATTTCAAGTAGTTGTCAACTTCCAAAGTAATAAAATATTGTAATTAAAAAGTCTCCTGGATAAATCTGCACGCATCTCCAGTGCAAGTCTGTCCAACCATTTTTTTCCAAACACATGCAGTTTCCATTTTTATGAAATAATTTTGTAGATAACTCAATAAACTTCCTCGCAAATTTCCCCCAAAGAACCAAAGAAATTTAATTCCTATTTTTAGCTCACCATAGGCCATGTGAGGTATTGCCATCACTTGACGTCCATCGTCACCGTTTGTAAACTTTTTCAAACATTAACTTGCCGTAAACTACTGGACCAATTTCAATCAAACTTTGCACAATAGTTCTTTAGGGCATTTGAAACATGTCTATCATTTAAAATTTTTGAAATGTCATAAAACATGGCCGTCACATAGGGGTTGGTCATTAACAAAAATGGTCACAGATATATAAAAATTCTGGAAAGGTTTTAAGTGATCAGCACATCAAGATCTTCCTGCCCTATAGATTGTAAATAGTAGAAGATAGGAAAAAGATTTTGCTTGCTAAAATGTTGAGCTAATTGAGCTGTACAGAATTGTCCATTAGCCCAAAATTGTCAGATGATCTCTTACAGTGGTTATGGTCCCTTGAACAAATACTAGGTTTAGCCTTAAAGATAATGTAAACAATAGAAGATAGGGAAAAGGTTTTGAGGTACATGTACATGTATACAAAATTGTCAATTTGCTCAAAATTTTCAGATGCAATTTTATGGGGGTTATGGCCCCTTTAGCCTTAAAGATTCATCGAATTGGATTGCAAACCATAGAAGATAGGTAAATGCTCAGCTTAATGAGGTTTCAATGGTTTCATTGTCATGATTTTGGCTGTTGGCAATGTGAAATTGTTGATACTATAAGTCATTGAAGCAATGTGAGCGATTCAGGCTCCTTGGAGACTCCTGTTTTTACCTATAGCATGTTTAGATGGTTAAGGAAAATGTAAGAAAAAGGCTATAAAAACAAAATTTCACATATGATAATTGTTTATTAAAATTAAACAGGCAAGTTATGTTGCAGGGCTCACGCTACCGGGCGAAGTGGGCGAAGAAGTCGCCCTAGGGCCGCCGACTTCGCCCTGACTCTCCATCAAAAGCCAAGTCAAGTCGCCCTACGATCTCGTGCAAGTCGGTCCGAGCAATCCTCTGTATTTTTCCTATTTCCTATGTTAAAATTGCCACTTCCACAGATTCCTTTATTACCTTAATGTTTATTTAAGGGATTAGCAAAGTAGGTCATAAACTTGTCAAAATTAGCCCCCAAGCTGTGCCAGTACAAGGTGTGAAAATCGGAACTTCAAAGGATTTTGCCGTCGGCAATCAATTATCTGTTAACTACTTAATCCCATTGAAAATCCCTGTGGAAATTATTAGATATTGTACTATTCTATCAGTTTAGACTATGACTATTTTAATTTTGCAAAAGACTGTTTATTTAAAGACAAAGAAAAAATGAAATGGGATCGATATTTTTGTCAATTTGTGAATGAATGAGTAAAGTTTTAAATTATCTCCCTTTAAAGAAATATTTTATTGTAAATTTAAGACATACAACCATTTTTACCCACATTTTTCAAATTTATTGTTTGAATGTAAAACAAGTTTATATTATGTATGCTTAATTTTGCATTCCAAAGAAAAATGTTTATTTTTGAAACTTTTCTTTTAAAACCATACTTCGTTATTTAGATGATTCATCCATAAACCATTGAGAAAAAATTCTGAATAGTTAGAATTGATAATTTTTGTTTACATCTTGGGACATTTCTAGTACAAGATGATGACAGAGGACTATGCTATGCATCTTAGATGTGCAAAGCAGGTCCTCATGATAATTAATCCATTATGAATACAAAACCCAGTCAATGCAGGAGCATACAGTTCACTTCTAACTAGTCCCTCATAAGTAAATAATACATTTTGTTTAAACATCTTAAATAGAAACCTGTCAGAAAACAAGACAAATATTGAATAAAAACCTCGTGACTCTCTGTGCTAATGCAAGACAATGGTTCTTGGTCATCATCATGCAGAAATATCATAAGAAAATATCAGTTACAAATGATAAAACCACAAGTTTTCTTAAAATGAACTAGAGAATATATAGTGTATAACAAAATGCTATATATACTATAATAGTATTATATCATAAATACATACACCCGGTGTATATATAAAGTTTAATTCCCACTTCTGCCTGCTATAACTTTACTTCTCCCTGTCCCTCCCCACTTCTCCCTTATACCAATCTGAAAGAGAAGTCACTTCTCACTATTTTTCTTAAGTAGCTTGAGCCCTGATGTTGAATTGCGGGCTTTATCACAGAAACATTAAAATGATACTTTATCATAGTAAAAAGTGTTTCAACATACTAGCAACATGGTAGAACATTTACATGTTAAGATTTGTACTGAATAGCAGAATTATGCAAAAGACTGTTTTATGCCCCAATTTTATGATTCTTTCAGGACTTTACACAGTTACATGTCACCTGCATCATGAATCTGACAATCAAAATCCAGGTATTAATAAAAGACATTATCACTGCCCTACTTGCCATAAAATAATTATTCACAAGACAAATTTAGAGCACCATGTCACTATATGTAAAGGTCAAGTCCAGGATGAAAATCAAAAAACAGTTACAACAGAAAACTCTACCAGCAGTCAAGAAGAAGAACATGTAAATGGAACAGATAGAGACAATGTAACAAGCACTGCACAAAACAGAACAAAAGTCAAGGTCACTTGTGACATATGTGGAAAAAGTGTCAGCATTAGATGGCTAAAATCTCATAAAAGAACACACACAAGAACTCACAGTTATATTACTGAAGCCCGTCACCATCGTACCGTAATTATAAGTGCTAAAGAGGGCATTTTCTGTGCCAGCAAAAATCTGAAAGGTCCATCTTACCCAGTTCACATCATTAAAAAGACAACTGATGATAGCAGTAGCTTTTGTGACAATCAAAGTTGTATCCAACTGAAAAATACTGCAAATAGAGGAAATAATATATCATATGAATGCCCTCATCTACTCTCTACACCTTATGCTGTTCCAGGCAAGCCAATCAGACTTAAAGAGGAGTCCTTATTGAAAATGAAGGAAGAAAATTTCATCACCGAACAAAGATATGACCAGCTTTTCAATTTCAAAAACACAGAAACTAATTCTCCTCTTGTAGTAGAGATTCCATCTTCTGAATCATCTTCAGATCGATTTATTTACTTATCCATTTATACTGGAACAACTCATTATTGGTCAAAAATAGGAAGAACAGTTGTCACATTTGATAAAGATAACAACATTTACACCTGCAAATGTTCTCCTTCTAAAAGATACTGCCTTCATAAGGCAGTAACTAAGTGGGTAATCTTTCAGGAAAATCCTCGATTCTTTACATCTTCCACTGATTCTGACAATGATCAAGATGAAACAAACACTCAGTCAGATCTTATTGATGAGGAAAATATTGATGAAGATCCTTTGACAAACAATGCTTCAGATGACCAGTTGAATAAGTCGCATATACCTACAAATTTGGAATACATTCACTCAAAAAGAATACCACCAAATTTAACACAGGAATGTAGACAGCCAAAGCCCCTTACATCTGTGAGGTTTTCACCCTTTGAAACCAATTGTCACAGGTGTAACAGCAATCTCTGCGAGGAAATTTCATCCACTAAGGCTAAAGTGGTTACAATGACAGGCATTTACAAAGGTAAGACTTAGCTTATATTTTCCTATAATAAAGCTATATGTATAAATAAGATTTAAATAGACAAATAAGGATAGTATAGAAGTGAATATGTGTAACAATAACATGAATAATCAACACCCTTGTTAAAAATTTTTATTTTAGCTTATTTATGGAGTGATAGTCATAAATATTTGGTTTATTCAGGTAAAACCTTAATATTTGTGTTGTATGTGTATAATCTGCATATACAAGTATTATACATGTACGTGTACCTCAAGTGCTAAGCAAAAATTCAAGTTATTTTCCAAACCAAGAATTATCACAGTAAAATCTTATACTAGTAAATTAATTTCAAACTAACACTATTCAAACTTGATAAACAACAATATAAACAAACTAGCTATATATATATAGACTATTTTTGGGAATTACGAAGAAGTGTAGAACATATAGAGTAAAGTAGAGAAAAAATATATTCAGGAATTTGATCAAAATTGAAAATCGTTAATTTTGCCATTTAAAAATGATGTCGATCCTGGTCTGGGGTTAGAATTTCATGGACCGATTTTTCGACTCTCCCTTGACACCATTTGGGAGGATGGTCTTGAGGAATAATGGTAGTCCTTCGGAAGGGACGAAAAAAGATTGTCCTGTTATAGGGAGAGCAATACCCCTTTGTAGAGTTCGATAAGATTAGGCTCAATGAAGGCCACTACAAAGGCCACACTCATAAACTGCACGACTGGAGAAGGATTAAATAGAAGCATTAAGCTTGTTTTCCAATCCAGGGTAAATAAATATGTTTAAACTAAAAATGATGTAACAGATTTTTTAGACAAGTAATTTTACATGTATAATATATTGTACAGATGTAAGGTATGCTGATTAAGGTAAAGACTTACTAAAACATCATGTGTGTATTTCATTACATGTATAATATAAAATGTTTGTATTTTTGTAAACATTCATTTTTTATTTGTATAATCATTGTAAGCATCATCGTTTTACCATGTGGGCTTTTGCTATCACTTTGCATCTGTCTTTGTTGTTGATATGAATGATCCTTAGGATTCTAAAAACATGGTAGTAGTAACTATAAATAGAACAGGGTTTGGGGGGCTTTTTTGTTCATATGTATACAAGATACATACAAAGTTGTTGCCTGAAAATGAAGCCCTAGAAAAGATCTACCAAAAAATTTGAAGAAAATCTAGAAAAAATATGTACATGAAGGAGTTTGTTCCCTTTAAATGTCCTTTAGTAACCAAATTTGCAATATTCACTGTATGCTGCAAAAGGTTTTTGCTTAAAAGCAAAAACCTTCTGCAATATGCCCATGAAAAGGTACACAATGTCTTTATAGGTTTAATATTATACATGTACCTGTACATGACCATGTGAGCTTCATATTAGCTCTTAGAACCTCTTGTTTTTTCTTCTGCTCAGCTTCCTTCCTTTGGTGAAAGTAAACTTTCTGTCCACATTAATTATAGTACATATATATACATCTGTCTGTAAAAATTTTGTCATTGTTGATTAACAAATGGACATATTTTCGGAAGTTTTCATATATATGTAATTATGAAATTTCTAAATGCAATAGTTTCTGATGTTAGACATGGAAGACTTCTTTAAAATTTGCTGGTCAATTATAGTCAATATAAGAAATTATCAGATTTTTGCAGCCAGATGACAGATGGACTTTAGTAAGCACTGCTTTTTGCTATTTTCAAAAAATCTCATTCATCTCATAATGCATATTACTATACTCTTCACGTACTAATTTTATTACATTGTATCATTTTTATGTACATTGTATATCAGTATATATTCTTCCACAAACAAGTTTTAAATTTTTATTACAAGATTTCAAAGTATTTCTTATAAGTTATCAAGTGAATTGCTAAACTGTTTTGCTGTAAAGATTTGTTAAATAGTTTGTCAACAGCATAATATAAATGTTTTGAGAAACTATAAACAAGACTTGTAAGCTTTTCAATGTCAATAACTCCATATCATTCTGATAAAGCCATTTTCTGTCTATTTGAAATAACATTATAAGTGTGGCACTCAATGTGTACATTGTATAACCTGCTTCCATATATATATTGACTTAATAGTGTGGCCATTCATTAGTACATGTAGATAAAATGAATTCATACATTGTACCTAGCAAATTACCATGGCCATATTAAGTTTTGAAAATAACAATTGCAATAGTTTGAATGTACATTGTTCCAGAACATAAAGCAAATGTTCCTTTTTACATGTTTTATGTCACCTTCTGCTGCAACATGTTGCAAAAAGACATATAGAAGTCAATTTGGCACTATCCTTTGTCTTAAGTCGTCCTTCGTCCTGCACCCTGCCGCTTCACAAAAACTTTTGTCACATTTTTCTCAGCAACTACATGTCACAGCCACTTGATATTTGGCATGTAGCTTTTTCCTATAGTACTATAAGGTGTTAAGCAAATTTACGCCCCAAAAAATTCTACATGTACTTCCATTGAACAGAGAACTTAATTTTTTACATATATCGTATATATATTGGACTTTTAAAAAATTTTTGTTGCAGTTTCCTCAGCAACTACATGCCACAGCCTCTTGATATTTGGCATGAAGCTTTGTCCTACATAGTACTATAAGGTGTAAAGTCACTGGAAAAAGTCCTATTTTCTGTATTATACCAATTGTACCAAGATGTAGCTGTAGGTGACATATTTCATCCTTCGAAGGCCACCATTCTAGTCCTTTAATGTAAATGATTGAACTGATCGACAGACATCATATGTTGCATGTTAATTGTACAGAATGGACAAGGTATCATAGAAAGTTCTCTTAATTTCACAGGAGCAAGCATCAGGACATCATCTTACATATATGATCAGATTGAATTAGGACATCTATATATTTCTAGTTGTATGAACTAAATTGTTGAAATCTCAACATATACATGGAAACTTTTATTTTTATTTTTAGCACATTATATTTAAGGCTTTGTAGCTCAGATGGTTAGAGCACCAGTGAAGTAACCTGGAGGTCACGAGTTCGAATCTCGTCAGAGCCTTTTTTTATAGGACTGCATGTCTTTTTAAGTACAAAACATGAATATAGATCTACATATATGTAAACTATTCTACAACAATTGTACATGTATAATTCTAATTACATGTATATAATTTAAAATGATACACATATTTAGCAAAAAGATTAACTTCAAATTACATGGACTACTTTTATGTCTTTTCTAAATTATATTATTACATGTACAATGTAAACATGTAGATGTATATTTCTATTACATGTTTATTTACATGTACAATGTGTCGAAAGGATTTTAAAAGGACGATACAATTACTAATTCATGTAATTAGCAATTTATACGTTTAAACTTTCATGATTATAAAATGACTCTAATATTGAAAGCCAAAATTTTATTTGAAACTTGTTTGTGGAATATAATATGTGGGTGTGGAACATGTCTCAATCATGAATGAATTTGTTCTTTTTATCTTTCTACTACTTTCTGTAATTAGTGTAACATTCCTTATAATTAAACTAGTATGTACATGTACATATATGTCACATTTTCATTCATATTTTCTGCATTAATGATTTAGAAATATATTTATTGCCAAGTATCTGTAAGATATTAGGCTAATTCAGTACAGTTTCCTTGTGTATATATGTAAAATTTTGTCTTTAACGTCATCATGATCATTGTTTTGTCAATTTTATGTTTGCATGCAGGTATGCACAATGTATGAGATTTACATGTAAGTATAATATATAAAGAAAATTTTCTTAATACAGGTGCATGTATGTTGTCATGTGTTTTTTTTACAGAACTTAATAACTTATTTTGTAGACAAATCTTTTTATGTAGTACATTTGTATTCATGGTACATGTATTTTTGTAACAGTCAAGATCACCACTTCTTGTATTGTGGATGATATTGCACTCGTATTGATATGTTACATGGAAACTCTTAGTAATTATAACCAGTGTTTTAATACTAACTTTTTTTTCATCTGGAAATTTTTAGATATTTGTACATACTGGAAGATGTGCCTTAAATGTCGATGTTCCTACATGTATCATGAGTGGACTGATGGGTATCACAACTACAACAATAAATTGATACTTGGGCTGGATATATGTCTGTTCCTCAGGGCTGGTGTTCAGGTAGTTATTTTGTCAAATATAATATTTGTTAAAAGATATTTTTAATACATTTGTATTTTTAATGACAATAATTGTTCCGTATACATGTTAAATATGAAACGATCTGGTAAAAAGTAAATACATATGTATATAATTTAATGCTGTTCCTCTCAAAATTGGATGGAAAAAGACCAATTCCTCATAAAATTACTTCTTTTGAAATTATTAATACATGCACATTTTCAAATACAATTGTGTGGACCATACAATACATGTAATAGCATTGATTACCTCTTTAAGTAGTTAAAGTTTTCTCAAAAACGATTGATCTTTCCACTGCTTGCCTTACAAAGACTTTAAATATTATATTTGGATATCATTTTTATTCTGTGTCTAAATGGTTTCTGTGTTAAAAATCATACTAACACAATTATAAAGCATGTATTATCTTAATGTAAATTATGTTTCAGAACCATGTGGCCTTGGGAAGAAATATAGATGTACTCTCTGTGCTACTTGACGAAAAACTGAACAGCATGGACATAGTAAATGGCTATCTCCATTTTGAGACCATGACAGACCACAGTTATGATTTTTGTTGTGTTCTTTGTGGTTATCACCCGCCAGTCATGATTTGGGATACCTTCAGAAAAGCACGCTTTCGTTTTGCTGGTTTGTAAAACTTTCATTGCACAAATTGCAATGAATTTGATATTGGGTATTGTTATGATGTTGGCAGGCAGTTGGGAATGCAGGCCACCACCATTGGGCTCAACTGATTTGAATAAAACTTGGAATATTGTTACATATTAAAGAAGAAAAATCCCATCGATTTTCATAAAATTCCACCTACGGTCAAGGTCACAACAGCAGAAAAATGTTAGAAATTTTTTGAAAAAGCTGGTATCTGGACCATAACTGAAAAAGCTTTCAGCTTATTTGCATGATTGGTTTGGGTAAAATTATGTCTTAAATCAGATCATTACGACATTAAAATACTGCAACTCATGTTTTGCATCCTGTGCATACTGATTTATGTTTTAATATCTTGCTTTCCACAGTTTCAATTCATATAAGTAAAAAAAACAATAGAATATGCAACATAACCATGGTAACAAGTATCTTATCGTACTTAACCTTATCATTGAATTGTCTTATTAACATTTTCCAATTTTCCATTCTTTTTCTAATTCTTTGAAAAAAACCTTTTTCTATTATTTTTCAGTATCAGAAATGAAGGTACCAGAATGTCAAAATGAACAGCAAACAGTGGATGCAGATATGTTTTGGAACAAAGTAGAGAAAAGTATTCTTTGTCGAGGACTAAATGAAGGTTAGAATGTCAACCAATTGATATGATGGATAAAAATAAAAGGGAAATGAATAGGATGGAATACCTGCATACATTGTTTATTTATTAGGAATGGCAAAGTTTACTTGGTTAACCAAGTACTTGTTGGAAGATTAGTAACCGGTTAGCGATAACCCAATTCCAGTAATCGTTAATTTTTTTGTCTCGCCTGCGACGAAAGTCGCTGGAGGCGAGACATATGTATGGGAATCCGGCGGCGGCGGCGGCGTCGTAAACACTTGACATCTTGCTTCATATCTTTGTAAGCCCAAGCCCTAGGTCCATCAAATTTGGTCCAGAGGTAGCTTATGATGAGTACTTGCCAGTCAGTCACCTGTCACCTGACCTTGACCTCAATTTCACGGTCCAGCGACTACGTTAAAGTTTTTGGGTTACGACAGTTCCTCTGTAACTACGCATGGTAGGATGACAATATTTGGTGTATAGGTTGCTGATGACTAGTACATGACTGTCTGGTAGGTGTCACCTGACCTTGACCTCAATTTCACGGTCCAGCGACTACGTTAAAGTTTTTGGGTTACGACAGTTCCTCTGTAACTACGCATGGTAGGATGACAATATTTGGTGTATAGGTTGCTGATGACTAGTACATGACTGTCTGGTAGGTGTCACCTGACCTTGACCTCAATTTCACGGTCCAGCGACTACGTTAAAGTTTTTGGGTTACGACAGTTCCTCTGTAACTACGCATGGTAGGATGACAATATTTGGTGTATAGGTTGCTGATGACTAGTACATGACTGTCTGGTAGGTGTCACCTGACCTTGACCTCAATTTCACGGTCCAGCGACTACGTTAAAGTTTTTGGGTTATGACAGTTCCTCTGTAACTACACATGGTAGGATGACAATATTTGGTGTATAGGTTGCTGATGACTAGTACATGACTGTCTGGTAGGTGTCACCTGACCTTGACCTCAATTTCACGGTCCTCGTTAGTGCAGCCTGTATAGGTAGAGTACATGATATATACCACCGGCCTCTCCGTTAGTGTGACCTAGTGTGCCCTGTATAGGTAGACTACATGATATATACCACCGGCCTCCCCGTTAGTGCAGCCTGTATATGTAGAGTACATGATATATACCACCGGCCTCCTCGTTAGTGCAGCCTGTATAGGTAGAGTACATGATATATACCACCGGACTCCTCGTTAGTGTGCCCTGTATAGGTAGAGTACATGATATATACCACCGGCCTCCTCGTTAGTGCAGCCTGTATAGGTAGAGTACATGATATATACCACCGGACTCCTCGTTAGTGTGCCCTGTATAGGTAGACTACATGAAATATACCACCGGCCTCCCCGTTAGTGCACCCTGTATATGTAGAGTACATGATATATACCACCGGCCTCCTCGTTAGTGCAGCCTGTATAGGTAGATTACATGATATATACCACTGGACTCCTCGTTAGTGTGACCTGTATAGGTAGAGTACATGATATATACCACCGGCCTCTCCGTTAGTGTGACCTGTATAGGTAGAGTACATGATATATACCACCGGCCTCCTCGTTAGTGCAGCCTGTATAGGTAGAGTACATGATATATACCACCGGCCTCCTCGTTAGTGTGACATGTATAGGTAGAGTACGTGATATATACCACCGGCCTCCTCGTTAGTGCAGCCTGTATAGGTAGAGTACATGATATATACCACCGGACTCCTCGTTAGTGTGCCCTGTATATGTAGACTACATGATATATACCACCGGCCTCCCCGTTAGTGCACCCTGTATATGTAGAGTACATGATATATACCACCGGCCTCCTCGTTAGTGCAGTCTGTATAGGTAGAGTACATGATATATACCACCGGCCTCCTCGTTAGTGTGACATGTATAGGTAGAGTACATGATATATACCACCGGCCTCCTCGTTAGTGCAGCCTGTATAGGTAGAGTACATGATATATACCACCGGCCTCTCCGTTAGTGTGACCTAGTGTGCCCTGTATAGGTAGACTACATGATATATACCACCGGCCTCCCCGTTAGTGCACCCTGTATATGTAGAGTACATGATATATACCACCGGCCTCCTCGTTAGTGCAGCCTGTATAGGTAGAGTACATGATATATACCACCGGACTCCTCGTTAGTGTGCCCTGTATAGGTAGACTACATGATATATACCACCGGCCTCCCCGTTAGTGCAGCCTGTATATGTAGAGTACATGATATATACCACCGGCCTCCTCGTTAGTGCAGCCTGTATAGGTAGAGTACATGATATATACCACCGGACTCCTCGTTAGTGTGCCCTGTATAGGTAGAGTACATGATATATACCACCGGCCTCCTCGTTAGTGCAGCCTGTATAGGTAGAGTACATGATATATACCACCGGACTCCTCGTTAGGGTGCCCTGTATAGGTAGACTACATGATATATACCACCGGCCTCCCCGTTAGTGCACCCTGTATATGTAGACTACATGATATATACCACCGGCCTCCCCGTTAGTGCACCCTGTATATGTAGAGTACATGATATATACCACCGGCCTCCTCGTTAGTGCAGCCTGTATAGGTAGATTACATGATATATACCACCGGACTCCTCGTTAGTGTGACCTGTATAGGTAGAGTACATGATATATACCACCGGCCTCCTCGTTAGTGTGCCCTGTATAGGTAGAGTACATGATATATACCACCGGCCTCTCCGTTAGTGTGACCTGTATAGGTAGAGTACATGTTATATACCACTGGCCTCCTCGTTAGTGTGACCTGTATAGGTAGAGTACATGATATATACCACCGGCCTCCCCGTTAGTGCAGCCTGTATATGTAGAGTACATGATATATACCACCGGCCTCCTCGTTAGTGCAGCCTGTATAGGTAGAGTACATGATATATACCACCGGACTCCTCGTTAGTGTGCCCTGTATATGTAGACTACATGATATATACCACTGGCCTCCCCGTTAGTGCACCCTGTATATGTAGAGTACATGATATATACCACCGGCCTCCTCGTTAGTGCAGCCTGTATAGGTAGAGTACATGATATATACCACCGGCCTCCTCGTTAGTGTGACATGTATAGGTATAGTACATGATATATACCACCGGCCTCCTCGTTAGTGCAGCCTGTATAGGTAGAGTACATGATATATACCACCGGCCTCTCCGTTAGTGTGACCTAGTGTGCCCTGTATAGGTAGACTACATGATATATACCACCGGCCTCCCCGTTAGTGCAGCCTGTATATGTAGAGTACATGATATATACCACCGGCCTCCTCGTTAGTGCAGCCTGTATAGGTAGAGTACATGATATATACCACCGGACTCCTCGTTAGTGTGCCCTGTATAGGTAGAGTACATGATATATACCACCGGCCTCCTCGTTAGTGCAGCCTGTATAGGTAGAGTACATGATATATACCACCGGACTCCTCGTTAGTGTGCCCTGTATAGGTAGACTACATGATATATACCACCGGCCTCCCCGTTAGTGCACCCTGTATATGTAGACTACATGATATATACCACCGGTCTCCCCGTTAGTGCACCCTGTATATGTAGAGTACATGATATATACCACCGGCCTCCTCGTTAGTGCAGCCTGTATAGGTAGATTACATGATATATACCACCGGACTCCTCGTTAGTGTGACCTGTATAGGTAGAGTACATGATATATACCACCGGCCTCCTCGTTAGTGTGCCCTGTATAGGTAGAGTACATGATATATACCACCGGCCTCTCCGTTAGTGTGACCTGTATAGGTAGAGTACATGTTATATACCACTGGCCTCCTCGTTAGTGTGACCTGTATAGGTAGAGTACATGATATATACCACCGGCCTCCCCGTTAGTGCACCCTGTATATGTAGACTACATGATATATACCACCGGCCTCCCCGTTAGTGCACCCTGTATATGTAGAGTACATGATATATACCACCGGCCTCCTCGTTAGTGCAGCCTGTATAGGTAGAGTACGTGATATATACCACCGGCCTCCTCGTTAGTGTGACCTGTATAGGTAGAGTACATGATATATACCACCGGCCTCCTCGTTAGTGCACCATTTATCGGTAGATACACGATATATATACTACCGACCTGGCCTCCTGGTTAATGCATCACACATGGCCGTTATCGGAACCGTGGTAATATTTATTCGGAGACAACAGTAAAAGCTTGTAATGCTATCATAACCTCCTTTCCACGAAACAGACAAAATCTAATTGAAACTAATTATAACGAACAAACAATTTTTAAGTGTTTTTGTGACGACACTGAGTCATCCGCGGTGACAATAAAGATTTAATTATATACCTGAACTGATGATATTATATATATACTTCTATTTTTTTGGAATTAGAAATGCTCCCTCTGGAATTAGAAATGCTCCCTCTAAAAATTCCCCCCCCCCCCCAAAAAAAAAAAAATCACTTCAGCTTTCCGACTAATATTTTTATTGAAACTTGATATGAATTACCTCCTGTTGCTGAATACATCAATCGTTTTCTTGGAACGTTCCGAATTTTAGAGTAAGGAAGCCAAGAAATATTGGTTGCATTTATTTGTAGGGAAAAAGTTCGGGAAATTTTCCCGCCAAAATTTTCTAGATAGAACAATTTCTTAATGTTGATATTTTATATAAAGTAGACTAAAATTAAAGGATTGACCAAAAATTAGGAAAATCAAAGATACCATGTTCGGATCACATTTTGCATGATATTTACCGAGACTGGTACTTATAATATTTTTTTATCAACAATGACTGTTTTGTTTTTACTTTATTCAAAATTATGTACATTGTATAAATAATTAATACATTCTTTTTAATAACGACGAGTTCGGGTCTAAACCATTAATTTAACTTCCGGCATCAGCGTTCGCTTCCGGCACTCGCGATACTGGCCCACTCGTTAGTGTAGCTGCTAGACCCCTCTCCAAACTGCAGAAAGCCCTTACTGTATAATCAGCATGCAAAGGACCACCCAAGTATTTATAACGAAGCATTATTAGCAGACCAAAACTTAAAGAAGTAGATTAAGTATACAAAAAGTATATTAACTACCGACCTGTTTAAAGTCGCTTTTAATAAAGGACTATTTTTAAAATTCAAAAGTAAATAAATATTTCAATACATCGTCTGCATTTAGTAACTTGTAACAAAAAGTGTTAGACAATAAACTTGTTGTATTTACAAATAGTTTTAGGTTGTCAAGCATTTGACTTCTTTATTTCATGATTTAACATCAAAGGGGAGTTCTGGGACACCTTCAGATACAATCGTACAGACAAGGGCGACAACTACAGATGCAATCATATAGACCATACATCAATGTTATGACAATAATCATATGTAGTCATGTTTTAATGCACATCGCAAATGCAAACTCATGCATATTTTCATCGGAAAAACGTATTAAATTCGAGAATTTCTTTTCTATTTAAGAATAAATTTAAATAAATTTTTTACCATTTAAGGGCGGACAGACGAAAACTAAACATTAAACACGTCATATTAAATTGTTGTACTATGACATCATTGATATATTTATGTGGCAAATTTGAGCGGTTGAAAATTCAGAGGCGGATCAAAGGGCCACCCCCCCCCCCCCCTAATCTGAAATAATTTAATGTACATGGAATTTTAGGTCACATGTCGGTTTGGTGACCACTTCCTTCTTTTTAGAGCCTTAAACATGTATGTGACAGTTCTTAGCGGCATTGTTAATAAAACCAAACTTGTGGCCTAAATCTCGTTTCACAAAGGAATAGATGTAGTACCGAAATTGACACAAAGATGTTCTCACATCAAATAATTTTATTATTGTATATTAATACTGACTACATATAAGTAGCATAAGTAGTCATTAAATATCAGTAATGATCAGATCACATTTTCTCTCATACATGAATCTGAGTCGTTGCATATGCATGTACACTTGCGTCCCTGTCATTAGTGTCGTAGTCTAGGTAACAACTGTAAATGTTTTACTTCTTGGACCTATATCTAGAAAAAGACCTTATTGGTACCGGTTTTCCATCAACCTGGGTCATGTGGATGTTTTATTCTTTGGACCTCTGCTAACTGTTATACATAAATAGACATTGGTACCGGTTTTCCTACAATCTGGGTCATGTGGATGTTTTATTCTTTGGACCTCTGCTGTTATATATAAATAGACCTTATTGGTACCGGTTTTCCTACAATCTGGATCATGTGGATGTTTTATTCTTTG
The DNA here is from genome assembly GCA_944474755.1 of Limnoperna fortunei. Classification (NCBI taxonomy): domain Eukaryota; kingdom Metazoa; phylum Mollusca; class Bivalvia; order Mytilida; family Modiolidae; genus Limnoperna; species Limnoperna fortunei. The sequence continues at coordinate 2,540,786 of OX104118.1, read as the reverse complement.
GACCTCTGCTCTGTTATATATAAATAGACCTTATTGGTACGGGTTATATTAAAATCTGGGTCATGTGGATGTTTTATTCTGGACCTTGGCTAACTGTTATATATAAATAATAGAGGACCTTATTGGTACGGGTTATCCAATAATCTGTGTCATGTGCTATTGTCTGTTTACTTTTGTATAAATGTCTTGGAAACGCTTAGTTATCTGACCTTTTTATTTTCCAGCTTTTGGTTTTTCTTCACTGTATATATATGTTTATTGATTGTTGTCCTTGTGTTTGTATTACGTGCCAGGTCAAAAACATAGTGCATATGAACAGGAGATACACTAATATCGAAATGTACAAAATACAGCGACTTTAATTGCAACTTACGAATAAATTAAACTGTCTGAATACTAGTAATACGTTAAACCCTTTTTCATTGGTCACTCCTTATATGGCTTTCGGTGACAACGTACTGTATAGAGCCATAATCAATGCTATTATCACTCATGATACTCGCGTATGTTGCAACCATAAAATAAGACAAGCAGGACCCGACCGTACATAAATCTACACCTATTGTAAGACAAGCAGGACCTGCCGCACATAAATCTACACCTATCGTAATAATTGTCATGTCAGTCTAGCAGATTTTAGAAGTAAACATGTTTTCATGTCGAAGGGTAGATCTAAATCAATTACTAAAAGTACAAGTATAGGCGTACATCCATGGCCCAGGGGTAACCAATCCTTTGCTGTGGATATTCTTACATATTTACTATTTATTTGTTTAACTTTATAATAGTGTTTAACTGACCGACCCTGGAAGGAGCGAAAGAATTTCCAATTACGTACAAAAACGTCACCTCACCTTTTTTCATAAGTCTCAATGGATGACAAGGTATTCTTCTACAGGACGATTATTTATCATTCTGTCCTTTTTATGACATTCAAATTTTATACACCTTGATTTAATATCATGAAAAGAAATACATTTTTATACCTAATTTGATGCGCTTCATTTCTGCAATTAGATGAAAATTTTCTTTATGGCCATTACCCTGATTTATCATAGTTATGATTAAAATGTGGTTGTTTGATTCTTTTGAAACATGCTAATTTATAAATCATGTATATAGTATTTGATGTACATTTTACTCAATTAAATAATACAATCAAGCATTTTATTTTCACGGTTTTCAAATGATCAATTCTTCTTTACATAAGACTTAGTCGTTGTTTGATTTTGATACGAGTGTGTTGACCTCTAAGACAGCGTTCAATGTTACCGGGTATTTGTCCGTTTCAGAAAAAGTTTATGGCGGTGTATCGATCTATGACCAGTCCTGTAAATTTTTAGTTTTCTCTGAAGGTGACAAAAATATTAAATTATAAAACGATTAAACTACCTGTACAATATCGTTTTATATCTTATGGAGGATCATGAACATTCGTCTTATCTTACAAATTCTAGCAGGTATGGTGCTGTTTCGCGCGTGAGATAGATTGTGACTTCTGAAAAAAAAGCAGTATGGAAACATTGTTTTTTGTCTTACAATAAAATAACAGCGAATCTGTCTTTGAAATTAAATAAAATATAATAAAATTAACAAAATAAAAAAAAAATAAATTCAAGTTTATAATGAAACTGAATAACTGATGATAATCCATCATTTTGTATTATAAGTAACAATTGTTTGTGTAAATACTCGACTACAACTTTTATAAGATGCTAACACGCTATTTAGTAATTAAAGATGTTAATATACCATTTTAATAAAAGAAGCTATTCCACCATTTTTATATAAATGGTGATCCACCATTTTTGTATAAAGTGTAAGCCGCCATTTTTGTATAAGCTGCTGCAGATTATGATCCCCCACTTTGTATAAGATGATAATTCACCATTTTTGTATAGGTGTAGGACCACCAAATACCGGGAACCAGTCCAGAGGTTGTACGTAAAAGTAGTACTATTCAACAGACAGGTTCACTCTTGCCTGATATAGAATTTAAACCGCACATGATACCAGAATAAATTTGGTATTTTTGGAAAGCTGAATATTCAAGGAAACTTGAGGATTAAGTTTTATTGGTTGTAAATGAACATAAAAATGTTGAGAGTCAATTAGGGACATGCACTATTTTTGGACTTAAATAGAATGTGAAAGTAGATTTTTATCCGGGCCACTTGGACTTCAGGTTGAGCGTTCGTTCTTATATGCAATGAAACATATTGTGAAATTTTGAATGTTCACCCAGTGCATTATTATATGGGACAGAAGTGTCACTTAATTTGAAATAAATGTAAACTTTCTAGGATAAGTCAAAATTATCAAATTTTAATATAGCCGAAGAGTAAAAAAACAATGGTGGTCCTACACCTATAGATACTGATCCACCAATTTTGTATAAAATTCTAAGCCACCATTTTTGTATATAAGATAATGATCCAGTAGCTATTGTCGTTCGCATAGCAAACATTAGATTTATGTTGAGTAAGTGCCTTTTAAGCAGCCTAATGGTGTTGGGCACCAATATTTGCCCAAAGAAACTGTCTTACATTAAAAAACAATTAGTTTTTTCGTCCCAAATGGATGGGCCTCGTGTTATAGTGTGATGTACCTGAACTCAGCATAGAAATTGTTGTCATTATTACAATAATATGAAAACTTTAATTTGATCACATTCTTGTTTCCGATTTTATTTACTGAAATATTTGAGAAATTTATGTCACGGATATACGTGGGTCATCAAACTTGTATCAGCGATGTGAACGAGTTGTAGATGTCAGTTTCCTCTTAAATAAAGTATGCATTTATTGAATTATAATATTCAACAAACAGTGTTAGCATAAGATTGTCAAAATATTTTAATATGACGGTCGAAATATTATTTTAAATCCTATTGATTAAATAAATAGCTTTTCACTCAAAACCAACGGATTTGTATAACACTAAAGGTATATTAAATCCAAATGATATTTATATAAGTAGTAAATTTGTCAAAACTATTGTGCCTGTCTTCTTACTACCCCCTTCTAACAACACAATTGAAGATATCCGATTACGAAACAAATGAAAAATATGATACCATTTATCAAAAACATAGTGATACTTAGTGGGAGGAGCTTATTTATGATTGACAGACAAGACTGCTACCTTGATTTTTAAACACCAACTTACTATTTTACTATGTGAAACATTCATTCGTTTACTATAAGTGCTGAGAAATAAATATATACTTAACGATGGTTTTTTGTAGTCGGATATATACATATATACTATTCTGGAGGAACACTGTAAGAAATTCTTGGAGATAATTTTTTTACAATTTCGAATACTTGTAAATAAGCAGTTTTGACATATATTTTAGTTTAGCATATAAAATTTTCGTGCGACAGAATTTCTTTCCGAAATGGATTTTTATATTTTTTCGAGATTATTATTTGTTGTGATTTTAACAATTGAAAGTGTACAGTGTTTAAGTATATGTGAAAGAACTCCTATCCATACAACTGCTTTGAAAAAACCAGGGGATAACGGATTTTCTATACGGATTTTAGATCTTCCTAAAAATCAGAAGTATGTCCCCGGCGAGACTTACACAGGTAGGGTTACTTGTTTAATGTTGAATTACAATCAATTGTCTTAGTTTTCCTGACACAAATGATGTATTAGTACAATTTAGTTAACTTGGAAAACATTTTTCAGCTTGCATGCGTGTGATATTACTTGGGAAATAACTAACCCGGCCATACACGTCATCCACCCCCCCCCCCCCTTCCAAATTATGTACAGAAGACATTAAAAGTAATTGTAGCAAATGCATTCAATAAAAACTGTCGAACAGTTTTTACAATAGTTTTGACGTTTTGTAATAGAAACATCAGTAGCTATAATATAATGTCAAACTAGAGAATTGATTCATAGGATTAAGGACCGCGACAATAGAGTAAAGGTGCAGTTTCTCTCAAATACCGATTTTAAACCACAAACTTTACATATATAACGAGTTTTACAGGTAAAGATTTCGTATGCAAGTTATAATATATTAGACAGGGTTACGAACTACTCTGTACATGTTGTCACAATGTAGGAATTCATTAAATAGTACAGTGTATAAAAAGTTATAGCACTTATATACTACTTAAGTTTAATCATTTAACTGTCTGTGGTTTCTGGTTGTTTTTATTATTGGTTTTATACTTAGTTATCACAGTTTTGATGTTTCCGTACAATTCAGATTTACAAAAACTACATTGTGAATCATCGTAAATTTGTCTTCGTTGATCTTGATTTTTTCTTTTCGATTGTTCTTAGTCAGATGATCTTGAACTTTCTCGCGATCGTTCTTTGAATGATAAATACAAATATGACTAATTTGACAATTTATTCTGATTTCCTATAGAAAAAGAACAAAAATGTAATTATATACAACGTGCGTGGCATTTTTTAAAATTATAAATCAAAACAATATACAGATAACAACAAGTTTAAGTCGCAGTTGGTATATATATTATTATCTATCATTTATTGTTTTGACACACATTTTGCTATTTACCTTCCCAGTTAATAAACTTATCTGTACAAATTTATCATTTTAAGATATATTTTGCTTACAAGTAGGCATTTAAGTAGCTAGAACGACACGATCTTTCATCGAAAGCGGCTAATTAGTGTTCAAGAGCAGTTACTGTTATCAAAATCAAAATGACCTTGCTAATAAAATGTAATTTTCTATTGATAAAAATGCAGCTTTAGGTTACATATACTGGTGATAAGAAAACCACGTTAGATAAATGTTTCCTGCAACCTAACTCTTATTTACTGCAATATTTTACATGTTTACGGATCTATCATAAATAATCATATTAATTATGCAAATTGTACTCGATAAGAGTCAATTTACAAAAAAGAGCAAAAAGGTATATTTATGGCCAAAGTTTAATGGCAGCACCCACACGAATGCTTTCTTTTATTGAATTTTAATAGTATTATTGAAGAGTAGAGATAGGAACATTGAAAGATAGGTTTTAATGACTTATGTACAGAGAGAATCTTTATGATAGTTTTTATAAGGTTATAGATACGAAGTAATTTATACACAAGATGGAATCTTTGATGTAATCAAAGCGTTAAATAGATAATAAAAACTGTAGATGGTTGTTTCTTGATGGCTTTTTGGAGATTTATTATAATTGAAACTCAAGGGAGAGCAGAGTCTACCATGATTATCCTAAAGAAAAGAAGTATAAATTCTCATTCATTTAATTATTGCTCAGATGTTTCACGGCCATCTATAAACTTGAAGGTGATTTTTTATAAACACAATATTTTGCGATTTCGGATAAAATCTTAAGTTTCGTCCTGCGAAAATGCGTCATTTATTAAACTATATATATGTGTTAAAATTTCAGGCACATATACAAACATTAAAGAAGTTCGCGGTTTAATGTATGCACGGGATCATAAATCACAGTTCTCAGACAATAACTGCATAACTTAAGGACAAGAATCCTATTAAACGTATCATTAACAAATTACATGACTTGCATCTCCGTAATCTTTGTATTTATCAATTGAAACTGTAGATATTCAGTCAGAACTCGATCTTAAAACGTATCTAATTGTAAAGAAAATATAGACAAAATTATCAAAGCTTGGAAGACTTCGACGGTATTTAGCTATATCGGTAGTCCTACCATGATCGTTAGGACTACAGATATAGCTAAATACCGCCGAAGTCTTCCAAGCTTTGATAATTTTGTCTATATTTTCTTTACGAATGTCTGATTACCAGTTCATGTAACATGAACTGGTAATCACATTTTTGTGTTATCATTGACATCCTCAACGTATACGAACAACTATATTTGGAACATATTTCTTTCATTGTGTTTTCTGTATAAAATCGGACCAACGACTTATCGACCTTGTCTATTCACATCTCCTGTTGTAAGATTATATCCGTATACTAATATGCATAAGTCACCGCTCTTGCTAGTGTGACGACGTTAATTGATTCAGAAATAGCCTGTATTTGAATAATTTTAATGTATTAACTGGCAAAAGGCGTCAAAGTTATAAACAGTTTGATAAATATTTTACATTAGGTAATATGTCAGTGATTTTTGCGCTATGGCTGGAATTAATGATTTGAAGAAATACTCCCAAGGCTATTACGTACAGATCAATATAGATTTGTGTAACGATGACAATATGAAAAATAGAAAGTTGTTTTTCTGTCATGTATTTTTTGATGTCACTCTAGTGATGAATTTGAATTTTTAGATTATAAGGCTGACATTTTATGGTTTGCGAGTCTGAAGACAAATTTTTTTAACAACCTAAATTGGCTTATTGAATTTTATAGTCTCATAATAATTAAAAAACCTTTACGTACTCAGTTGGTACACCACAAAACAATTCACAAAGTTCCTTAGAAACTTTTTAGTGTCCTATATATAGTTGAGTACACATTGACCCGGACTGGCGTCGAAAATATTCTCTTAAAAAAGGTATGTACGTGGGATTAAAACAAAATCAAATAGTATAAGAGGGCAATTAAATTAGGATAAGACATCTTAATGCTGTTAAAAAACACACGTAGCGTTTGTATAAGGTAAGTATTATATAAATTCAATTGTCTTACATAAATAGAGCAACTTATACAAATCGGTGTATAAAAAGCTTAGTCGCCAAAATATTCCAACAATGGTCCGGTTTGTAAAGCGTCTTACAGTAGCTTAGACACTGTTCTGTTGGCTTTCTGTTTATTGGTCGTTATCGTGATCTAATTCTTACCTAGGTGTTTGTAAAAAATAAACATCGACTTCTGATGAGTTGGGCTGTTAGTTGTATGTTATATAATTTCGAGATCTATGAGGACTTCAATTTTTGGCCGGAAAAAGTCCCTTAACTCTTATTATTGGAAACATTCACAAATCAATATTGTACCTTTTTTCATAATAGTGTTTCAATCAGCTTTTGCTGTGCACATGTAAAGGTTCGTATTGCTCAACCCGCAGAAATGCCCAGTGCGCCTCAAGCTCGCTTATTGGGGGCGTCATCAGGTTGTAAAACGGAAAGCCTGGTCGCAGAAGATAGGTAACGCGTATCGTTAGAAACCCTAAAAAAATATAATACACATTGTAGCTGCTACAAAACTTAGATGTGATAAAAGAATCTCCATGTTATCCTTAGATGTAGCAAAGGAACCTCTAAGTAACCCTTAGATATGACACAAGAACCTCAACGTCTGTTCATTCATTTTTCTTAATCAGTACTATATTTTTGATACAAGGGAGAATTGAAGTGAATAATGACATATTGATTTCGTTCTCTTCTTTAGCTGATTACTTAATAGAAATAGATGAAATTTTATTGTTTTTATTGTAATATATTGATTAAAGCCCAAAATAATAAATGTAAACTTCTGTCTCAGATAGTGTAAAGTTTTACCGGAGGAGATAATAAAACTCCTGTTTACCCTAAAAAGGGTGTTTTATATCGATTTATTTCTGCGATAAAAGAACATGTTTTGTAAACAAGTTTTTCGCGTATGAATTTAAATTGAATTTCGCAAGTAAATATGATTGGTATTATTGCGACATGTAGAGAATGATATAGAGGAATAATGTCAAATTCCTGTCAAAGTTACGAGATTATTTATATGTATTATTATTGGAAACTATAATATAGGAGCATAAAAAGGTAATAAATGTCCGATTTATTGATAAAAAGACTTTTGTAGTTGAACATGAGTTATTTTCCTTGTTTTGTTGTAAATACTAAATAACGAGTTATTGTCCTTGTTTTGTTGTGAATCATGAGTTGCGGTCCTTGTTTTGTTGTTGTTGATGAATAATTGTCCTTGATTGTCGTTGGTGAGTAATTGTCCTTAATTCTTAATTCGTTGATGAGTTATTGTCCCGTTTTTCTTGTCGGTCATAAGTTATTGCCCCTCTTTTGTTGTGTCTAATGAGTTCTTGTTTTGTTGGGGATCGTAAGTTACTGTCCTTATTTGTTATTGGCCTAAATTTGTTGCTGTTGATGAGTTATTGCCCTGGTTTTGTTGTCAGTCATACGTTATTGCCCTTGATGAGTAATTATCCTTTTGATCCTGTAAAAAAGCAGAATACTTAAACAATTAAGTGATTGTGACGTCATGATGAAGCTGGGCTATTGATGTATTCACACATTCTAGACATTATTAAATAAAATTCTGAAATATTAGCCTCCATTTCTGTGTTATATTGAAATTCCTATACAACTTGATAAAGTCTTCCCTTCTGAGATATTAATAAGTAAGAATGTTAACATCTAATGGCCGGTAGCGATAAAAGTCAGGTCGGCATTCATTTTACAAAGAAATAGTGACAATGAAATTGATTAGAACGACAACAGCTCACATTATCCCCGCGTGTGACAAATATCGTCCGCTCTGTGTTGGCCTTACACCCTTATGATAAACGACCGAATATTTTCTAATCCTTGTGTTTGATTATGTAGGTTGTTATATTTGGGATAACTCAGCGCGCAAACTGTGAGGGACCGACCATTTAACTTGCTGGGGAGGGGGGGGGCTTGGTTTTTTCCTAAAAAAAATATTTTGAAAATGATTTTTGATGAAAAAAATATTTTGGAAGCAGAGTGTAAGAAAAAAATATTCTGAAGAAGGATTTCTGCTATATAAATTAATGCTAATAATGAAAAAAAAAATATTCTGTCGCGACGCCTTCAAAAAATAAATATTGTTTTCGCGCACTGCGCGGAAAAAAATTTTCTGACCAAAACAAAAAACCAAGCCCCCCCCCTTAAGTTAAATGTCTGTATACGGTTACGTTAATATGAAGAACGGCAATCAAAATAGTGTAGTACAATGTAGACGTTTTAGATCGACTTGCATGTTTTAGTATATATCAACAACAATAATACTATACATACCACAAATATGTAATGACAAGACATTTTAAAGTGGTTATGTAAATTTTCTGTAACTTTGATCGTGATATAAAACCTTTTAGATTTACCCAGATCATACTATAATTTACCGTTTTGTAGTAATTTTTAACACACGTAGCGCTTTGAAGTTCAGTAGTAAAGATCTTCTCAACGTCATTAACAGAAATCATCTCACATCTTTACAAAATGACTTGCAAAAATGATACGCCTTTATTTTTTTCATTACTTACAAAAGTGCCTTTTTGTATTTCAAAATTCTTAAAATATTTAAGTTGAGACGGCGTGAATATTTTCCAATCATTCTATAAAATCTTTTCAAATTTGACTTTTTTTACTTTGCAGTTAGCGTGTTAACAAGGGTGGTACTATTTAAGGGTGTAAAACTTGCGAGATGTTTGTTTAGTTAGTTAGTCTATAAGTGTGAAAGAAATGGGATACCCTGCAGAGGCTATAGTCCCCGGCATACAAAGTCTCACAGCTTGATAAAATATATTGATGGTACTTTATCTAACGACTTTCAATCTTAGTTTAAAATTTGAAAATAAACCTTTTGTAAATAAAATATATATCAATCATTATATTTAAAATACAGCTACCGTCTTAAGATTGTTTTATCTAAGGGTTTCAGAACGGCGGGATACTAGACAACACAATTTCATATGACAGGAATGGGAAACAACTTATATAATTTTTCTTTCCAACACAAAAAGTGAAAAGTGACACAAGTAAACAATATTTACCAAGTCAGAGCTTAAATTTTAAAATTACGTTTGAGCTATCGAGGTATTCAAGAAATGTTAATAGTGATATATAGTCGAGGTTTAACATCTTTTACAGAAAGGTCATGGGTTGTCGGTCATATATACTACTGAAATTAAACAATCATAGCTAGGCTTATGAGGTTTTTCTTTAACCAAAGAATCCCGAGGCCGAAGGCCGAAGTCGATATTCAATCTTATATCGAACTGATACAAAACAGTAAACTTACCTTTTTTTATTACAAGTAATCCTAACATGATGAAAAGTAAGAGTAAAAATGAGTTAATATCGATTTTGTTGCGAAAGTCAGTGCGAGTCAATATCGTTTCCAATAACATAAAACGAAATTGAAAGTGAAATATAAGGTAAATATAAACAAAAAAGAAAATATAATGTTAATCAAATAAAGACTAAACTGGTACAATTACAAATACTACTGGACTGGAGATATTACAACAGTTAATACAAGAATATCTCACACATAGGTCTACGCTTTCTCACAAGATGCGAATGGGATCATTTGGTTCAGGGGTTTTGTTCTTGTTTGAGTCTGGATAGGAATTTACAATATTTTAATGCATTTTTTATGGTAATTTAATGTTTGGTGATAATAAATTTATAAACATAAAATTCAATTCCAAGATATCTAAAATTACTAAATATATCGTATATTTTATCTGATTTTACCACGGACTTTACACCATAGACATACATGATAACGTGGGCGAATTTAATTTATTCATCTCTTAGACGTTCGCTTCCGTATAATATAGTTTTCAGTAATATCAGTTCTGCTTACGATGCTGTTGCATCATATCGATATCGAGTTTCATCTGTGATGGTTCATCGACTCTTCTTCTGAAAAATGTTCTAAAGCGAAACTGTTTAATGCAAATATAGAAATAATGATACATTCATTGACGACATAATTATATACAAATTTACACTGGGTTTTATTTGACCAAGCTTCATGTCTGCGAGATAGATTTTCGGTGTAAAAATTGTCACCCAAAGATGAAATCCAATCCATAGAATCGGTCGTCGACATCTAAATGTGCAAAGGCATCCTTCTCTGTTACTCATTATAAAATTCTTATTTATTTTATGTCTTCAACAAAACAGATAAAAACACAAAATTACTTGCCAATTTAAACACAAAATTGAGATAATTTTCTTCACATGTAACTCATCTTAAGATATTTGTTTTCAGAATCCCATAATATGTAATGTTTATTTTCAAAGCTGTTAGAAATCATTAGAGGATTGTTAATAAACAAAACGGAATCGAACTATATCTTAAACTGTATTGAAACCTTTGATGTCAATTTTATACCATATTTATTTTGCTCTGAAATCGATTTGTCGTGATAAGCAATTCAAACTGTACAGCGAATCTCTTAAATTGCATCTGCAAAATAGATTTATTTTACTGCCCAAATGTTACGTAATTATAATTTGATCATTATTCATATAAAATAATTATGAGATGGTAAGAACTCCAAGCACCTGTTCTGATTAAATCGCGATTCTGGTCTTTGATATGGTTTCACGTAGTTATTAACTTTCACATCTTTCATAATATCATATTTATTAAACACAATGTTTCTTATTTATGTTCATCAATTTCTCATTATTTATCTATTTACTGATTGATCTTCAAATGTTTCATAATAAATGTTTCTGTTTTGTTTGTTTGTTTGAATGGTGTTTAACGCCACTTTCAGCAATTTTTCAGCTATATCATGCCGTCCAGTTTTTATTGGGGGAGGAAGCCGGAGTACCCGGAGAAAACCCCCGACCTGCGGTAGGAAAACTGGCAATCCTTGTCAATTAAGATTGGAGTCGAGTACACCCTGCCTGCAGTGAGAATCGAACCCGCAATCTCAGTGTTGACAGACCACGTGATCAATAGTAGACGAACTACCTTGACCACTCGGCCATCGAGGCCCCTAAATGTTTCTGAAAGAAATAATATACTACATTAATGACAAAGGCAGTTTATTATCGATTGTTCAATTTCATAATATAATAAAATACACAACTTTAAATAATAAAACCCACATATTATAAAATCCACATTGTATTCAGTTAGCTTTAGAAAACTAAACACATAAAGATGGCAAGTGTATTATTTTATCTTACGACCGACGTAATTAAAGTTGTTATATGTTTGTTGTATCCAAAAACCCTTTTCCAGTTTGTTTGTTTGAATGTTGTTTAACGCCATTTTCAGCAATTTTTCAGCTATATCATGGCGTCCAGTTTCTGTTGGGGGAGGAAGCCGGAGTACCCGGAGAAAACCCTCGACCTTCGGTAGGAAAACTGGGAATACTTGTCGATTAAAATTGGAGTCGAGTACACCCTGCCCGCTTTTGGGATATTCTGTTACTAGCATGTTGTACTCGCTGTGTCTCCAGTTCAGCGTGGGTTAGAATGCTGTCTGTATAAAAGATAGTCAAAAAGTCTGCATAATCCTATATCTTCGGTCGACGATGAACCATTTATAAATAGAAGAGGACGTAAATTTCAACAGAAATCAATAGTTACATTTAAACCTGTCATATTTGTGAGATTTTTTTTATCTGATTTAAATTTATACATTATATAGTAACACAAACATCTTCATTGCATACTTTTCTCTCATAAATGTCACAGATATTAATATTTGATGTTAAATCGTTTTTGTATTAAAACGTAAATTAGAATTTAAGTAATAAACTACAACTTCACGTTTCAAAAAGAATTTTTTTCAACAGGCATTAGTCTTATTCCTTTGACACGTGGTGCATTATACAGTTATTCGAGGATATTACCCAATGTGATTTAATCATGGGTTGACTGGTGGCGCCAAAAGTTTTATTTGTACCTCTGATCTAACTCCTGTTTTTATTAATATATCCGATGATTTAGAGAAAAGACGGCGATAATTGTTCAATTTATTATGAAAAGAAAAATTACCTCTTTCTACTATTACTCTAAATAACAGCCTTTTAATCTTGAATAATGAGCACTCCCTAATGGTTTATGGCAGCTGCATGTTGCATTTTAGGAATCCATGTTATCATGCAGAACATTTAGAAAACTGCATGACGGGATACCTTGATTTTCATTATTTTGAGGTACAAATTATTACATCTCAATAGACCGATTGCGTCATACAGGTACTATGCGGCCACTCGTTTTCAGAAGGTATCTTTATCGTAAATCGTGCGAAGTGTGTGGCACTCTAAAAACACGTCACCCACATTGACATAAGCTCTATTCGCCACGGCCGAAAACGCTCAAGGCGAGCGAACTGTCACACAATTTGGTATGGCATATTTTTGCCTCTCCCTGAAAATCCCGCTTGGTGTTGGATTATGTAAAATGAATTTAACGCCACTTTCATCAATTTTAAATGATATAATGTACGTTTTACTTCTAGAGGACCCAAAATCTACATATAATTCAAGTTTTAAAAAAAAATCGAGTTTAAGAAAAATAAACGGCTCAATGCGTTGGTTTGGATTCTTGTATTGGTTTTGCTTCAAATAATTTGCAAGTCATAAAATAAGCTACATTTAAATTGAATTAATTTTTTTAATCTTTATGCTTAAGTGAAAAGAGAAGTATAAAATAACACGGTACTTTTACACTGGGACTAGTATAACTTGATTTATAGGTTCCTGTTTTACATTTTAAACTCTACCCTTTCGTCTCCATTTTATTTGAAGATATCTTTTATAAGTCACAACTCGTGTGAAGAAAAATCTTTCATTTATCATGCCGAATTATTTTTTTTCAAATAACAACAGCTGGAGTTTTTATTTCAAAAAGGATCCCTTTTGTAATTGTAGTTTTGTGTGTGACAAATATGGACTAAAGGGTGACTCCCCATCAAGACCTAATGAACTGAAATGTGTGTCAAATATGGTAAAAATTCTCGCGGAATCTGTGCCGAATTTGTTTAAATATTACATGTATGAGAATTTGCACTTCCGCATCCAAGTCAAATGCACTATGATGTGTTGAAAGGAATTCTCCTTCCTTGCAGTCCGTGTAAAAGTTATAGTGATGACATTGTAGTCGATCTTTTTATACAATTAGAAATTTATTAAAATTAGACTACAAAATCGCGTAATGAGATTCGGAGCCAATTATTCCCTCACAAACATTTATCATCTTTTTATATAATTAGAAATTTATTAAAATTAGACTACAAAATCGCGTAATGAGATCCGGAGCCAATTATTCCACCACAAACATTTATGTCATTAGTGACTCTGTAAAGTGGAGAGCAACCGAATTGTTTAATAACTAGTTTCAATAAACAGCAATACTATTACAGCTATCGCATGAAAAATTATTCTTAGTTAAACACTGATCCCAGTACGGATGTGTGCGACTTAGGTTGTCCCCCCCCCCCCCCAACGTCATTGTTCTAATAGTAACGTAACTCTACACCACCGTTTGAATCTCTGTTTAGCCGAAACAAAATAAGCTATAAGTGATTAACCCATTAAAAACTTAAAAAATAAGCAAATATTGTCCTGTCATAACGGATGGTCAGTAAACTTGTCAGAGTGTGTAATTGACAACAAAATGGCAAAATAAATCTAGGGGTCAGCAGGTCGTATCTTTTGAAAAGACCACCTCTGGTGTAAATAATTCGGACAAATTGTCGACACATAAGAAGTCTTGATCTATAGAAAACATGTTATAAGATATTATAATGAACGCGTTAAAATTTTTTGGCGTATATATAACAAAAATAAGTTTTGTTCATTATTTCATCTCATTTAACACAGTATAAAGTTTCTAGTTCTAATTGACGTACAAATATTTGTATTATTTCTTTTGTTCTATTTCATGTGAAAACTAAATTGTAAACAAGAAAACAATTACCACTAAGGTGTATAACCGTTTGAAACAACCGGAAAATCTGGGTTTGTTGGTGTTTGCTCGCAGTGACGTCAAATCTCCAAATAAATCACGCTGGAATATTTATTTATTTATTTATTTATTTATTTATTTATTTATTTATTTATTTATTTATTTATTTATTTATTTATTTATTTATTTATTTATTTATTTATTTATTTATTTATTTATTTATTTATTTATTTATTTATTTATTTATTTATTTATTTATTTATTTATTTATTTATTATTATTTGTACTTTTTGTTTTTTGTTTTTGTTGTTTTTATTTGTTTGTTTTTTTTGTGTGTGTGTTTTGTTTAGTGTTTTTTTTTGGTTTGTTGTTTTCACAGAACGACATGTTGACTTCTTGTTTGATTAAGGAGTGCTTCCTTTGTTACTAGTTTTTAATTTTACAAATACTGATTTGATTTACAATCAAACTGAAATATACACCGAGTTGTATATTTGTATAGAAGTGAACAACATGTTATGAAGTCTTGAAAACTTTGCTTAATTAAATTGTCCATCTTATGTTTTAAATGATAAAAGTGCCCTTTGTAAAATAAATCAAGAGGAACATAAATTTAAGTTTGAAGAGCAACATTCTGTAACTCAGCATGGTAGAGGCTCGCATAACATTTTACAGCACAAATAAGCATTAAACACGCACATTTAACGACGTAATAAAAACGTAAACATTAACAGATTTAAATGGTGCACTTTACCGAGATCAGGTCATAAAAGTCTCTGGTTAGTTAAGTCACCATTACTACATGTTAACAATCTTATCATTTTAATTGAAAACTTTTCAGATAAATATAGATTTAATGCGACAGGTGAGCCAAAACTTTCAAACGTTAATTTCTTTAAAAGGTATTATTAGGGATGCGTAATAAGTGAGAAGAACGCCCCCTTTCGTCAGCGGAAGCCGGTCTAATTTCCCTTTATACTTCTATTGTAAGCGGTCATGGGTTCTATTTCAAACGTCTATATCTGTGATAATTTGATTGATATTCTGTTTCATTTTGATACTAAAATATTCATGAGGATTAAATATGACACGTATACTTGACAAAGACGTCTTTTTGTAATAAATCCTTTTTAGCAACGAATTATAATGGTTTATTAACGTGTTTCGTCCATAATACAGCTGCAATACTAATTACAACTATTATTGTAGTAATAATAATTGTTTCCAAATATTGTATTATTATTTGATGTTTTTGCTGTATGTCAATAATTTTTTATCGACTTCTGGGGGTTCTTTCCAGCTTGCGCGACAATTTTTATTATCCCCACCTTTGATAACCTTTTAAATAACAATAAAGACAATTTTAATGTTTCCCAAAATGTGTTTATTTATTCAAGTCTCATATTAGTTTACGAAATCAAAAGTTTTGATTTATAAGTTTTTACTGACTAATTATGTATTTTGCATCTTATTAAGAAATAAAACATGTCACAAAATGTATTATTACCCTTGATGGATATGTTCGAAGTAGGAAAAATTATTTTCAAATATTTCATTTTAAGGGTTTTTTCTATAAGGTTTTGATATTTGAACCATTTAGTACACATTTTACGCGTTTAATGGATATAACCCACATTGTATTGACTTCTTTTTTTATGTTAATGAAGTACGTTAGAGTTCATAAATGCTAATGAACATTAAATGAAACTTGAAAAATATGAGTATAATATCATAAAAACGATAGGAAATATTAGACGTACAAAATTATATTATACTTTTTATATTTGTTAGAATCGCATCAACGGCACTTTCGAACACCCGATCTCCTGACGAAAAATAAACATGTAGTTAGTGTAAAAAAAACTTTAAAAAGACAAAGATTTATTCTCTGTTCTTGTCTCAATGTAAAATCATCTAGTATATAAAAATGAACAAAAGAGCAACCTTTTAGTTTCATAGAGATCATTAATTGAGAAAAACATATTTTATTTTACTTTATTTTATTTACTTTCGTACAAATGACAGTTAATATTTCACCTGTTACAAGAAATTGGTGTAGTGGTTCATGCAGCAGTCATCAAATTTAAATAGCAAACGAATTTTATTGATTTAGAAGTTCTCCTTTGAGATAATAACAGAGACAGGGTTGAAATAAATCAAGTAAATATATACATAAAGTAAGTAAACTAAACAATATAAATTAAAATAAAAAGATCGTGAAAAACCGATAAATGTGATCATCCCAGAGGAAGAGAAGTTAAAAGATAGACTCGACTAAAATATAACTACCACTCAAATAAACCGTTCTCTACAGTAGAGTAGGAAATTTTACTGTTGGGAATTATATTTTACGTGCTGAAAAGTAAATGCTGTACAAAAAAAGATGATTGGTCCCAGTTCAAATTCAGTATATATAATATTTTTTTAAATTTAAGTAAGAAATTTAATCTGCGGTTCCGTCCTAACGTTTGTGCAGTAGAATTTTCAAATGAGACTCAATTAAGCTACTGGTCTCTATTTGCCAGACCAGTCCTTCTCTTCGGTCGAAGAATACGGGATTCTATTTATTCAGAGTTCATATTAATAGACAATATGAATTCAAGGCTTTGTTTATTTACAACAGCATGTATTACCCAATAATACACGAATACGTGTCATCATTGACAAGGACGAATCAAAACATAGTGGCGATTAACTTGAGGATATATACAAAATATTTCACCGTTTATAATATAACCAAGAGATATGATCAGGATTATATTATCATACACTGATCTATACATGATAAACGTCTTAAAGTGCAAATTGTAAATCTTCAAAGGAATAAATATGAAAGCCGGTAAACAAACAACAAACGTTGGACGACATACGGGTCCGTAGAACCAGAAATAACAGAGATGCGTAGACTATTAGAACTATTCTTAATACTTTACCGTTACGTTCAAACAAAAGTTATTTTATTCTGTTTCTAAATCAATAATGTAGCATCAACTTTAGATAAGCAAAAAAATAAGCATAAAAATATACAAAATATAAATTTAAAAAAAAGTAATTATACACATTATGACATTATACCTTTATTTATGATGTGGGTACTGTTATTTTTATCGCTATAACGCAGAAATATATGCTGGATGAATCAAATTATCATAAATACTGAGTAACAGAGCTGCTATCTCGTGTAATTACATGAATAAAATGAAAATTACGCAAAGTGATGTTACGGAAACGTTCACCCTTCCGGAAAACATGGTTTTGAAAAAGTTCGCGTTTTAAACAAAATGTTGTGAGTTTTTCTTCTCTTTGTTATTGTCCGTAGTTTGGAGTAGTTCTTGTTAATCCGTCTGGTCTTACCAAACGTCCAAAATTTTACACGATATTTTAGGTTTGTCTCATCATAAAACACAACTCAACAGGACGTTATTGTCAAAATCTTGAGAAAACTGAAATCCTTATTGATGACTTGGATCAATAATCTTACATGTTGATTGACATAGACTGGTTTTATATACCTTATCAGTACAAATCACCTTTACTTTTACCCATCCTAAATATGAAGTAAAAGACAGAAAACTCCTTTTGATGAAATTTTAAATTCCACATTGACCACTTGATATCCAAGTTAAAACATCTTGATGCGGAGACATGCTAAATTAAATATTTATCCCGTGTCAGTTTTGTTTGTGCAGGGTTTTATTACTGTATGCTTACCTATATCAGTGCAGCCCTAAGTAAAAGCATGTAATGTCAAGGAAATTCAATACTTCATAATAAGTTACTGTTACATTCAATTCTTTGTCCAGAAAATAGCTGTTCAAAATATATGCATAAGCAAACGTCTGGTTTTTGTTGACTTTTTTCTATACACGTATGTACGTATGCAAGGCTAGGAATTACAAAGTGTTTTTTTTTTTTAAACACACAAAAAAATTGAATAATGCCCCTCCCCCATATTTTAATTTAAAAAATATAATAAAACGAAACCCCACCCCTGCCGAGATTACACCTACCTGGATGTGACGTGTATTTTTCGTGGCTTGTTACACCGTTACTGATTGTATAGGAAATTACCGTAGCATTTTAACGACCGGTTAGACACCCATAAAATTAATTAATTGACTTTCTTTTTTATTGTTTTTGTTTGTTTGTTTTTAGGGTTTTTTTTGCACGTTATCCACAGGTGTTAGGCCGAAATTCTACAACACATGTCATATACCGATCCGTAGAAACATAAGACCTGACATAGTCACTGTCACGCAAGTATTCAGGGGCTGTCAGTTGAAAAGACATGCTTGTGTATCTCGTTGATGAAGGCAGTTCATAAACCCTCGTTTTACAAAATTTGATGAATACAAGTAGTGGGAAATTTATTATATTTGCTTATTTTAACAGTTAAAATTATTAAAAGTCAAATATGTTACTGTATATTTAATGCGTACTATCGTTTACATCAAGAACAGTAAACAAACAAATCCTATTTTAAGTCACACTTCAATATGTAGCCCAAATAAGTTTAGTATGCTAGCCTGACACTCAAATTTTAATGACGTCTCAAATATGTAATGTTATTTCCATGAGTTGGGTAAAAACATCCGACTATTTACTTATTCAGTATGAAATCTACACTACAATTTGACAACATAAATGACAGTCTAACATTGAAATCAACACGACGTTTACATAAGAATGTCGCCTCAGTCTACCCAACATGGAGATGCAAAAATTAAACAGTAGAATCTTGGACATCCTGTGGCGATTTAGATAAATAGAAGATTTTAATGAACTTGTACCATCACTTTTTGTCACTTGCACAGTATGCAGCAAGTTGATGTTAAGACCAACAGTGCGATGCTTTAGTTAATATTCAGAATGCAATCCTTCCTTTATTCAAACTTTGTATTAAAAATGTCTTTCTTTTGTTAAATTGTGAGCATCAGTCAACCTTTAATTATACATGTTGTACCCTTGTATGCATTTTATAATAAAAACATGAGAAATATTAAAAAAACTAATATTTACAATTTGAAGCTATTTGACACTAATCTATCCCAACAAAAAGAATGCGTAACAGGCTAGAAGGAATCGCCCAGCTGTTTATAGTTTCACCCCGTACAAAGGAACCAAATTGAGTCAGGATCGAACAGTGTGATTTATAATTTATAAGCAAATTACTCAATAGTTCAGTAAATGAAGTTTATATTAAACATCGACCTTGTTACAACACCCAAAAATTGTTTAATAAATATAAAATTGGTCTTAAATATTCGATACCTATGTTGTTTGTTTGTTTGTTTAAATGTGATTTTATGACACGTTCGGTAATTATTTCAGCTATATCATGAAATCAATTTTTTTGGAAAAAGAAGCAGGAGTTACCAGGGTGAACCCCCGCTCATGAGCAGGAAAACAGAAATCGCAACCCCAAATGCCGAACGCATCTTGCCCGGTCACAACCCCAAAAGCCGAACGCATCTTGCCCGAAGTCACAACCCAAGAGTTGATACGCTCGTGTTTGATATCGGATTGCGAACTACAACCTAAACCACTCGGCCACCGAGGCCACACTTTGCTATCTGAACCGAGGCCATTCTTTGTAAGAGTTCTCAACTTTAGCTGAAATGTTTTCCCAGAATGCCAGTTAGGAGGCTTAAGAGCTGTCTCAGGTGGCGGAGAGGGGTCCCTCTGATTATGGATTGTCAGGTCATAATATAGAAAGCATGGCCGTGGACCATAGTGGGCGATGTGTTTTGGAGAGTGCTCTACTTTTTGCACGCTCAAGACCTGATTGTAGATGTCAATTCATGAATTGATTATTTTTTGTTACATTGTGAAATGCTGTTAGTTAGACGTTACGCGGACATTGAATCAACCAAGCTTTCCATATTCCTTATTAGACCGTAGGTCTGTTTTTCTATTTTCTTGCTAGACATTACACACGTCTTTCGAATATGAAGATGCACGTCTGGTGAACCTTCATGCATACTATGATATAATGTACATCTGCTTAACCGATTTGATGGTCGTCTGATGAACCGATTTGATGGTAGTCTGCTGAACCTGCATGCATACTATGACATGACTTACGTCTGCTTATTCTTCCGTAAATGACCGATTTCTGTTGCAGATGAGCTCACGCGCACACATCTGTACTTGCTGCGTCATCCAATTAAAACGCCAGAAACAAGAAAGTTGTTATGGAAGCATAACAACGTTCTTGTTTCACGTTCATGTTTCCGGCGTTCTGATTGGACGTCACAGACAATGGAGCCTAAAACAACGGAGAGCATATAGGATATAGTGATGTGAAAGTTGTTGGTTTAAGGAAGAAATAGGTACTTTCATGCGCTTTTGGGAAAGCCCGTGTGATCTTTCACTCGTGCACTGATAGAAATTTGTATGTCTTTTGGCTCGTTCCGCTGCATTTTACTCGCAAAAAGAAATAAATTTCTATTACTTGTGAAAGATTAATCGGTCTTTCCCAAAAGCGTAAGAACCTATTAATCTGTATGCATACTATATGATATGATATACGTTTGGTGAACCTTTATGCATAATATAATATACTACACTATACGTCTGCTGAATCTTTATGCATACTATGATATGATGTACGTCTGCTGAATCTTTATGCATACTATGATATGATGTACGTCTGCTGAATCTTTATGCATACTATGTGATATGATATACGTTTGGTGAACCTTTATGCATAATATAATATACTACACTATACGTCTGCTGAATCTTTATGCATACTATGATATGATGTACGTCTGCTGAATCTTTATGCATACTATGATATGATGTACGTCTGCTGAATCTTTATGCATACTATGATATGATGTACGTCTGCTGAATCTTTATGCATACTATGTGATATGATATACGTTTGGTGAACCTTTATGCATAATATAATATACTACACTATACGTCTGCTGAATCTTTATGCATAATATGATATGATGTACGTCTGCTGAATCTTTATGCATACTATGATATGATGTACGTCTGCTGAATCTTTATGCATACTATGATATGATGTACGTCTGCTGAATCTTTATGCATACTATATGATATGATGTACGTCTGCTGAATCTTTATGCATACTATGATATGATGTACGTCTGCTGAATCTTTATGCATACTATGTGATATGATATACGTTTGGTGAACCTTTATGCATAATATAATATACTACACTATACGTCTGCTGAATCTTTATGCATACTATGATATGATGTACGTCTGCTGAATCTTTATGCATACTATATGATATGATGTACGTCTGCTGAATCTTTATGCATACTATATGATATGATATACGTTTGGTGAACCTTTATGCATAATATAATATACTATACTATACGTCTGCTGAATCTTTATGCATACTATGATATGATGTACGTCTGCTGAATCTTTATGCATACTATGATATGATGTACGTCTGCTGAATCTTTATGCATACTATGATATGATGTACGTCTGCTGAATCTTTATGCATACTATATGATATGATGTACGTCTGCTGAATCTTTATGCATACTATGATATGATGCACGTCTGCTGAACCTGTATGCACATTATGTTATGATATACGTTTGGTGAACCTTTATGCATAATATGATAAACTATACGTCTGCTGAACCTGTATGCATACTATGATATGATAGACTGCGTCTTGTGAACCTTTATGCATATTATGATATAATATACGTCTGCTGAATCTTTATGCATACTATAATGATAAGTTAATAAACCGTTTAGTATATATAACGAGGAGAATAAAAACGTTTTATTCAACTGTAGGTCTTTGTGTCTAGTTTTCCTTACGTCTGCTGAATTTTATCATACAACGCGGCATAATAATTCAAATAGCCGTTTTAATGTGTTAAATATAATTCAAGTCATATTATTGACATTGTATTGCTCTCATCTGGTTCAAAGCATGTGTACAGTTTAAAGGTGCACGATATAAAACTGTTATAGAGTTGACAAAGTGCACCTTCATACATACAACACTGTGCCTCAATAGTTCAATCCACAATTATTTGTAAGTGCTTGTGTTAACAACGTATGGTTTCATATTGACTTTTGCACGGCCTTATTTGCAAGTAAATATTATATATCATCTAAATAAATATATTGATAATTATAAGGTTTTTTACAATCTTTGGGTACCGCACCCGCTATTCTTACCAATTTAAATTGGGAAAATTCAACATTTACAAATTAAACATAGTTATTCTGTTATTAACATTCCATTTAACTACGGTATAGTAAGTACATAAATGTTTTATGACGTCAGACTCTTTGGTATTTTATAATACTTTTTTGTTGCATAATAGTAAATGACTTTGGTGCCTTTACAAAATAATGTTCCATTTATCATGAGTAATCAGCCATTATTTCGTCTGAAGAAGTGGAGCAAATGGGCAGCAAGTACAGATACCAGCATAAAGAATGCCATGGATACAGAGGGGGAGATATGGTGTGGTTGTAAGGCGGAATGGTGGTTAAAAGTCCCAGTGTATTAAATTCCTGAAAAATGTTTATATCTGGCACTGTAATACAATCTACTGTAGACTAAACAGATCCATAGAATTGTGGATTTGTTGTAATTGCCATTGATGTCATCGATCAAATGCAGTTAGGTTAGCAGCAGTCTAGTTTCCGTCAGCGCTACTGGGATATATTCCACAACAGTCAACAAACAAATGCTGTTTGAGCAAATTTTTGAGGCGGCAATCTAGTTCCAGTCAGTTCTACTGGTTTACATTCTGCAACAACCGATTTTTAACAATATCTGACAGTCTTCATCCTCCCAAGTCAGGGGTTTGAGATTACGTTCGTTCTATGATGATTGAGCGAATGTGGATTCAGAACCACTGACTCATAAGGGTGACAGTCTGAAAAAAACTCTTTTCATTCACGCATTCTATAATTTTACTTTTTAATTATCTATGTTTGAAATAACTATAACAAATCTGAGTGTATTTGACATAGACGTTTGGTTTAGAAAATCAAATACTCATGAAAGAAGATATATTTTGCTATATCATACTTCATACACAAATATTAAGTTTTGATAATTAATACAAGTTGTTAAAATCTTTTCTGTACTTACTCCAGATACAGACAACGATATAGCACCATGATAGATCAACCCGATATATCGCACATTTCTCGATATAACACTCTATTGACCGGAAATTGCGTCCCCGAAATATATTGATAAGTATAACACATGCTGCCAGTAGTGGAGGATGTTACGTCAGAATATCACACTAATTTAATATATATCACCCGCGACTTCGTGTGATATTCTTGCATAACAGCCTCCACTACAGGCAATATGTGTATAATAACCGAATTGATATTTTGATTTAGCGAGAAAACGTACTACAAAATTAAAGGGACACTTCATTACATTAATACTAATGCATATGTAGTACATAAGATTTTTAAGTCTTATATGATGTCATATTGTATTGCTCCTAATTATGCTTTGTGTGTTCGCTCATCTCGTCACACTAATAACAGTCTGTCTCTACCCGAAATGATGGCATTAAATCAGAATTAACGCAAATCTTTTGCAGATTAACATTTTATTATTTAAAGGAATGCTAATTTAACTCGCAATTTTCGAAAAAATATTTAAGCTTATATAGTAATAAGATCCGATTATCTGATAATTCCTAAAATATTGGCACTTAAATAATAACACCGTAAAACAGAACGGTTGAGTCTTAGTGTCAAGTGGGTATGACGTTACTTTACATACATTATATGCTATACATTACTGGGACGTCGTTATCTCATGTATAGCTTTATTTTTATTGTTTTGATGTTTCAGTATCTTGGTACGGATTAATTTTTTAATGGTATTGTCAAAGTCAAGACATGTAAAAAAAATCATAAAACGCGTTACACCCTAACGTACTTGATCAAACTCTCTAAATAAGAATAAAAGTTGATATTTATAAAAAAAAAAAAAAAACAACTGATTTTAAGTGGACAAGTTGTCAATACATTACTTTCATGTTTATGAATTGCTCGCCACGATAATTACATGTTATTGGTATTTAGTTGTGCAACAATTGTACAGAAACTACAATGTACTGAAAACATGACGGGGTGTGGCACATGCTGCCAAACGCTTGTTACGACATTTTGAAAGGAACTTTGATGTATAGGAAAAAAATTACATTTGACAATGTAAATAATATATATAAATTTTAATTACATTTGTGTCACTTCGTTGCTCGGTGTTTGTAAGATACTAATAATGCATATTTCGTGGCTTGAAATTCCTAGACATTGGATCAAGATCGTTTAATGATTTTACTCGGAATTGTAAAAAATATTTTTGATAAAAACTTTAGCTAAGTGTTGTAACAATATCATAGAAAAATTTGATTCTGTTTGTAATTAGTATGTGGTTTTGAAGTTAAAAACAGAAAAAAAGAAAATATCACAAATATAAATAGCAGACGTGGTGACTTTTTTGCACTTAAGTTAACGATTCGCATGGCTTAACGTGGATTATAGTATGGTATATAATATATATTAAATTATAATCTGGTAATAATTAGTATTCGTTTGCTATTATGAATTATACATTGTGTCTCTTAACCGCACGGGAGTGGGTTGGTATACATGTATCTAAGAGTATACTTATGCACAAACACACACATATACACACACACACACAGAGAGAGAGAGAGAGAGAGAGAGAGAGAGAGAGAGAGCAGTGTGCACAAGACCATACAAATATACCCATTCCATTAAAAAAATTATATAAACGTTGTAGAGAACAAAGGTTTCAATGTATATACACATGTAACTAATTTGTAGATTCTGTAAAATTCTATTATTTTATTTCAAACTTCTTCAAACAAGTCAAACTTCGATTGAAAAACCTCCTGTTGATAAAAAGGTGGCAGAAATATCTAAAAAAAATCTTAGCAGATTAAAGGGATCTTTACTGCGGAGTAACGATATCTAAAATTTCTATGTTTTTCGTTTAGTGGGATTAGCACCGATTTGTTAGACGTTGGACCTCATAATAGTTCCTTTCATATCTCGAACAATGTACATTTTACACAGCTAAGTAAATATGTCTATAATGCGTTTTAATTTCACTGATTTTATAGTTAATTTTAAAGTTTTCATTTGATCGCGTCACGCTGCACCATGGCAAGTGTTTGTAAAACACGATGCAACATAGTCAGAGGAATTTTAATGGTTCGAAAAGTACACAAAATATCGCGAACTTTGAGCTGCAATTCTGTTTTTGTAATGGAATTAATAATCAGACCTGACGTGCTATAGATTTATAGAGTAAAAATAGAACATAGAAATGTGAAAACTTTAGGGTGATTGATTATTTCTTAATTAAACAACTTCCTGTTATCAAATTAACGATTCTGGGAGTATCAAGGTTGCCATAGTAACAAAACAGTCCCACCCTTCCTATAAAGTATACACGAGGCCAATATAATATACAATATATTTTTTTTTATTTTTATTTTTTATTTTTTTTTAATATTATTTATTTTTGACTCGTTTGTTTACCAACATTTTCATATACTACATGCAAAAAACGAAATTCAAAAGAATGGAAAGATAGATAGATTCTGATCATACATAGGCTGATTTTTACTGCCGTTATAATCTGATGTTAGTTTGGTGATTTGTCGGATTTACCTCGCCAAAAAAAAAAAAAAAAACAGCGAGGGTACGATTATTCGTTCTAGATCATACAGTGACCAGTCAGTCAGGTCTAGTACAAGTTAAACTATATATACATACAAATCACAAAAGCCCAGACACAATGTTGTTTTATTATAACGGCTGAATATTAACAAAAATGACCGTTACATACATTGCATGAACATTTTTATAGCATGGTAAACATAGCATGCATCAATTTACACTGCTTCCAATCGTCACATCTCAGTGAGTAGCCTGCGTCCTGATGATGATTGGGGATTTTTTTACGTCCTACAGCGACAACTTAATGCCCTTGGTCGGACGGTAGACCTGCGCCCTGCAGAAAATGTTTCGTTATATACTACCATTTAGATTTTCCGTGGGATTTTTTACGCCCTTCCCCGACAACTTAATGCCCTTGGTCGGAGGGTAAACCTGCGCCCTGCAGAAAGAATTTCGTTATATACTGCCGTTTAGAGTTCCCCTGGGAGGGGATGTATAGCAAGACTTATCAATGTAATAGATTATGCTTCCAAAGGTATAACATTGGGACATCACATACAGAGGGTAAATATAATTCACCTCAAGTTTCTATGGACAAGACAAGTGCTATCAAAACATATCTTTCAATTAAAATAATTTACAAACCTATGTCAATACAATAAAGTAACTACAACGCTTTGTAGACGCCCCATATCATAGCGGGCTGAAGTACTGTCTATAGATCAACATTCATATAAAATATTCACCTCGTTTGTCCTTTGTGGTCTGTCTGTGCAAAGATTAAAACATTTCCTTATGTCTATTATATAACTGCTAGAATTATTGAATAGTTATCGTATAGACGTTTATTTGACATTTGTGGTTTTTAATTTAATTTGTAAAAATAGTCGTATTCTCACCAGTCTTGAAAAGCGAGTTGTTGGTAAACAGCCAGACTTCTTGGGAATCTTTTAATGCAATAATAAAATGTGAAAATTAACTGCAAAAACATATTAAAGTTTGGGACAGTCCGAGTTTCCTAAAGATAACCATCGGAACCTTACGAAACATACATCACTAGTTACTTTCAGCATTATTCAAATTTCAAGTGACAATATAATATATTCCAAAAAATGACAGAGTCTGAAAACAGCACTTTTACCGTTTTAAATTATTTAGTGACTGCTATAACGTTCAAACAACTTAGGTCGTATCGTTATATCATAAGCTTTATATCGGAAATAAAAATCTGATTTAATTTCTACCTCAAAGCAACGGATGCTCTTTAATGTACATTTGCGTTTTATCGAGCTTCTCTGACCAATAAATATTTATATAAAATTGCGTGTTTATGTTTCGTAAACTTTCCATTTCAAGTACATAGTGAAGCGTAGCTAAATTTTTAATTTTTCTTACTTAATTTATTGTGTATATTATCCGCTTAGGAATTTAATAAATTCTTTGAAGAACGATGTTTAACTTTAAAGATATAATCAATTTTAAAATGTCATTAAAAGTTAATAAACTCCATGCTCAGGGTTATGTTATGCTTAATATTCATAAAGAAAAGGGCAAAGATGTCTGGAATGAAACCAATGTTTTACCTTAATTTGCATAATGATATTGGTCATGTATGATCAGGCCTGGTCTTTATACTTCGTTTATAATGTAATACTAATCAACGAAAGAGTGACCAGGTAATGTCTACTCTAATATTTACCGTATACTAGTATTACATACGGCAGGAAATAAAAGATTCTCCAGGTCATGTCTACTCTAATATTAACCGTATATTACATACGGTAGGAAATAAAAGATTCTCCAGGTCATGTCTACTCTAATATTAACCGTATATTACATACGGTAGGAAATAAAAGATTCTCTGTTAATTTTGAAAGTCTCTTTTGCATTTCCAAAAATAAATACTTTTTCATTTCTCAGCGAAAACAACCAATTATTTGTTTTGTTATTTCATTAGTAATTCATTTCCATGCATTAATTATTAAATGCTGATTAATTTTAGTTAATACTCTTTTAGGAATAATTTTAGCATTTTTAATACATAAATAAATTAATACAATTCACACATAATGTAAACATGATCCATATAGTATTTCGTTATTACAACAAGCAGAATTTTCAGGTGACAATGCATTTTTAGCTACTTAGTTGGTCGTGACCTGTTCTGAAACGTATATGTTGGAACATCGTATATAAACATTTAAATATGCAACTGTGACAACTCAAATTCTACTTTCTCTGAATTATTTTTTAATAAAATTGGCCTTGTATTTTTCTACCATTAAATACAAGAGAACCGACTATTTATTCTAATTCCTTATTTTCTGGCGGTTTATTTAGTTGTATTTCATCTCTTTGTTCCACCATAGGTGTCGTCTTTCTGTGGCAGAAACAAGGTGTCGATTCTTTTCCCGTAAATATTCTTGCAAGAATGAATGGTGTAATGTAGCAAATGTTATTTAGTACTTTTTAAATTATTTGCACCGTTACATTTTAAGCCAAATGTTCATTGTTCCCCATTGTCGTTGCTAACCCCGGGGCCCTGATTCGGAAGTTGACTTATTCTTTACACATTAACGTTATTAAATTGTTGAATTGTCTGTTTAAATTTGATGCGTTCATGCAACGATGTAATCTGTGTTTTATTCATAAAAGTTGATGAGAAAATGTAACGGCAACAGACTCTCAGCGGTTAATGACAAGTATATCTACGGAGAGATAACGTGTTATGATGAGAAAATTGATTCTTTGATATGCAATACACAGCGTCTTAAGTTGTGTATTTGATTGGCATCAACAAATCTATTAAATATGCGGAACGGAATGGGAAAAAATAATTTCATAAACATATGCTGGTCAGAAGTTTTCCAATTTGTTATTTTACCTTTTCAGATTTGTAATTAACTGGTTGCTAGGTGTTCATTATTTGGCGAACAAATGCTTTCAGCGATTGCATTATATTACTTTTTCTGGTATTACTATGGAAGACCTTTGCCGAGGACTCGACAAAGTCCTTGTATTCTCGTTCTGATTAATAGAAATATTCTTTTTAAACAAACAAACAAAAAACCAATCTGATGTAAGGAATCGAATATATATATTTTTTAAAGAGGTGATATTCCCACATTTTTCTCCCAATACTTGTCTATATTTTGAAAACGAAATCATGTTGACCGAAATAAATATTCCAAATCTATAGAGAAAAAATGTTGGTCCTTAATAATTCATTTTAAAATAAAAAGACAGTGCATTTTATCTCCAATATATTTTTTATTATAATTTCTTTGTTTTTCAGTAAAAGTAAATGGAAGTTATGAAGATCAAATGTTGATGGGTCTTATGTTGGTTGTCGTGCCAAAGGGAGCAGCAACTGAGAAAATAACGTTAGGAGACCCAAAGGTAGGTCAAAGGTCGTGCCAAAGGGAGCAGCAACTGAGAAAATAACGTTAGGCGACCCAAAGGTAGGTCAAAGGTCGTGCCAAAGGGAGCAGCAACTGAGAAAATAACGTTAGGAGACCCAAAGGTAGGTTCGCTGTAATTTGGAGACACAAACGCTCCCTGCAATATACCTGGTAACAGTTTGAGATGCGGGGGTGATAACGGGTTGTAAAACAGAAAGGCTGAACGCGGCCTATGATGGGCAACATATTTGAAGAGTGTCTCGCTCTGCACAATAAAACTCATTTTTAGATTTCGAATTACAGCCAATACAAGAGGTTAAACTCTCCATCCTCAACCAATACTCCATACTATTTTCTGGTGCAAGTCAATATTGTGTTCCCCTTGATCCATCCCCAACCAATACTCCATACTATTTTCTGGTGCTAGTCAATATTGTGTTCCCCTTGATCCATCCGTTTTCTATGTTGATTTATATTTTTAAAAGGTTTTCCCGTCCTTAACATAGCTGAAAAATTGCTAGCTTGACCATAGCGAATTCATTTAATCAACCCTATATCCCCCTCCACCCCGTACCACACGCACATCTCTTTCCTATATCCGACACCTAGGGACGCACTGCGCAGCTCTGTGTAATGGGGCACTAGAAATTCTCCCAGTTCCGTCCTAGGAAAAAAATGAAACTGTTTTTCAGTTATCCCTAACTTAAAGGGATAGCGTTTTATTTCGGGTTGCATGATGTGTTATGTATGCCATTATGATTGTAAATGAACCTTGTTACCACTATACTGCCGGGTAAGTTTAGGGACAATATGAAAATTGTTTTCCGTTTTGGAAATTAAGAAAGATATATGTACATTTGTTATTCTTAATTATCCCCATCAACACGTAAGGATAGAAATATAATTATTGTGACAATCGGAATGTCACTCAGTGTTCTCTACACATTACGTGGAAACCTGATTACACAACGAAAACAATCTCCGAGTTGTTTATGACAACAGAGTTACATCTTAGTAAACAAATTAATATAAGTTAACAATAATAACGGTCATGGTTGTCAATCGACAAGATTTACTGTACCCGGAAGCTGTAATACCGTATCTCACTCGACAGATTAAATGTACCCGGAAGCTGTTTGTTCCGCGTGTACAAAGAACGGAATCTACATCAGGACAAGAATAATACATTTGTTCATTCACAAACTGAAATTGAACTAGATTCCAACACTAAATGTATTTGATTTTTAATTAAAAAAATATTTACTTGTTTATTTCATTAAGGTTTTTAAATCATTACTTCTTATAAATATTTTTAGTTAAATCGTATTATTAATCGATAATCCAAAGTTGTCAGTTTGTCACCTTACTAGTCTAAATTTAACGTGAAAGGCGAATACAAAATACTAGTAAAAATAAATAACTACCACACAATGGCTAACACTATTACCTCGTAGGCTCGGGACGTATAGTTGTCAAAGAGTTATTAACACCCACTCATGGACAGTGCTCTCACCTCGTGTGGTCAGTGGGGTATCCTGGACAGTGCTCTCACCTCGTGTGGTCAGTGGGGTATCACGGTAAGTGCTTTCACCACGTGGGCTCAGGGCGTATCATAATCAATACATCTACCTCATGTTCCCAGGGAGTATAGTTTAAAAAAAAGACGAAAGAATGGTGTTTTTTTCTAAAAAAATAAGCCACTTTTATAAAATAATCAAAACAAAATATGTTAAACCTACTATTTACGCCATAGCATATTTTGTTTTCGAACACTTATGAAGCCGACTCTGTATGTAGGCGGTATATCATGTCAGATGGTAAGGATCAACAACAGAAACTCTATTATGTTCAAATATTACTTAAGTATTGAACTCGAACTATGTCCCGTTATTTTAAAACATATTACACACAATCGCTTAAACCTTTTTAATAGTCAGAACTGTCTTTTCAAATGCATATTTGAACCACATTTTACTTTCGCCGTGAAATTCTCTGAAATTAAATGGTTAGCGAAAACAAGATATTTAACTTACATTAGAAGTTGTTTTATTGGGCTCAAATGTTCGTGTTTGTTATGGTAAATCATGACCCAGTTATTCTTAGACAATGAACAATAATTGGAATACCAGTTAACAGAATTAAACTATACTTACAAGGGTCGGATGCACTTTATAAACTTTTCATCTATAATTAGCGCCAAAAAAATACATATTGAAGAATTCATTCGGGAACCCTCAAAGAAAATGCTTAAGTCAAACATTTGTTTTGAGGTTAATAAATTACTTAAACAGCTTTACATGTTTTAGAACTTTTCGATTAGAATGTTGATACAGTCACGTGACGACGTGAAAAATTCCCGGAGAAAATAAATTAAGGTTGACATATGTTTTACCCATAGAAAGTAGAAACAGGGGACATAACCCTTATTATAATAAAAAAGGCTTTGAAGTTATTAGGGGGTAATGAAGCTTGTAATTAGAAAAATGAAATGAGTTTTTCTGCTGTGTTGCTTTCTGTATTGGGATTCTATATATAATCATAAGTTGTTTTCTTATTGATGATGGAAGACAAAATGTAAATACAGTGAAACTTCTCTAAACCGGCCGCCACTGGGACAGAGAAAAATGGCCGGTTTACAGAGGTGGCCGGTTTAGTGAAATCTACCGTGATTTTCAGTTACCGCCCTATTGGGTACATAGTCGAGGTCCTTAATCAATTTTACTTTATTGTTACGTTATCACAGCATGTTTCATTTGAGAGAAGTTAAAAAAAATCATTTGCAATGCCGATGAAAAATGTTCACTTCTAACAAAAAAAACAATAGATCACTCGAGTTTGGTGATTCCGCTTGTACAGTAAACTATAGACCACTTTCAGTAACGTTATTTTCCGTATCTTCCAACTGAACATTACGCGTGGTCTTCGGTGTATTAAAAGACTTAACATTTTTAAATTTCATTGCAAATTTTACCTAAGTATCAAATAATGATTATAAAACTAGTATAATTGAAGAAAAATTACGTCCTGTTGTAAGAAATATTAAAAACGAAAGCAGGCACATGTTTCGATTTTTACAATAATCTCATTAATATTCATGAGCCGATTTACCGGATGTAAACACACGTAGGCCACATGCTTCGTTTATTTGCGTGGTGTTTAGCGTTGTTTTTCATTAAAATGAGTTCAAAGGCATACTGATAAAATTATATCTATTTATTTAAACCATAATTTAGTGCTAGTTTGTGTACACAACACTTTACACTAATTAAGGCCCCCACACAGGTGAACTTGTTGATGTACGACTTTAAATTACGTAATGATTTCCTGTATTTCGGTGATTGATGACAGGTAAGTTTTATATCTGGCCGGTAAAGTGGGGTGAAATTTACTTGGTTAATTAAAGCAAAACTTTAAAAAAGTGGCCGGTATCCGGTTTGTAGAGGTGGCCGGTTTTGTGAAGATAATATGCATTGACTTCAATGGGAAATGGCCGGGACTTTTTAAAACGGCCGGTTTGAAGGGGAAACCGGTTTTGTGAGGGTCCGGTTTAGAGAAGTTTCACTGTATATTAACATGTACGAAAGAGATAAATGGAACCAGTGTTCTTAGTTATTGGAATTAACACACAGACGTAAAGCTAACAGGGTTCCGAATGCTCGTCCCACAGGGGTTCCCAGTTTGGTCCCAGGTGGTGGATGTTAGAAATTCTCTCATTATTTTTTTTTTGTTGGGGGGGGGGGGGGTATAATATGGGGAGTGGGTAACATGTTCCTTATGCGTTATGCGTTCCTTATCCGTTTTGTTCGTTAACATGTTCTTGTCCTGAATTTATCTAAAATATTTCACTCGTTAGACTTTAAGCACACAATTCGCCAACCAATCAAATCAATCACATGGTTTATAGTAATAAGTTATATTCTTGTTTTTCACAAAGTAATAATATTAAAATTGTTTCGTCTGTTTAATATTAATCTACAGAACATGTTTCTTTTTTATTTAACAGTTTTGAATTTCTTCACGTCAACAGTCAGTAACGATTAAACACGCGTGCTCGTATTAATACCTATATACCTCTCTACAAATCCACGTAAATAACTTGACCTTGCTCAAACATTTCCTCTCTACAATGGCATGATTTCTATAGTAAGTATTGCGGCGCACAAGTAAGTGCGCTAATTAACAGCAATAAAATAACCATGTACATCACACGTGTTGGTATCGGAGTTGATGACATTGTTAATTATGGTAATATTACAGTTTTAGCCGTACTGGAACAAAAACAATGTCTACCCTTTATCGTTCCTATTAGGCATTAGTCAGTCCATCAACCTAACAAGAGTATAATCTAGCAGAAACAAAGAGGCTTTAATAACCACATGAAACAGCTTCGGTGGTTCATTATAAGTTATATATAAATATATAAGATTTTATTTCCTGCTTGTGTTTGTTTAATCAATCGTTACGTCATGTTTGCGTTTGACAATACGATGAATTTCTTTATATAAAAGCATGAATCAGAAGCAATTATTAATACATTCTTGTATTTTTGTAGATTTCGTGGGACGCCCATGTTAGGACGGACCCTGACTGTGACCATACTGTAATCACGCATCACTACCTCATGAGGAAGAAGGAAATAGAATTCCAGTGGGTTGCTCCAGAAAAGGGTTCCGGTTGCGTAGAATTCAGGTGAGTAATTTGGGCAGTTTTCCGTTCTCTAGACAAAGAGAAGATTACATGTACTATTTACAAATCGCTACTGGATAGAAGAGTCTGGTGTCAGTGATATAACCGAACACTTGTTACGGAATCACATTTCTTTCGTTTCAGTATCTGTAGAAGATAAATGAACAGATTCATATCATTAATACTTAAACCTACAATAAGATTAATTGGTATTAGCAAGATTTATATCAGCGTTTGACTTCAATTATACCTGTAATACAAAAGCATTTTAAATTTATTTAAAAATTATTCGTTGTTGAAATCGATTAGCATATTTAAACTAGGAACTGATACGGACGACTATCATAGGCAAGAAAAAAAAATTTTAAGTACAAAATGTAATCTAATATGATTTAGCCTGTTTTGTGATTTACTAAATTTTTTTTACTGAAAAGTAGCTATCATATAGTTTTTCTGTACAAACTATTACGAAAGCCGGTTTAAAATGTCTTAATGAATCCAAACATACGGGTTATTTAATTTACTAAATCATAACACGTTATAAAGGGCGTTATCGGTGCGAATAGTTTTTGGAATTATTTCATTACCCAATATGGCGGGTTTTAATATCGTATAAAAGCCCGGATAAATGTCCACAATAGCAGAAAGGAACCATTCAGAGAAGAGGTTATAGAAAATATTTTTGGTGCCGCCCGGTGTTTCCTCTCCAATTAATTTCGGTGAATTGGCGCTTGCAGAAATAGATAAATTTTAATACATGTTATACATTCAGTCGAACAGGCACTGAGATTTCTGCTGTTTTAGAAATCAACGAAATACGATTTTAAATTTCATGCTACGTTTTACATACAGTCACCATTTATCGCGAAAAGTGACGTCTATTGATGATTTCGTCACGGTTTTAACGAATGAAAAAAAGATATCTGTCGCGGATATGTAATTTAATGTAAAGTGTGAAATCCTGCAGCTTCAATCTGCATTTTGTTTAGTGTCAAGTTAATTATGTGGAGTGGGTTTACTCTAAAAGCATACTAATTATATACAGCATGATATTGCAATTTTGGACGTAAGCTTCTTATCACCGCGTAAAAACTGTCATACATGATTTAGAAAAAATTACTGGATTTTGTTCTACTCTTGTCATGTTTTAAAATATGTTAAGTGTTCAACGTCAGATTTGGTTTTAAGTTTTTCACCTGATAATTGACAGTAAAACCTTGTAAACCATTTATGTTTACGTTTTGGTCGACATTTATTTAAAACATGTGTAAAGTAACTCATTTTAAAATGTATACTTCCTGTTTTTGTGCTAAGCACGCGTCGATTTATTGATTGTTAACTTGTTCTCGTCCTGAATATAGATGACATAAATCAAACTCAATCTGCTATGCAGAAGAGAATTGTCTAGCTGAGGCGTACGGACTCAAATGTGAAAAGGCCAAAACAACTCTGCGTTTTTGTATAGCCGAAAGCAGGGTCTCGGCCACGTGCTCTCGGCGTGATAAAACTGACATATTGCTCTCTGGGTGGTAACCAGCATTACAATTTTATTAGCACTACTTGTGTATAACATGTGTATTTACAATTTAAATAAAAATCCTATGCAGCGCTCATGTATACTTGTCAAAAGTACAGAGGAGGAACCCATTGGTAGGACACGAACTGTACTGCAAAATATTTAATGCGGCTACACTTGCCAAGTACAGCGTGTTAATAAAGTCAAACCACGGAGCCAAATATTTAAAAAGCACCTGTTAAGAACGGCAGATAAATATACCTTGTCTAATACCTTGACAAGTTTATAAATTATAATTCAACCGTTAAAACGCTGCAATGCATCATTAGAAGGACATTTCACATTAGTTATTTCGCATAAGTGAAATATATATATGTTGCCGACTGTGATCTTTAACTTAAAAGCTTCGTATCAAGTTCTTCCCTTCTGGCCACCAACCTAGCCATCTTACTATCTGTCATTGTCCTCCAGGAAGAAAATAATCCTTATTTAAATACTTAAATAACTGTTTGTTATTAAATCTGGCTTAGTCGACGTAATATTTTGTTTAATAGAATTGACAAAAAGCAAAAAAATGTAATCGGACAATATTTCTATCTTTTACAGATAGCAATTAATCACTACTTAAATTGTACGTTACTTTTTTCGTTTTTAAGAAAATAAATGAAGTTTGAATAAATATAATTGTATATTTGGCAGTAACATGGGTGGTTTGCTAATTTGTAAAATGCAACATTTTTTTTACTTTTTGTACCATTTGCTTGTTTGTATATTTTTGGGTGACGTGTTACACAATGAATTAATTCGCTTTCGTATTTTATTGTATGTATATGTTAGATGCAATATCTTTTTTTGTAACTTAACACTTTACTAGCTTAGTGTTCGTATTCGTAAACAAAAAACATTTTCTTTGAAAACTTGGTGAAATTTGTGTTTGGCGTATTTCGTACATTTCACGTGCATGTGGAATAACTTTAATATGTGTATATATACACAAGAGTGTTTGTCCAATTTGTCCGACCCTTTACTGGTGATGGCTGTCAACAATTTTTGTGTAATTAAGATGCTGATAAATATTGTTATCAAAATATAGGGTGGATGATAAGTAAACAAGTTTACAGAAAAAAGATGTTGAAAAACAAAAAAGTATCGGGCCAATTCGTTTTTCCGCAGTTTTGCTTATGAAATGGCGAAAACGCAAAATGGCCGATTCCAGCTAACATATTAGTGTCAAAAAGTTAGCGACTATGTCAAGGGTACAGCATTTATATTAGTAATGATTTTTTTAATGAATAATTTCATTAAAATAACTTTGCGAAAGATAAATTTCAGACATATAAGCTAAGTAAATTGTGTTTTACTAGCTGTCAACCACGGTAATAACTGTAAAATTATGTAAAGACATTTGTATTCCTTAATAAACGTTACAAAATCATGCCTGTAAAACTTGCATATAATTTATGTTTGTAAATGAATTACTACTGTAGTAAACGTAAAAAATAATAACAATAAAATATTTTGACATTTGTCATGTTTCTACAGTTACATACAATAGTGCGATTTTTTTTCTTTATATACAATTTATAATATATAGCGTGTTTAAGGGCATAAATGGTTCACGACTGAAAATTCAAATAAATATTTAAATATCTGAGGTTGTAAACCATGAAAGATATTTAAAAGACTTTAAAGGCGTGACTTGTCATTGGCGAATCCAGCTTTTTATCCCCTTCCGCCCTTTCTTCGAGAAGTCTGACGTCTGTATCCAGTGAATCAATTACGCAAAACAGAGTGAAAAATGACATAACGATAACTTGTATTTTTGTTTTATCAAAACAACAAAATATTTACTATGAAAGTTATCTGTATTTTAACGTCGTTTTTACCTCGTTTTCGAATTATATACTTGACTTTTACCCATGTAAAAAGTGTAGCAGAAATTGTTTGTCCTCCCGGAGCACTTGGGCGGCGATATATTTGTATTCACTTTCGTTGCTAACGATGGATAAAGGAGAACATATTTTTAAGTACACTTAGTTACCATAAATGAACAGAATTTTGCTACAAGAATGTTAATCATTTAACTTGAGTGAAAAATAAAGATAGTGTATGAGGTTCGACTTCAAAATTGCTTTTGTGATATCAAAGTTTCATGTAATAATAACTTTTTTTAGTATTCTATTTACGGAAGTTAATAATAGAGGGAGACCATTTTTATCCTGATACTAAGTCTTTCGTTGATAGCTCTATCGACAAGCGTAGCTTTGAAAAATCGGAAACCAGAAAAAAGGCTATTTTGCGTAGACAATTCCGGAGTATGCCGATATTTGTAAGATTCAATAAATAAATATTTTGTCAATAATTTAATTGAACCACGTGAATAGTTGTTAATTCAAGTATATTTATGATTTAATATATGACAAAAGATTGCATGTGCACAAATTTAGAAATTGGCAATTGAAACTAGCCACAACAGCAGGGCTTAGCTTTACATAGAAACTTATGGGGAATAAAATCAAGTGTCTTGTTTTTAGAAATCACTTTGACAAACGCGTGCAGAATGTAGAATAAATCGGCGGCGAACTGATGCTTTGCATCAAAAGTTTTCTTGTCTATATTGGTATACACATTTTTTTATATTATGGCTTATTATCTTCCCTCTTTGGTATTTAAGGTTTACTCTTAAATCAAAAATCAAACGTTTAGTTTAACGGAAAAATACAGATTTTATAACATTTGGAACTTTTTGAAGGTTTTATCGAATTCCCATCAGATTATACACGATTTGGAACTGTCCAACTGTTATTATCAGAGTCCTAGCAGATTATATA
The DNA here is from genome assembly GCA_944474755.1 of Limnoperna fortunei. NCBI lineage: Eukaryota > Metazoa > Mollusca > Bivalvia > Mytilida > Modiolidae > Limnoperna > Limnoperna fortunei. The sequence goes on along the minus strand of OX104118.1, from coordinate 2,502,057 downwards.
ACATTTGGAACTCTCTGAAGATATTTTATCCGAGTCCCAACAGATTATATAACACTTGGAGCTCTCTGTAGATTTTCGTCAGAGTCTCAGATTATATAACATTTGGAACTTTCTGATAGTTTCTATCAGTCCGAGCAGATTCTATAATATTTAGAACTTTTCAATAGTTTTATCAGTTCGAGCAAATTCTATAACATTTGGAACTCTCTGAAGGTTTTTAATTTAACACAGTCCAGCAGATTATATGACATTTGGAACTCTCCAAAGGTTTTTATTAGAGTTCCAGCAAATTTTAAAACATATGAAACTCTCTGAAAGTTGGTCAATAGAATGTTTGTTTTATGAGGTCCGTTGGTACATATTTTCACATTTGATTCTTCCCTGTTACTACCCCTTTCCCCATCCCCCCAAACCAGCAATTAGTCATTTGATGTCATGATATGTAGCTTAAACGTAAATATAGAATCATGGATTGAAAAGCTTGTTATTCGTTTGAGTTATTTAAAAAAAGATAACACCATCACAAGCTCTGCATAATTTGGCTTTCAACGCAGAAAACGTCGGTCTGCGGGACTTCAGTTTATTTCATTTGATGTTCTAGAGTGATATAATAGATATCATAGCAACGTAATTAATTAATTGGTTACAATAAAAACGAGTCTTGCACAAAATATGCAGATAATGCACAAATTTAGTGATAAGATTCGTTCGTTAACAATTAACACATGCAATTTAGAAGACAGATACAATCTGTTACGCTAACATGAAATATACATCCATAAATACATTAGATAAAATGCAATTGATAATTGTTTAATGCTTCTCTGATGATGAATAACCGTTGAAAATTCGTTTAAACAATTTGTTATCAGATGCCATTGAAAAGATGGATATATACTTCAAAACAACATCAGTTGCGAAAGTTTTTTTTTACATGAAGACATCGGAGATGCTTACTGCCAAATAATTACGCATTTGTCTTTTTGGACACTTTAAAAATGATCATCTTTCCGAAAACATTTTAATGTGTTTTCATTCAGTTTATGATGCAAATTGCCAATTTTTCAGTTTCCTGTAAATTTCAGATCGACAGTTATAGAAGCACCCGAGATATGGTTTAAAGATGAAGGAAATCTTACGAAAGTTGTTTGTGAAGACGGTAAGAGGGCACCTGTTATGACAATTATCTCTGACATCTTTTGTTAAGCATTTTATCACATTTGTCCTAATTAGTGGTAGATCCAATACCCGGAGTGTTATTTACCCTTTAAATAGATTTATAATCGCCACTATACAGGTGTCTTGCCGTGTGTGTTAACCCTAACATATTCAGTTCTCTGTCAGGAGTGTGACGGAATTACATAACCTCATTGTCATCGTTCTAATTGAACTTATTACCTCCCTGCACTCGTTACTCTTCTGTGAGAGTTGAGGTGTACTGTTATGATTGACTGGGATAATTCTCGCTTATAGTGACAGGGGTTGAACCATTATTTAAAATAGTATTTCATTAGTAGAGATCAGAAAAAACCGTATAAGTCGTTTGAAGAAGCTATATGAATATTTACTTTAAAAGTTGTATGAAAGATTCTTGCAGGCACCGTCCCGTTTTTCAAAAATAAAATTGTAATAAAATTCTTCATACACGTTTCTGTTTGATAAATCGGTCCATATATTTGACAGTTTGATTCAATTTTAAACACAAATGGTGACGATAATCGTATATGAAATGATAAAAGAAAAATTTACGCTTAAAATGACATGATATTAAAGGCAAACAACTTTACTCTATCAGTCCATGTGTTGGTTTTAGGATCTTCCCAAGAGTTGTTTTCATCCTTGGATATTTTCATTGAGAAAATAAATCCTAGTAAATCGTATCGGTAGAGAGGTATCAATAAGGCTGGCAGAATTAATACAGGGATAATTAATAGAAGAGAATCAATTTGAACTGCAAATATAATTTGCTTTTAAACACGTGACTGAGTTATTACATGTAGATTTGGCAGTGCAACAGAAACAGTCAACTGTCTTCCCTGTATACTATATGAATATAGCTTAATTAACATGCAAACTATTCATATCATTGCATATCTGCCAACTAAAAAAAGTCAACAAATGTTATTGTAAAATGAAGCGCAACTAAAGAAAAATGGTAGGCACAAATTATTTCTCACAATTTATTAAAATGTATTTACATTGGCGCAGAGAAATTTCAGTGGAATACAGACCTTCAATTATTATTAATTATTGATATTATTATTATTTTTTTAATTATTATTAAATCGGCGTGTATAAACATGTAGGTCAAATAATTAAATCTGAACCAAAAAGCGGTATACGATGATTCTATGATAGTTATACTAACATAACACACAGGAATGTTAAAACATTAATGGCGTATATTATAGTGTATATAAAACGTCGACTTAAGAATCTTTTATAGTTTCGTATTAGTCACAGAATTGCATAATCAACCCTTTTGTATAAACAAACTGGTGTACGCTAGTTTTTTTGTTTATGTCTATCTACATGTAATTTTTGAGGCAACACCATGCACACGAAGAATTCAGTGTTGAACGTAGTATTTTACCGTTTTTATTTGTATTTTTTAGTCCCAGTAATTACAGCGCCATTAGGCGATGGGACAGCTGTACACGGACAACCATCCAGCACGTGTTGCGCGTGTGGAAACGCTAGATATAACATGCATTTCCAAGGAATGTGGTCCAGACAGACTCACCCTAAACATTTTCCTGTAAAAGAAGGTATGTACAGTTAATTGTTAAGAGGCCATTACCAGCGTAAATGAATTCTTATTATAATGTGACCCACTGTGTCAATGGTGTTTAAAATCGCCAATATGTCTCCTGCTAAAAGACAAACAATAATACTCAAGTACTAGCGAACTACAAGTCATTTTAATTCATTACACTTCGAAATTTACTATTGATACATCACACTGTTCCCATTCATGTAAGTTTGGTCCCAGGGCAAATCCATGTATTTTAAGAAAGACTTCCAGAGTCTCTTTTCTGAATAGCCCAATTTGTATTATAGTTTGTAGGTGGTATCTTCAGGTAATTGATATTCGATGACACCTTTAGTCGCCTATACATCATTGAGGTTTATAACTGATACCGTATATCCTAAACCAACACGTAAATGCCGAGGGAGATGACAAATGTCGGTGGCATATATCTTAAGATTCATTGACCTTGTTTCATTTTATTGCTTTGCACCAGTAAATTTTTGTACAGGGCCTTAACTGGAGACTCTCGGGTCCTCATAGTATTACCATCGCCATAAAAGATTTAAACATAAAGAGTAATTCTTACAAGCTTCATTAACGAGGAGATTCTTTATAAATATGCTGTATGTATTTGATGATTTGAATCAAACGTTTCACCTGCTCGTAAATTACAGTTTTTCTAACGTCAAAGAAATTTGTTTGTATCTTGTAACACAAATCGCTGAATAATTTGTGTCTAGTATCTTTGATATAAATTACATATAAATATTTATGTCAGACGTGAAAGAAATCACAGAAATAAAAACTATGAAGATTTGTTTTTCTTGAGTAAAATAACAACAAAACAGTTGACCCGAAATAGAAGCAACGCTGTTAAAGAGTACTATGTGTCCATATGAAGCAATAATAATTCTTAAGTGTATGACACACATAATAACATTGCATTTTTGTTTTGTTATTTCAAGTTCAAAGTGAAAAATTATAATGAAATTAAGTAACACAAAATGCTTCTTTATAAATGTATGAACGCTATTGCTTAAGAACTGTTTGATGTATAACACATTTAAGTTCTCAAAACTAATGTACAATTATGAAATGACAGTTAACTTGTTGACCTCAATAAAAACTCATCTTAGAGTCAATTCATAATAAAAGGCATTTTCTTCAGACATAATATTTCGATATGTTTAAACCAATAGCACCAATTAATAATTATCGTTGTGGTACATCCCAAACATTAAAAAGTAACGGGTAATAAATAGCAGAACATCTGACATTGTCTCAATGTTCTGCTATGTAAAGAAAAGTTTAGAATACAAACATCTATTAAAGGATATTATTTGCCAATTCAGATACACACTATCAACATATATCATATATTTGTGTTTACAAATTATGAAGTTAATATTAATTATGAAAATTCATGTGCAGCTGCTCTTAAGCAATTGTTCCAGATGTGTAATCATTTTGGTGATCAGAGGTTGTAAAAACTAAATAAGCGGCGGGTGTAATTGCATTTTGTATTTGTATGAAATAGAATTTTAAACAGATATGGAATTTCATGCATTTTTTAAAACGTAGAAAATAAATATGTTTTGCATGATTGTTTTTCCATGTCACGTAAAGAGTTTATTTAATTCCAAGTGAATCTAACAGTTGTACTATTTGCACGACTGTATTCAGATAATTACATAGAATTTACGGTAACGTCAAAAATGATTTATCATGACGTTGAATTAGGCTTGTTTAGATAACATGTGACAGCCAGGTGCTCGTTTTGTCTTGATAAACCTTCAATTTTACGAAGATATCACAAAATACACTAATTTACATTGTCCCTTTCAGCGAACGTTTAAAATGTAAATAAAATCTAAATGAAACACGTCTAAGGGACAAACACTCTATTCAATCATTATATATTTATGAAATTGAAAAGTCAATTACGCTGTTTCTAACAAAATAAAAGAATCAAAAGATGAGTATTTATGTGGAATTCTTTAACAAGCAGGGGTGCACTTTTCTAACAATTACGTTGTCAATATGATATATAAATTATACATCATAATCTGTCATTGATTTAAACACCTGGAGGGTTTAACAATAACTAGTTAAGTAAAGGTAATCACAAACGTAAATTTGGTTAGTGAACATCATTGTATTTTTCATATAGTTTAAACTTGTGAATTATAGGATTATGACAAGTTTAGTTTGTGGAAGCGTCAACGTCCTCGAAAGTTACCTTCATAATTTATAATTATCTTATTTCTTAGTTATTAGATATGTTAACACATAAGGCACCAGGGACCGGTCATTATCTTCTTAGGCTAGACGAGGGGCGGGGCTGGATTTCTTGTCCAGACACCAAGCACCATATATTTTCTGAGGAAAGACGAGGGAAGGGGGCAGGATTTCTTGTCCGTACACATAAGACACCAAGCACTAGCCATTTGGCTATTATCTTAGGGACCGGTCAAAATTTAGTGCAACATAGGACCAGTGCAAAACATAGTAGGACATAAATTTTTTTCTTGTAATTTTTTTGTTGGGACACCACTTTTTTAAACTAAGATCAGCATAGGACATGGGTTTTTTTTTAATGAAAAATCTTTGGAATATTTTTTTTATTCACTTTAATAACAAAAGAAAACATAAAACTAACACAGTGCCATTCAATGATATTTGAGATATATGTGCTTATTGTCATTATAAAAGTATATTACATCTTTGAACTGCTTTTTTTATTAGTATTGAAATACATGAAATTTACAATAGGACACCTATATTTTTTTAACCAAAGTTTCATAGGACAGCACATTTTTTTCAGTTTTATACCCATAGGGTTATTATTTATTTTTTAGCCATTATTTTTTTTGCACCGGTCCTATGTTGCACTAAATTTTGACCGGTCCCTTAGGCCAGGCGAGTGGAGAGGCTTTCATTTCTTATCCGGCAAAATTTGAAGACGATTTCACGTGTTTTTTTTAAATCAACAAAAACAAACGGAGAAGGGATTGGGAACTACACAGATAATACAATTGTTGGTCCTTATAAATATTAAATTAAGTATCTTTTATACGTTTTCTTGGTCAGATATTGAATGAATGTTTGTCCTTACATTACGTATAGTTACGTCTTTCGATTTTATATATTTGGACATGAGAAAAGAAAATATAATTATAGACCCCGACTAAAGACATTGCATACTTAAGATAGCACAGCCTAGTAAAAGGGGACACTTTATTTAATGTGTCTGCCACATAAAAACGCAAGTTAATAAATTCATTTTTACTACTAGTTAGAAAAAAATGTCTGGAGTATGGAATACAAACTTTGCACTTGAGGGTGTAGACATCAAAAGAGAAGTTAAGTTTTGATTAAAATATTGAAGGATATATCTGTCAGAAAAGGTTAAATAGATGTAAATTGATTCCGTTATGGGGATTTACATAACATCGTAGCTTGGAATTGTTATTATGTTTTGTAATAATATGATTAAATCTGCATTTTTCCGATGATAATAACACGAGACCCTTTTATCATTAGCGATGTTTTGCCTATAGTTTAAAATGTTATCAAACATCAATTTCCGTTGCTCACTTTCTTTTAACTAAAGTGGGGATCTTGTTTAGCTTTAATCCCACTGATGCATCTAATATTGTCGAAAGAGTTTTTAGGCAGTTATTTTCATTATAAAATTATGATTTGTTTGGTCATTTTGTAATCAGTATTATGACTTTTTGTTAAATACATATCATATATAATTTATTACACTTTCCAGGTGACAATGAATAACAGAAATAACATTAATTCCTATGTGGAAATTTGCACGAACTTGCGGTTATAATTCTCATTTGTACCTATTTGTTTCTATCTTTAAATCTAGAAGCGCCTTCTCTCTTATATTCATGTCTTTAGTATTTTATGTACTATTGATGCGCCTGGAATAGAAATAACATAATCCGAATTTGAATTAAAATGTTGTATATTTATATTTTATTTAATAATTGTCTATTGGTATTGCTATCTGAACTCAAATTTTTAACAAAGCAAAGTATCTTCATCATGTTATAGAAAGAACAAGACTGTTGCATTGGTCCAGTATAGTAGGAGCGTCTCACCAAGAAGATTATAGTATTTGGGAATATGGCCAATACGCTTCCAGAGCTGTGAAGGAAGTCTGTGAATACGGCTACGTAAATCACATGGAACAGGAAATGAGAAAGAATGTAAGCTTGTCTACTCTTATTTCTCGACTGATTATTGGGAATACAAAAAGTGTTTTATTATATAAAAGTGTTTTATTATAGAAATGCTGGAATGTAACGTTGTATACAAACTGTAGTGCTACATAACCATTCACTTTTAAAACGTATTGCAAAAGTCGACAAATATCATTTACATGATTTTTGAAAAAAGTTATTTTCCTACAGTAGTCCTCTTTATGTAGTTGTGTTCTAAATTCCCATCCACTTTCAAACCTAATCGTTGACAAAATGCCATTTATATCACTTTCGTTTTAAATAATTTACTGTTTTCTTGAAGGAGTCTTCCTCTAATGTAGTTCGACTAAAAATAAAAACAAGACACAGGTAGTGTTCATACTTTTGTACAACTTAAGAGGATTATCTATGACTGGACAAAGTTCTATCTATATCTTAATATAAAAAGCAACGGCACATTAACATAATCATAAAGCAATCAATAGTAAAAGGCGTGAATTGACCTAGAATATTGCAATTTGTGGGGATATTTTTATTTTCAGAGCGTCTAGAAATGAAGGTTCAGTATTAGGTCAACTTTAATAATCACTACAAAATTATAATTTCAATAACATATATCTTTTGTACTTGTTTCTTTATAAAGGCGAGATTTGCATGTAAAACTTGACAAAAGTTAAGAAATAAAGAATTTATAAAAAAAGTATAAATTTGTATATTTAAATGTCTTCAATAATTTGCATTTAATGAAAGTAAAATGTAGCGACCGCCAAATTTGACACAATATTAAGTAGAAATGCCCATACAAAAGAAGATTCTGGACTTCACTGTGTGTGAAAATTTCACATTTCTTTTGTCGACAATCATAGATACTGCGTCATGATATATGATTAATGTATATTTATCTAATAGGTTATAATAGTTACTACAAATAAATAAAAAATTAAATGTCATTAAAATCAATCGAATAAAACATTAATCTTGTTAACTTTTTTTCTGTATACAAATGTTTTGCAGTAACCAAGTCATCAATTATTTTACACATTTTTTAAGCTTATGAAATAAGGGTTACAAACCCACCCGATTAAATTAAATTCGTTTTCACACCAACTGGTACTTTCACACCTCATAAAACCTTTAACGATGAACTTTAACCGTCAGTGATTTTGTTCTGTGTCGTATGTTACATTCAATTTCATATTATTTGTTTGATATGAGAAATATTAAATATACATTCCATGTTGATTCAAAAATAATAATTGAACTGATGGGAGATCAAAAAATCACGTTTGATGTTTAATATATTGCAAAAAAAATCCTACTTTGTCAATATTTAGAAGAAAAGGTATCTTTGTGTCATATGTAGGTTACAAAGAATATGTTAACGTTTATTTGAACAGTCATATCACATTCCAGAGACATTAAATTGTAAAAAGTCTTTTGTTAATTAACAGCCTAAATGATTAAATTAGTACTCATATTACATCGCACGAGACGAAAAGTGCTCAAGAATACAAAACTTGTTTCAGATATTGGTTATTATAACGAAGAAAAGCTCCCCCTAGTGTTTGGGATACCTTTTCCATTTGTATAAAAGAAGCATTTTTACTGAATGCTTTGTCCAATTTGTCGGTCGTTCATTTTATTTACAATATTTAGAGGTTTAAGATGCGTGCTATTTGTTCAATAATAACTCTGTTATAAACAAATGAGAGCTATGTAACAAACAGTATAATTTACATGTTGAGTGTGTATTGCGACCTTTCCTTATTAAGTACGTTTTTTTAATCTTGGGCTACTTCAGTGCAATTATGATATGTCAAAACTTAGATATCCAGTGTAATAACCCAGAATGCACTTCATAAACTATCTTTATGTGGTTTTAATTGAAATTATGTTTTTATACATTAACATATTTAAATTATAGAGTTCACCTACATTTGTCCCTTAGGTCAACTGCACGCAATATAATTTACATGATATATATATTATCTTGTACATCATATTGTAAATATGAGTAAAAAGGAAACAAATTGTAAAAGTGAACAATTTTAAAACCAAGCAAAAACATTAAAACAATTCCAGTCACACAGAGACAAACCAACAATATAGACCTTTTCACCCATTTTATCGATTTTATTTAATCGAAATTGGCATAACTTTTCAGCGTCTTAATTGTTCAGCTTCCAATATTTTTGGACTAGGTCCCACGGACGAGTCTTCATTACACGAAACGCGCTTGTGAATTTTATAACCTTGGTATTTTTCTTGTTAAAAGTATTAAAACTGCCTGAAAACAGACTAATATATCTATATATAATACATCTTTTATTTTATTTACTATATTTCATTCATAGCGGATCTTATTTAAACTAGTTATTTTATATTTTGCTGCTGTGTTCAAATTTTTACTTATTTTCAGAGTGACAAAATTCTCACAGTGGTGAAAACGCAACCATTATGGGGTGAAAGGGACATAACAAGAAAAAGTTTGGATGCACAAATCAACGTTAACCAACAGAGTCATCTTATTTCCCTGTTATCCATGATAGGTCCAAGCCCTGACTGGTGTATAGGTAATTTAAAAAAACATTTATGACGTAACTGGCGTGGACAATTAAATGTTTCATAATATTTTATTTATAATGTAAACAGAACAGATTACAACAAGTAAATAAATCATGCCTGATCTTTTTCAACAATCAGAGCTAGAACATTGACAATGCATTTAAAAACAACAACAAGAACTATAACCTCCCTCCCCACACACACCAACATTTACTAAAGTACCGATGCTTGTGAGGGTTCCATTGACAATGTCGCAAAGCATGTTCTTTATGCAAAGATTGCAAAGCATGTGCTTTATACAAAGATATAATGTGGCGTTAGTTAAAATTCTATATATTGGTACTTTTAATGTCTGATAAATAATCAATGTCAATGCTCCTTATGTAAAATATGAAAGGTTTTATTTATAGAAAATATGCTTTTAGTCTACATTCAGTCTGGGCAAGGAAAAAATAATGTAATATGTAACATAACGATGCATATCGAAAACGATACCTATCATTTCTAATCACTTCGTATTGCTTTAAGGAGATTAATGATTCGGATGCTAAATCGTTTATACTTTGTTTTATTGTGCCATTGCACTTATTTATGGAAACGACAGGAGAATATTAAATGTATATGTCTATCACACAATAATTTAATAGATTTAACAGGCATTTGCTCCATGTTCAACTTAATAATGACTAAATGTCAAAAGTTCGTTCTTGTAAAATTATTATATATCATCAATCGCTATGATAACTATACCGTTTACAGTATAAAGTATGTATGCATCCCTTTCCAACGATGAAGTGCAACAAAACACGTGTTAAAAATAAAATTAAATGCTGGTCTTCAATTAAAGTCAGACAATAATGTACTTTTAACAAAATTTACGACCAATATTTCTACAATTGACATGCTTTAATGCTAATTTGATATGGTTAAGATATAAACAAAACATTTTATATCTTTATCTATTTACTTTATGATGAAAAATACAATCATATGTAACAAATACATGAATATTATCTTAAGTTCAGCAATTAAAGTCATACAAGGTTTTTGAAAATATTTAATATTTAGTTAAAACAAAAATTGGCAGACATTGGTAGGTACAAGTTTTTACTACTACCATGAAAAATCACACGATTGATTCACGGGTTACATAAACGGTAGTCAAAAGATTTATTGAACGATTGATTAACGTTTACATAGCAAAAATATGTTGTTACATTAATGCCGAAAACAAGTTAACAAACAATTAATCAACCTTCAAACGGACGGAAGAAATATTTGTAATGCGACTGGAAAAGGATGTAGAGTGGTGTGACGGACATTTCAGCCTTTTGTAGCGGCCACACTTATTCTTCTCGTATCGATATATACGAAGGGAGTTTGTTACGTGCAAACAAGTCTTTAACTACCTCGTCCTCTATGGTTTAAGTCCAGGTCTTCCGCATTATAACCTGACAACCCATCTCACAAGAGGGGATTCCTTATCAACCACATCAACCACACAGAGACGCAGTGGGAAGCTCCGTTGGTCGAGCAATGTAAATCTGTTCGGTATGGTCCCAGTCTGTACAAAAAACAAATTTGGAAAGAATAAATAACATTCATTAAACGTACAGAGCATTAATCTAAGATGTTATTAATAACAAGTATGCAGTTCCAGTAGTGTATAACTCTATTGTTTATATCAATTCTATTTTTGCTATTAATAGGAGTGAGTAAACTTGACATGTGTCGCCCAAACTGTACTTGGGAAGATGAAATGACAATAGACCTGTACCCGTGGGATGCAGGAACAGACAGTGGCCTGTCATACTTTGTAAGAACTTTTTTGTATGCCTTTATTGTTCCCTTTGTGTTATTATAGAAGATATTTGGGGATATACTGCAATATACATGTACAATAAAAATAAAATAAAAACAACAACAATGTTAAGATTCTGAAATTACGCAAATGTACTGAGTTCAGTCTTAAGATTTTCGGTTTGCATGGTGTAGTTGGCCTTACCTTACCGAGATTTTTAAAGTTTAGTCATAAAGCCTTCTAATATTTTCTATTTAAGCGATGCCAAATTAGACTGGATTAAAATAAATAACTTGATTATCTTTGATTTACAATTATTTTTACTAGTTACAGAAAAACAAACCTCTTTGTAACAATAATTTGCATTATCATTATTTTTCACACCAGTTATATGACGACAATGCAATAATTGTGTACTCAAAATTTCATTGTTAACCCAAAGAAAATGATACATGCTGCTCATGCGCAGTCACTATGATGTCATTTCCTTTACATATTTGATGTTGCAAGTGTTAGAAATGTAGTGTTGTTTCTGAAATAACTTAATTGACAATGTTTTTTTGTATGTTTACAGTCTCATAATATTGAAACTGACCCACCAGAGAAAATACACAAGATCACTAATACCTATCCAAACCACGCGGAATCACCATTTTATGGGAAAGAAAAAATAAAACCCATGGGAAGGCTCATATTTACCAAAACCAAAGAAGTCTGTAAAGCGAGGGAAGCCGAAGAGACCTCTGAAGATACAAGTGCAGCAGACCTGATAGAAATGATGAAGAAGAAAATGATGATGAAGAAAAAGATTGGTATGTATCTTGTATGGAAACATTTTTGTTTTGAATGAAACCTCTCCTTTCTATATCTTTCCCAAATTATATGCACAAGATATATGCCTGCAGCGTTGATGATTCCAAATAAAAGGGAATGATTTAGATCAGTCTGATGTGAATGTTTATCACTTCTTATAAACGTATGGTATTTATGAAATGCTGCTATCTAGCTCTCTTTATATGCTCTGAACTACAAAAGCTCTGACTTATAGGGTCTTCATATAAACTATACACACCTAAAGACAAACACTATGAAAATATATGGAGATGTATAATGCTGTAGCCAACCATGCTCGCATTGGTGTTGTTATCACGTCTAAATTATGGTGTACAGCATGTGTATTTTTTTCTTTTTTTTTCATCCACAGGATATAAGTTTTTTTTCATCAGTTTTTGTGTTTCTTCAACAAGTCATATTTGTCTTGAATTGATAATATCCATATATATAAAATGTTATAAACCCAGTTGTGTTATCTCCCCTTACAGCCGATCGATTGCAAGAAAGTAAGTAGCAAAGTTGTATATGACGTTTTTTTGCAAAGGGACGTAACTTTGGCATGAAGCATGACGAATGCATTATTTTAAAGTTCTGCATGATTTATAAATTGTTTTTTTTTAAATTTCAGATGTAGGTAATAGGTTGCATTTAATTATATAGTTACAACAACCATGATTAAGGATTAAGGAATTAACTATTTTATCGTATTAATTTCTAATTTAAAAAAATAATATTATCTATATATTGCATTAACACTATATTATCTGTAATTTGAAACATTTGAATAATTAACATTTACTTAAGATGTATTCAATCAAGAGTTATTTTATTTTGTGTATGAATTAAAAATTAAGTTTACTGTAAGAAGGATCATTTGCCATACTCTTGGTGCAGATGTAGCAAAAGAAAGTAATATTTTAAAAATGACAACATTACAGTTTTAGTTTCATTAGGCATGCGTTGTTTTGATATGTTTAAAAAAATACATTTTTCAGAAATGGAAAAATGTTCAACTAGTGACTGGACAGAATGGACCGACTGCAATAATCCATGTGGTTCTGGTACCAGAGAAAGAAAGCGATTTCTAAGAAATCCACAAATTCAACCGTCTATTTGTGGAGTAGATTTGACAGAAACCGTACAATGTTTGGGCAGCTGTAAAAAAGACAGAGTACAGAAGGAACTGCCGGATGACTTTGTTGTCCGACATGATCCGATTAGAAAAACAGATGATATATGTGCTATAACACCCTGGTCGGATTGGTCACCATGTAGTGTAACGTGCGGTCTTGGCATACGAGAAAAATGGCGGATGTTTCTACGGAAAAGTAACCAAACAGATAATTGTGGACTACATCTTATGGAGAAAGACTTCTGTGTTGGTAAAGTGAAAGACTGTAAACAGGCGCTTAAAATGAAAAATTTTACAGGTATTTATAGCATTATATGTGTCAATTTTACATTTCCTCTTTTAAAATAAAAATGTGTAAGTTTATTAAATGAGTATTATAGCATGAGAAAAAATCGAGGTGAAGGAAAACGTTTAGATGACTAATTTTTATTATATTTAAACTATATTACAGTTGAATGAGCATGCCTCGTAGAAACTTGGGATATATGATAGTTATCATTGTTTGATTTGATACCAATCATACTTGATACAGCCATTACCGAAATACAGCTAGTACTAGAAAGAAGTTATTATACATTTGTCAATGTAGTTTTTAGAGCAAGGTCGAATAGGTTACAGAAAGTCAAATATAAAGCCATAAAAGTTAAAATTTTATTTGTCTTAAAAGGTTAAATCATATAACTTCGATACTGACATTTCGGTGTGTAATTGACCAAATTGTTGGACTCTGCTTAGAATAAACGAGAATAGTCACGTTCAATTGCTAAGTAGCATTGATTTTTATCTTTAAAACATGTATTTTCAGCCATTTGTTTACAACCTTCTTACGATGGACCATGCACTGGTTCTTTTGAACGCTGGTATTATAACCATACACTCAGACAATGTTTGCCTTTTAAATATGGTGGATGTCGTGGAAATGACAATAGGTTTGAAAGCGAACAAGAATGTAATACCTACTGCAAAGACCATATGGGTATACAATTTTAATTGTTTGTTTGTTTAAATAGTGTTTAACGCCACTTTCAGCAATTGGTAAGCTTTACTATGGTGTTCAGTTGTTATTGGGGAGGAAGCCGGTGTACCCGAAGAAACCCCCGACATTCCACTGGAAAACTGGCAATCCTTGTCAACTACTATTAGGAGAGACTCGAACCAGCAATTTCAGTGTTGACAGAACATGTGATCAATAGTAGAGTACTACTATCTCCACTCGGCCAACAATTTTAACAATTTTTGTAGTAATGATATAGGTTTTTAAACCTTGGATGTCAAAATAGAATCTAATATAGAGAATTGTTTCATTTTATGTGCGAAATGTTGAATTTGGCTAAAAACCTAAAGCACTTTTTAGCAAAATGGTCAAAATACTAAATATTACCATCCGAACTCGTTAACCTTCATATAGATCATTAAATATTTAAAAACTTCTATACGACAATATTTTTATTCTATGAAAACATCAATGCGATCTTCAAAGCAAATGTATGCGAGAGCGTATTGTTTAAATCTTGTAATTCAGTAAAATACTGCAATTCAAACTTTTAATATTTGACACATAATTTAACATTAATTAATGCTTTAACTGAGCTTAACTATAAGGCAGTGTATTTGTGATTTACTCGACGTAGCGTATTCGTGATATAAATAGTTCTCACTTGCACATAATATCTTAAATTATTCATTACTGAAACAGAATGGAACAAAAAACTATAAACAAATAATCGGTTGAAAAGCAAAAAAAAAAAAAACAACAACAACATACACATCAGCAGCTGTATAATACCACCAATATAAACTCTTTTATACTTCCAATATATCAATATAAAATGTCCAGCAATAGCAACTTCAACATCAAACCTGAAGTAGAAACATGATCTTCTGCTTTTTGGGGGTTATTCGATTTGGAGTCATTGGCGGCATTTGGAAATAATTGTTGGTAATAGAAATATGAAAAATCCTTTTTGCCAGGCGGAACTGTCTAAGTAAAAAAATATAAAAACATTGAACCGTTTCATAGGAAGATCCGGTAAAAATAACAAACTTAACGGCATTTATCGGTTTACTAGGCATAGACATTTAGCTTTCTATTATCATAATAAAGTAACTGTAAGCATGGTAGCATGAGTGCACGTAAACTCATAGTCTTGTAAACGTATTTTAATTAATGGTGGTAGTTTTGCACGTTGTTTTTGGTCTAGTTATATTTAATACAACTGCATAATTTGCATTTTTATACAGAAAAAGCTGATCCAAGACTAAATTCTGTGGTTGTAGAAGACATTATTATTGCAAAAAAGAAGGAAAAAATGTCCGACGACTCTTCCAATAGAAGAAACAAGAACAAGAAATTAAAACAACGAAATCGTAAAAATAAAAATCGACTACCAAAACGACATCGTACCAAATATGATCCAAAGTTAGGTCCATCAGTAGACTGTCGAGTATCCCTGTGGTCGGACTGGACAAGTTGTTCAGTCACGTGTGGAAGTGGATTTATTACGAAAACCAGAACAGTTGAAGTACCGGATTCAAATGGAGGGAAACTCTGTCCGAGGAAATTACTCAAACGAAAGAAATGCAAAATGGTTAAATGTCGTAAGTTCTAAATAAAATTATATATTTGCTTGAAATAACTTAAATATTAATAGACTACACTTGTTTAATTTTAAACCATAAACTGTCTCAAATATATAAACAATCTAAACAAATTTAATGTAAAACAAAGACATAATCATGATGTATAGCATCTATAAAACTTTAACTAGTGTGTATGCAGGTAAATCATGGAAATCCTCAAATATATTGTCCAAAATAGCATATTACTGTCAACAGTATGTTACAATAAAAGTAAAAATATATAATTCAACAGGAATGTTCGACTGTATAAAGACGAAAAGCGTGATCGACAGTCGTGCAACTAATAAATGACAAAATACCGAAAACCGATGAAAACTGTCAAAAAAGACAATCCATAAATCAAAGTCCAAGAAACTGACAAACTATAAAACCAAAAACCAAAAATAAAGCAACTACAGCAATGGTCCTGACTTGGTACAGGCATTTCAAAAGAAATGGTGGGTTAAACAAGTTTAATGACATGCCAAACCTCCCGCTTCCATTACTGTAGTATGTGAGTTAGTTTGTTGATTAAAATGGATGGGTATCAAGCCAATAATAAGCTTATCCCATAATCTTCGTCAGAAGCGATACTCTATCGGATCATATAACTACATTAACATGATTTGTTTCTTCAGCCATAGACTGCGAGGTTGGCGAATGGGGACCGTGGACACCATGTTCACATACGTGTGGAGAAAATGCCGTACAAAATAGGGTAAGAAAGATTTTGAAGAAACCAAGACGGGGAGGGATGGATTGTCCATCTCACAGAGAAAACCGAAGATGTGTTGTCCCCATGTGTCCAAAAGCTGATGTAAGTTTAGTAGAATTCAAAATATTATTACATATTGGATTACGGTTCGTATTTTTATGTCATGCTAATACAATTGGTATTTTTAAAAGGGAAGCACAAAGTTCTATTGAAATAAGTATATTACAAAAATCATTTATTGCTATTTCTTTTCATGTTTCTTCTCTTTCTTCATTTTAATATTGATCACAATTTTACCTGCTTCCATGACGTCATGTGACGAAACGTACAGGTTTTCGACATTATTTTGGTTAATTACAATATTAATGTTAATATGTTATTTCAGTTTTCATTTACACAGTTTTCATGTTTTTATCACAAATTTTATACAGTATCTACGATTATGAAAACAAAAACAAATTTGTACAGTTGAAGGATCTTCCTTTTACCACTGCAGCGTCGAAATTTTTAATGTCTGAATTATCACATTAGAATCGAAATAGTTTATTTCTGCCCATATTTAAATTTGAATGAAATATGGGCATTCACAAATTATTTCTTAAATAATATTATTATAAAAATTATAAAGTAACTGAATGCCAGGAATTTAGTAGAGCAAAACTTTAAATGCTATATATGAAGCATTTAATAATTGTATCTCATAGCATTAAATCTGTTTCAGATGGAAAAAATGATGAGAGATGCCATGTCAGCAGAGTATATTGGACGACGCTGAAACATGACGTCATTTGACTATTCGTGCTCTGTGCGGGTGCAGCAGACAGTAATACTATCATCATTAAATACCTCATTGTACGATTGACAGTGCTGAGAGAACACAACATGTACCCTTGTGGGTATTAAACGCTATTCAGGTCTTTCATTGATGGTTTTATGTTTGTGTTTATAAAACTAGTTGCATAGCGTTGTTGCTATGAAAGCAATTTTTGTGTTGTAGGTCTACCTATTACAAGAATAACGGACAATTGAATATTCCACTAATGCTAATGACATCTTAAATTTTCATGGGATCAAAAATGGTCAAGTAGTAATAAGCTTATTGTTATGTATGAAAAGAAACAATAATTTTTGCTGTTGTTCCAAGTAGTTTATATGTACATATTGTATGTGAAAATCTGAAGAGATGATTGGTACATAAGATAGCTGCATCACTCATATCATTCGAACATACATGATAATTGGTTCAATTTTCTTTTTCTCTACATACCCTTTGAAGTTCAAAAACATAATATATATATTTGAAGGTATTTGAAAGAATGCAAGTTTTTCTTTTCTGATCCAGTATACGATATTGATATGTCAAAGCTAAGCTTGTTTGGTAGTGGTAACAAACACGGATAAATACTAAAGTAAACAGTTCATAGATTGTTAATATTTGGTAATGCCAGGTTAACGTCTTTGGATCTTGCCTATATTTTACAAGTACATGTCTTCCGTATAATGTACAACATGTTATTAATTTCATATAAAATTCTGTATTACTATACATAATTGTGAAACAGTACAAACAGCTTTGGCATATCTACGACAACTTTTTCTATAGTAAACTATGTTTTATATAAACGTTACATATATTTTGTTTTATGTTGATGGTTGTGACAGGGTATATATGAATGTATATGTATGATTGTTGTGGGCAAGTATCCGTTATTTATATTTATATATATGTTATCTAATTTTGTTCATATTGTATTTTATTGTCATACTTGTAGCATGTTTTTCAGAACAACAAATCAAAACCTAGTCGTGGTAATACGTTCGTGTATCCATGCTTAGAAATCCTATATTGTACAACGAATAACGAGTACAACGAGTCTGCAAAGCCACGTGACTTTATAGTCCTCATACTGGACAACAATGAATAATGATCTTTAAATTAATATCTGATGTTGTTCTACATCTTACTGTGCCAAACTAAGCTTTAGATAATACAGTACTATTTTGTATTACACATTCAATACCTATTCCTTAAAGTTCGAGTTAAAAAAAATCGGATTACTTTGCAATGTCTATTATTTTAAGACGCATTTCGGCTTATCTTACTATGTGATTATAAAATGTTGATTCTCAGAATATTAAACTAAGTAATATTCATTTATCATACTAAAATTTAAAATGCTGATAGAAACCAAAGACATTCTAGGTCTTAATATTTTTATATTGTTAGTATTTTATTAATGCCTTAAGTGCTTATATCTTTATTTTGGACACATTTCGGATGAATTACCTCAAATTTTCTATACTTGCAATACGGATTTTAATGACTATTTGATACTGATGTATGTTTACCACTGTGCCTTAAAAAATTAAAATTACAAACAAAAAGAACATTATTTGTAATATTGACACGAGTTACGTTTTTGTATATTTTGTTCATTAAAGTTAGAAAATCGAATTGAGTACATTTTTGTTAGCCTACTTTCTTTACATTATTGCTTGATATAGAACGAGGTTTCGAAATACAGAATGAATGACTGAACTGTTTTATGACGTCATATCGTAACCATTCAATGTTTATATTTCAGATGTGAACTGCACGGTGCATCAAACGAATTTAGATTATAATTGCTAAAATAGTTTTACTTTCTTCTCATTCCATTTAAATGCATATTTTGAGTTTGTCATATTTGCCACACATGACAATTTGATGGGTTAATTTCTGAATTACATAAGACGCAGAGATGAGCCCTGCAAAATCACCTTTGTGTTAAATAATATTTAAGAAATATATAAAACATTTGCAGTTTAAACTTTATCAAAGACTGATTGACAAGTAATAGCTGAAACCAAAATTTGAATTAAGTAATTGTGCAGTTTTCCACAGATCCAGTCACAAGGAGAGAGGAGTGTCGTTTAGTAGATCTATAATTTATACTGTTCTCTAGTTGACAATAAATGGTAAGAAATTGCGCAGGAAATAATTTATTGAAAAAACCACATTATTGTTGAATATGAGTCGGAAAAACGTATAACGAATAAGTTTAGCCTTCACTAAATATTGTGAACAAACGTGACGATAAGCTGTAGCCACTTTGTTAATATTGAATACTAACGTAAATGATTCTTTACTCATAAGAAAAATAGCAAAGAAAACCGACCGAACAACAAGAGTCAAAAGTAAAGGGACAGTTACAAATCCGGATATAGACAAACATTCACAACGCAACAGAAAAACCAAAAACACAAAAACAGAAAGAAAGTAATCCGACCCCAATAAAAACCAGGGATGCACTCAGGTGCTCCGGACGAGTAAGCAGCGCCTACCTCTAATTAGACACCCGTCGAGTTACTCATTGTCATGTCTAGGGAAAAGTCAAATCAAGGAATAGTAAACACTACCCATGACAGCGAAAATGTCAGATTGTCAGTCACCACCAAAATGTGACTACTGGGCGGGTGATACCCTCGCTGACTACAGTCCACCAGCAGAGGCACCGACACAGTGGTTGCAAAAAACTAAAGACAAATAAAATGTAATAAAAGATACCAGTTAATAGAAATTACTACGTCAGACGCGAGTTTCGTCTAATCAAGACTCAATAGAGGCGTTAAAACCCAAACAATATTTTAATATCCAAATGATTAAGATGTCGTAGATCTTGAATCACAAAAATTCCAAAAACCAAATCCGGCTAAGGCTATCTACACCTTGAAAATAGAAAACCTTAGAATTAAAATAATTTTTGAAATTATACAAAAACACTTGAAGAACTCAAAGCAAGAAAAAAAGATCTACCATGCCTACGGATCATACTGGGACTCGGTTACACTAACGTGCCAAAGGGGGTTCTATTTCATTGTAAAACAGTACAACTGAAAACTGTGGAGTTGCCACATTTCTGATAAAGTTGTCATTACTCTTAAGGCACTTAAGGCAAACATCGTTAACTAACAGTTGAAGGCAGTTTTCTCCGTATCCCAATATCTTTGTTTTAAAGGGATTCTAACTTGTAATATATATATATAAAGAATAAAATCACATGAAAAAATCTGTATATTGTATCAAATCGCTAGTACTTTCACTGCTTCCTGCACTTAAATGGCTAGATGTTTATTGCTAATTAACTGTTATTAATAGCAACTGATTAACTTATAATTAATTAATATAAACGCATTGTTTGTTTATGCGACGTTATGAACGTTATTTTCCCGAACTTTTAAACACCTTATCACGTCATCTTTGTATCTTACGTTTATGTAAACAATATTTGTAAACATTATTGTCGCCTGAAGAGCTGCAGGAAGCAGTGAAAGTACTAGCGATATGATACAGTATACAGATTTTTTCATGTGATTATCTGTATATTGTATCATATCGCTAGTACTTTCACTGCTTCCTGCAGCTCTTCAGGCGACAATAATTAATTATAATTAATTAATATAAACGCATTGTCGCATTATTGTCGCCTGAAGAGCTGCAGGAAGCAGTGAAAGTACTAGCGATATGATACAATATACAGATTTTTTCATGTGATTTTATTCTTTATTCATATTAAAACCGTCTTGTGGACTTTATCTTATATATATATAACACGATCCCAGTGGACTTATATTATTCCATCGCCAAATGAAAAAATACTTTAAGCATTTAGAGTTTAACGCCACTGATGAGTCTTAAGTAGACGAAACGCGCGTCTGGCGTAATGAATTTTGTCATCTTGGTAATTTTGATTATATCTTGTTGGAATATTTGAGCAAAGCCAAGTAACAGCACGGCACGTCCGCGGGTTGCGACTGGGAAGCAACTATATAAAAATTTTGGGTTCAGTTGGAGTGAGAGAGTTTAAGATCAATATGTTATGACTTGTTTACGTCATTTATTTTATATTGACATTCAATGACTAAGGCCATTTGTTGGTCAGTCTTTGTCTATATTTTTGACAAGAAACATTGTATCGTTGCATAATCTTCTTGACTTGTTTATATATATATATATATTACACGATCCCAGTGGACTTATATCCATCGCCAAATAAAAAATACTTTAAGCATTTAGAGTTTAACGCCACTGATGAGTCTTAAGTATATATACACAAGTTTAGAAGATTATGCAACGATACAAATGACGGTGTTTTGATGTCAAACTTATAGACACAGACTGACCAACGTATGGCCTTAGTCATTGAGTGTCAATATAAATAAATAACGTAAACAAGTCATAACATATGTCTATTTCTACAATTCACCTCGGTTACTGAAGTTATATTTTATTTAGCAGATTTTTGCCCCGTGTTCTACAGCGCTAGACATAATGCAGGCGAATGTGTGCCGCATTGTTACAACGGTGTGAGTGAATCACGTCGAGGGTAAGCAAAAAATTTGACAATATTAAAATCTAATTCTAACAGTGTTGTGCTTAATTTGTAGACGTTATTCCACCTTGCATGTCCATTTGTATATATAAGTATACGAGTTTCAGTCATTTTAACTACTGTCTGGCCTAAACCCAAGTAAAACATCAGGAAGTCACTTAGATAACGCAAGGAGTTACAGTAAAGTAATCTCTATACTAGCCAACAGTTTTCACCTCTATGCCTTACATGGATGGAAAGGAAAGTGAAGAATGAAATTTACGTCAAGATAATTGAGATCTATTTATAGGCAATAAGCCGATCTTCTATCCATACACACTTCATAATTTTCCACTTAAACGACAAATCAGTCTAAATATCTGGCTGTCCCAATTAGTCATGATCTAAATTGGACCCCATATACTAACAATATCACCTTAAATGCATAATACCTTCCGCTTAAAATAAAAAAATACCTTACTAACTAAATAAGAACGGTTAGCAGTCGGTTATGTAATGAGCGCCCATTAGTATTATAAGACATTCTAAATTCTCTTCATTCGCAAACACTTCAGTAAGGAATTGACAATGTTATCCTTGCGCCAGTATCTTGCTCTTATTGACCACTTACATCTTCCTACTACTGAAACATTAATTACTTGATCCAGCAGTATAGGACTAAATACCACGCAACACACTAAGATCAAGTCTTCCTATCTTTTCTATGGGGAATTGGGTGGTCGAGTGGTTAGGGAAGTTCGTCTACTATTAATCACGTGGTCTTGGGTGCGAGTCTCACAGCGGGCAGGGTTTACCCAACTCCAATCTTAATTGACAAGGATCCTACGGAAGGTCGGGGTTTTTTCTCCGAGTACTCCGGCTTCCTCCCCCAATAAAAACTAGATAACGCTAAAAAATTGCCGAAAGCCACTTTCAAACAAACTAATAAAGTTGGAAATAATATCAAGTTATACAAAATAACAATGAAAAACTTAATATATGGTTATCTTCTGTGATGGAATTCTCGACTAAGTAATGATTCTAAATATAAACACTAAGTACAAAGTAAGCTGTAACTATTGATACTTATGACGAATACCAGAAAATAGCTCATTAGGGTACAATCTAATAAAAATACACTCCACGAGATATAATTATTCATTAGTGCTCAATCTGATAGAATCCAAATACCAAATACACGATTGAAACATGTGTCATCTGGGACTAGTATAACTATAATTAGTTGATTTATAGGTTCCTGGTGTAATTAATGAATTAATAACTGTACCACTGTAGCTTCAAATCCAAGAAGCTTACCTTTGCCCATGGATGTAAGGATTATTTACGTAACACAGATATTTATTCTAGGGTGCAACGGTTTAATAGCTGTATTTAAAATAATGTCGTAGATATCTATTCTCACTATCTTTTCACACTGCATATTGTGTCTTCATGTACTACCTTCTCACATATATATCATATTTTCACGTTTCACACTGCATATCACTTTCTCATGAAGTACATGCTGACACCTACATTAACTGCCTTTTCACACGTATCCCACGACTTTCTCATATATTACCTTTCCACTATCATTTCATTTGTTTCTTATTTTATTGGCGTTCATACACTGACACAACATGTTTTACTGACCAAATTATCACATTTAATTTTACCATGAAGCTTATCACCTCACAGAATTCCAGGATATTAGATGGGACACTGGTCTGCAACTGTACCTTTATCTCTAATTTTATGAAAATGTAATGAAAATAAAAATCCTTTGGTCCTGCACACCTTCATAATATTTTCAAACATGCTCGTAAATATAACTATTGAAGCTCAAAAAATGAAGAGGATATCAGGACAAAGCATGTACCTCTATCAGTTATCTGGTCTGAAATCTGACTAAATTAGACTATCTATAGTTTTAAGAAAATTTCACAAAAATCTAAATCCTTTGGCCCTGTCTCCATTATGTGTTCAAATATCCTACAATATATAAATGCTATATCTTCAAAGCTGTTCGAAAATTTTATGAAAATCAAAATCCTTCAGTCCTGCACATGTGTACAAACATGGTACTACATATAAATGCTGTTACCCTAAAATTGAAAGATATGACAGATGAACAAGCCAAA
The DNA here is from genome assembly GCA_944474755.1 of Limnoperna fortunei. Lineage (NCBI taxonomy): Eukaryota > Metazoa > Mollusca > Bivalvia > Mytilida > Modiolidae > Limnoperna > Limnoperna fortunei. The sequence goes on along the minus strand of OX104118.1, from coordinate 2,477,927 downwards.
TCCAAAATACACACGGGAAGAACAAGGATAAATTAATATTGCCCCCCTTAACTTTTTGTTGCGGGGACAAAAAAGCAAGCCCACATCTGTAAAAATGGTCATGATTGAAGAAACAACCATAGCAGTTCAATGCTGGATAAAGAAGGTACCGAACACACCATATTAAGGCCTGTCAGTTCACCAGATTGAATAGCACCTGTTGCAATGATTGCTATTTTGAACAATTGAAATTGCTATCTGCAACGAGAGAGTTTTCTGCATTATTGCAAATTGGTTGTTCAAGATAGCAATTTCTATTGTTTTAAATGGGCAAATTGGTTTTTTTTATTGAAGTACAATGATCAGTTATGTCTTTAAACATTATTGTGTTTTTTATACTAAAAGGAAAACAAAAGATTGTTTAAAATATGTACTCACAATAAATAACAATGATTTATATCTTCAGATAAAACAAATATAAAAATAAATGTATCAATCAACAAAAACTTGTAAAGATTACTTACTAAATATACATTATCACAATTTGAATCATGATTTGAACATTTCACACATTATTTCCTGCTAAAATACTGATATTACATGGAAATTAAGTTCAAATCATTCTTCAGAATAAATAATAGTGTTAACCCTCAAAATAGATGATTTATTTGGGACAAGTGTACATTTGTCAGAAAAATCATTTTTCACATAAATTAATGTTAAGAATTTTATCTTACTATTATTTAACTTCTATCAACAAGTGTATCTTATAGAGATTGTAAGAAACATACCTTTGGTTCAAAATCAGGATAATGTCTACATGTTAAGTATTATGGTAGGTAAAGATATCTGCATCTAAGAAATATAGCTCTGAACTCATACAAAAGCAATACAGACTAAGACAATGCTATAGTCAAGGTCAAATGCATAATTATACTATTAAATTGCTTCAATCTGTAAATACCACAATTTTTTAAAAGGTTTGAATTGATAGTTCGTAAATATATCCTTGGGACATAAGACAGAATGATAAAACATGAACAAGGAACAGGAAGGTGTACAATAATGTGGAAGAGGGGTGGTGATGGGGATGGGTATGTATATATATATTTTATTAGAAAATATGTTTAGGAATTGATAACCTGAGTTCCACATCACAAGATAGAATTAGTTCAACTCAATTACTATCTTTCTTTACAGATAGATATTTAAAATCAAAATGTGTATGTAAAGATGGTAATTCAACAAACATGGAAATCATAAAAATATACACCAAGCAAAAACACCACATTATGACAATAGCACTGTCTTTGTCTATCTAGAAGTTGATAAAAGAATGGCATAAAGCAGATTTTTTGCCAACCAATGAGCACAATAAAATACATCAAAAATAAATGCATAATAAAATAACTCGTTATTTTCGTGTAATAAGTAAACACGAATTTTCTTCTAATTGTAATGTGTTTTACTTTCAAAAATGTCATTGTTATTTTGATGATGCTGTCCACATTAAATTCCTTAAAAAAATACAATGCTTTGTTTCATCTCTGAATAGAGACATGAGCTGATTTGCACAAATTTATGGCATACATCAGTATGTCAACACATTCAACAAACAAATGATGGAATCTCGTTAATCTGGTGACAATTTGTAAATGTGGGCAGGCTTGACAAATACTGGATGCCCATATGAAAATTCGTCATGCACATTGGTAATTCAGTTGACTGGTATCCTGCCAGACACACTAGATGCTGGAGTATTTCTAGACTGTTGTGTGGACTGGTACCGTGACTGGCCAGGGGATAAAGAGAACTCATATGGATCTCCGGTCGTAAATATCCTCATTTTGTCTTCTGCAAAAAACATTGTATGGATGGTATCAATATTGGCAAATGTTTTATTTAAAATTTGCATTGATTTGTTCTTCCTGCTATCATATAATCATCCAATCATGTACCTCTTAAACAATGTGCATAGTTAACCAGTAACTCCAATATGTGTACTTTTCTGATCATACTAGTAAGACCTCAAACATTTACCTACATCCATATTTGATAAGCAAAATTAGATTACTATACTCTCGCACTGACAGTTTAATTGGAATTTGTCCAGTGTTGAAAATAAGATTTTCTCACTCTGCAAAAATGCCATATTGAACTAAACTTATAAACATAAATATACAGGAAATTAATAAGAAATGTAAAATTGCATAAATATGAACAGGTGAACTGTTTACATGTCATCAATGAACTATTACTAAATAAAAAATAAATGAAAAATTGTGAAAATATTGAAATTGAAATGCTGTGGTATAAAGCAGTTCTGTGAAGTAAAGCTCTGTTAGCTGAAAAAGTTTTATGATAGAAATATTCCCTAGCTTGTATGCAACTTCAAACTTACACACAATAGATAGCATGAAAAGATAACACACAATAGATAGCAATGAAACATATACTCTTGTTTTCTAATCATACTTAAGATAGATACAAACGTTATGTAAAAATGAGGTTTGAAGAAAACACATTTTTTTAAATTGAACTACACTGCAAACGAAGTAAAACATAGAATCAGAAAACTAATAGTCCTATCTCATCTATGACTGTCCATTAGTCAACAAGAGAAAAGTAATAGCACTGTAAGTGTGGATCCATTATATGGTTTGTTACTTTATTCATATGGATAGAGCAGAAGTACCACACCTTCGGAGGATATCAATAGCCAAAAGACTGAAAATATTTTGAATTACTATTGAAACTTGTTTTGATTGATCATTTCAAAATTGAATTATAAATAAATTTACTTAAACGGTGTAAACGGTGAATACAAATAACTCGTCTATTGTGTTACAAAGTTACATAAATAATATAAACATGCATGTTTCATTATTGCAAAAATGAATCATAAAAATTTCAAATTCTGACCCCTTCTGTCCTAAGGAACATTATGAAAAACAAAACAAGACAAAAACAAGCTTGTATTAAAAATAACAATTATCCCATTCTTTCTTAGGTAGGTTACAGGATACTTATTATCATCTTACATTTACTTCATCCTATTATTGGTAAAATATGAAAAGAATTGATCAAGTAAAAAATTATATAGCCTTAAAACAAGGCTGTCTACAGACAGACTTGCAACATAATAGAAATTAAAAAAAATATTTCTATTGTATAAGAATGTGAATACGGAATACACATGTGATAACATGTAAAGCTTAAGAAGACAACTGTCGTCTGCTGTATTGGAACACAATATTTACCAACAATGTAACAATGAGTTTACTTTAATATGCTGAAATTAATTAATAAAATTTCATTAACATATATCAATAAAATGGGAAAGACAGGTTATAAAAGTCATTCAGGAATACAGTTTGATGTATTCACTGATGAATACATTTACTTTTGCTCAAATTTGCTCAAAAAAACAAAGGGAAAAGATTGAACAGAAAGCAATTTTGAAGTCGTACCACAGTAACCAGTGGAAACAAAGACAGAATAACCCAAAGGAAACCACCAACTGGTAAACAGAGAACCACCAACTGGTCCTATGGGAACCACCAACTCTGGACAATGGAGTACCCTATGTGAACCACCAACTCTGGACAATGGAGTACTCTATGGGAACCACCAACTCTGGACAATGGAGTACCCTATGTGAACCACCAACACTGGACAATGGAGTACTCTATGGGAACCACCAACTCTGGTCACTGGTGTACCCTATGGGAACCACCAACTCCGGACAATGGAGTACTGTATGTGAACCACCAACTCCAGTCAATGGAGTACTCTATGGGAACCACCAACTCTGGTCAATGGAGTTCCCTTTGGGAACCATCAACTCTGGTCAATGGAGTTCCTTTGGGAACCATCAACTCTGGTTAATGGAGTTCCCTTTGGGAACCACCAACTCTGGTCAATGGAGTACCCTTTGCAAACCACCATGGTCCAAGGAGTACCCTATAGGAACCACCAACATTGGTCACTGGAGTACCCAATGGGAACCACCAACTTAGAGTACCATAAAGGAACCAGCAATGCTAGTCAATGAAGTAGCAGTGAGTTGTACTGGACCTGATTTATTGGGTGTTGGACAAATCAACTGTTTTTGCTACTGAACAGACTAGATGTACTGTACAAGCTTAACTTAAACTGAAGTACCAAACGAAAGCCTTATAAAAGAAAGGTTAACATAAATATATTGTAAATTTTTTAATTTAATTTTCATCACAAAACTAGTAAAAAAAACTTATTGTATCGTGTTCAACTCTGACCATCAGAGACAACTAAAAATCCTGGTCAATCAAGGTTGGATGCTTGAAGTGAGGCCAACATGTTGACCTCCTGTGTGGACCTGCCTGTGATCAATAGTAGATAAGACGACTAACTACCTAGGGGATTCCAGAAGGAGTTAGGCTCAAACTCCCAACCCCCATAAGAACCTACCTGTCATCAATAGTAGATATGATGACTAACTACCTAGAGGATTCCAGAAGGAGTTAGGCTCAAACTCACAACCCCCATAAGGACCTGCCTGTCATCAATAGTAGATAGGATTACTAACTACCTAGAGGATTCCAGAAGTAGTTAGGCTCAAACTCACAACCCCCATAAGGACCTGCCTGTCATCAATAGTAGATAGGATGACTAACTACCTAGAGGATTCCAGAAGGAGTTAGGCTCAAACTCACAACCCCCATAAGGACCTGCCTGTCATCAATAGTAGATATGACAGTGACTAACAACCTAGAGAATTCACGATGGGTATTATTGATGTAACTACATATTGATGTGCGAGTACAATTTCAAACTATTCAATTTAAAATCGAACATTTCACACAGATGACATTTATAAAAAGTAACACTAACAAGGTTAAAAAATAATTCCACTAGTATGATTCAAAATATCATCACAAATTACACACTCAAAATGTTAAATTATGCACTCATAATTAAAATATGCACTCAAAATTTTTAATTTTGCACTCAAAATTAAAATATGCAATCAAAATTTTATGAAAACACACTCAAAAGGTAGATTGAAATTACACACTCAAAATTTTAATTCATGCACTCAAAACTGAAAATTACGCACTCAAATTTGTGCGCATTCGCAAAACTCATAAATATTCATAAAGATATAAATAAATAAAATTTGACCAGGGTGGTTTTTGTGTTTTAAAGCGAACTGGAAGTGCTGAAATCCAAATGTCAACCCACAACACAGAAGATTTGCTTGAGTTTTTCATCCTTGTTACACGTGTGTGAAAATACAGTGAAAATACAATGAAACTTTTACACCCCTTAACCCCTTATTACCTTCGGATTCAGAGAGTACCAAAAGTGTCCCAGGTTACAGTAAAATAAGAAAGGAAATAGAAACGAAATGAAACAGGCATTTTGATAAACCCGTAGATAAAACTATTTGTTTTAACATAAAAAATAATTCTATAATGGAATAAATCATACTCTATAGTTAATATCAGTCTGACATGCAGGGCCCAGGGTAGGAGGTAAAAAAATTTAAAATTGTTTCATCCGTTTCGTTCGTTGTTTTACAGGGACCCGTTTCAAGCTTAAAAAAAAGCCAGGATTGAAATATTCAAATCAATTTAATGAATATTTATAAGTCCTGCGTAAAAAAGGTGCCCACAATTTGAGTGCATGAATTAAAATTTTGAGTGTTTAATTTCAATCTACCTTTTGAGTGTGTTTTCGTAAAATTTTGAGTGCGAAATTTAAAATTTTGAGTGCATATTTTAATTTTGAGTGTGTAATTTGTGATGATATTTTGTAACCATACTTTTGACAAGAACGTCATATTCCACCTCATACCCCCACCTCTCACCCACACACAGTATGGCATTAATTAGATCATACGGTGTTATAAAACACACAATATATAGAAAACATGACCCTATCACCTGTAACATCACAGAGTAATGGCAGTGTATAATGATTTAATGCAATACACAATATAAATGTTATGACCTTGACACCTGCTGACGATGATACAATGATAAGACTTAACACCTAGCTAAATATAACTGATAACAAACCTTCTGTAATTCCTGTCGCCCACTTGTCTAAAATGCAGTAATAATGTTATGGATAGAAAACAGTATGAAGTTTAAAACAAGTCTCTGATTCCTTGTTACAGACGTCTTACGCTCGTCTTTGATGCTCACACCATATGCTCTATGAGCATTCGAGCATCCAACAATGTCACTGATTTTATCCTATAATAATATACTGGACAATGATGTGTGGGGTCAGTCTGGGGAAATATTGCACCATCTGGACAATGATGTGTGGGGTCAGTCTGAGGAAATATTGCCCCATCTGGACAATGACGTGTGGGGTCAGTCTGAGGAAATATTGCCCCATCTGGACAATGATGTGTGGGGTCAGTCTGAGGAAATATTCCTGTTATCAATTGTTTATGTGTCACATAAGAGTGCAGGATAAAACAATACTTAAGCATAGTTGATGCATATAGGTTATGTGTGTATACGGCTTATAAGAGGTAGAAAATACTCAACTGTGCCTTGCATTGTCTCTCATCTTGTCCACATAATACCTGTATGTGTCAACAATGCACCAGTTTTGTACAGTAAATTGAGTATTTACTTGGCAGCCATTCTGTCTCCTTTTATGATATTTATTTGATGAGTCATGAGATTATCTAATACTTAAATAATAAGGTGTGTATAACTCCATTGCCTCCATTGGATCTTTTTACAGACAGACAATTTTCCCTTTCAGTTAAAAATAACCCAAATATTTCTATTTATAGCAATATCTACAAAAAAATTCTTTCTTAATACTTTTTATGTTTTTGTTTGTTTGATGGTGTTTAAACACCACTTTCAGCAATTTTTCAGCTATATCATGGCGTCCAGTTTTTATTAAACCCCCCCCCCCCCCCCCCGCGGTAGGAAAACTGGCAATCCTTGTCAATGAATTGAGTACACCCTGCCTGCAGTGGGAATCGAACCGGCAATCTCAGTGTTGACAGACCATGGGATCAATAGTAGACGAACTACCTTAACCACTCGTCCACCTAGGCCCCTTTAATACTTTTTATGTTGCTCAAACCTATTTCAACTGAATTTAATAGAACCATCTACATCAATCAGAATACACATTCTAAGTGTTCAAATTAAGTCTACAATTCTTCAATAAATCTTATATACACATCGCAGCATCTTATTTAAAGTTCTTCAGCTGCAATTGTTATTTATGAAAAAGGCTTATGAAGTGCTTACAAAAGGGGAAACAAAAATATATGACAAGAAACTGTATGACCAAAAGAAAAAATATGATAAAAACGCAGGAGGAACTGGAGAAAACTACACTACCTACCGATAAATTTCTCTGAGTTTGCACTTGTAGCTACTTCCTTCCATGAACTTAGATAACTGCAAAAAAGTACAGCATGTTAATTTTAGTCTGTTAATGCATGCGATTATGTTTCATGAATTCTTTTTGCAAAAATAATGGCATAGTGATTGATTGAATGGGTGCTTAACATCAAATAAGCAATATTTTAGCTTATTTTAGTACAAGAACAAGTTTTAACAATATATAAACACAAGAAATGAAATGTGAAAAAGGCTGGGAAATATTGACTGCCACAAGAACAGTATGAGGAGAAAGTGTCTGAGAATTTTGTCTTGTGTATTGCATCTACTCTTGCTTGTGCAAGTTGAAAGGCACACTAGAACATTACATTCATTGGCCAGGCTTTCTGCACTAAAACTTGGCAATCATCCATACAAGAGAACATCTAGTAATAATGAACATGGCATATTAAGTGTCAGTAGAACAGTATAAAATGTTGGGTAGGGTTGCTGAGAAGTCTGCCTTTGGCAGTGTCTACAACATGCACTTTTTTTAAAATTTACAAAACTGCTCTTTAAGTTGCATGGCATTCTCATTACTTCATTACTACTGACTGTGTATGTTGGAAGAAGAAAACAGTCCAATGGGTTTAATAAACACAAAAGTACATAAATTCCTAATGCTGAGATTTTAATGAAAAAATTAATTTTTGTAAAATACATGTAAAGTCAACAGTGGGCAGATGCCTTATATATAGAAATCCTGTAAACTACTCACTCATCAAAATTAAGACTAGTGGTCCAATCTAACAATTCGTCTACTTCCCAGTCCTCTAAAGCATCTGGTCCCATCTTCTCCACTGTGGCAACCATTCCAGCAGCAGCGCCCTCTATCAAGTTAATTGTTTCAGGATCATCAGACTTGGCCTTTAACATTCCATCTTTGTACCTACAAAGTTATATCACTCATTTCTTTGATGTTTGTTTGAGATTTAATGCCACTTTCAACAATTTTCAACGATATCACGGAATCCAGGTTTTATTTGGGAGGAAACCAGCAGGAAAACTAGCGATTCATGTAAATTAAGGTTGTACTTTGTCCAAATAGGGCTCAAACTCAAAACCCCAATGCTAACATGCCAGCAATCAATAGCCTATTTATATGAAAGAACTTCTATTTGAACCATGACAATAATGAAAAAATAACTGACACTGGCATTGAATAGAATGATCAACATGCATTATAAACATGTACAATGTGTTGCATTTATGACATAAAATTGTATGAATTCATTTTAAAACTGACATTTTCTTCATCCAATCTATTTTTCTCTCTTTCTTCCTTTTAGCTACATCTTGTATTCTTTGGATCTATAATAAAGTAATAATATTCCAAATCTGTAGTCATAGATCTCCCTTGATAGCAGTTGCAAACATTAAAATACATCAACAATTATCTCCCTTTGGTAAATGGCAATACTAGTATGTAACCATGATTAGATGACAGTAGGAAATAACTCATTATTTAAATTTCATTTTCAGTTATTTTTGGAATACAGTTTTTATTTCTTAAGGAAGTTGGAGTACCAGGTAACAAGAAAATGTGTCTTGGCAACACTGATGTCCCACTTGGCACGGATTGGTCAACACTCAAGTTCCCTCAAGCATGAAATATTTGGCACAGCCCTACAGAATTTTGCCATTGAAGAAACCTCATCATGTTGCAACTAGGTACTAAGTTTCAAGAAGATGTAAATTTATCTTAAAAAAAAACTTCAACACTTACATGTATGTAAACCTGAGCCCCCCCTTCCAACTATTTTTCTAAGTTCACTCAAGCATGATTACATCACTTTAAGCAGTTTGAAAAATAAATCATGGCATCCAATTTTTTGGGGGGAAGAAAGCATGAGTACTCAATGTTTTCATGGTGACCCTTAATATAAACTTTACTATGATGTTCGAACTTCTACTCAGCAAAAAACACAGTTAATTTTGAAGAGGATCTAACATATGTCAGGAGAAAAAAGACTGACCTTATCATGGTTAAATTCATATTTTTTATTTGATGTTTCCCACGTCACAGGATCTGCCATCAGATGGTGTATCAGACGATCAGAGACCAATCGCCAGCCATTGTTGTCCGTTCTTTTGTACCAGTCATTCTTGTCTGCAAAAAAATAATTAACAAATTAAACATTTTACATGATGAAGAGAAACACCTACTGTGAACATCTATATATGTTACCAACAGGATTAGGAAAACCTCTGACTTTACTGTGAACATCTACCGGTATATATCTTACCAACAGACTCAGGAAAATCTCTGACTTTACTGTGAACATCTATATATCTTATCAACAGTCTCAGAAAAACCTCTGACTTTACTGTGAACATCTATATATCTTAACAACGGTCTTAGGAAAACCTCTGACTTTACTGTAAACATCTATATATCTTACCAACAGTCTCAGGAAAATCTCTGACTTTACTGTCAACACATCTATATCTTACCAACAGTCTCAGGAAAACCTCTGACTTTACTGTGAACATATATATATCGCACCAACGGTCTTAGGAAAACCTCTGACTTTACTGTAAACATCTATGTCTTACCAACAGTCTCAGGAAAACCTCTGACTTAACTGTGAACATCTATATATCTTACCAACAGTCTCAGGAAAACCTCTGACTTAACTGTGAACATCTATATATCTTACCAACAGTGTCAGAAAAACCTCTGACTTTACTGTGAACATCTATATATCTTACCAACAGTCTCAGGAGAATCTCTTACTTTACTGTGAACATATATATATATTATCAACACTTTCAGAAAAACCTCTGACATTACTGTAAACATCTTTGTCTTACCAACAGTCTCAGGAGAACCTCTGACTTTACTGTGAACATCTATATATCTTACCAACAGTCTTAGGAAAACCTCTGACTTGACTGTGAACATATATATATCTTACAAATAGTCTCAGGAAAACCTCTGACTTACTGTGAACATCTATATATCTTACCAACAGTCTCAGGAAAACCTCTGACTTTACCGTGAACATCAATATATCTTACCAACTGTCTCAGAAATACCTCTGACTTTACCATGAACATCAAAATATCTTACCAACAGTCTCAGAAAAACCACTGACTCTACTGTGAACTTCTATATATCTTACCAACAGTCACAGGAAATCTAAAATATTACCAATAGTTTTAGGAACACATCTGACTTTACTGTGAACATCTATATATCTTACCAACAGTCTCAGGAAAATCTCTGACTTTACTGTCAACATCTATGTCTTACCAACAGTCTTAGGAAAACCTCTGACTTTACTGTGAACATCTATATATCTTACCAACAGTCTCAGGAAAATCTCTGACTTTACTGTCAACATCTATGTCTTACCAACAGTCTTAGGAAAACCTCTGACTTTACTGTGAACATCTACATATCTTACCAACAGTCTCAAGAAAACCTCTGACTTTACTGTTAACATCTTTATATCCTACCTACAGTCTAAGGAAAACCTCTGACTTTACTGTGAACATCAATATATCTTACCAAACGGTCTTAGGAAAACCTCCGACTTTACTATTAACAGCTATATATCTTACCAACAGTCTCTAGAAAACCTCTGACTTTACTGTGAACATCTATATATCTTACCAACAGTATCAGGAACATCTCTGACTTTACTGTGAACATCTATATATATCTTACCAACAGTATCAGGAAAATCTCTGACTTTACTGTGAACATCTATATATCTTATCAACAGTCTCAAGAACACCTCTGACTTTACTGTGAACATCTATATATCTTACCAACAGTCTCAAGAAAACCTCTGACTTTACTGTGAACATCTTTTTATCCTACCTACGGTATTAGGAACATCTCTGACTTTAGTGTGAACATCTATATATCTTACCAACAGTCTCAGTAAAACCTCTGACTTTACTGTCAACATCTATATATCTTACCAACAGTATCAGGAACATCTCTGACTTTACTGTGAACATCTTTAGCCATCTGTAGTTTGACTGTTGATACAGTGTAGTTTTTAGGACTATTGGCACACAAATCCTGAATAGGTCTATGTGTGAATATCTTGTAGTATATATTGGGTGGAAATCTTTCCTAAAACATCAATAAATGAATTAAGGTAATACTGAAACTACAGGATCACATGAATCAAGAGATGGATTTGGTTTTTATAAAATTAAGCACTGAATTTAATGTCTTGCAATCCATACAATACTAACAATGTAATACGAGCTTGAAGATCACACTTATTATGTACATCATATATCCACTGTATTCATTTTTAGGTCTAGGAAACAATTTTTAGTCTATGAATTCTTTATGACCTATTTCTCCTAAATTATTTAAGATTATAAGATGAAGATCTGACCTGGCCATACATAACAAATTTCTTTCCAACAATACATTTTTTATTGGTTCTCTCAAAGACTAGACTGATCCAAAGTAATAAATTTGCAATGAGGAGTATTGAGGGGGGTGTAACCTAATTTTTTACAGGCTTTTTGTCCAAAAGTTGGCCCCTCTCCCTTTTTGAAACACAATTAAGAAACCCAAATGTAACAAGACCCCTTTTTTCAGTGACTGGATAGACCTGTGCTACCACACCTAACATCTCAAGTACCTACCCCTGCCAGTCTAAACTTCACATGAACCCCTGATGCACTGTCTAACAACTTGGCTTCATTTGGGTTGATACATCTAAGCATCAGAGCTGGGTTACCTCTGGCTTTAAAATTGATTAAATCTCTATAATATCTGTACACCTGAATATCCTACAAAATATAAACAACTGTACACTTGTAGATCGTAAAAATATATAAATAACTGTGCACCTGTATATCATAACAAGTTCCAAAGTGCCACAAAATATGCTTGTCGAAAAATTTGCCATTTTTTTTTATAAACAACGGGTCATAACTCTGATGTGGCTAAAGCAATTTGGCATGTTATCAATCTTGGTGGAGATATAATGACCATAAAAATTTTCCCTAAGTTTCATAAAGATCAGACAAACAACTGTTTGAGTAAAAGAGCAGATAAGGCAAATTTGCCATTTTTTGTAACATTTTGTATTTTTTGTTTTTAGAAATAACATAACAGAAAAGTATACTCAGGATAATTCAAATACTTGTTTATGTACAATAACAGGTGCTTTTAAAGTAGTCATTATCAGAGTTAAGAATACTATAAATTTAATTCCTAATGCTGTGAAATCACAACTCTGTGGTATCTGAAACATTGTCACCAATCAACTTGCAACATAAAATATATTTATCTTTTATCGACTTCTCAAGTGGGAACTTTTCCTATAGTGTTGTCTGGTGAGTAAAGTGCTTATGTCAGCAAGTAAGGGCACTTTATTGAAAAAAGTGTTCCTGAGGGAGAAATCTATAATACTTTAGTGCATAACATAACATTTAGTGTATAGTAACTCGAATATATTAGAAACCTTAATTAAACCATGGTGAATGTCAATTCTGAACCTGTTGTTACTGCTGGCCATCGTAAACATCTTATGTGACAAAATTTAAATGGAGATAATTCTTGTTGAATCGACCATAAAAAAGCAAGTGCATTTTTTTAACTTTTAGCATAGTACCAATGGGAAATCTGGTATAATTCCATTCGCTAAGTATAATCTCCTGTTGCTAAGATCAAGCCAATACAGTTCAAAAACAGTCAAGGAAAATTATCTAAATTATCCAATGAAAAATGTTGATTATATATGTTATCTACTCATTATATATCAACTTTATTCATGTGGGAAACAAGTCATTAATGAATCAATATATTAATGTGATCAACTGGAGAAATCATTTGTTAATTCTTACAAGGAGGAATTCTACCCCACAAGAGTGTGAAACAGGATATCAGACAAGATACCTTACCCTGGTAACCTTGAGCATGGTTCTTAAATGGGAACATCCCAGTATGCCCCTGGATGTTAGAATGGTGATGAGTGCTTGTCCCACAAAGTTGACCTGCAATGACCCTATGTGGCTGATTGTAGATTGTCAGGATACAAGACTTCAGACTTAACAGGATGACATGTTTGGTGAGTGCCATACTCCTTGCACATTATATACCCATTTGTAGATGTTGAAAAAAGTACGTGCGATTTAGACCATACAAAAGCCGAAAATTCTCTATCCCTACCCAATCTTTATACCATTCTGGTGACATTTTTCTGCCCATTAGTCTATCCCACTTCCACAAATAATTGATTGTTTCTTAACTTATTCTCATCGTGAATACAACTGAAATATTGTCTATGGAGGTTAAACAACAATTCAGCAGGTGCTCTGTGCATTAAGTAACCATTCATTCAAACAATCATTCAATATAAGACCTAGAACACCTCCATATTATTGCATCCTTACGATATGTCTTCTCCAACTTTTCTGTATAATAGTAGCTGCTAGCCTTTCTGTAAGAGGTCTGCGAGGTCGGGATGGCTGTGCTGGTATTGGCTGTGGTACAGGTGCTGAAGGGATAGTACTGCTATCACTGCTAACTTTCTCTTTGTGTTTTTTCCACCAGTTTTGTATATAAATTGCACAGAATTCTTCATATCTAAAAAAAGGTAAAAGATTGTTACATATGTTTTTGGCAAAGACCGGTTGATCTTCAACGAGTGATTTTATTAAATTTTATGTCTGTTTGCGAGTGGAGCGTACCTATTTCTTCCAAAAACAACAAAGTTCTCACAGTGATATCATATAGATTCTTCATTGTTTAATTCCCTATATCCAATCAGAACAGCCAAAACAAGAATACTGTTCCGTTACCATAACAATATTCTTGCTCCAGGTGTTTTAATTGCAAGATGCAATGAGTATAGCATGAGCTCTATGGTAATGGGTAATCGGTACCTGAAATCAGCCATTTATGGAATAAAACTTTTTTTCATTTTTAACTTGTTAAATGGTAGTAAAACAAAGATGTAAACACCAAGAATTAGAATTTTGTGTTAAAGTCAATACAATATGATGCAGACCATAATTTACTTTGTATACTTTATTTATTTTTTGTTGGCAATTTGACTTGCATTTAAGTTTATTTTATTTCTGCAAGTTTGGATTAAACCAACTTTGGAACTGTATTTGAAAGAGCACAAATTCTGGGTTACAAAACTTTTTTGAGCAAAAAAAAATCTAAATAGTTTAAACCTTTAAACATTTATTCCTGTAGTAAATTAAGAGATTTTAACATGTTGCTAATCTCTGGTTTTCTGGAGATCAAAATAAATACAGTTTACATGCTCTTGATTCTACTTATATAGGTACATGTAATACAGTTCAACTATTAATCTGATTAATTATTTATTATATACTCAGTTTACTGGATTATACAACACAAACAACTCCCCCTATCAAGAATTCAATTTGAAATACCCGGTAAGTATTTTATATACCATGTCTTTTACCAGTTAAAATATTTAAACTACGAGACATAGTCGAGTGGTTTAAATAAGTTAACTGGTAAAAGATGTGGTGTATATGTTTTGTAACATAATTCAATCAATAGAATTTAAAGGACGTGACATTATTGTTATGTCAGACGATCACGTGCTAGACTGTCAGTCTAGACGATCTGTGTAGTTCATTTGGTATTTTGAATGATAGCAAAAGGTGGCGTTTACACTATGGAATAACTTAAAAGTTGGTTGATTATACCATAGCTAAGCCCCGCCTACTTCTATTGTATTTAAATGGAGATTTTTTTACAAAAAATGTCTTATGTTAAAGAATGATTTTGCACAACACACAGATTTAGTGTGAATAATCTTTAAAAAGATCAAAGGAAAAATGCCGTATTATGTTAAAATGCTTACCTTATTATTGGCATCTTTCAACCAATATATTTTAATGTTATATTTACATATTTATAATGTTAATACTTTTGGTTGTCTCTGTTAATCGCTAATCTTTATACAGAGATTAAGCTAAAGTAAGAAATCCACAAGAAGTACTTCTAATTCCTTGTTTTTTCTTTACTAAACCTACTTACGACATAATTTGATCTGGAACATCCTCGGATTCCTGCATTTCAACCAGGTAGTCATTATAGTATCGTCTTAATTTATCTTCTTTTGGAGGACCTATTACTTCACCCTAAAAACAAAACATTAAATTATTTGAAAATTATTATTGTCTCAATAAAATACATGCATGTGAAACACTTCAGTAATTCTCTTTTAAAACAGTACAAATTTGTGTCAAATTCATCGACACCTAATGTAGGCCTGGGAGTATCTAATACACTGATATATACAGGCAGGTACTACAGGATTACTATATGGAAGTGGGAAATTTATGATTGGAAAATTGAAGTTGTCTAGCTTGTCAAATAATTTAGAGTTGAATGACCCAGCTTATACAACTACAATACATGAGTAATAGTTAAACATCACTCCAGATCTATGTAGCATTGTTATACTGAAATTAATTAACCTTTTAATCAGCAATGAAAATTTCTAAAATAAATATCTTTACTGACCAGAATTATTTAATGCAAAAATAAATTTTGAAAATTACTGGCAGACGTATGGTTGACTTTTAAAGAATTTTGATAAAAACTAGAGCTAATATATGGAATAGCCCCTCTCTTCAAAAGCCCTTATTACCAGAGATAAATTCCCCACAAAGAGCATCACCCCATAACATTTAAATGTTGCATACCTAAAGTTCTTCCCTTCAATAAGTGCAGAAGTATGGAGAGATTAAAAATGTTGACATAAGAAGATGGCTAAATCAGTCAAGGACTAGGTATAGATTCCAGTAAATTTATGATTCATTGTAGCTAATTACCTCTCAGGTGTATGACAACAAAAACATCACTAATAACCCAATATAATGTGCCATAGTTACCAACCCTCATCCCCCCCACTCCCCTTCCCACCTGAATGTTTCGTTTTGGTGCTTTCCTTTGTCTTTCTCATTTTCAATGAAATGGTTGCCATGATATAACAGGAAAATTTTCCGAAACTGTTTATTCAAACAATTAAGCCAAATTTCATCTTACCTTATCATTCCTGTCATATTCATCAAATTCTTCTTCCCTGGTAGTATGGTGTCGACTAGCACTGTACACTGCAGTTTTACTAATTTTAGGATTAACTACCTCAAATGATCGAGATCTAAACATAAAAAAAGTTTATAAAAAGTCTAATGAATACAACAATCAATAGTGTTAACAGACATTAGCCAACTTTTTATTGGAAAAAAATAATCCTGAATGTCCAAAAATATTCCGAGCACTATCCTGTGTATACATGTGTAACATAGTATCAACTCATGGTCTCTCATTCCAGGAGACATTTTTAGTTGTTACACACAGGACAAACTAAATCTTGTCTTGTTTTGTACAAGCTTAACATGCTCACAATGGTCAAATAATTTGACAATTATATTTCTGATTTGATGTCCCTAATGATTTGTGGAATGATGCAACAAACAGCAGCTTATATTGTTCCTTTATCAAACCTACCTACTGTATAATCCCTTTATTGTCTTTGTATCTCTGTATCCTTCCTTCAGTAGAACCTATCTACTTCTGTATCCCCTCCAATGTCTTTGTATCTCTGTATCCTTCCTTCAGTAGAACCTACCTACGTCTGTATCCCCTCCAATGTCTTTGTATCTCTGTATCCTTCCTTCAGTAGAACCTACCTACTCTTCAGTATCCCCTCCAATGTCTTTGTATCTCTGTATCCTTCCTTCAGTAGAACCTACCTGCTTCTGTATCCCCTCCAATGTCTTTGTATCTCTGTATCCTTCCTTCAGTAGAACCTACCTGCTTCTGTATCCCCTCCAATGTCTTTGTATCTCTGTATCCTTCCTTCAGTAGAACCTACCTACTTCTGTATCCCCTCCAATGTCTTTGTATCTCTGTATCCTTCCTTCAGTAGAACCTACCTACTCTTCAGTATCCCCTCCAATGTCTTTGTATCTCTGTATCCTTCCTTCAGTAGAACCTACCTACTTCTGTATCCCCTCCAATGTCTTTGTATCTCTGTATCCTTCCTTCAGTAGAACCTACCTACTTCTGTATCCCCTCCAATGTCTTTGCATCTCTGTATCCTTCCTTCAGTAGAACCTACCTACTCTTCAGTATCCCCTCCAATGTCTTTGTATCTCTGTATCCTTACGTCAGTAGAACCTACCTACTTCTATATCCCCTCCAATGTCTTTGTATCTCTGTATCCTTCCTTCAGTAGAACCTACCTACTTCTGTATCCCCTCCAATGTCTTTATATCTCTGTATCCTTCCTTCAGTAGAACCTACCTACTTCTGTATCCCCTCCAATGTCTTTGTATCTCTGTATCCTTCCTTCAGTAGAACCTACCTACTTCTGTATCCCCTCCAATGTCTTTGTATCTCTGTATCCTTCCTTCAGTAGAACCTACCTGCTTCTATATCCCCTCCAATGTCTTTGTATCTGTGTATCCTTCCTTCAGTAGAACCTACCTACTTCTGTATCCCCTCCAATGTCTTTGTATCTCTGTATCCTTCCTTCAGTAGAACCTACCTACTTCTGTATCCCCTCCAATGTCTTTGTATCTCTGTATCCTTCCTTCAGTAGAACCTACCTACTCTTCAGTATCCCCTCCAATGTCTTTGTATCTCTGTATCCTTCCTTCAGTAGAACCTACCTACTTCTGTATCCCCTCCAATGTCTTTGTATCACTGTATCCTTCCTTCAGTAGAACCTACCTGCTTCTGTATCCCCTCCAATGTCTTTGTATCTCTGTATCCTTCCTTCAGTAGAACCTACCTGCTTCTGTATCCCCTCCAATGTCTTTGTATTTCTATGGCAGCTGATATCCTTACTTCAGTAAAACTTACCTACTTCTGTATCCCCTCCATATTCTTTATATCTCTGTATCCTTCCTTTAGTAGAACTTACCTACTTCTATATCCCCTCCAATGTCTTTGTATTTCTATGGCAGCTGATATCCTTCCTTCCTCAGATTCAGGATTAGATGTCAATAATGTCTGAAATTCAAAAATTTACAATTTACCATGACAGTAAGACATATTAAATCCTATTATATTACAATACAACCAGACAGATTGGCTATAAATAATTTGTTTGTCACTGCTGATATATATTTTGGAGAAAAAAATACCCAGTATTCCACAACATAAATCTTGATGCAGAGTTCATTCAAGGGCATATTTCTACAGTATATATAAGCTTGTTTCCTACTGAAGGTCATAGGTTTTCTGCAAGTACTCTGGCCCAATAAAATCTAGATGTCACAATAGAGCTGAAAAATTGTTGAAAGTGGCCTTAAACTTGATTTAAACAAACAAACAAACAAACAAAATGTATATATATAAGAGAGAGAACAGCTATTGTCATTATTAAATATAAAAATAATAATTCATAGATATATGACACTTTACAAATTAGAAGTTGGTTACTTAAATCGACTAGTACAGTTATATGAAAAGGTCACAAAATGAAAACATTTGGTTATGTTCACAAGAAATAACACTAATCATGCTAATGCCTCATCTATACATGTACATGTACAAATATTTAATGATTTCATAATATTAATAGCTCTATTAAGCATAAATTTCTTTATTATAAGTGTACTGAATAAATCTTACGTGTCTCAGTTTCTTCGGTGCTGCAGCCAGTTTTGTACCTTTTGACGGTGTTTCTGTAAAAGATATATAATTAATCGGGTTCACTTTATTGTGATGTTACACATATGGATTCTAGAAAACTATTGTAAAGGGAGGCCTATCTGCATTGTAGCAGATAGTAGATATATAGCCAGTCAAAATTGACTGAGCTAACGGAGTACTTCTTTAGCTCACTTGGTTAGAGGGCTGGCTGGCAATACTGAGATCACAGGTTTCGATCCCTGGAGGTGACATGATGTTATTTCATGCTCTGCTGTTACACTATATTAAAGGTTACTTTCAGTTAACACTAAAACATTGTGGAAACAGAAAACTCAAGATCCAGACCATATTTTAATTTTTCAACACATAGTTCAAAGATTGCTTTTAACAAATGCATTATTATCAGGAACATTTTACCTACTATGTAATGTAAATTCTGAAATTATTGCATGCAGTTATTGCCATTTGCAGACTACGCCTACAGTCTGCGAAATTAGCACAAGTCCGCTGGCCCCTGGCCAGTAAAAATCCTTTCGGGAAAGTGAAATTTTGATAAAATTTATATTGAATATATAGGAGAAAATCCAAAAGTTCAGGATTCGGGCAAGTGAGTTGCAAATCCTAATTTCAAGCACTGGGCCTAGAAATGGGAGTTTTTATTTTTGACATTGGCTTTAGTACATGTAGCAAAACAGTTTTGGTAGTTGTCTGTTTTTCATAAAAAATATTTGCCTACAGTATATCAAATGGAATACACATTTCATTTCGATTACCTGTGTTTAGGGATCTAGAAGTAATTACAAATATGTTTCCATGTTTCATTACACACTTGCTGTGAGAATCTAGATACATGTACTGTTGGACACATTTGTCACATGTCTTAAGTCATTTCATGATTTGTGTAGTATGGGTGGTAATAAGGACAATTTGTTAAAGAGAATAAAACTTAAGACAAACTATAATGACATGTAGCATTGTTAGCTTTATGGATGTTGTTATTTATGCAAGCTGATACAAAATATTAATATGTCTATAAATGACTAAGATTGACGTGTTGTTTTTATCAATCTCTTTTAATTACACAACAAATAAGATATTTCCAATTAGCAAACACAATTTTGACATAAATAAGGTCTACATATCCCCACATAGAAGAACTAACTTTAAAAACAGGCCTTATAGTTCTCTGGAGCTTTGTAAATCAAATGGAGTGAAAAAAGAAATTGAGAGGTTTAATTATTGTGATTTTAGGTCGATCACATTAATCATAATAATAAAATATCCCAAATATTTCATAATTTACAGTATTGCAGATTCGACCAGCTCTGAAACAACCATTGAAATAATTTTTGAGTATTCCATTTCTGAAACAAAAAAGTATTAAACTGAAACCAACTGTTGATATAATTCTAATTTTTAATTTTTCTACATCTTTATTTTTGATATTGACTCTGTTTTCACTCAGTAGAGCATGCATGGAAAGCTTGAGATGTTATAGTATAAACAAATGGTTCCAAATAAATTGACACAGATTTTTCATGTCTAGTCTTGATTAGACGATATGCACATCTGGCATGGTAAATTCTATTAAACCTTGGTATCTTTGATGACATTTTATATTATACAAATGTATAAAAGGTAAACTGAAAGTACATGTAGGTCAAAATTTTTACAGGAAAAAAGTCACACTTATATCCTAAATATGAAAATATTTTTATGTAATAATCTTTACCATTAAATAACACTTTCTATCAGTGCATTTAATCTAGAACACAAATAAGAAAAAATCTATATGCACATGGGTGCAAAAGCCAAGTTGCCGTATTTTATTAACTAAAACTTTCCTTGTCTTCATTTTAAGATTTAACATAATTGGTTATTACAGGCATTACATGTAAACTGGAGACAAAGTGAGGAAGGGTTTCAGCAGGAAAAATGTAAGCTTTATCAACAAATTTTCAAAGTTGCATAAAATATGAATATGTGAATCCTCTAACAGTATTTAACCATTGTGTAAAATTTCAGATATGTACTTGATGTAGTTTTTGAGTTATGGTCCGGAAACCACTAATTCAAGAAATTTTCTAACGTTTTTCTGTCACTGTGACCTTGACCTTGAACGGATTTACCCCAAAATCAATAGGGTTCCCCCTCTTATGGTATGTAACAATATCCCAAAGTTTCAATAAAATTGGTTGAGAACTTTTTGAGTTATGGTCCGGAAACCACTAATTCAAGAAATTTTCTAACGTTTTTCTGTCGCTGTGACCTTGACCTTGAACGGATTTACCCCAAAATCAATAGGGTTCCTCCTCTTATGGTATGTAACAATATCCTTAAGTTTCATTAAAATCGGTTCACAACTTTCTGAGTTATCGTCCGGAAACCAATTGTTGACGCCCACCCGCCATCATCATAACAATAGCCGAGTTCAACTTCGTTGCAACTCGGCTAAAAACATAATAGAGTCATGCAATTGTTCATTGGTCCAATAAGACATTTTGTATATTCTTTCATTTTCAAAAAAAAAGATCTTTGAGAACATTTCAGGTTAATTTTAATTAGGAATATGGTAATATGGTAAGTAGATTTTATACAGTGTCAGCAGGTAAGAGTTAGCATTCTTGTGACATTGATACACACGATTTAATTACTTTGCCTGAATTCCTAAGCTTTAAGACAGTCAGTAGGATTTGTTATAGAGGCAGTTGCTGACCTAATATAAGATATACAGTCAAGGAAGTGGTTATCATTCCCCCTGGTGATTCCATGCATGTTACATATCTTCCACATTTGGTTTTTATATTTGAAAAAGATCAAACTTCAGCTTGGTCTTAAAACAGGACAGAAAATTTTCTATAAATAAATGTATATATGAATGATATACTGACATACTGGATTAATGAACTTTCAAAAGCATGGCTAAAAATAAGGCCACTTTCCCGACCTGGCAAGATTTTCACTTTACGTATACTACATTTATACAAACTTTATGTTTTTGTAAACTTCATGATATCATCTTTAGCTGAAAGTCATCATTTTTTGACATACATGTAATTTTTTAAATCTAGAAAAAAAATTCAGTATGTCATTCAGAACAAAATCCCATCCTTTTTTTTTATCTCTATCAAAAATGTATCAAATTATATATTTTTTAGAATCTGTATGATCTAAGCTTGAATAATATTATAAGCATTTCTTGATAGTTTTTATGTAAAATATCTATCTTCAAATATGGTTACATACCCTTTTGAATTTTCTTTAGTTTTTTGTGTAACAAAAATCCAGTCTTGTCAAGACTTTGTGCCCCTCATTATGTTTTAAATAAAAACATCAAATAAACAAAAGCTTATAATTTTTCTTAAATAATCAGTTTTTAGTTTGTTAATATTTTTATTACTTCAAATTACCATTTATGTATAGAAAATTTCTCGTTTTTAGGCCTTCCAGACCAGTGGCAGTGCAGAACTTCAGAAAAATCTCAGTCGAAATTTTATAAGAATTAAATCATAACTATAGGCTAGTGACCTTATTTCAAAAATATGTGAGATTTGAAGTTAACTACGTAAGGTACAGTATAGTATAGAAAATCTTTTACAGTATCCAAAAAAATTTAACGTAAAATACAAAAACGGCGAACATAGGCAATAGGCAACATTAAACGTAATGGTAAATTTTTCTTCACCTTTACTATCTGCTTTTACATATTTTTTTCGCCCCTCTGCCATCCTCGATCCGCTAAAAAAAATCCTGGATCACAAGCAATTTTCTTGGTTGTCAATTTCAACAACCATGGCTGACACGGTAACACACATGCGCAGAAATTGTAGCAGCGAGTTTTGTAGACGCTAGACGGTGTTCCGGAATATAGTCCGATTTTTTTTACCGACAACTCATTAGTTTAAACATGTTTTATTAATACAAATATCAATCATATGTACAAAAAAGAACGCACCACAAATGATTCAGAAATAAGCGTGTAAGCTTGTGTTAATCCTTCTACTGAAAATTCAGACAAAATTTAATTTTCCAACCGATGAACATCTTATGGAATGAATAAAAATAGGAATATACACGTACAGCTGTCAGATAAAAAAAGAAACTCGATAAAAAGAAACAATACATGGGAATATAATAGAAAGGATAAAATAGTAAAATACAGTTGTCAAAAGCGTTTGCATTGAACAATATATATTTGAACAAGATTAAATTCATTTATATTTTCCTAATGATAGAAGATTTGGCCTAAGTTTCATAAAACTTCTCAAATTGAGATTTTCTTCAATTTCTTGAGTTTTTCCTCAAATTTGAATTTTCCAGAAATCCGATTGGTCAATATTTAAGTTGAGGATGAGATGAGAAAATCCTTAAATTTGAGATGTTTTATGAAACCCGTAACCGGGACCAGACCCATACAATATGTCACGCGTCACAATGGCGACGTTGCCTTTCCGCTTAGAAAATACGATCACATTTTAAACGTCATGCAAAAACAAATGAACCAACAAAAAAGAACATTTCTAATCACATACCTTTAATATTTAGTCAAATGTCCTTTAAGCCTAATAACGTTCATAATCCTTTTGGGGATGGACTTATACAAGCTCTGAACGAAGAGAGGAGGAATGTTCATCCAGATACGAAAAATTTCATCATACAATTCACGGTCCTACTTAAATACGCCTGCATACGCCTGTCGTAATAGAAGTACGCCTGCAGTAAAAAAGTGTACGCCTGCCACTATTTGTGACTTATATTTCACCAAGAAATAACTTTAAATAGTAAAACAAACCAGTTTGAACATAAAAAAGTGTTTTATTTATTTATTAGCCTTTTTCAGCGAAAATCTAATGTTATGTCATGTCTGTATGTACGTGCGTATATACCACGTATAATAAACTTAACAAAATATCTTATATCAAATAAGTTTATGCAGTCCAACATTTGGACGATTTATTTATTATTTCATTTATTGTATTAAATTAATTTACTTTTATTAGAATAAAAAAGTTATTAAGTCTTCCGACTGATGGTTTACAAGAGTTACGAATTCGTATCTATGCATGAAATGCTATAGAAATTGTATTGAATGCGCAAGTACATCAATAATATGAAATTTTACTTTTGTAACAATACATATTTAGAATATATTTACAGAATATATAAAATTCAACTTACCCCAATGCTAAATCCAAGTTGACTGATTTACATTAATGTGTAAGAAACATAATCAAGTCATGCTTGATTTTTACTCACCATAATTAACAATTGTTAAATTACCGCTAATCCAATTAATCCAATTAAAATGACAGGTTATGATTTGTGTTCACAAGTGAGATGATTTCAACTTCAAAGGAACTTGATTATACAAGCATGACAAGTGCTTGCTTTGTAATTTAATTTATTATATGATTGAAATGTTTATAATATAATATTGCTTGCTTTGTAATTTAATTTATTATAAAATGATTGTAATGTTTGTAATGTAATACTACTTGCTTCTTGAATGTTATAAATGACTTGCTAAAACCACTTTATTTATGATATTTCTTTATATTTTAATTTCCTCAATACGTGAGCAAAGTTGGTTATTTCGTATAACCTAACTTGCCTTTTCAGCACGTGACTGATTGTGACGTCATAATAAGATGTATTGATGACGTTGGCTATGCATGAATTCTTCCGCAAACAACAAGTGACGACACTAAAATTGTGAATTGCAAATATTATTTGATTTCTTGTAAAATATTGTTCTTGTTACTCCATTTTTACTATAGAATTTAAAATATAAGGTTTGTTTCTAATTGCTGGTTAGATTATTGGATATAAACGACTTTGGATCGATTTACGCTGCAACATAAACCGCTTCGCGATTTATTCAGAGTAAATCGACCCAAAGTCGTTTATATCCAATAACCTAACCATCAATTGGAAACAAACCTTAAATATATTTTATTAGTTTACATTGACTCAGTTAAATCTACAATAAAGTTATTCTAACTCTTATTATTGTCTTATTTATGGTTCAATTGATACCTTTAAATAAAAAAGCAGAACCACGTCCTCGCTGTTAGGTCTGAAAACATATTCATGGAAACAATCTATTAACTTTTTATAACATAATATGGCTGTGAGTTTGTCGTCTTATTCTACTTAAGGTCTATCGTATAAATGTTGATTTTTAACCAAACCCATTTTCCGAATAGACCACGCCTGCGCAAGTTATACCCCGCCATGTTGTCAACAATTCACCGTTACAATGAATGGCCTGTAATTCCTTGAAACCTTCATTGAAACTACAAAAAATTACATATAATTCATTCTAAAACTATTTTTACATCATTATATACCATAAAAAATTAATATAATGCATAAATATGATGGCAGGCGTATACTTTTTTACTGCAGGCGTACTTCTATTACGGCAGGCGTATGCAGGCGTATTTAAGTACTACCCTACAATTCATCGTTTGATTTTATTGTTCCAGCGCGAGTTTGTAGTTTTCTTTTAATAAATAACCACACGTTTTCTATTATATTAATGTCTGGTGACTGTGCTGGCCAACTCATTCTGTTAATATTGTTCTCAGTCAAGTAATTTTGAGTAGTCCTAGCTCGGTGTACCGGGGCGTTGTCATCCTGAAAGAAGTATCCATTCACCGGAAAGTGACGAGCAATAACTGGCCACAAATTATCCTCAAGAATGTTTTGATATTTTTCTGCATTAATATTTCCATTTACTTTTGTTAATGTACCAACACTGTTCCAGCAAATACATCCCCATATCATAACACCATATTTTGGCTGCGTACTTCTAGCGGGGACCAAGTCCGGTCTCCAACCTTCGCCGCGCTGACGCCAAATATGCACTCGCTGGTCGTGACCAATTATAATCTTACTTTCGTCCGAAAATATCACACGCTTCCAGTCATTAACTGTCCATTTACCCTTTTCTCTACACCAGGAAAGTCTTTTCTTACGGTTACCTTCCTTTACAAAGACTTTTTTCCTCATTACACGTCTCTTGAATTCATGCTTATGCAGATGACGCTGAATTGTTCGTTGAGACACATTATCTACGTTTTCTTCATTGAATTTTGCAGTTATATCGCTCAGCGAACTTCTACGATTGACTTTTACAATTCGCTCCAGCTTCCTGTAACTCCTTTCACCGACGATTGATGGTCTACCGTTCTCTTTTTGTTTTCAACCGATCCCGTGTCCGAATATTTTTTACAAACGTCTATAACAGTTGACTTCGGTATTTTCAATGCCACACCAATTTTTCTTCTCGTAAATCCACTTTTTAACATTTCAATTATAATATTTTTCACAGCAGTAGAAAGCTCACTCCTTTTCCGACCCATCTTACTATTTTGTTTACGTTTTGGAAACGTATGTAGCAGACGACAAAATCTGATCACCTGATCATATACCATGTGATCAAGTCCTTAAAAATACCTTACATAACTCTTTTGTGACATTTGTTACAATGTAATTCTTTGTTTACAATCTACTTTCATTTTTATTTTTTATGACGTCGCCATTGTGACCGAATACTTCTGGCACGTCTCTGTACAAGCCGAATACACTGGATACTGCCGCATGTGGTGCAAGGAAAATAACTATATACATGTATACAAGTGAGAAAAAAATTATTATTTACGTTTTGCAGTTAAAAACAACCTGCCACAGTGCCATAAAACCATTTTGAGTAAAAATGTTTTGCTAAGCATGGTAATTTTCTCAGTTACCATGACAACGGGGGAAAGAAAGTTTTGATTGGATGAAATTGTGAATACAAAAATAATCAGCAAAGAAAATGTTTTATAGCGCTGGGCCCTGGTATAAGCTACTGTCTGGTGGAGATGGACTGGAGCGTTATCTTGAAGCAGTCAATATTTAATTGAAGCGTTGACTACCACGGTAGAAAAGAGCTCTATATTCGGATTAAGTTAGAGAAGGACTTCTGATAAAATACTATTCTAGTAAAAGTACTAGGAAGCTGATGTTGTTGTGAGAACGTTGGTACCAGGACATGTTATGGACTTGCTATCAACTGGTAAATTATTTATGCCATATTATAGCTATAGCCTGGGCTGTTCGCTTTTGCAGGGACGTACAATGGAGCTGGTTCAACATGAGAGAGATACTGCTTGACGTTTGGTAGTCTGCGTAGACCATACGAGCTGCTCTTCTTTGGACCATCTCCAGCTTGTTAATGTTGTCCACTGTATGGGGATGCCAGACTTCTGTGTGTATAGAAAGGCTGTGGTGCTTGCTTGTCTTCCCCGTCACCTGGGTTTTCCACTTAATATGTTTTCTTTGCCATATCGTTCAGTTTAAAGCTCGTTAGGGCTTAATGTAGATTGTTATATACCATATATCAATTTATTTTGAATAAGTTGCTGCAGATTTTTTTAATTCTAAGTGTGTAATTCTGTCAGCTATGTTGAAAACAAAACACATGTGTTCAGCAAACATTCTTTTTACTTTAGGTTTCCAGTAACCCATTTAAGCATAGCTGATTACTTATTGGTAACATGCGTAGCCTATTGACGAATGTAGAGGAAACTAATTAACAGAAATAACTTTAATTAAAAGAACGAACGTGGTGATTAAAATCATGTACATGAGATAAAAAAAAGTTCTCAAAAGAGAACAACACAATTTTGTGTTTTGCTCTTTTAAGGTGTCATCAGAGTTCACAACTGTGGCACGTAGAGGCGGAATTCGTGATCACGTATATTTTTCTCTGAATACATCAAACATTTATTGTGACAGACTAACCTGACTTTGATGACAAAAAGAAAAGTCGAAACATGCTTACGTTCAATAGAACTGTCTGGATCCATAGTGAGAGGGTGGACAGGGTAGTGGGAGACAGGGAGAGAGGGGGAGGGAGAAAGGAGTAGAGGGGAGGGAGAAAGGAGCTGAGGGAGGGAGAAAGGAGGTGAGGGGAGGGAGAAAGGAGAAAGGGGGAGGGAGAAAGGAAAAAATAAAAAAAGAGGGAGGCAGTACTTTTACAAATATGTTCTTTAATTCGTACCTGAAAATCATTTAATAAGTGCCAATTCATTGATGTAATATTATTTTCATAAAACTCCAGTAAAGAGATTAATTGCATCCAAATGATCAGAATTTTTACTATGCTAGTATATGCAGTAAGGTTTTCCCTAAAGCATATGTCTGTCCCTTTTCTATATTGTGATCACTTATTGACTAGGTGTCTGTCATCTGTTATCTGTCCGTTGTTAACTTTATAAACAATCTTCTCCTCTGACACCACTTAGAGTACCTAGTTTTAGCTTTGCATCCATGAGTTTGATCCATGTATGTAAAACAAAATATTAATCAAAGCGCAGTTTGCACTGGTAGTGTTTTATTGCATGTAGTACATAATACCGGTAGATTTTAAAACAAATGAAGTTTTGTTAATTCTTTTACATTGAAAATTGTAACAATTTCAATAAGACGTAGCGCACGTTATTGGGGCCTCTAAACGTAGCGTTATTTGAGCTTTTTTGACGTTACGTTAAATATTACGTCGTGCACCTTAAAAGAGTGTTTATGTCTATGTCCACAATAAATAACCATTTATTGCTCAAATTGTATTTAAATTCGCACACATACGTTTTGCGCATTAATATTTTCCTTATCGAATATTTATAATATGTTCAAGCAACTTTGTTTATAATAACATCGTTTAAAAAATGTCGCGCTAACGAAACGACTATAGAAATAGATAAACTCGTGTAAATCTGACAAAAATATATGTTGTACTCTAAAAATTCATGGAAAAATTATCGAGAAAACTAGAGGCTCCCAGGAGCCTGTATCGCTCACCTGAACCTGAAACCAAACAACCCTTTTTATCCAGCTTTTCTTTGCTATACGGAATTGCCCAACACTTCTGCAAAAGTCATTAATTTTTACCTTTTAAGGGAAATAACTCCTATAAGGAGGAGCTTTTGATGCTTAGAGGGAGAAGGGAGGTTCACTTCAAATTTGCCGTACCTGTTAACTATCAGTCGAAAACTCTCTTGACTCCCCCCCCCCCCCCATTTTCTATTTTAAGCCAACGTAGCTATGTAGGTAGTCAGGTGTCATGATTTGCACAACCTAAAGATGATGTGTGCAATGTTTCAAAGCAGTCCTTTAATGGGTTAAAGAGGAGAAGATTTTTTAAAATCAAGTAAAATTGATTAAAAAAATGTTCAAGGAGAATAATTCCTAAACGGTTCATCAGACAATCTTGACCCTAAGTCATTTTTGTAGCCCTCATAGAGCAGAACAATTAAGCAATGCTAACTTTTTCTCTAGTTCTAATAATTTTCAAGATTTTGAGGCAAAAATGTCAAAAGTAATCAATTTTGACAATTAAAGGGCAATAACTCCTATAAGGAGTCCTCATACAACTTCAACCCAATGGAGTGTTTCGTAGAGCTTTTGATGCAGATGAAGGCATGTCTCTTGGGTTTTCCAGTATCTGTTACACTTTTTTAAATATAAGCCAAAAACTGTATTTTACCCCCCCCCCCCTCATTCTATTTTTAGCCATGGCGGCCATGTTGGTTAATCTGCAGCCATGGTTGGTGCAAATGAGAACATTTGACGGATGATGTGTACAAAGTTTCAAAGCAGTACTTTCAGTGGTTTCAGAGGAGAAGATTTTTAAAAAATCAATTAAAACCGATTAAAAAAAACAATTCAAGGGGAATAACTCTTAAACGGTTCATCGGATAATATTAACCCTAAAGTCATTTTTTCAGCCCTTATAGAGCAGAACAATTAAGCAATGCTAACTGTTTCTCTAGTTCTAATAATTTTCAAGATTTTGAGGCAAAAATGTCAAAAATAATCAATTTCGACAATTAAAGGGCAATAACTCCTACAAGGAGTCGTCATACAACTTTGACCCAATGGAGTGTTTTATAGAGCTTTTGATGCTGAAGAAGGAAAGTCTCTTGGTTTTCCTGTATCTGTTATACTTTTTGAACTATAAGCCAAAAACTGTATTTTGACCCCACTATTCTAATTTTAAGCCATGGCGGCCATGTTGGTTGGTCTGAGGCCATGATTTGTGCAAACTTAGCAGAGGACATTTTACTGATGATGTGTGCAAAGTTTCAAAGCAATCCTTTCAGTGGTTTTGGAGGAGAAGATTTTAAAAGAAAAGTTAACGACGACGACAACAACGACGGACGACGACGACGGACGCCAAGTGATGGCAATAGCTCACATGACCCTTCGGGTCAGGTGAGCTAAAAACGCATATCTAAAATGATATTATATTTTTCAGTGTGAATTTAAAGTGCAGCAAATACGTCGAAAGTCGTAATAAATCGGTAAAAAATGACACAAACGTTACTAGACATGGTTGAATGTATAGCGCTTTCACAATACATGAAAACAAATTGAAAAAGGGCAAATTTGAAATTAAGAAAAACGCATTCTTGAAAAAGTGTTTTTTTTTTCAATTTAACAGTTTTATACCACTTCCCTTTCATAAATAAAATTGAGCTATATATCAATGGATTTGCTATAAAATTTACTAGAGGAATATTATGCAATTTTGACCGGAGTAATGCATGTTTTTACTAATTGAGTCCAAAGTTGAAATTTAACTGTACGCAATACTCCAACGGACCACCCTTCCGGTCAATTTTTTACCACTTTCCATTTCATGAATAAAATTGAGTTATATATCATTGGATTTGCTATAAAATTTACTAGAGGAATCTATTAACCAATTTTGACCGGAGTATTGCATTTTTTTTACAAATTGAGTCCAAAGTTGAAATTTCACTGTTCACAATACTCCAACGGACCACCCTTCCGGTCAACTTTTGACAATTTTCCTTTACATGAATAAAATTGAGTTATATATAAATGGATTTGCTATAAAATTTGCTAGAGGAATATATTAAGCAATTTTGACCGGAGTATTGCATGTTTTTACAAAATGAGTCCAAAGTTGAAATTTCACTATTCGCAATACTCCAACGGACCACCCTTCCGGTCAACTTTTGACAAATTTCCCTTTCATGAATAAAATTGAATTATATATCATTAGATTTGTTATAAAATTTACTAGAGGAATCTATTAATCAATTTTGACCGGAGTATTGCATGTTTTTACAAATTGAGTCCAAAGTTGAAATTTCACTATTCGCAATACTCCAACGGACCACCCTTCCGGTCAACTTTTGACAATTTTCCCTTACATGAATAAAATTGAGTTATATATAAATGGATTTGCTATAAAATTTGCTAGAGGAATCTATTAACCAAATTTGACCGGAGTATTGGATGATTTTACAAATTGAGTCCAAAGTTGAAATTTCACTGTTCGCAATACTCCAACGCACCACCCTTCCGGTCAACTTTTGACAACTTTCCTTTTCATAAATAAAATTGAGTTATATATCAATGGATTTGCTATAAAATTTACTAGAGGAATATTTTAATAACTTTTGACTAGGCTTAACAAGAAAAACACAATTTAGTACCAAAGTTGAAAAATCGTATTCAATTTTAGTAGAGAAAAAACCCTTCCGGTCAAGTTTTAAATAATTTAAATCAATGTAAATTAAATTATTTTATATTTATTATGTAGAAATTGTTATTATCTTTCAGAATCCGTTTAAATTACATCGATATGTTTATCCGTTCGAAAGTTATGGGTAAAAAATATACCAAAAAACCCTTCCGGTTTTTCCACCCTTCCGCAGATTAGGGACTCCCCCAAATTGATATCGACACTAAACCGGAAGTTGGATACAGCTGCTGAGATATGAAAAAAGAATTAAAACAAAGAATACGTGATACAAATGGGAGCTTTTGTTTTGAAAGTTTTGTCTATAACGCTAGGATTGTTTTTTGTATTCGTTGGATCCTTAAAACTGACACCTTCAGTAAATGATGAATTGTACAAAGAAATGGTAAATAACCAAGTCAATACAATTACAGTAACAATTTATATAGCATAGGGGTTCATCATCACTTTGGAATGGTGAACTCGACTATTGTAGCCAGGGTTCTCAATAGGATTTCTTTATGGTGAGTCCTGGGACTCATCACATTTTGGAATGATGAGTCCCAATCTGGGATCATCTGTACTTGACGATCACAATACATGTATACATGTATTGTGAACAATACTTGTATATGAATTTTGTACAAGTATTGTAGTTTTTAAAAAAAACATAGATGGTTATATAATAATAATAAATATATCTTCATTAGAATAGTTTTTGTTCTTAATGAGTTTTCAGATATTTCATTTCTCAATATAATGAGGTAATTAAACATGATATAAATTGCTTCTGTAGGGTTTTAGATTAATTACCAATTAAGCTTGCTGTGAATTAACTTGTGTTTATGTAAAGGATTAATATGACAGCTTTATGGCTTAATTTCATTTTTGTTTGTGTAATGGATGATGAGAAATAACTTAAGAAATATATATAATTTATTTGTCAAATACACAAGATTATATGATATATTTAACAAATACAAACTCATATAGAGCACTACATAATATATTATCTTTATGATTAATTTACCAAATAAAGTTCAAGAAAGAATAATATGACTACTTCCAAGGGTGGACAAGACAACAACTCGCAGACTCCATTCTAGCAGACCATATTAAACCAAGAGAACCTATCACTAAAGAAGACTTGAAAAGAGAACTCACAAGAAATGAACTAATCAGAAACAGAAAACTCAGCTACTGCATTGAAATGGCAGCAACAAACAACTCGCCAACCTGGTCAACAGACTTCATTAAAGATATTGAGAATGGTACAATTAAGAGCTTGACCCAAGCCAAAGATGCTGCAACAGTCTTGTGGAAACAACACTCGTCTACATACGACCAGAGTAAAGCAGTGCAAGTACCTGCATTGGAGGCAAATGGTCACAACGTACTCAAGAAGAGACACAGCACAGAAACACAATACCAATACCGCAAGAGACAGATGATCAAGAAAAACCAGACACCACTTGACAGAACACCAGAAAATGAAGAAACAGCTGGGATTGCCTTTTCTGTTGCTACAAGTGTAAAATATATCCTCAACTTAAAGAAAGATGAAATGAAAGACAAACTTGCAGAAAAATCAGAGACAGTTGAAAAACTCAAGCAGCATGGCCAAATAAGGACTAAAACTACAGAAGACTTAAAACTTGCATTGATTACTTGTGCTGTATATGAACATTTAAATTTATAATATTTGACAATGTTTGATTTTGTTTTGTTTAATGTATTTAATTAATATAAGTAAAGTGCTGTATTGTTAACATTTTGATATCTGTTATTTTGTTCTAGAAATTCTTAAAATGCATTGATCAGATCTACAGTAGATAAAATAAATAGCACCAACTCTAATTATCTCTGTTTTTTTTCTTCTTTAATTAACAAAACCATAAACATAAAATAAACAATTCATGTATATAGTGACAATACATTGTGACAATACAATAAAAAACTATTTACCACTAATTAGATATACAGGTAACAATACATGGACAATACATGGAGAAATACTTGTACAAAATTCATATACAAGTATTGTTCACAATACATGTATACATGTATTGTGATCGTCAAGTACAGATGATCCCCAATCTGTCTTGGTGAGTCCATAAAGTTGACTCGAACCAAACTACCGGTACTGCATGACGTTACCATGAATAATACATTAAGTTTTGTTTTGTAACATCTTCATGTTTTATTTGATACTAAAATCCTTGTTGAAACCCATGCATTACTCTGTGACAGCTTAACCTACATGTTTCCAGAATGAAAACATATTAAAAATATTTGTTTTGCTTTGTGTCGACCTAATATATATGTATGATATATTTCGGTTCACTGTCTTGGTGTACTTAAAAGTCTGAAGTTGGTCAGGGTTGAGGCATTTTCAATTCATTAATGAAATTTGCTGTGAAATTTCTTTAAACTTTTCAAACAAATGTAGGGTTGTAATCTTCTACTGAGGTAAAAATTTAGTCTGAATGAGCATGTAAAGATACACATAATTTATTGTGCCCATATTTATATACCCCAAGATTTTAGCATCATTTTATGGAAGGGAAGTATCAATTAACACCATTTACTTCTGTTGGTTATTTGAAGTCTGCATGGCTTCATCTGGGAGAAAATTATGGGTTCAGTGTGATAAGAGGCAACACCTCAATTTAAATAATTTGACTAATACATGTGTACATGTATAATACATAAATTTCAAAGCACTATATTAAAAGTAGTTATTAAGTTATTCAATAAATTTTATAAATTTTGTTTAAATTTCCCATTCCAAAACTAGAAAATATTTCTGCTTAACCTCATCTGAAATAACAAAAGTTCATTCAACATTTAATCATTACAATAATATTTTTTAATTATTGCAATCAGGTCACAAGCCAAGTGTTTCACTTAATCACATTTTAAAAACATCGAAAACGATCTTTTTGCTGGAAATATTTTCATTGTAACCTTTGACTTTGTATTACATTATTGGTTATGTAAACCCGCAAATATCCCAAGTTCTGGCTAGTCACTGATAATTAATGGAAATAATTTATTATTCAAATAGAAAACACAAGTCACAAGCCAGGTGTTTCACTTAATTACCTTTAAAAAACCATGAACATCGAAAACGTGTTTGTTTACTTTCGGCGCGATGTACAAGAAAGATATTATTATGGTTTATAAAAACTTGTTTTTTTAAATACATCATAAATTTATTAAAATATTTTTTAATTCATGTTAAGATTGTTTAGATTTTTGTTAATACATGCAGCCACTTATTATCGGTCAGAGATCAAATATATTTCACCTGCTGTGCATCACAGCTAAAAATAGAATTACATCCGGTTGTAAAAGTGTCATTCGGTATGCTTTAGGTAAATGACGTGCTGTTGATTAAAGCACATTTAGGGACGCAAATGATTTGAATGCGATGCGTCCCGAGGATGCACGGAATCTTTTAATGGCACGTCCAACACAACTTTGACACGTCCAGGACGCGTATACGCGTCTTAACGAGAACCCTGGTAGCGCATCATAGCATCATATTATCATTTTTTTTTTTTTTTTTTTTTTTTTTTTTTTTTTTTTTTTTTTTTTTTTTTTGTTTAAACTGTATTACCACTGTCACACCATGAATATCATATGGATTATAACTTGTATATATAACTATATGTTTATTGTAAAAGTGACAGTCTTGTTTCATGCCTTAACCATTTATTGTAAATGTGTTTGCGCAAATAAATATTGTCTATTGTCTATTGTCTATTGTCTATTAATTTTATACTTGTCAGCTAAATAAAAAAAAAATGATTGCACATCATTGTTAAAGGTTAATGTACCCTAGCTTCAGTTCAGGGCTGTCGATTTTTGCAGATCAAAATGCGTGATAAAAAAATGAAAGATCAAAGTAATTTGCCAACAAATTGAGTAAAACATGTTTGATTCTCAGTGGTCAGTCTTCTGGTAACCTGAACTGGAGATAGAAATACACTTTTATGATTTACATGGTTATTAGACAAAATGTTTACAAAATATTTTAAATATATAACAAGCTTTTGATATTGAATTATTACATTTTGAAATTCAGTCAGGCATATAAAACAAAGATTGGTCAAACAAATTTTTGTCAGACACCAAAGCAATTTGATTGCGACTAATATTTATGGGCCAGACATTTGTTCATTCAACTTTGTCTGACTGATGCAGAATTTAGCTGTAGAGTTCTGTGGCAGGGACATTATATACAATGTACTAAAGGTACATGGCACTTATAGTTACATATATATAATAGTCAGATATTTTTGTGCCACAGCTGAAATTTATGGTATCCATTCCGATCAGTTTTGATACCCTCACTTGTACATTCCATAACTTTATCATCCTTGGAATTGCATATATCAAAATTTGCATATAACCATGTGCAGTGGACTACTTACAAGTAGATTTAAGTTGTTTTTTGCATTTCTTTAGGAGAATTTACAGTTCCAGTGATTCAATTATACAGTTCTGAGGGGCCTCGGTGGCTGAGTGGTTATGGTAGTTCGTCTACAATTGATTACGTGGTCTGTCAACACTGAGATTGCTGGTTCGGTTATCACTGTGGGTAGAGTGTTCTTGACTCCAATCTTAATTGCCAGTTTTCCGACCGCAGGTCGGGGAATTTCTTCAGGTACTCCGGCTTCCTCCCCCAATAAAAACTGGATGCCATGATATAGCTGAAAAATTGCTGAAAGTGGCATTAAAACACCATTCAAACAAACAAACATACAGTTCTGATCATAAACCAGGGCTCGACAATGATGTTTGTGCGATTGTACAGTACCAGCCAAAAATTCAACTTTGACTTGGTACTTGTAAGAGCCCCTTATATCTAGTACTCCAGCTCCTAACTGTGCCTCGAAAATCTGAAAGAAGGACTTAGATATTCATCGGAAACCGCCTAACCTTTCAATTTTAATTTAAAATTTGGGTTATGGTAGCGATTATTATCGGTAAACCTTACATGGATGTCAAATTGTTTTATTTTCAATTTCACTTTCGGGAGAAATATCTAACGGGGGATGAATTTTGCTGTTCTTCAAATTTTAATCTGAATCACATAAACGTTTTATCAAGCAGAATAAATATGAATGTAATAACATGTTACAATTAACAGTTAGCGAAGTTAATGTAAATAAATTATAATCGTGGATCTGACAAAATTTGGGTTTACATGTTCAACTAAATTAAACTTTCGGACAAGTGTCATATCCTTCCGGACAAGTTGATTTGAGAAAGCACTTGTCCAAAGAGACAAGTTAAAAAAAATGTTATTGTAGAGGCCTGTGAACACCATTCAATTTTAACATAATATAATTTACTAATCATAAAATTGATTAAATTGAAATATTTATTTTATATTTTCTTTTTATTTTATTATATTAACTTTAAAATTAAATGAAATCGTTGTTATTATTGATTATGCAGCTCTTTTGGGCGTCAAATTAAGTTATGATTCTTGTTATTATTCTTTCTTAAATATATGTAAATTACCAATTAAAGTACAAATGTACTAACTTTGCTTTAGTGTCCTAGTAATTTGGCTTAGGAGGTCAGTGTCATGTCCCAGTGGTCAGGTACATTTCAGGAAGACTGCATATGCTGACTTTGATCATTGATCATTGATCCGGGATCACCACATCTCAAAATCCAAGGGTGGTGCAAGTCGGACGATGATCCATTTCCTTACTCATAAAAATTTTAGAGGAACATTTATTTATTCATAATAGTGTTATCAGTCTTTGTGTTTGTTTTCCCACTTGTCACAATGTGTTTTTGCTACCAGTCACAATATACATGTATTTTTGTATTTAAAAACTTCATTGTTTTAGGAATTAAGTCAAACTTTAGTATGGAGCTCAAAATTCAAGGGTGGAGGAAACAAATTCAAGAGTGGAGGAGCACCGCTCTTGAATAGCCTGTGGTGAACCCTGAATTTGATCATTGATTTATTGGGTGTACTGAACTGATTACATTTCCAATTTTTAGCTATGTTGGTATCATTTATATATCTATAGCTTATCAGTCATGCATGTAAAGTATAACATAAATATTAATGCACAGACAACAATTGTTCTTCTAAATGTAGTGACTCCAGATTAATATTTTCCAATTTCAGCGTAAAAATTTTATCAAACAAGTGCGAGTGTTTCCACCAGTCAAGCTATTGAAATGGAAGTTAAGTCCACATGTATACAGGAAAGCTGTTGGAGGTGCAGAAACATTATGTGGAGTTATATTAGCTCTTATACCAGGTATGCTGTAGGCTTTTGTTCATATCAAGTTTTGACACACTATGTAAAAAAATAAATCAATTTTCTATTTCTTAAAGTCATTTCTTGTCAGATTTGTGAAATTGTAGCAAATCATCATTTCTATATCTTCATTCGTAACAGAGCTGATTTACAAACTTGTCCAAGATCTACAATTCTAAGGGCCATAACTCATACAAAAAAGTTTGAACTTCCAAATTTTTTGTATGATTTATGGCCCTTAGAATTGTAAATTAGGAACTTTGTCTGGAAATCACTCATAAGCCTACATTTCTTGTATGATTTTTATGAAATTTGAGCAAAAATGTATTTTTTAAGGGAGTTGTGGCCTTGAAAAACTTAAATTATGTAAAACATTTTTATTTCTACATATTATATTGTCTTATTTTTTGTTCAATTTTTATCAGAGATTATACATATATAAACATCTGAGAGATGAGGCATCATATAACAAAGTTCTTTTTGTTTTCGTTTCAGGGCCTTTGAAAGAAGCAGCCAATGTACTAATGATATTAATTACAGTAAATGACATATATTGTAATTGGGCATTGGATAGTTCTCTCGATAAAATGAGTTTGTCATTAGTATTTTTCTTCTTGTTGATGTGTCGTCTTATTATATTCCTACAGTTTAAAGCCAAGGATATAGAGGAAAGTAAGAAAAGAACAGATGAGGTTTCAGTTGATAAAAAAGAAGAATAGCAATGGTTTTTCTGCAATCTATTTCAACATTTACAAATGCTTTAAGAATTGAAGCCAAATTTATAAGTTATTCAACAGTTTTGTTTAATTGGCATTAAGACGTACCAGAGGCATAATATATTTTTTTCAAACATCTTGTTTTCTTGAAAATTCTAAAAATTTAAATATAAATTCAAACTGAAACAATTTTGCACAAACATGCAAAAAAATTAACTGATGTTTAAATACGGTTCTGAATGTATGATTGTTGGGGATAAAGGGATCCCTTTAACTGGTTTAACCCCATATTAATTTATGTGTGACTGTTCTAATCAGTACAGTATTATTATGCTCTGGAGTTTTCTTCCTGTCCAGCTATGTTGTGCAGTATTTGAGGGATTAATTAAACTCTGAGTGTAAAGTAATTTTAAGTATTTATTCCACATTTTAGAGATTTAGTTGTTACCAATAGTTACAATTTAAATTCGCAGAATTTATACATACATTAATCACATTCATAATTGCGGTTTGTATCTGTGTTCAGACTAGCTGCGGAATCATAGTCCTTATACCACATGGTCTGCCAAATAAACAAAATAATCAAAGGACATGTTTATTATGTTCAGACATTGTAATAGGTCAGTTATACAGTGATAAATTATTTGGTCATGGATACAACTTGTCACGAATGCAGGCTTATTTTTGTAGTACCGTACACTGTTAGTTTACTATAAAACAATATGGTATTTATGGTAATTGGATGAATTGTGTTTTGTCTATGTTGTGAAAATAAGAAAATAGTCGTAACTATTGTAAGACAAGTCGATTAGACATAACTGTCATGTAACCTTCCTTTTTACCGAAAGGGCATTCTTCAATACATCATGCTTAATTTAAAAACAAAAACAAATTTGTTTGTATTTTGAGTATCTATGAAGCTATACATGCACAGCCAAAATTGAATATATACCTCTAATAATAATAATAATCGTACCCTCGCCTTCTTGTGGGGGTGGGGGCGGTTAATCAGACAAATCACAAAAGTAATATTAGATTAATATGGCAGCAAATTTGGGCCTAATATACCTCAAACATTGATGATACTCAGCTTATAGAGAAAAGTTATAGACAACTAATAGTATGAATCTCATTTTTATTGTAAGTTATGTTTTATCATTAAAGGAAATTAAAATGTGATCATTTTTTGTTTTTGTAAACAATCAAGAAATAATGTAATGTATTGTTAGTGTTGTGTTGTTATCTGATGAATATAAGTCTGATTAAATATGACCACAATATGTAATGATAATTGTTCGTAGAACTCGTGTTAAATTGTTGCCAAGATAATTTACCTGTGTCAGGCTGCTTTATGTTAAAAAAAACAGCACTCTTTTAGGATTTTTAGTAAAGTTAAAAAAGCGAAGTACAGTGTAACATTGGTTTGATTTAGTCATAGAATATTAGTATGCATTTCCCAAGGTGGACCATGGCTGTTGTAATTACTTTAGCATAACATTATTTCTCCATAAATTTAAGTCATAGATCCAGCATTTTTAAAAACCAAGATGAGACGGAACAGGTTATACAACATACTTGTCAAATTTTCATAGGATTTTTTTATTCTTTTCAAAAGAAGGTGAAGAGAGGAGCTTTAATCATAGACCACCCCCTCCTTGATTTCAGTCATAAATAGACAAGCTCAACTAAGATTTATCTTGTTGATTTCAAATCTTTTAAGATTGTTTTGATATTAGCTTTATAATATTTAACTATATTATATAACTATATAATAAATAAAAATAAATCCTGTGTCTTCTCAACAATAAAAATATATAAATGATCTAACACCAATGAGAGGACAAGAAGGAAAAATCTGAGAGACCCATGTGAAAAGATTTCTAGTCTCCAAATTGGCTCTGCTGAGTTGGAGACCAAATGAAATCTTTCTCACCGGTGTCTGAGATTTTTCAACAGAAAGTAGTCGACACTGTACACTTTTCATGTAAACATGTTTGTTTTGATATGTATCATAATAATTGGGTCAACAGATCATGGAAGCACAGATATGTTATTTTTGTTTTAATATTTAAAGAAGCAAAGTAAACAAACAAAACATTTTTATTTCTGGTCCGACAGTTGACGTCACAATGCATATTTACAGGAAAAGGAGTGTGAAATTCTGATCTTATCCACAGGTGGAGACAACAATATCTTAACTGGCTAAAAATAGGTACCACGCTGTCTCATTAGTGAAAAAAGTAAATTTGGTAGCCTTTTAATACATATGTAAAGGAACTGAAATTTTCTACATGGATTTCAATAAGATATAACATAAACTTATTTTTTTTATTTAGTCGAAATAAAAACTATGCAAAGTAAGCCAAGATCTAAATTGTGATATATTGGTTTTACTATGAGAATTTGTATGATGTATGTAGTAAGGGACAGGGACAGACCATTTAACTTGAGGGGGGGGGGGCCTTGGTTTTTTGTTTTGTTCAGAAATTTTTTTTTCTTGAAGGTGTCACAACAGAATTTTTTTTTTTCATTATGAGCATTATTTCATATAGCAGAAATCCTTCTTCAGAATATTTTTTTTCTTACCCTCTGCTTCCAAATTATTTTTTTCATCGAAAATTATTTAAAAAATATTTTTTTAGGAAAAAACCAAGCCCCCCCTGCAGGTTAAATGGTCGAACCCTAAACATGAAATGCCAGGTTGCATACTGTTTCTAGGTGTTTTAAAACTTGTATGCATATTTATACATGTTGTTTGGTGATTGTTTAGTATGTTAGATTTACATTTTAGCAAAGGTGTAGATTTTGTGTTTAAATATTAGGATGAACTTTTGCTGTTAATTTGCATTTTTAATTGTTACTGAATATGTAACTGTCATTGACAATAAAATTATATGATAGTATTTAAAATCGCCACTTACCCCCTAAATAAACATGAACAGTACCAGAACTGAGGTCAGTATTATTTTTTTTAAAGCACTCTTTAATGTCATTTGGCCTAAAAAAATATGAACAAAATTTATAATGTGGCAAATTGTCAGACGCCTGTTGGAGCCAAGTGAAGATATTATTAGGGCTGTGCCACTTGGTGGCGGACACCATATTGTGATCAATCTGTCCGTGGCTATCTGTCCATGTGTCTGTCGATCTATCCAAAAGTAATCGTTTTGGGGCTATTACTCTTTTAATGTAGGCTTTTGATATTTGGGATGTGGGAAGATAATATCAAGGCATGTCACATACCACGGTTGATGACTTTTGACCTCAAGGTTGGTGGGGCCCACAGAGATGGATACTATCTCACTGATATCTAGTTTTAATTAGATTGCCTGTTGCCTGTTGCTAAACTACATTGTACTCAAAAGCAGGAGCCCAGACCAAAATCTTACAAGATAATCCTCATTTGTTTATATCCCACCAACAGAAGTTGTGGGACATACATATTTTCTGTCTGTTCATTTATCCATCCCAATTCTGGTTTTTCTTTGCATTGAAGCTTTATTTTTATCTCTTCACATCTTCATGAAACTTGGTACACAGTTACAACATAATGAAATCTCTTCACTAGCAGATGTCAGTAGGGCTGTGCCAAATATTTTAAGCTTGAGTGAACTAAGAAAAAAGGGGCGTTTACCAATATGTGCCAAGTAGGACATCACACATTTTTTTGTTTTAATTGATAAGGGTAGTATTGGCCCTACTGGTTCCTGTTCATGATTCAGGTGGTTATGGTAGGTAGTTGTGACTGTCTAACAGTAATGTGTGGTGTATGTTATGTTTACTGAATTCTTTTTGGAATTTGTACAAAGTATTATTTTATAGTTTAATTTATGGTAACCAATAAACGTGTTTTTACAGCATTTTTCTTTTTTACCAAATATCTTGTTTCGACTTTTATTTACTAGTATTTACATATTAGCAAGTGGCATTTTTTGACAATTATTATGTTGGTGCAGTGATATAATAATCCAGTATATCCCTACTTTGTTCAACTTTACTTGGATCATGTTGTTGAAAAAATCCCTTCGTGATATGGATATATTTTCATCAGGTTCTAATGACAATGTGACATCACAATGTTACAAAACAGGCCATAAACAGATTAGTGTTTTATTTTCTCAATCTCATCCATCTCAATGCAAGCAGCTTGATGGATATTTTTGATCTTGGAAATAAAACCAACAATAATCTATTTAAATTGAACAGTTCATATATAGCCACAGGAGTTATCATTTGTTGGGATACAGATTTCAGTTCATATATGGCCACAGGAGTTATCATTTGTTGGGATACATGTTATTTCAGTTCATATATGGCCACAGGAGGTATCATTTGTTTGGATACAGGTTATTTCAGTTCATATAAGGCCACAGGATTATCATTTGTTGGGATACAGGTTATTTCAGTTCATATAAGGCCACAGGATTATCATTTGTTGGGATACAGGATATTTCAGTTCATATATGGCCACAGGAATTATCATTTGTTGCGATACAGGTTATTTCAGTTCATATATGGCCACAGGATTATCATTTGTTGGGATACAGGTTATTTCAGTTCATATATGGCAACATGAGTTATCATTTTTTGGGATACAGGTCATTTCAGTTCATATATGGCAACATGAGTTATCATTTGTTGGGATACAGGATATTTCAGTTCATATATAGCAACATGAGTTATCATTTGTTGGGATACAGGTTATTTCAGTTCATATATGGCAACATGAGTTATCATTTTTTGGGATACAGGTCATTTCAGTTCATATATGGCCACAGGAGTTATTTGTTGGGATACAGGTTATTTCAGTTCATATATGGCAACATGAGTTATCATTTGTTGGGATACAGGTTATTTCAGTTCATATATGGCAACATGAGTTATCATTTGTTGGGATACAGGTCATTTCAGTTCATATATTGCCACAGGATTATCATTTGTTGGGATTGGGGCTATTTCAGTTCATATATGGCCACAGGAGTTTAGATTTGTTTGGATTCAGGCTATTTAAGTTCATATATGGCCACAGTTGGGATAAAGGTTATTTCTTTTCATATACAACCACAGAAGTAATCATTTGTTGGGATTCAGGCGATTTCAGTTCATATATGGCCACAGAAGTTATCATTGGTTGTGATACAGGTTATTTTGCGCATTCTGGCTATGTATTATGATATTAAAGCACCAGTTATACTAAGACATTTCAATTCGTG
The DNA here is from genome assembly GCA_944474755.1 of Limnoperna fortunei. Classification (NCBI taxonomy): domain Eukaryota; kingdom Metazoa; phylum Mollusca; class Bivalvia; order Mytilida; family Modiolidae; genus Limnoperna; species Limnoperna fortunei. The sequence continues at coordinate 2,434,141 of OX104118.1, read as the reverse complement.
ATCACGGATTTAAATTAGTTATAACGAATTTCGGAATTCATAATCACGGATTTTTTATTCGTTATATAACGGATTTCAATATGTTTTCACTCAATTTTATTTTATGATGATTACTTTCTTTCGCGGGTTTGAGCACTGCTAGAATGATAGTGGATCCATATAGTTCCATTAATAAAAGCTCCCATTTCAAATTTATTTTCAACATTTTATCGGATATTGATATTTTATGCTTGTAGTGAAATTCTCGCATTTCAATAATAATAATAAAATGTTAAAAACCGATGAAAATATAAACGAGAAAGTGAGGTTTTATGTTATAGGACTATGGAGGGGGTGGACAGGGGGGTACCTTTCTCCTTTCTCCCTCCCCACAGCTCCTTTCTCCCTCCCCTCAGCTCCTTTCTCCCTCCCCTCAGCTCCTTTCTCCCTCCCCTCTACTCCTTTCTCCCTCCCCTCGGCTCCTTTCTCCCTCCCCTCTTTACACTTCTCCCTCTTTAAAACCCTATAGCAATAGAAAAGATCACTAAATTTTGACTCAAAACTGATATAAATTTGAAGCATATAAACGACTTTTACAAACAAAGCATGACTCATGACACATTATCAAATGAATTTAATTGGTGTATCGTACCCTTTGGTAAAAAAATATGAGGATCATAAAAAACTCCTTTAAGAATTTGTCAGACAATTTAGACCAACATAGTGATTTGCATTGTCTGGCTGATCATTTATGCAATTTACTATATCAATCTGCTGTTTTATTTTTCAAGTTATACTGTCAAAACTGACAATTTTCTATAAAAAAAAATCGTAACTTAATGTCCATAACTCCTACAGGCAGTTAAACAACTTTTGAAATTAAAAAAGATTGAATGTGCTGATCATTTTAATGTAACGGGTTTTTTTTCTGTAGCTATATAACATTGTGAGATATTGGCCAAAACATGTGTTGACCCATGTTCTTCAACTTGCGCTTGTGAAAAATAGTTCAGATTAGGGCCGCTCTCAGATACATAAACCAGTGTACTGTATTACTTTTCTATAAATCGTGAATCTTTGGTACTGATCCTAAAACCAAGATGGCCACAACACTGGAACATAGAACTCCAGAGGCACTAAAAATAGCTGGTTTCAGAAACTATTTCACTTATTTAAATCAAATTATGCAGAACTAATATAAGGGTAATTTGCTGCCATTGTAAAATGCATTGTGGCTACTAGAGCCATTGATGTTCTGATTGGCGGAAATTAAAATGAATCTTGCTCTGAAAATCTGAGTAGCAAACATAATTGATACTGTATAAATTTTAAGATTTTGGCGCAGATCCTAAATTCAAGATGGCCACAAATTTTGTGTCATGTTCATGTCGATTAAACTAAAGTTTTTGTAATGAGTAATGTGAGTATTACAGGCTTTCCATGTGTAGAAATAATTTTTTTACAAGTGTAATTATGAATGACTAAGACTTACCGCAGGTTGTTGGGTATTTTTTAGTTTCAGATACTAGTAAATATTTTTTGGTTCGGAGACCTTTAATGGATGACGAAAGTATTTTTAGTTGTGGATCAAAACGAACTATATCCGTCTTTTGGGTAACCAATATACTTGAATAATTAGAAACTAAAAATATTTAACCAAGATTTCCACCATAAATCGTGTTGTAAATTGTAACAAGAAAAGCAAGACCAGGCCATTTGGACGTTCAGAGCTTCTAGTTCCTTGTTTTCCTGAAATTTGCCATTTATGTTAGGTACCCAAAATCTAGTATGGTGACGTAATCATTACTCTGAATTATACTGTGAAGAACGGGATATACCTATAAAAGATGCCGTATTTTAATGTTTTGGATCATCTGTACTTGACGATCACAATACATGTATACATGTATTGTGAACAATACTTGTATATGAATTTTGTACAAGTATTTCTCCATGTATTGTCCATGTATTGTTACCTGTATATCTAATTAGTGGTAAATAGTTTTTTATTGTATTGTCACAATGTATTGTCACTATATACATGAATTGTTTATTTTATGTTTATGGTTTTGTTAATTAAAGAAGAAAAAAAACAGAGATAATTAGAGTTGGTGCTATTTATTTTATCTACTGTAGATCTGATCAATGCATTTTAAGAATTTCTAGAACAAAATAACAGATATCAAAATGTTAACAATACAGCACTTTACTTATATTAATTAAATACATTAAACAAAACAAAATCAAACATTGTCAAATATTATAAATTTAAATGTTCATATACAGCACAAGTAATCAATGCAAGTTTTAAGTCTTCTGTAGTTTTAGTCCTTATTTGGCCATGCTGCTTGAGTTTTTCAACTGTCTCTGATTTTTCTGCAAGTTTGTCTTTCATTTCATCTTTCTTTAAGTTGAGGATATATTTTACACTTGTAGCAACAGAAAAGGCAATCCCAGCTGTTTCTTCATTTTCTGGTGTTCTGTCAAGTGGTGTCTGGTTTTTCTTGATCATCTGTCTCTTGCGGTATTGGTATTGTGTTTCTGTGCTGTGTCTCTTCTTGAGTACGTTGTGACCATTTGCCTCCAATGCAGGTACTTGCACTGCTTTACTCTGGTCGTATGTAGACGAGTGTTGTTTCCACAAGACTGTTGCAGCATCTTTGGCTTGGGTCAAGCTCTTAATTGTACCATTCTCAATATCTTTAATGAAGTCTGTTGACCAGGTTGGCGAGTTGTTTGTTGCTGCCATTTCAATGCAGTAGCTGAGTTTTCTGTTTCTGATTAGTTCATTTCTTGTGAGTTCTCTTTTCAAGTCTTCTTTAGTGATAGGTTCTCTTGGTTTAATATGGTCTGCTAGAATGGAGTCTGCGAGTTGTTGTCTTGTCCACCCTTGGAAGTAGTCATATTATTCTTTCTTGAACTTTATTTGGTAAATTAATCATAAAGATAATATATTATGTAGTGCTCTATATGAGTTTGTATTTGTTAAATATATCATATAATCTTGTGTATTTGACAAATAAATTATATATATTTCTTAAGTTATTTCTCATCATCCATTACACAAACAAAAATGAAATTAAGCCATAAAGCTGTCATATTAATCCTTTACATAAACACAAGTTAATTCACAGCAAGCTTAATTGGTAATTAATCTAAAACCCTACAGAAGCAATTTATATCATGTTTAATTACCTCATTATATTGAGAAATGAAATATCTGAAAACTCATTAAGAACAAAAACTATTCTAATGAAGATATATTTATTATTATTATATAACCATCTATGTTTTTTTTAAAAACTACAATACTTGTACAAAATTCATATACAAGTATTGTTCACAATACATGTATACATGTATTGTGATCGTCAAGTACAGATGATCCCAGATTGGGACTCATCATTCCAAAATGTGATGAGTCCCAGGACTCACCATAAAGAAATCCTATTGAGAACCCTGGCTACAATAGTCGAGTTCACCATTCCAAAGTGATGATGAACCCCTATGCTATATAAATTGTTACTGTAATTGTATTGACTTGGTTATTTACCATTTCTTTGTACAATTCATCATTTACTGAAGGTGTCAGTTTTAAGGATCCAACGAATACAAAAAACAATCCTAGCGTTATAGACAAAACTTTCAAAACAAAAGCTCCCATTTGTATCACGTATTCTTTGTTTTAATTCTTTTTTCATATCTCAGCAGCTGTATCCAACTTCCGGTTTAGTGTCGATATCAATTTGGGGGAGTCCCTAATCTGCGGAAGGGTGGAAAAACCGGAAGGGTTTTTTGGTATATTTTTTACCCATAACTTTCGAACGGATAAACATATCGATGTAATTTAAACGGATTCTGAAAGATAATAACAATTTCTACATAATAAATATAAAATAATTTAATTTACATTGATTTAAATTATTTAAAACTTGACCGGAAGGGTTTTTTCTCTACTAAAATTGAATACGATTTTTCAACTTTGGTACTAAATTGTGTTTTTCTTGTTAAGCCTAGTCAAAAGTTATTAAAATATTCCTCTAGTAAATTTTATAGCAAATCCATTGATATATAACTCAATTTTATTTATGAAAAGGAAAGTTGTCAAAAGTTGACCGGAAGGGTGGTGCGTTGGAGTATTGCGAACAGTGAAATTTCAACTTTGGACTCAATTTGTAAAATCATCCAATACTCCGGTCAAATTTGGTTAATAGATTCCTCTAGCAAATTTTATAGCAAATCCATTTATATATAACTCAATTTTATTCATGTAAGGGAAAATTGTCAAAAGTTGACCGGAAGGGTGGTCCGTTGGAGTATTGCGAATAGTGAAATTTCAACTTTGGACTCAATTTGTAAAAACATGCAATACTCCGGTCAAAATTGATTAATAGATTCCTCTAGTAAATTTTATAACAAATCTAATGATATATAATTCAATTTTATTCATGAAAGGGAAATTTGTCAAAAGTTGACCGGAAGGGTGGTCCGTTGGAGTATTGCGAATAGTGAAATTTCAACTTTGGACTCATTTTGTAAAAACATGCAATACTCCGGTCAAAATTGCTTAATATATTCCTCTAGCAAATTTTATAGCAAATCCATTTATATATAACTCAATTTTATTCATGTAAAGGAAAATTGTCAAAAGTTGACCGGAAGGGTGGTCCGTTGGAGTATTGTGAACAGTGAAATTTCAACTTTGGACTCAATTTGTAAAAAAAATGCAATACTCCGGTCAAAATTGGTTAATAGATTCCTCTAGTAAATTTTATAGCAAATCCAATGATATATAACTCAATTTTATTCATGAAATGGAAAGTGGTAAAAAATTGACCGGAAGGGTGGTCCGTTGGAGTATTGCGTACAGTTAAATTTCAACTTTGGACTCAATTAGTAAAAACATGCATTACTCCGGTCAAAATTGCATAATATTCCTCTAGTAAATTTTATAGCAAATCCATTGATATATAGCTCAATTTTATTTATGAAAGGGAAGTGGTGAAAAGTTGACCGGATTGGATGCATGTTCTCTTAAAAAAATCAGCCACAGGACACTTTTGTTGGAATTTCTTTTCCACGATGTTTTGAATTCACATGTCAGCTATTAATTAATAAACCACTGATTATCAACAGCTTGAAAATATTGAATTATATATTATATGATATGTATATATATATATATATATATATATATATATATATATATATATATATATGAAATGTTGAAATGTATTCTGCTTTGGAAATAATGTATTAATGTCTAACATCACAACAATCATTTCGATCCCTCAACAGATCTCATCAGGCGGTGGTATCATTGTGCAACAAATTATTATTTTCATTTCTTGCATAATGCTACAGATTTCCCCGCTATGATTGTTTTTTAATACAAATTCAAAATATTTATTTATTTATTTATTTATTTATTTATTTATTTATTTATTTATTTATTTATTTATTTATTTATTTATTTATTTATTTATTTATTTATTTATTTATTTATTTATTTATTTATTTATTTATTTATTTATTTATTTATTTATTTATTTATTTATTTTCTGTGGAGATTTAGTAAAAAACTAATGACATTACGAATGTTTCAGACATAACCAGTTGTCATCGTTTTCCACACATGACTTGTGCCTCCAAACATTACAAGTTCTTCTGTCTGACCTTCCGTTACATCCTATCATGTCTTCAATTGTGTCTGGCTTTCCACAGATACAATTCGTTGGAATAAGAATTGTTGTCAATTTATTATTTGATAGTGCTGGGCCTATTGAACTTTTTGGAAATTGAGTAAAATGTCCCCTTTCCATGCAACTAATTAAATGTTGTCTCATACATTTTTGATCGAATATAATATGGGTACCCCCTATGAATCCTGTTAAACAAAATTCTACGGCATTTGCAATTGCAAACAGACCGCAATCAACGTTTCCGTTCTGCCTCTGCGTTTCAGGCATTTTAATAGCAAGTTGATTCTGCTCTTTTCCGTAAATTTGAGCTAACTGATATTCCAAACATGTGGTAATTTTTAATGATAAACTGTCCATAATATAAATTTCATTTTTAGAATTTTGCAATGACAAAACCCAATTAATGATCTCGACCGTTATGGTGAATTTGACATGATGGTGATTTTTGAGATTTAAAACCACAGTTACTTACCCACCTGTCCTGAATTTTAACTGGTGCTAATGTGGTATCTTGAAACCCGTTTATTTCTGGGTACTGGGATCTAAGTATATTTTGAGCAGTTATGATTATGTCTGAACATAATGGTTCGTTAGTTAATATTGATTGTTTGTTATGTTGTTTACAAATTCCCACCCAAGGTAATGTTGTAGAATCTGACAAATCCGATATGTGTTCATTAACAAAGTTAGTTTTATCTACAAAATTTTCTTCCATTTTGCGTTTTTTAACGGGCAGATTTTTATTTTGTTCAACGGCATCTTTGTTTTTAGAAATATTTGCAAACATATTTGGGAGCTCTACATTATAACATGCTGTTTCTTCTTCTATTAAACTTAAATTTATTTGTCTTTTCGATTTACTGGGGAGAACGAGTTTTGATTTTTGAGGAGTTTTTACAGATTTTGAGCTTTCTACTGTTGAGGGTGTTTTGTTTTTAACCTCAATTTTGAGAGGAGTGTTTAACGAAAAGGCCGAATCTGGAGCTGGTTCGAATTCAATTTCGTTATCATTGAATCTTGGATGTTTCCTACCGGATTTTTTTATCAATTTTCTTTTTACACTTTTTAGACAATGCCCTTAAATTAATAACTCTGTTTTTTTCTACTGGTTCCAACCCTATGCTCATCTTGGCCGCCAAAATGTGATAACATGTAGTAGTGGATTCGCACTGACAAGTTACTTTTGGAAATAGTGTAACACAATATTTTCCCTTTCTACCGTGGACAATAAATGCCCCTTGTTGAGGAACTAAAGTTATTAAATTATTGTCAATAATAAAACGAGCTAAACTTTTCTGACTACAATTAACATCAAAGGCAGGAAATTGAATTACAGGTTGATTAGATTATTGATTAGCCTCGTCAAATACCGTGTCATCTGGCAGTTTGTTAATTACCTGTTGACTTACTGTTGTTTCGGCAATTTCGCCATAATTAATTAATAATTAATCAGATGGTTCGATAAAAGCCCTGTTAAACTCTTTTTTCAAGTGATAGTTACCAACTCCAGACCGGCCTCTTAATATTTCAAAATTTTCAAAGTTTTGTATGTAATAAAATCCTTAGGCTAAAAGATCTACAGGAAGTTCTTTCCAATCGTTTTCTCTTTTTAAAACAGCATTCATACTTTCTGAAAGATTATTAGTTATTCCCGAATAAGGATCATACATTCCCGGATATTTTTCAATAAGCCATCTACCTGAGTGATTAATTATAGCCGGGGCAATTTGTTTGTCAAAATGTTCTAAAACTTCGGGGGGCCACTTTGAAGTATATTTAATCCTTAAATTAGTAAACTCTTCTTCGCTCTCGGAGTGAAGCATTTTATCTAAATGGTCAATGAACACTTTTATGTTGTCGGACACCACTCGCCCTTTCAGCCAAAATTTGAAGTCTTCTTTTAAATGATTCCAACAAAACATAATTGGACAATTTGGGAAACAATTTTGGATGGCTTTTTTCAGACCAGGTTCCTGATCAAGAACGAAAGGAATTTTCTTTTTGTCGAGCCTAGGTATTTTTGATTTAAGAAAATTAAACAAACTCTCGTGCCATTTAGCATGTTTTCACTCATGAATTAAAAAAAGGAGTCTCCTCAAATAAAACATGTTTAAAAACAACGGGAGAAACATAACAATCGCCTAAATTAAATGTAGTATCATAAACTAGGTAAACGGGATCATCAGAATGTATTTCAATTAAGTCTTTAAATGCATCTATAATTTCCGGTAAAGCCACAACTGCCAAACTTCTGATATAAAGCCATCCATCTGGTATGCTAATAAAAGTAAATTGTAAATGTCATCCTTACTCAACTTTTTATTGTCTTTTTGTCTTAACAAAATATTTTCAACCTGCTTTGTATTTCTAGGATTGGCCACCCCTTGATAAGGACCATCGACTATATTTGTACAAATTTCTTTTTTGTAAACTTTATGAGGTGCCCCATCTTTGTTTTTTAATTGATCTAGAACTGATGGCATTGTTCTCTTGTATTCAGTATCGTGTTTACTATTGCCATGTGGCATTGGCTCATATAATGTATGATCACCTATATAATGAATTAAAACCAAAGTTGGATTACTTTCTAACCAATATCCAACCCTTTTAAAATTATTTGAAAAAGACGGCCTTTTCCTACCGGCTTTAATTTCAAAACCCGGAAGTCTAATTTTAAAGTACGCTCGGATAAGTTTAGCCCCCTTTTCATGCTTTTTTGGAACAAATTTGCTATCATTTATCCAAGTATACTGATCACATTTCCAATCCTCTGTATTAATAGATTTTACTAAAAAAACATCACCACCGTTTGGCTTTACAGGCGGAAGTTTGTGAATTTTGTCTTCTTCGGGACTTAATAAAATATTTAAAACTGTATCGTTATCTAAAGCAGTTGTAAGGTTTGTAAATAATGGCGGAAGTCCGCCTCCTAATTGTTTATAACTTACAGAAGGACAACTATCAATTCTGTTCGAGCTTGTCTGAATAGAAACCTGATGGGAACCGGAATGTGTTAGGATAGAAACTGAAGTAGAAGAACCTGTTCCAATAGAAACCGAACTCGCCTGCGTTGAAACTAAACTTGGTGGGTTAGAATCTGAACTAGAACGATTTGAACATATAGCATTACAACTGGTTTGAATAGAAACAGAAGTCGGTTTATTGGAAATGGAATCACCGCCGGAACAACTTGGAGGCATAGTTATGGAATCATAAGAACCTGTTCTAGAACTAAACATACTGCGAATAGACATGAGAACCTGACCGTGACGATTTTGACCGTTGCCATGTAGACCTGAACCCCAATACATGTCAGGAACAGTATGTATCAGCTCACGGTTTTGTGTACTAAGTAAGTACTTTTGGAATTTTGCACATTGTTCAAACTTTACAGACGTCGTTTCAATCATTATTGCATATTTCATATCATACCAACTTTCAGTAGTTTGAACTAATTTAGAAATTTCTTTTGCCTTACTGGCTGTCTCTGCTTGCCGAATTTGATTAGCCAAAAATAAATTTGAATTTTCGACAGCCTTACGGTACTGATACAAATGTTCCGACGATGCAAAAGCCTGACCTTGATAAACCAGATAACATGGGTAGAAATTTGACAAAATATGTCTAGCCCCTTTGAAATAGATAGGCGGTAATGAATTAGAAAACGTTGAATGTACAGAAGAAGAACTAGAAGGAGAAACGGGGGACTTGCGAACAAGAGGCACAGACGAACTGGAGGGGGAAACGGAGGACCTACGAATAGGAGGGGCAGAAGATGAACCAGGAGAATGAACAGGTGACTGGCGAACAAGAGGCACAGACGAACTGGAAGAGGAAACGGGGGACCTACGAATAGGAGGGGCAGAAGATGAACCAGGAGAATGAACAGGTGACTGGCGAACAAGAGGCACAGACGAACTGGAGGGGGAAACGGAGGACCTACGAATAGGAGGGGCAGAAGATGAACCAGGAGAATGAACAGGTGACTGGCGAACAAGAGGCACAGACGAACTGGAGGGGGAAACGGAGGACCTACGAATAGGAGGGGCAGAAGATGAACCAGGAGAATGAACAGGTGACTGGCGAACAAGAGAGGCACAGACGAACTGGAGGGGGAAACGGAGGACCTACGAATAGGAGGGGCAGAAGATCACCCTTCAGGTCAACTTTTGACAAATTTCCCTTTCATGAATAAAATTGAGTTATATATCATTAGATTTGTTATAAAATTTACTAGATGAATCTATTAATCAATTTTGACCGGAGTATTGGAAGATTTTACAAATTGAGTCCAAAGTTGAAATTTTGCTGTTCGTAATACTCCAACGGACCACCCTTCCGGTCAACTTTTGACAATTTTCCCTTACATGAATAAAATTGAGTTATATATAAATGGATTTGCTATAAAATTTGCTAGAGGAATACATTAATCAATTTTGACCGGAATATTGCATGTTTTTACAAAATGAGTCCAAAGTTGAAATTTCACTATTCGCAATACTCCAACGGACCACCCTTCCGGTCAACTTTTGACAATTTTCCCTTACATGAATAAAATTGAGTTATATATAAATGGATTTGCTATAAAATTTGCTAGAGGAATCTATTAAACAAATTTGACCGGAGTATTGGATGATTTTACAAATTGAGTCCAAAGTTGAAATTTTGCTGTTCGTAATACTCCAACGGACCACCCTTCCGGTCAACTTTTGACAACTTTTCCTTTCATAAATAAAATTGAGTTATATATCAATGGATTCGCTATAAAATTTACTAGAGGAATATATTAATAACTTTTGACTGGGCTTAACAAGAAAAACACAAATTAGTACCAAAGTTGAAAAATCGTATTCAATTTTAGTAGAGAAAAAACCCTTCCGGTCAAGTTTTAAATAATTTAAATCAATGTAAATTAAATTATTTTATATTTATTATGTAGAAATTGTTATTATCTTTCAGAATCCGTTTAAATTACATCGATATGTTTATCCGTTCGAAAGTTATGGGTAAAAATATACCAAAAAACCCTTCCGGTTTTTCCACCCTTCCGCAGATTAGGGACTCCCTCAATTTGGCGCTTGATGATTTTTGGAAGATAAGTGTTAAATAATCAGAAGCGTACAATTTGAATAAATCAGGAAAACGCGTTTGATTACATTTTAACAAAAACTATATACGTATGCCCTTTAAGATGTAAATTACTAGAGTACTAAACAAAAACTTGACACACAACGTTCAATTGACCCAGAATATGCTAAAACATTGTCGGTCTCAATTCCGGAGTTCTGGAATGAATTAATACAACGTATATGGTCTCAGCTTCACACAACTTATTGTTGTAGAAATAAACGCACAGAGAAAAATGCGTTATTTTGTTAACAAATTTGCCGACTACAAAGTAGGGTCAGAAGTATTGATTGACAAAGCAAAATGGAAGACATTTTGTGATTCAATGATAAACACAATATTACAAAAATTCCCACCATGCTTAGATTCTTGCGATGGGGGATTATATGTCGGCAATATTGGTGTGGCATACATGCTTTACTATTTATCTAGGCATGAATTATTTAAAGACAAAAAAGCTAATTATTTAGAAATGGCAGAAAACTACTTGAAAGTTTCTCAAGAATATGTCTCGCATGGTCGCTGCAGAGACCCCCCTTCAGCATTTATTCTTGGACCAGCAGGGATTACAGCTGTTGGAGCACTGTTGGCCAATGAAGAGGGTAATCAGAGTCGATCAGCAAAATTTGCCACTCAATATGCGGCACTTGCTGAAAAATGCATGAAAATCGATTTCTTCAAACATGGGTCTGATGAGATGCTGATTGGCAGAGCAGGTTACTTGGCTGGAACCTTAACATTACAACAGAAACTTCAGAAAAAGGTCATTGTATTTTTTTAAGAAAAACAGTCAGTTATATATGGATACAGTGGTTTTAATTAATTTTTCTGCAAAAATAAAACCGATGTATTGGTTATAAAATTAAACTTAAGCTTAAGAATATTACATAAATTTACATGCAATGCATTTGGGGATTTATTTTTTTCACTTTATCACTTGTACATTAACGATATGACATTGGCCCAATAAAAAGGAAAAAAACATGACATGCAGGACTGGTCTTGTCATGTTTGTTTTGTTTGCTTGACAAGCATCATTGTTGATGTCAAGCCCTTCCTGGGGCCCTAATTTGGTTAAATAACATATTAATGTATTGTATTTGTATTTTATATATTCAGGTTCTTGATGATGAAACATTGAATGAATTGTGTTCTGTAATAGTAGAATCTGGACAACAGCATGCAGCTAAACACCTCTCCAAGTCACCTCTGATGTATGCATATTATGGCACAGAATATTTAGGTAAGACAAATCAACTTACTATTTACATGTAGGTAAGAAAAAATTAGCAATATTCTGCATATTTAGTGTTATAATACAGAAATATTAGTTATAGGTAAGAACAATTAATCAATTGCCTGCATATTTAGTAGTATTTCATAGAAATATTTTAGTCTACAATTTTATTGGTGTAATATTGATCACATGTTATTAACATTTTTCATGTTTAAAAGCTAGTGGTCCACTTGTCTGATATTGACTGTCTATACACTGTGCCATGAAGATTCACCAGATGTATTTAGAGTTATTTCCCTTTTAAAATAAAATCCATAGATTCTGATGCTTGTTCACAGACGATACTTGTAAATATGATGACAAAGAGGTTTGCAATTTTTCATTCATATATCGAAAGAAAAGACATTCACAAAAAGCAGCAAGTACATGGTGGATGCTTACAGAGAAAAGAAGTCACAAGCATTAAACATTCAATTTATTTGTTAAAAAGGAAAGAATGAAATGTTTTATATATAAATTTTTAAAAAGGTATTGATGATCATAGTTAAATTTGATTAAACTGTCTTTTCTACAGGTGCAGCTCATGGCTTGTCAGGGATTTTCCAAATGTTGATGAGTTTTCCAGAATATTTCAAATTTAATAAAGAAGCTGAACAAGTTGTAAAGGATGCAGTTGACTATTTTTTAACACTGGAAGATGCAGATGGCAACTATCCACCAGCCATGGATGAAGTCGGTTGTCCAAGACCAGATGGTGAAGAACTAGTACATTGGTGTCATGGAGCTCCAGGTATTCTTGTCAGAGAAAAATTTAACTGTCTATACTTAAAAGTTTAAATATGTTCATATGGTTTTCAGGATATGTATGTACATTAACCTGATATTTATATTTACATGTATGTATACTGCTCTCTGAATGTCAAGTTACCATTTACATTCAAAATAAAATGACCTGTCAGGTATTTTGTACCTATTGGTCAACCAATTCTAAATACAGATAACAGCTGTTTGGAAAACTGTGTTTCTTTAAAGCTCATCATCAGTAACAGCTTAGATATTTGAATTGCAGCTACTCATGCAGGACTCAGGTAAACAGAAACTAATTTGGTTCACCTGCAGTATACCCTATGACAATCTTCTATGTTAGAAGTTTAATTTAAATGATTAACAGATTGAAGCAGTTCTTTAAACAGCAGCTATCTGTTTCAGAATTGATTGACCAACATCTTAAGATGTCTGACAGGTCATTGTATTTTGATTAGAATTAGTCAGTATATAAACCTCCAGATATACATTTTAGCAAATACTGTATAAAATGTTTGCAGTATACACTGTAGATGTAAATTTCTGAAAAAGATGTATTGTTAAACTAATGTCTTTCATAAAAGCTGTGTTTACATTTAACAGCTATTCAGAATTAAGCAACAGTATGTAAGATATAATAAACTACAAAAAATTGTTGATTGATACAGTAAATGATTTTTTACATGTATTTCATTTAAATTTTTCATATTCCATTTAAAGAATCACATTTCACACAGAAATTTACCGGGTCTAGGACAACTGCCCCCTGGACAATTCCCCCCCTAGGACAATTGCCCCCATCTGTCAATTTTCCTCGATAATTTAAAAAATAATAGTAAATTAGGAATATGGAATTTTCTTAGATAATTTTAAACAAAAACAATAACTTTATATATATATACTCATTTATATTTGATTTTGCTTAATTTTTTTTAATGATACTGTTAAAGGATTAACTATTTATTTAAGAATTTAATAATTTACAATTGATTTCACTTTAACTTTCTTTGATCATTATTAACTATCAACAAATTTTGATTACCATGAATTAAATTTTATTTGAAATTAATTACTTTTTAGAGGAAATTATGTGAGCATATTTCTAACACGCTAAATACAAGCTAAACATTCTTAGGATTGGTATAAATAGCTGAGATTTATTAAGTCAATCATTCAACAACTACCCAGAACAAACAACAACATTGAAGGGTGACATCGTGATTTCCAGTCATTGATTAGTTCTCATCATCCAAATATCTGGAACTTTCTTGGAAAACTGAAACGTCAACAGTCAGTAAACTTTAATGACTTAGTGCTCAAGTGACATTAGTGCTGAACAAATATATTTGAATGATTGTTATCTCTAATATTTTTGTTTGTTTTACTTCTGTGTGTCATTAATAAAAACAAATTTTCATCTTATGTTATTCTTTTATTTTTAAAAACATGACAAATATATGGGGGCAAATGTCCAATGGGGGGCAATTGTCCTAGGGGGCAGTTGTCCTAGGGGGGCAATTGTCCAGGGGGCAGTTGTCCGGGGGGCAGTTTTCCTGCTCCCAAATTTACCAACACCTTATTACTGGCAAAAACAGTTTAATATATGTTAAAAGGTCCAATATTATGTTAAAAGGTCCAATATTTCAAGAAAAAAATCTGTTTTGTATTGATTTATTTTAGGTAACAATTAAACAATTCTGTAATTTATTTATTTTTAGTAAACAATTTAAAGTTTATTTAAGTTGTTTAGTTTAATAATATTAAATAATTTTTCTAGGTGTAATTTACATGTATGCCAGAGCTTATAAGTTATGGAAGGATGACAAGTACCTCCAGGCATGTATCAGATGTGGAGAGTTGGTATGGAAGAAAGGTCTTCTAAAGAAAGGTCCAGGTATATGTCATGGTGTGGCAGGCAGCGGCTATGTCTTCCTGTTACTCTACAGATTGACCAATGACAACAAGTACCTCTACAGAGCATCCATGTTTGCAGAATTTATGCAGTCTCCGGATTTCAAACAAAATGCCAGGGTACCAGACAGTCCATACAGTTTGTATGAAGGCTGGGCAGGGACTGTTTGCTTTCTGGCTGATCTGATGCAGCCAGACAAAGCAGAGTTTCCATTTTCTAATGTTATCTTCTGAACACATGTTTTGTTTTCGTCTTTTTTTTCTATATGTACATTAGATATTTTAATACTATAATATTTGTATTGTCTCAACTCTCAAGTTTTGACTTAATAAACAATCATTGGTGCCATTTTTTAAACAGTATTTTAGTATTAGCTTAGAGTAGAAAACCTTACATTCAGTTTTAAACTATACTATCTTAAATTTGATTTTAAAGCAAATTGAAACAAATTTTTGAACAAACTATATACAGAGATTTAAACGCACATATTTAAAAAGTGCTAATGTAGAATCAATTCTATTATTTAAAGATGTAGATTAATGAACTCATGTTAAGTTTATTTTGGTGGTTACAAAAAGGTCTTTTGGAAATATATATTGTGTGCTATTCTTTGATAAGGTAACTAATATATATTACGATCTGAGATATCAAAGTCAAACTACCTCCTTGCTTGCCCGTCCAAGCATTGTGACAATATAACAATGTTAAACTAATCCATGAATTTTTGAAATACTAACAGGGTTGGGTACTGCTCTCAGATATAATTTTTAAGTTTCATTGTTCATTTTTGCTTCATTTTATAATGGCAGACTGTTTTTAATACTCCGCTATACACTCAGAGCAAATATATACAAATTACATGTATAAGTTATATCTTCCTGCAATATCTGTAGTGGTTTGTTTTATATATTGTTGTGGATTAGATGAAGATGTATACAAGAAGTCTATACCATCATTCTTACTTATGTTACTGTAGCTTATATATGTATATATTGAACCATGTTCAAATTGAATACCTAAAGGGCAGGTTAAATACATACTGTTGAATCATTACATGTATCATGTAGGTTTGGGTCACTGGTATAACAGTTTAGTGATATTTTGTTTTATAAATTATTACTTTACTTTTTAATGTGAATAATAATATTTTGAGATTAAAACATGGGGTCAATTTATTTGATAACTGATTTAATTTTTGACTACATATAAGAAAGGATGTCGAGGGAAATCATGTCAAACATTGTAAACTTTAAATGACCACAGATATATTTTTTTTAAATTTTTTTCTGATTGGCAACAATTTCTGTTTAAACAAAATCAATTTTTTCCCAGTATGTCCACTACTATATTTAACTTTTAATTCTGTTGATTATAAAGGCAGAGTAATAACCACATGGAAAGCTTATGATTTCAAGAATAATCTAGTTAGGCAATCTTAAATAAATAAACTATTTGGTTCTCATTCATTTCATGTTAAAAAAATGTTAAGTTAGGTATAGTATTAACTTACTTATAGTATAGCAAAAAATAGCAAGGGATTTCAGCTTATTTTCGCCACACATATCCAGTTCTAAATAAGTTGCTTATATTGTTTGGCAAACACAAATTGCTTATATATTTTTGCAGTGAAATGACGAGAGTTAATTTTAAAAACAACTACCATCAAGTCAACCTTTTTTTCAAGGGGACGGTGGTGTTCGAGAATCAGAAAATTAAATTGTAAATTATAATTAATTGCAGTGAATAATATTTAGGTGGTTCTGTAGATTGCTTCAACTAGTTGACCATATTTCTACTTCTGTTATAATTGGCATCAGTTATAACTAGACCTAACATAACCTGAAACATACTGCTGCAAGTGATTAAACATCGATTAATGTGTCGTTGTTAGGTCGAAGGTCATGATGTCTTGGTCATGTGTTGATGTTTGATAATTCATGTGTTGATGTTTGATAATATACACTTTTTACATGGTTTGTTGATAATATTGTCACATGTGGTGAATATTACTGTTAAGTTTATTGACCTAAATCAATACAGGGTAATTTCTGCTTAGAACATTTCATTTAACAAAATCTAAGATGTACCTGAAAGGATTGATGAAAATTATGTCATAAACAAGTGCGTATTTTAGTGTTGAAGTGAGGTTGTCGTGTATGTTATGCAATTGTACACTTTTGTGTGAACTATCACTGCCTTTATTATAAGCATTCGATTTTGTCATTTTTTTTCTTAAATGTTTCGCATCTTGACAATTAACAGGATAGTTAGCTGTTGTAGTTTTTTTACCAATAAATTCTAGAAGCATAGCATGTGTTTGTCTGAATTCATCCATCACAGTTTGATAATTTTGGGTTCTTTTTGAAACCTTGGGCTGTCATATGAACTAATTTTAATTTAGTATACATTCAACCATGCAAAAATTAACTGGAAAATTATTCCATCAAGTTTGAAGACAAGAGAACCCTTTTTTAAGAGGCGACAACTAGACCAAAGTACAGGCAGACCAACTAGTCTAAATGCACCATTTCTTAAAAGGTGTTAAACTACGGTATACTAAAATCAAATCAAATAAGCCTCATTTATAGTCGATTATGCAACAACATTATACAATAACATAAGCTCTAGTGAGCTTTTATCGACATTAAAAGGAAGCACATGGATCAAAAGTGAAAGTAGAATTTAAGCAGACATTTATAAGCATGTAATTATAAAACAAAGTATTTTCAGGCATAAATACAAACACATAGCAATCATAATGTCATGTACTAGCACAACACAAAGATACATAAAAGCAAAGCCAGATAAAATAAGCATATCAAAAACATAAGCAAGGCACTAATCTAGTACAGCACATGCTAAATACAAGCATTACAGTAGCATATGCTACCATTCCAACTGTTTAGTAATTTTGAAACTGATTTTTATTATTCTCTGATCTTATGTGGTTTGGTAGCTCTTTTCACAGTTTAGCTGAAAAAAAACGGAAAGATTTTAATCCATACCTTGTTGTTTTTACTGATGGAATTAAATAAAATTGGACCCAGAATTGATCCTTGCAGAACACCTTTATACAATGTTTCAAAAGAACTACAAATATTTTTTACTTTTGCACATTATTTCCTGTCAGATAAATAACTGTTAAGGATATGGGGACAAAGGTGGCAGACCAGCTAGTTTAGTGCACGTTCTTAGGAGGTGTTAAACTATAAGGGACAGTACTGACAGACCATCTTGTCTACCACATCCTTTTAAGATGTGATGAACTTGAGCAAGTTGTTCCACTTGGAGGGGGGGGGGGGCGGGTAACTTGGAATTTATAGGGTAATACGACCCCGAAAGGGTCACTTTTAACATCTCCAAAATATATGAAAAGATAGCGTTTTTCGTTGAAAAATATATCATTGGTTAGTTCTCATCTAAGCCTAAATAAACCACTGTGATTATACAAATTAACTGCTCCATTAGCATCATTTGATCAAACTAAATGCCTATATTTTGTTAATAAACTGGGATGTACGATAATAAAATATATGAAATAGGTCCCATTTAATAATTCAGTACATGATTAGGTCCCATTTTATAACGTCCAAAAAACGAAGAATGCAGCTAAATGTCCCCCACCGCTGCAGAATAATACTGCATGAAAGGTATGAGAAACTCAAATAAAAAAATTTTGTTTGTGATATATCTTAAGTTATTGGAAATATAAATAAGCACGCAGTATTGGTTATTTTGGTGGGAAAGAGCACAGACACACGATAAAATTTCATGTCGAGAATTGAAAACTTTATCAAAGTGCTGGATAAAATTTGCTTTAAATATTATTTATTATTTGAAAAAGAAAATGCCTGTGATTTTCGGAAAATTTGAAGAATTAATATGGCAGTAGAGTATGCACATCACATAACAATTCATCCTTCCCAAATATCAAATCAATCCGTGAAGTGGTTTCAGAGGAAATGCATCCACAAGATGTACCGTTATATTATATCGCTAAAATGGTCAAAGTCCCATAAATCCGACAAAATTCGAAGAATCAAATGTCAGTATAGTATACACATCTACACATCATAAAAATTAAAACTAGCAAATATCGAAGCGATCCGTTAAGTGGCAGACATTTTAAAATAGTTTATTGTTAAATTGTTGCTCCTTATTTGTTTATACAAACAAATATGGCTACAAATGAATTTGTCTTGTCTACAAAATAATGAAACAATTTTATTGGGTGTAATAAAGATTGTGGTCAAGGGCAGGAAATACTGAACTCCTTGAATTGGACTAGCGCTGACCAGAGGAGTTGTGCCCACAAAGTGCTGCGGGCGGGCGGACAGACGGACGTATGAATAAAAATTGCGGTGAAGTATACACATCTATTACAATTAATCCTAACAAATATCAAAACAATCAGTGGTTTCATAAGGGAGATGCGTCCACGAAATGTACCAGTGTATTATATTACTGACATGGTCAAAGTCCCTGAACTCGGACACAATTTTACGAATCTGTAATGGTATAAAACACGGGTTATACGAGTATGCACATTGAACATCTCAACACATAAAAAAATTAATCCCATCAAATATCAAAGCAATCCATTGCGAGATGACTTGTGTCGACAGATTTACCACTGTATTGTTTACAGACAGAAAGAAGAACAGCAAAGATACTGTGAAACTGTTTATTCGCGATGTAATATTAATCATATGTGGATTCTTTAAAATCCAAAAGAAAATTTAAAATCAAGATCGATATCTGGAATGCGATCTGTTAGAACCTTTGATATTTCAACTCTTTATACTACCTTGCCGCACGATAAACTAAACTCCCGTCTTAAAGAAATCAAGCCTTCGCTTCCACATATGCCTACAAATATGTTGCCTAAGGTTGCAACGATACATGATACATAATTCTTCGAAAGAACTAAAAGGCAAATTATGCTACAACAAAAAACAGGTTTATAGTTTGCTATATTTTCTGCTCGACAACATATTTGTAACTGTCGGAGGATGCACTTTTAAAAGCAGACAATCGGAATTATTATGGGTACAAACTGTGCCCCAGTCCTTGCTGATTGTTCCAGTATTCTTATGAGATTGAATTTCTTCAACGTCTTATTAAAGACAAGAAGATAGAAGAAGAAGGTTACATATAGATATGTTGATGAACAATTCCTCAATTTGCTGAATGGCTTCCTTTAATATATTCTTCAGAATTAAAAAATTACGAAACTACATAAACAGCTTCAACTACATCATTTTTATATACCGACGGTCAGCTAAGCACAAGAATTTAAGACAAACGAATCGAATTTAACTTCAAAGTTATAAATTTTCCTCATTTATGCAGCAATATTTCAGTTTTGCTACATACGATGTCTATATTTCTCAATTGGTCAGGTATGCAAGAGCATGCAGCCAGTATACAAATTGTTGCAAACGTCACCAATGTCTTCGGGATAAACTTATAGACCAAAGTTACAAGAAAAAAAAAAGACTCGTCCGCGCCTTTATTAAGTTTTACTATAATACCACTTCCTTATCGTCCAATATTCTATCTCGTTTGAAAATATGGTTGCAGATAGTTTTCCCAATTGTTGACTTCAGTGTACAGTGAGTATGCTACGATGATTATTGGATATACCTATTACTGACTGTTGTTATATGATACCCATCCATTTTCATCAACAAACCAACGTACATACTACTGTACGTAATGGAAGCGGGAGTTTTGGCATTCCATAAAACCTGGTTTAACCCTTTTCTTTTGAAATTACTGTACCAAGTCAGGACCATTGCTGTAGTTACTAGTACTATATTTTTGGTTGTTGGTTCTGGAGTTCGCCGGTTTCTCGGACTTTGATTTGTGGATTGTCTTTTTTGACAGTTTCCTTGTTTGACAAGGTAAATACATATCGACATTGTAGTGAACAAAATTGCCAAGAAACTTGGAATACTGAAGCGTTTACGAAATTTTACGTCAAATGGAGCTTTGCTAAAAATATACAATTTTGTAATTTTCCCTCATTTTAATTACTGTTGAACCATTTGGTCTGAAGCCATAAATGAAATAAAGGCATTAATTATTATTATTATTATTCGGTATTTTGTTATTACCTTCATTTACTATATTACTTGACTAAAATTGACTAAAATTGTCAGTCTCATAACTATGACAAAATTTTACTAATCAAAATGGAGGTAGAGTATGCACATCTATACAATATAACAACAAATCCTACTAAATATAAACGCAATCCGTCAAGCAGTTTTAGAGGAGTTGCGTCCACAAAAAGTGCTGCAAAACAATGTCTCTCCGATAGTTTGCGGCGGGGGAAAAATTGCAGGCAGAACATCTGAACTAGTGCACTTTTCTTGAGAGGTGATAAACTTTAGGTGGGATTTTTGTCGGATAAAGAAGACACATGAATGCCCATGTGATGATCTTCAACATGGACAATAGAAGAACAACAACACATACACAGTTCGATGGGTGGTTACTACTAGTAAAAGGTTTTTATGGTGGAATACAGAACATTTTATTGATTTGTTATGGCATGAGTATTCATAGAGGCAGAAACAACTTGCAATCTTTGTCAATTAGGGTTGGAGCATGCCTTGCCCCAAAGTCTGGCTCAAAACCATAAAACCCACTTATTACTACTTTGACCATTCAGCCACCAAGCCATATATCAGTCTTACGTAAATTTTTAGAATTTGACTCAATTATGGCTCTTTTTTGTTACTGTGATCATCAAAAACTCAGCTAAGCTATCTATGATCTTGATGAAAAATACATTTAACACACGTTAGTTATTACAGCCACATTATGAGGAATCCTGCAGTTTTTCATGAATGTCAAACTTTTGCATGAACTTTGCACACAATTATATACAATACACAGATTTATCTTTCAAATTGATTGATTGATTGGATGTCTGCTTAACGTCTCTTTCAAATTGACGACCAAGTATAGTTCAGAACAGTTACCACTTTTTTTACTGCTGATTATAAAGCTTTGCTCAATAGTTTTTATTCTTCTTATGGAAACAGTTTGCTAAAGTTCACTCCATTACAGATTTCCTCATAATTCTAGTTTATGGTTTATTGTTTGTTTTAATGCAGGTTAACTTTCAGCTTGTTGCCCTTGGAGAAACAACTTGTTGTTTCACTGGGACAGCGCGTCCAAAGTGGCAGATAGGGGATGCCTTCTTTGTGGGCAGTTGGTTTTCATGTCATATTACAGAACGCCTAGCCTGGATAGAGCCACTCTCCTTGCACGATAAAGACCCTTTTTTACATATGAAGGCTCATAGCGCTAAATTTTTCGCCCCTATTCCATACTTTTCTTGTGGCAATCAAAATTTATGCCCTTTGTTTCATCTTTTCCAATTTATTTGTTTGTTAACTTGTTGTTCTCATCCTGAAATATTGCTGCTTCACATTGAGTATACATGTTATCAATCAATCATCTTGTTGCTTTAATGGCTTCTTTTGTAAATTGAAGTTCAAGTTAAACATTTACAGATACCCAGTTGTGCATTTCAGGACTCATAATCAATTACAACTGATGTGTAGTGTTGAACAGGAAACATGATCATTCAATGGACTATTTGAGAATGTATTATTGTAGAATTTATGCATTGATCATTCCCAAGGCATACATGTAATAATTTTTGTGCATTTCAAGTCAACTACAAATTTCAGTACTCCGCACAATTTTCTGATTGCTGTTGGGTTGACAGAATGTTTGCTTACCGTCCAGCGAGAAATATTTAAGCTTTGTTCATGGCTCGAATAAGAGCACATGTGAAAAAGCATGAAAAAATGTACTAGCAAAATGTCAACTATTGATCAAGTCAGGAAAATTTCAATCTAATTAAAATTAAATCTTTGCTCCCCCTTACAACACAGGAAGATAGCAAAAAGGGGGGAGCAATGAACGATTTAAATTTAATCAAATTGGGAAAATTGATAATATAAATGATAACACAGGTAAATAACAAAAATGCTTTGTTTATTTCTGGCATCCTCCTGTGACAGCTATGTGGCTCCATGGCCAGAAATAAAACTACACCACACAAAACTAGGACATATAAGCTTTACACATTAACCATAAACCACAGGACAATACAATATCAAGTTTGATGGTAACTGTCCTTTCATAAATCAGTCGCATCATTATACAATATAGGATTGAGTAAAAAATGGGAATTTAAATACAAAATCTTAACCAAAAAAATGTTATATCATACCTGTAAACAGACTAAAGTGTTTCCTTAGCATTGTAACCAAAAAAATATTATATCATACCTGTAAACAGACTAAAGTGTTTCCTTAGCACTGTAACCAAAAAAATGTTATATCATACCTGTAAACAGACTAAAGTGTTTCCTTAGCATTGTAACCAAAAAAATGTTATATCATACCTTTAAACAGACTAAAGTGTTTCCTTATCATTTGACACCAGTTTAAAATATGCAATTTAGTCCCCAAAAAGTCATCAAAGCAAAATTTTAATATGATGATCTTTACATGCTTTGGAAACAACCATATTCAATATCTGCAATAAAATATATTCCCAGATATTTTAAGCAAATTAATTTTGATCTCATTTTAATTTAGACAAAATATGTAAAGATGGCAGTATTTGTTTTTCAGTTTTGACCAGCAAAGCTCCAAAAAAGATGTTGACATCCACATGGTTGTATGTCTGCAATGATATGTACAGATATTTTCTGCCTACAGCTACTACAGTTGGATCCTTCTCCCATGTCATGTTAAATTACATTGTTTATGTTCATTAATATGTTATTTCATTTCTCATATATATGCATATATAAATGCTATTTGTTTCATCAATTTTTGATTTGTTTAAACTTTCATATTAGAATCGAATTAATGCATGTCTGCCCATACTTAATTGATTATTCTAATGCGACGTTCTTTAAACATTTTCAGACTAGAACCAAGGTAAAAAAAATGATTCATGTATGAGCAACATGCGACAAGGAGGGCATGTCTTGATAAGCTGTTACAAAACAGGAAAGTTATTGCATATGACATTAATTTCATAAATAAAGACACACCCTATAATTATCCATTCCAAAATATTGTGTGTTACATTGACGTAAAAATGTTTCTTATAGGTAAGTTAATATAATAAATGTACCGTAATTGTCTTTTTAAAATAGAAATAATTCACAGGGGCTGTGATTAATAATTGTTTTACAACAGAATTACCATTAGTGTCGTTATTTATCCCTTGCTATCACTCTGGATGAAATAATGCAACATAAATGGTCATCCTGTTGTAAAACAATGATAAACCACGACCTCCCTGAATTATTTCTAAGTTTAAATATGGTTAGGTATTATACTTGTACGTACATACATAATAAAAAAATATGGACAGTCATGAGAAGAAGCTATTTCTTAAATTACTTTAATCAATGTGAAGATGACTCAACTTAGTTTTTGTCATTATTTTATAAGACTCAAAAATGAGCAAAACATTACATGTACAAAACAAATTTACACGGTTTTGCTGCATTTTAAACCTAAACAAATCTATTACAGTATTATAGTGATAGAATTGGTGCCAATTTTTTCTTGGTATTGTAAACGTGTTCCTTGCTATACAAGCAAGCACTTTATAAAATTATCAGTTTTGTAAAGATTATGAGGAAAAAAAGTCTCTTTTTACAAAAAAGAACATTTATCACATGAAAAGTTCTACAGTATAGATACCAAGTTCTTAAAATAAGTAACATTTCTTTATAAAACTTAAAACAATGTATGTTGTCTCTTCAACCTATTTTTTGCACCATAACCCCAGTATATGCAATTAACCATTTGTTATAATAATTTTATAAAATTCCATTTATAATTAAGTAGCTATTTAAAATAAGGTGGAATAGATTACATATACCTGTACATATACAATGATGCAACTGATTAAATTAAAGCACTTTATCATTAACATCTGGCAAGAAGTTATCTCCCTTAGTGGTGTTTGGGAGGTCCATTATACAGTATTCAAATTTCTATAAGGATTTACCACTTTTAAATTGTCAAAAACTAGTATGTTAATTTGTATTACAATATTAAAGATATAGAGTATAGCCTTCCAACAGTTAATTCAACATAAGAATAAAACTGTTCAATTCACCGTTACAAATTATAATGTATATGATTAGCATTGTTAATATTCATTTTTGACATTTTAAAAGCAGTAAATCCTTGACTGAATCTTCTTTTTATTTTAATTGCTGATTACTCTATTTCAAACAAAATATTCTTTCATCAGAGTAAAATACAGCAACATTGCCATTTAAAGAAAGTACCCAAACTTCTGTTCAAAGCATTCCATGTCATGGATGTATCATGTTTTTTTAGGACAATCAGGTTGAAACAAGTGTATTGAGTATCATCAGACTGAAATACATGTACCAAAGACTACAAA
Source organism: Limnoperna fortunei (assembly GCA_944474755.1). NCBI lineage: Eukaryota > Metazoa > Mollusca > Bivalvia > Mytilida > Modiolidae > Limnoperna > Limnoperna fortunei. The sequence goes on along the minus strand of OX104118.1, from coordinate 2,408,913 downwards.
CTGGACAAAAATACCCAACATGAAAGAAAATATTTCAATTGGAACCATTTGTATCTTAATTATTAGGAATTTCATTTGGTAAATGTGTTTAACTTTCTATTCGTTACAAAATTTTTCGTTAAATTTATGCACAATTTATTCATACAACAAGTAAAATATTTTTTATACACAAGTTTAACTTAAAATTTAGTCCCATATTCAAATTTTTTATATATATTCTGCACTATTAACTGGTTTGGACAACATGAATAAAGAAAACATACTGGCCATAGTGAACAAAACCCTCCAATCTTCTTATAAATCAACCAGTGCTGAAAATGACCAATCCTTGTTGTCAAAATGTTTTTTTCTTAACAATTAAAAACTAGTGTTAATGTAAGGTTTGTTATCTCGAATCTGATTTATTTACTCAATAACCTAGTATATCAACATAAAAATCCTAAATCAAGTGCTTCTGATACCACTCAGTAGATAAAACACTGGCATACATGTTACACAAAATAAAATAACGTCCTCAAATGCCAAATATATTGAAAAGCTTTCGGCTTTCTAATTGCAACTCACATACATTTTTTAAATTGTGATTTGAAAATTCCTATTATAATTTTAAAAATGCATTCAAATAAATTCTTTTGACTTTTAATATATTATTCTACACAGTTACAACTCCATGATGTTAAAATCATCTTAGGAATATCACTCGATAAATTGAATTCTCATACGGTTGAATTCAATGAAAAATTTTCAATATATGCATTTGAGGGATGCCAGGCTTGTTATACACTGAGGAAAACATCTATAGACAAAGTCGAGAAGCTTAAAGGTCTCAAAAATGTTCTACACCATTTGTCCTAAGATTTACATGGTATTTTTAGGAGTATAATCGGATGCATGTGGGTTTAGGTTAGACTTGACGATGCCATCATCTTTCATCAGTTGTTTGTTTGAATATAATGGTGATGTCATAACTGTATCTGTGTCGACACCATTCATACAAGCTGATGTAGCAGGAATCATGTGTAAGGCCATTGCTTCAGCAATTTTGGACTTGATATCAGTAAGTTCTCTGTCTTTTTCTATAAGTAAACCTGGAAGGACAATAAATACCAGTGGAATTATATTAAAATTTCACAGAAATTAATTCTTATGGGCAACAACATAAATTGTATCCTTCAGAATGACTGCAAGAATAACAAATGTTGGAATCAATATCATCCATTTATTTTAATGATATTCAGGTCACAAAAAAACATTATTGTTCAAAACTAAATTTTTTTCCAATAAAAACAAGAATGGACAAACAAAAATGTCTCGCCTGCATTCCGCATCAGTAAAGAAAAAACTAACCTCATAGGCATTATGTAAATAGCATAAAATTGTTATCATTTAAAATATACAATGAATTGTTAAAGAGAAAGAGACAGAATCCAAAAACGTTAACGTAGTTGCTAGACCGTGAAATTGAGGTCATGGTCAGGAGACACCCACCAGTAATTTAGTTTTCATCAGCAACCTATATACCAAATATTGTCATCCTACAATGAATGGTTACAGAGGAAATGCCTTAATACAAAAACTTAAACATAGTCGCTTGAGGTCATAGTCAGGAGACACCCACCAGTCATTTAGTTTTCATCAGCAACCTATATACCAAATATTGTCATCCTACCATGCATGGTTACAGAGGAACTGCCTTTAAACAAAAACATGAATGTAGTTGCTGGACCGTAAATTTGAGGTCAAGGTCAGTCGATAGGTGACTGACTGGCAAGTACTCATCATAAGCTACCGGGGGCCTCGGTGGCCGAGTGGTCAAGGTAGTTCGTCTACTATTGATCACGTGGTCTGTCAACACTGAGATTGCGGGTTCGATTCTCACTGCAGGCAGGGTGTACTCGACTCCAATCTTAATTGACAAGGATTGCCAGTTTTCCTACCGCAGGTCGGGGGTTCTCTCCGGGTACTCCGGCTTCCTCCCCCAATAAAAACTGGACGCCATGAAATAGCTGAAAAATTGCTGAAAGTGGCGTTAAAACACCATTCAAACAAAAAAAACAAATCATAAGCTACCACTGGACCAAATTTGATGGACCTAGGGATTAAGCTTAAAAAGACATAAAGCAAAATGTCCAATTGTTGACGGTGGATTCCCAATGATTATAATACCATTTTTTGGGGGTATTATTACAAGGTATCATTGTGTGAAATTATACTGGGACCACTTAAATTTTTGTGTTTCTAAGTGATTAGTTTTTTTTTTGCAGATGAGTGTGATTACCGGCCACAAGTTTGGTAGACAATTTGCCTGTACTTGTCTTAGTTCTGTTATTACTGACATATCAATTTAAATTGTCAACACAGAATAGGGAGTTCTACAATTTTGCAAATATATTAAAGTAATTTTCCCTAATTATTACCTTTGAGTATTTCAATCTGTCGTTTGGCTTCACCTAATGCTGAAAACAGATCCATTTTGATACGAGTTTCTTCACTAAGACTGTTTTCTAGATGAGAATTTTTGTCCTGCATTGCTGCCAGAGCTGACATTAATACATCTGTTTCATTCTGTTGATCCTTCAACTGTCTTAGTTTCTGCAGATAAGAATAAGGATGGCAAAATTTATACATATGTCAACAACTGTCTGTCATTTAGTGAACAGTAATTGACTGAACCATTATTTGTGAATAAAACAAGCCAGCAAAATCTACTGGACTACAGATCAGATAAATCTGGTAACTACATCCACCATGCACACATAATTACTCATTTATTTCATATACATATGTCAGGGTGATTATAAAAACTTAATGTTTAAGGGACACAAAAACCCAAGTTTTCTTGATTGGATGAAAATGAGCAAAAGGATTTTCTATTTTCAGTAATGTTTCTTCTAATCCTAGGAGATGGCTAGTGAAAATATTAGGCATGAAATTACCTGATTTTCATATTCTAACTGTCTGTACTGTTCGTCCTTCATTTTGAAATCTCTTTGAACCTGTTTAATTTCAGTTTCTATATTTCTCTGTTTAGCTTTGCATTGATCTGAACATTCATTTCTGAAAAATACAATAAATTAAATGCTCATCACTGTGCTCCTTTGATATAATATTTTTGTTTATTACATAACAGATATTTTTGCCTTTTTCCTATTCACGTGACTTTCCATTTCCTATCATATTGGTTTGCAAAAAACTCATTCTACTCAATCAAAAACCATATTGCACTCTCGTGAGAAATTTATGAATGAAAACACCCAGCACTTGCTGTTTCCTTTAACAGAAATATGATAACCAATCAGATCTTCTTTCTTAAATCCTCTAAACCAATCAAAACTATCATTCTGACTGATGTTCAGATTTTATTGTTGTTTGTAAACATGACCAAATTATCATCGAGTGAACGTAATACAGAAAATTCTGGTGATAATAAGCGAAGATTTACAGATATTACTGACTTGGAAATTAATGAAATCATTAAGAATTATAGGATAATTAATTGGGCAGAGTGAATATCCAAAATATGATCACGAGTGCTGCACAAAGCATCTGATTAAACGAGTGCGTGGAACTTGTTCTGCGCACGAGTTTAATCTGATGCTGTATGCGGCACAAGTGATCATATTTTGGATATTCACGATGCCCAATTGATTATCCTATTTATTATATAGATCAAAATTGCTTTCGTAAAATGTTAATGCTTAATCCTAAATTTTATGAAAGCCGGATGATTATCTGTATAGTACAAAACCAACTGCAACTTTGGCGGGAAAAAACCAGAGAGTGAAAATAAACCATAATTTTCACATGTGATTTACCGTGATTTCTGTCACTCAGAAAATTCGATATTTCATCTCTATCTATATAATAAAAGATGCTGTCAACACTCGCAAATCGACAGAGCAAGCGATAAGGTTTTTTATGAAATATTTACGTGAAAAGGATATGTCAGTTAGTTTGGAAACGGTGGAATCTCTGAAATTGGATTCGGTTCTTTGTAAATTTTATGCAGAAGCAAGAACTGAGGATGGAACATTATACAAGAAATAATCACTGCAAAAATTTTGTCATCGACTATGTCGATATTTTACCGATTTTTTAGAAATAAATATTATGAAAGACAGTCACTTTCGGGAATAAAAAAATCCTATATATTCCATTTCATGGCTCAATAAATTATGTAATAAAACAATTACTACACTTGAACTTGATCAATATGAGGTTATATGGAGCAGGGTAGAATAATATTGAACTCGGCTTTGCCTTGTTCCATATTATTCTACCCTGCTCCATAAAACCTCATACTGATTTTGTTAAAGTGCAGAAATTGTTTTATGAAATATGAAAACCATATTTTGATACAACTGGTCTAAAAACATACAAGTTCATCAAACTGTAAACCTGTAAATTTAACTGACAGTACCGAGTTGAACAGTTTATCATCCTACTAGCACTAAGTTCAAACTGAAGTTAATTGAGCATATGTTGTTCCTTGTGAGTGAGCACACGTTTACCTAGTAGAGTCCAGTGCATGTAAATTGACATAATTTTTTTTATGAACATAAGCCAACAGATTGGGATGTATTTTATAATGCTGAATTAACCGTCTTAGATACAACAACATCCATCAGAGCAATCCTTGCTTAATATTCTTACAGCTGCAAACTTAGCCATGAAGCAGTAGTCCCATTTTAATTGCCTTAGTTCAAAAACTCATGTCTCTAGGACTACTTGTTTATTATAACACCACACAAAAAGTGGTAAGTGAAGAATGTTTACTGACCTCTGTGTGGATGCCATTGCAATTGCCCTAGCTGCCGCTGCCTCATCAGCCTTCTTAGCCTTGCGTTCTGTGGTTAATTGTAATTCTATACCTGCTCTTATCTTTCTTTCTTCATTCATTTTCTTTTCTAAAATTGAGATATTCTGTTTGTCTTGCTGCCTACTTGTAACAAGATTGTGAAGTCTGAAAAAAATATAGAACATGGTCAAGGATGAAGTTTCAAAAACAAAGTTTGTTTAATCAGTGAACACATTCATATCAAATAAGCTTTAGTCTTACTGTATAGTAGATGACTTAACTTGTTATAATTTTTGCTTTTTTAGAAGGTCAGACAGAGTACATGCGACTTTGAAAATAAACTGCAGCGCAACAATTGAAAACACGCCAACTTCTTCTTGTGTTCCATCTTTTGAAGTAAAGCCCAATATATATCTTGTTGACCTGGCAGGGTTTAATATAAAATCAGCCATATGTATCTTCCCCCCCCCCCCCCAAAAAAAAAATTGACCTACCTACCTACCATGAATGGGCTAATAAAAACAATTCTAATTCTATGCAAACAAATATCTTTGTACAATGATTTTACAACAATTATCACTTTATTACAACAATACTTACTTGTTTTGAAGATTTTCATTGTCTAACTGTAGTTGATAATGCTCTAATCTAAGATTTTTGTCTTCTAAAAGATATGTGGTTATCTGTTGTTTTAATTCTTGTTCAGAATTCCTACTGGACTGAAGATCCGCTTTTAATTTCTTCACATCTGATTCTAACCTGAGTAGAGTAAGATTTTGGAAGGTATTAATTGAGTATGCCAATACACAAAGAATTATATGTGAGATGATGCTGTCCACATATTTTTCAGCTTAGATATTAAACTCAAACAATCACAAGATATTTTTATTATCTGTGTTTGAGTTCAACTTAATTTTTTTTTACCAGGAATATTCCAAGAAATTTTAAACACATCTTTTTTAATGATACAACTAAGAGGACTGCAAAAGCAGTGGAACAACTACTAATTATGGCTATTTTACAGATTATACATATATTTATCTGATGTGCATTACTTGACAAAACAATATTTTAACACATGAAATATCAAATATTTCAGCTAGTTTTTTTTTGTTGGAATATCTTTCTTTATCAGGTTTTATATCTTTTTAGTAATCCACTAACAAATATGTGAATAGGTTTAAAAACATTTTGTTGTGTGCAAAATCAGAACTATTATCAACCTTGGCAAGGCTAAAAATATAAAAAAAAATTTAAATTTATAAAAACTAAGTCTTAATCTAATTTGATCATGAGTAAAAATGTCATTTTATCCCTGCATCTAACTACTTCCTCTTTATTATTATTAAATGTTGCGGGCATTGGTGGTACGTCCTCATTTATAACCTTACCTAACTTTAACTTCGTCTTTATTATTATTAAATGTTGCGGGCGTTGGTGGTACGTCCTCATTTATAACCTTAGTCCTTACCTAACTATAACTTCATCTTTATTATTATTAAATGTGGCGGGCGTTGGTGGTACGTCCTTGTTTACATCTTTCTTTGCCTTCTTATTGTCTTTAGCACTGTTCAGTTTAGAAGAAGAAGATGCTGTAGTGGCTGAGGGTGTTTTAGCAACACCATTTGATTTATTAAATGACTTAGACTGCTGTTCATTTTTAATATTTTCAGCACTTTCACTAAAATTATTGACATCTGTCTTAGACTTTGGTTGTTCTATAAACTCTAATTCCTCTTCATCTTCCTCTATATCTTTTAATTTCTTTGTATCTTCATCTTTTATCTTCTTTCCTGCTACTCCATTTGAGATTACTTCCTCCTCTGACTTAGCTGGTAATGCTGTCAAATATAAGTCATATGTTTTATCATGTGACTTGGCTATTATTTGTAAATATTAACATGTAACTTAACTGGTAAAACAGTCAACTACAAATAAAAAAAAATACAATGTGATTGTTAATTGGTCAAATTGATTAAGTGTCCTTTGTTTCTTTATTTGACTGTTATTAAATTTTATCTGCTTCTCTAGAAAGCATTGTAGCTGCCTTATTATCAGCATTTTTGATGTTAATGCAGTTCTTCTTTACTTATTTTCTCATTAGAGGTAGTCCATCGTTATGGCTTTATTTTTATGACAGCAGATGATTTGTAAATGGAATTTTGATTAACAGGATACTACAGGATTATTCATGAAGCAAAGTACAAAAATACTGACTGTAAACATGGTAAAGCTAATTAAAATTTATATATTTAAAATAGTCAAATGTAAAAGAAACTTGAGATTTGTTATTATTTGGAATGACAATTTCTAAGTTGTCAACATAATAACTTATTAACTACCTTTCTGTTTTTCTATATATTGATTCTGTAGTTCTGTGGGCAGTGCTTGATTTATCAAATTATAATAAAACTCATTTTCTTTCTGTACATCTTTCTGTTTACGCTGAAATAAATAATGATTTAAAGAAAAGTCGACACAACAAGATTACACCCAACTACAATTAACTTGTTTTGTACCAAAACTGGCCACGAGATAAAGAACCATATGAAAAAGAAATACACCACAAGTCCCGATAATGAAAAGTTATGCCTGTGTCACTATAATATTGTATGTTCCTATGAATTGAGGAAAACACAGCCAATATATCAATGCAAATACTTTCAAAAGTTAACTTTCAGAAGTTTTTATGTATTTAAAATGGTCCATTGCAATCACCATCATCTATGAAAGATTTAAAAAAATATTTATCACAATGTCATTGCAAAAAATATTCATTATCAAAATTATTTGTCTTTTAACTGGTGTATATGTACATGTATATTACTTACCAATCTAAACTTGTAGGAAACGTAACTTTTAAAACCAAAACCTAATGTAACAACTGGATAACCAATACTAAAATAAAGGAAAATGTCATTGGCAAAGAATGTTTCAGGTTTAGTTAATTATTGCAAATTGCACATTTTTTTCCTGAATATTAGATAGTTTTACAATCGTAGAATACAAAGAGATTTAAATAAAAATAACTACATTCAGTGACCACTTAATGAGAATATATGCATAGCAAGTTAAAAAAAGCGAACACTTGTATTTTATGACTTAATTTTACGTTTTTTTTAGTGTCTTGTCGATGTCTTGGCGATTTGGTGGTTTTGTATTGTAGTGATTTATTCAATTGTGAGGTATGAAGGTGGTTTATCTACCCAGTATATATACTACAAATAAAATATTTGAGGTTGAGAAATTCCTATCCAATTGACCCGATTACATCAATTCGAGTACACACTTTGCAACACAAATTAAGCACAAATTTCAACAATTATTCCCTTTTCATGAATGTTCAATTAATTATGGTATTCTAATTTTGGCCTTAAACTTACCAGTGTGCTGCAAATGGTCTACAGAGATCTAGATTAAACGGTAAAGCTTTTAATTCTCTAAGTCTGACTGAAGCCTCTATGTAGACAAACAGTAACCAAAGAGAAACTGTGGGAAGACATATTCCTCTCTCTACAATATACACACATATTTTATCATTTAATATCTAACCCTAACCCTTTTTTCTTTCAATAAACAAAAAATGCATCAATTTCAGTTTAAATTTCTGCTTTATTTTCATAAAAATTTTTAGCTACACGTTTATTACCGTATTAGAAATGTCAGGACAGCGTAAAAAAGAGAATATTTATTTATGGTTTAAGTTTTTTATTTTAATTTCCATATACAGGAAATTTTACAAATACTATAGTGTATACCAAGGCCCTGGAAATTTTCCTGAGTCATGTCGGACATTTTACCGGTCATCAATGACATATAAAAATATTGTGTTTGCTTAAGCTGGGATGTGTATGTGCTTTTCCTTAAAGTCCAGAATAAAGGTCTTTAAAATTTTTTTCAAGACCGTGGTAGATATTAGTTGTTGTTTTGTATGGGTTCCTATGATATATGCACCGTGCAAGAAAGGAAATATACGTAGAAAAACATTCTGCTTCCTAAAATTTCTTTATTATAAGATGATATGTTGTCTATTCAACAAAGTAATAGCAAACAACGTTTTTTATGAACATTCGTGAGACATTTTCATTAACCGGAAGTAGGAAGTTGTTTCAAAATTACAACAAGGTCGGAACAGAATTGAATTTTATACGATACTCTCCGATGGACCACGTTTTTCACAAGTTATTATTTATTGAATTAAATATTTATTTTTGTTTTCATCATTTCAATAGAATTTAATTTGAATTGATTTTCCCAAGATTTATGTACGTCAGTACCTGGCGCATGCGTGATGTACAATTTTGACCACACGTGTTTTCCCATCAAGTCATATTTTCTAAGCAATATAACGTACAACCACTTCGTTCCTATTGTTTCAAAATACTGTTGCCATAACATATTCTACGAAATGGATGAAACAGATCTGTACTCATAATTAGGTTATCACCTGTTGTGTTAACCATTACGTAATTAACACTTGACTGGAGTGAATGGTTACTCAATAAACACATGTGTCAGTGACGGGAAATAGCCTTAGGGTTGATTTTTTAATAAAATATTTATATCTACCGGAAATTAAAGGTATTGAAACCAACTAAAAGATATTTATATTATTGTCCAAGTTAAATATCACTTTTTTGGATGTCCGATTTGACTAAACCTTAGTCGGACATTTTAATGTAAATGTCGGACATGTCCGGCAAATATGACCGTTTCCAGACCCTTGGTGTATACATGTAACTATAATATGGTAATAATTATCAAAACAAATCCCTATTATAACATAACATTAAAGTAACAATTTGATCTTTGTTTGTCTGTTTGAATCATGTTTAACGCCATTTTCAGCAATATTATGGTGTCCAGGGAGGAAGCCGGAGTACCCAGAGAAAGCCCCAGACCTGTGGTAGGAAAACTCGCAATACTTGTCAATTAACCTAAGATTGGTGTGGAGTACACTGCTCGCAGTTAGAATCAAATCCGCAATTACAGTGTTGACAGAACATGTGATCAATAGTAGACGAACTACCTTAACCAATCGGCCACTAGTAACAATTTGAACAAAATAGTCCTAAATGTAGTTTCAGTTGTGATACAGGTGTACTTTTCAACAATACTGTTTCAAAGTTGCAAGTGATGTATTTAGAAGTCCCCACATCCCTTTAAGACAATACCTGCACTTCACGTTTAGACATGAAATTTTTAAATAATAACAGTCCCTTGAACATTGGGGAAACTTTTTTACACATTGAGAATAGTTCTCCGGTCTAGTTGTGTATGAACAAATATGTGTATATTATACGCCAATCAAGTATTCATATTGTCATTTAAGTACTATGGGAAAAATTAGAAGGAAGTACTTCATAGGTTCTCAAGTGTTGATAAGTATGTCATTAATTGTTTATAAAATTAGTCACAAATACATTTGTACAAATTAATAGTATAGAAAAAATCGATAGTATTAATGACCACACCAGACTTGTTCATAAAAAAAAAAAAATTTTTTTACATAACAATGTTTTTGTTTATTTCTCTCTTTTATTGGTGATAAAGTTCTGTAATTCAGTCGGGATATTAGAAAAGGTAGCTACAAATAAAATTCCAAAAGTCTCCTATTTACTTTCAGCATCTGTAATTTTTTTTCTAAATTCATATATTGTGGCAAATGTGTTTGTTTGATGGTGTCTAACGCCACTTTCAGCAATTTTACAGCTATATCATGGCGTCCAGTTTTTATTGGGGGAGGAAGCCGGAGTACCCGGAGAAAACCCCCGACCTGCGGTAGGAAAACTGGCAATCCTTGTCAATTAAGATTGGAGTCGAGTACACCCTGCCTGCAGTGAGAATCGAACCCGCAATCCCAGTGTTGACAGACCACGTGATCAATAGTAGACGAACTACCTTGACCACACTGCCACCGAGGCCCCTGTCGCAAATGTGTGACTATATAATCAGATTAACAACAAGTAAATAAGATACATGTACATCATATTTATTTCTGTATATTTTCAAAGAACATAAAAGTACAGTAGAATTAAAATAAGCATAAAATATCCCCATAAATGATTGGATGATCTTTAAGCTCTGTTCCAACATTTCCAATGATGAACAACGTTTGGTGGCTGTCCGATATGACAACACTATACTATTTCATAATAAACTAAAGGCGAAATACCAGGTTGAATTTTTCTTTGATGTCAATTGCTTATATTGGATTCTCAAACATTAAATTCCTGACGCAGATGTCAATTAAATTGTTCTATCTATTCCTGATCTGGATTATAATTGCGCCACTTCACCAAATATCCTACACGCGCGAAATATTGCCAATACTGAACATTTTTAAGGGACAAAACTTGAAATGTAAATGCAAAATGTGTCTAAGCGTTCGTTGGTTGGCGCATCGTACTACACTTGTTACGTTCGCCAACTGGGCGATCTAGACACAGGCATTTGGTCGCCCAACAAAAATTCTACTGGCATTGGCGACTTGGCGACTGTTAAGTTTCATCCCTGAGCATTAAGATTGATGTATCATACTATGTCTGTTTAGTTTTGATACCAATTTAAGCAATTTTTCATGCATCCATTTTTTATTGGGGCAGTACGGGAAAGTACCATATGAGGCAGTGAATTTTTTAGGGCTCGCCACTTTCCTCATTGACAAAATCATTTAAAAATTGACAAGATTTCTAAATCAATTTCGTCACCTGATTTCCAACAAGTACTACAATTTTTCGTTACAAATTCATTCTACCAAAGAGGCCTCGGTGGCGGAGTGGTGTAGTTCGTCTACTATTGATCACAAGGTCTGTCAACACTGAGAATACGGGTTCGATTCTCACTGCAGGCAGTGTGTTCTCGACTCCAATCTTAATAGACAAGGACTGCTAGTTTTCCTACTGCAGGTCGGGGGTTTTCTCCGTTTACTCCGGCTTCCTCCCCCAATAAAAACTGGACGCCATGATATAGCTGAAAAATTGCTGAAAGTGGCATTAAACACCATCAAACAAAAAAACAAACATAAAATAATTTGAGATTCAATGATTTTCACATCCCATATGCAGTAGAAAAATGGACTGCAGAATTATTGAATCCTTTTCCCATAGATATTAATTCTTAAGAATTGAATACAGAATAATTCTTCAGTCTAAAGCCTGTTTAGTAAGAAATTATATAACACAAGGTTCCAGACTCAACTTCATTCCAATTATTGATGTAAACCTATTTATTACGTAATAACGCAAATTTCAATGTTTTATACTATATTTTTCAAAACACAGCAGTCCATTATAATACATAACACAAATTGCTATGGTGTATATTTAGCAAATTTGTTAATCCTTATAACATACATGCTACCTAGACTACATAAAGGGGTCAGTATCAAGCAAAAAGTGTTGCCAAGAAGGCCACATATGTCTGCCAATTGGAAATGCACTAAGCCAATTTGTGGGTGTAAAGGAAAGAAATGCTATTATGCAATATATTAATTACTGTCATAAAGAGAAAATATTTGTAGTGTTAGTTTTGAATCTAAACCTATTATTTAAACATTTTAAAAGTAAAATCTTCACTAAGCATAAGCTGCATAAGAACCTAAAAACCTAATTAGAACAAATACCCTTAAACTCCCCGAAAACAAAATTGTCAAAATCTGTTTCACTCTCTGCCACCTACAGAAAGATTAGTCACTCCTTTTACAGTACTAACCCATCATTAGCCAGCTATATGTATATACACTGGAATTCGATTATTGCAACATGAACAGTCAGACCAAGAACATATAAGTTGTCAGCATATAGGATGCTAAACACTTCCCTATGTCAACTTAAAGTAAGTGGTATTAAATCAACATGAACAGTCAGACCAAGGACATTAAGTTTTCAGTATATAAGCATGCTAAACACTTCCCTATGTCAGGTGGTATTATGACTCACCTGTATGCCATACATATTGAACCCAGACGTAAGTACTGGCAGCAAAAAATAACCATTGTACTGGGATAAATAGGTAACAAACCACATCGGATGTCACAGCAATACATACGAAAAACACGGAAAATGCCTGAAAAATATAATCCATAGCATCCCTTAGTTTACATCAACCTTCTTATTTTTATTATTTGAAAAACATTCATAATTTTAATCAAATTTGAGCCGTTTGGAGTTTGAACAGTAACTGTATCCAAGTTATGTTTTTTGTTATATTCTTCGGTTTCAATTTATTCCTCAATGTTAAAAAAGTCTATAAAATCAAATCTGAATTATTACAATTGATGCCCAGCTATCGCACATTAGTGTATTCATTCTGTGTAACCATTATAATAAGAAGGAAAAGGTAATAGAAAATATAAAGAAATTATGGTAATAAATATCTTTCACACAAAAAGTAACGTTAAGACTTACCAATCCTTGATATTTGAATGAATCGTATACACTTCTCACAAGTAACCAGAAAGGCCAGAGATACTCAAATCGAAACTCAAGTATGAAATCAGCCATCAGTACTAAAGCCCAAACCATCAAAAACTTCAGATACAAAAAGGTACTGAAAAAATACATAAAAACTTAATTGAATTACTTTAAAACACAAACATAAATGTTTCTTATTAAGTCATGCATTTCAGTATATAAGCTTAATAGTGCATCTATAGTGACTTTGTCTTAAAATTGGTAGTAAAAACTATACACCATATACACTGACTGTACCAGTATTAAGAAATCTAGTAGAAGACAATGATAGGGAATAAAAAAATAAGCATTTAAGAATTTTGTAATCACACTTTGAAATAACACATTAAGTATTACCATTGTACAAGATAAAATGATTGAAATGATTTAAAAAGAAAACATACCATGTATTGAATTTTGTATTTAAATTAAATTTTTAAAATGCATAAAAAAGTTATTCTTTTGTGTTCATTTCTAATTAATTAAAAAATTGAATTATTTTTAAAAAGTGTATCCACTCAAACACATACAAGTAAGCAAGAGAGGTACAAGGAAAGACCAACAATAACACTTTTAACATTTTAGTACAAATGGTGTTACCGACTTAATTTAATTTCACACAAAAATTATAGATTAAGGTCAGTTCTACTAATCAAAACTATAGCTACATGTAACATAATTACTTTGCAACACAAAGAATGTGTAAAAATATTAATTACAAGTGTAATTGTATATCTCAATATGTGCTTAAATCAATTTCCTGTAACCATGGCAACTTTTTACATGCTCCAAGTCTGAACAATTAAAAGACACAGGCAATATTATTGATTAAATTAATTACCATTGCTGACACTGTTAAAATTTTTCAAAACTGTCATGTAATTATCTTACATAGAATATACATTACACAAAGTACATTCCACAATCATGTGAAAACTTAAATTCAAGAGAAATATTTTATTTATAATTATATAAAAGAAGATAACTTATAAATTGTTATTATTCTATGTAACTGACTTTTCTATAAAAATGTAAAAAAAAATCACAAATTAAGCAGTTCTAGAACATGCAGACATAAAGGGGAACAACCCTCTCCAGGTAACCTCATTAACATGAAAATAACACTACAAAACAAAGAAATGCAACAAAAATTCATACAAAACTTGTCTTATATTGTAAGCTATTAAACATATGTAACACTTATTGTGAATTCATGCTTCGTATTCAACTATTCTGAGTTACAACATCAAAAAATGGATTGTACATATTTATCCTCTGAAACATATTTTGCTGCCATATTGGAAAAATCACCTTCCGTAGAAACCGTCCGTTATTTTTGTTCTTTTGGGGAGCCGTCTAATTTTGCCGCAATCGACATTCCGTCTCTTCATAATCATTCGCTAACAAATTGTCTATTTTCACAACTCTACGTTTAAAATATCCAAAACAATAACAAATATTTGTGTATTGTCTTCTGCTCCTGTCAACTCAATCTTCGCATGCGCTTCGATCCCAATTTTCCGTGTGATTTCGAGTAGTCTCGACAGTTTCCGGCAGGTGTCTGTTTAAAACGGTAAAGTGTTCATTTTATTGGGGAAAAATACACCGCATTTTTTGGACAAGATTTCGTGAATGTTTGCAAATGAAATTTTTTTACATTTCGTTTCATACAGCTAGGTGCATATTTAGAGGAATGATTTGGAAACAGATGTGTACTTTTATGGATATATTGAAAAGTGATTTATAAATGACCATCACCCAATTGGGCACTTGTTTGTTTCTCTTCTTCTTTAGGTCTGGGACCAGTATAACTAGTTGATTTATAGGTTCCTGTTTAGGTATACAATATACCATTGATTGATGTTAATATACTGTTGCATACATGTGCAAATTAAGACAGATATATATATATATAATATAGCCAATGTAGGAATGCTATTAAATCAAAACGTGCGAATGAAAATATTGTGGGTTAAAGGGGACCCTTAAAACAATGCAAAACTTGCAGCTGTTTAATTGTGCTCATGTACAGAGTACAGCAGGAGTGCGAGAAATAGTAAAGCTAACTGCAATAACGTAGCTATTTTTTTTATCTTGACGGATAAAAAATAAAATGCTACATTTATGTAGCTAGAGTGAAACAGGTAGTTGATTCCTTTATGGTATTGTAAAAGGGAAGAAAGAATGCCCGTATGAGTTTTTTGAAGATGAGATGTGCCTGTATGAAAAATGGTGGTTTTATCTTGTTGCTGGGTGTGCAAGTTTAAGTATGTCAGCTGGTATGGCACTTGGATTGTGCGAAGTCTGCGTTGTGAAAGTGGCGTAAGTTAATATGTCAAGCATGATCAGTAACACTATATTATTGGGTATGTTACAGATATACAGAGCAGCTCGTCCTTGAACCATTTTTATTTTGGATATTGATTCTGATAAATCGGTGTGGGGGGGGTCCCAAACAGAACCGGACGAATGCTTGGTATGCCTGCGATTTGTTGATTTGATTTTTTTCAGGTAACATTTTAAGAATCCAAGTGTTTTATTGCTGTTAAATATCTCTTTTGATTGAGATTTGAGTATTGCTATGTCCATCTTCGCTAGCCAAGTGTTACGATCAGGTCCCCCCCCTCTCTTCACAAGATAAGAGTATCGGATCGTAACCCTTGGTTAGCGAAGATGTGTTATGTCTGGGTATTTAAATCTGAATCTGAATATGATACTTTGCTGGGTCTGTGCAGACATTATCACACAAAGAAACTGATTCTTATGTATGGTTATGCATTTTGTAGTTACATTTAAAGGGTACTTTCTTTTAGGTAACTGAAATTACTGTGCACTTATCAGGACGGAAGGCAATCAACCACTCTTCCTCCCGTGTCGCATCAATATCTAACTGTAGTTATCATAGTCGCTCTAGGATCTAATTGTCCAGTAGATGATACTATCATCTGCGAACAGTGTGAGCAACTAATATAATAGAATACTGTGCATATTACATGATCGCAGCACCTTATACAGAATGAACAACTGACCAATATCGTGATCTCAGCATTTAATATAATAGAATACTTGGCATATTACATGATCGCAACACCTTATACAATGAAAAACGGACCAACACCGTGATCGCAGCAACTTATATTGTGGACACCTTGTTATATTACAGCTGCATATTCAATGGACAATAGACAACGGACCAAATATCATTATCAAATAGTAAGTATAGGCGGTTCGGTCTTACTTTAAGACTTTTTCAATACGGCCTTATAGTCATTCCAAACCCATTCAATTCGCTTCTAAACAACTGGTCAATTTAAACCCAACGTAATAATTAAGATATATTCATGCAAACATTGAGGATTGATACACAATTGTGTTATAGTTATGGCACAGTCTTGTGAGAAAGACCAATTAAACTTTCGAACGAGAAGCGTGATAACGTTTATATGTCCAACGAGGAAGGCGTTTCTATAATTGATTTTAAACATGAGTAAACCCCTCACCCCACCTATTAATAATTGGCGTTAATGTGAGAGCGGTTCTATGGTGTGACCAATATTTTACCAATGAAAAGTCCAATTTAGAAAAACTTAATAAAATTAGTATTTACGTTACGGTCTAGCATTTTCTATGCAGTATTGCATTGGGTAATTGAGTATAATATGGCTACTTTTTATTCGATTTTCAGGGGCCTAGGTGGCCGAGTGGTTAAGGTAGTTCGTCTACTATTGATCACGTGGCCTTTTAACACTGCGGTAGCGTGTGCGAGTCTCACTGCGGGGTGGGTGCACTCAATTCCAATTTTAATTGACAATTATTGACATTTTCTCAACCGTAGGTCGGGGGTTTTCTCCGGGTACTCCGGCTTTCACAAAAAACTGGACGCCAGGATAGCTGAAAAATGCTGAAAATGGCCTAAACACCATTCAAATAAAGAAAGACTAGAGTTTAATAGGCACAAATGACAGGCAATATTATCCGACTGCATAGACACGTCTTTTTTGTTAATTATTACAATGATATCAAAGGAGACAACTTTTTTGATGTAACGATAATGTTTATTTTAAATTACACCGCATAGATTTATATACTGACTTGGTATGTTTGCATATACACTCAAATTTCGGATAGAGTGGAAAATCGAAGCATAATTATACTAGACGATCTCAGGCACCAATACCGCAAACAAACTTAAGAAAGTTTTACGTTCCATATTTTTCATAATTGTCTTAATCTTTCTTCTTCTTTTGAGTTCATGCGTTGTGTTGTTTTGTTTAAACAATAAATAATCTACACTATACTATAGGAGCTGCTGTTGCACTGTGGGAAGACAACATTCACAAACATGGCGATGCACGTTCCTAAGGCACCGGGCTTTGCCCAAATGTTAAAAGATGGTGCTAGGGTAAATTTAAAAATGAACTATCAGTATTTACTCAACTTAAGCTTATACGACAATCCCATTTAGTTTAATACAGCCTGGCAGAGACTTTTCTTTACATAGCTTTGAAACACACCAACCCATGTGGTTTCCATGCTTAAGAAAGATCTGGAAGGATCCCTAAAATTACACATTTCTAAATATTTTGAACTTATCATTTGTCTTGTTGCGAATTTTTTATCGACCATTTTTTGATCCAATTACTTTGATATTTTTCTTGATTGACGTTTTTAATTGCTGTTTTTCTTGTTACTCCTTACAAAATTAGCCCACTTAAAAAATATTTGTGTTATGGTTACCGGACGATTGGACCATTACATTATTCGGACTATAACAAATTCGGCCTATTGTTTCAACATAAGTATTTAAGTCCAGTATTGTTAATTAAAAAAATACACAGTACAGGAATATTGATGTTCCAGTAATGTGTTATAACTGCTTATGTTAATTTTTTATGAATAGAATATTTCATGTATTTTGGGTTTTTTTGTGTTAGTATTATGAAGTGATTGGTACATTGTAAATACTGTTGATTTATTCCACATCAAGCATCGCACATTGTTCATGTCGTTACTTCAGAGCCCCCTAACAGTGCCTCTACATTCCATTGATTATGTGACGTCTTATCTCATGTGATGGTGATGTCACAAAACTCTATTTCAAATACAGCGTTTCAGATTGAAAAAAAAATTGTCTGGCATTTTTTTAGTAATTTAAAATAGGGAGGTCAGTCAAAAAATGAACATCATGGAATATTTGTCTTGTTTTGATAACTTTAAAGACCTTAAAAAATGAGGAATTTAGCTGAAAAAATTTTGGAAATCGGTTGAGCGGTTCAAAAGTTATGACCATTTTAAGGGGCTGAAAAATGGCCATTTTCCGATTTTTGCCTTAAGTACCAAATTTTGCCAATATTTGAAGTCAAATTTTGTTGTTGCTTTACCAATTGAATATTGTTTTTTTATTTCTTTATGTAGTACTCTACTTATGCTTTCACATGAATGATAATTTATGCATGCAGCTTATTTTGGGAAAAAATTATGAACCGTCCAAAACTACCAAAAATGACTTTGGACTTAGTCTTTTTTATTTGTGTGTCGGCCACCCCCATGTCTGGACTAGCATGTTCTAGTACACAAATCTATGTAAGGGTTTAACTAGAAAGACTGAATATTTGCGTACTTGTTGAAAGAAGTCCATTTTATAGGAAATATTATTTATAATTGAATTAAATTGAATATTTTATAAAATATTTTATATTAATTTTCATTATTTAATCCTTCAAATTAATAGCGTCATTTTTTTGAAAAAAATTCACATTTTTCATCATAAAATTAACAAAAAAAATTCTAAAATTTTTTTTAATGATTGATTTTTAATGACAAACTAGTTTTTTAACAATTCTACTTGAAATTTTGTGAATAAAAAATTTTTGTACAGAAATATTTTAATTTATTTATATATACATATTTAATAATTAAAGGGGCACCAATAGCGAAAAAGGTGACAGGTAAGGCTATATCTCATACCATGCTTATGAAACTGTTGTTTAATTGGTAAGTATTAATTGTGTGCATGCACAAATATCTCTTCTTTTCTCAGTCTGTCAAATTATTTATAAGAAATTAATGCAAAATGGGTGTTTTTCAGTAGTTTTTCAAAACTCGTGAAAAATCCTGAAAATTCCATTATTTTACTTGTATACAAATAATTAAAGGTGGTATGAACAAGCGTATGGTATCATTTTTATCACAGAGCTGTAGACTATCAAAGATACATGAAATACTTTCTTATCATTATTATGGAAGTAACTGGACTCCCAGTTATCAGCCTTCCACCAATTATTTACAGTATTAAAAAACCTCAATTATTGACCTTTTATCCTTCAGAATAATCTGTCGCAGAAAAACACATCAGTTCAAATAAAAAAATTACATTATTTTGAATCAAATACACAATTTTTACCCCCAATATTTCAAATAACTGCTAAAATACCTTTAAAAATGTATTTTGACCCTAGTTTTTAAATTTTCAAAAAAAAAAATTAAAAATTCATCAATTTAGAAAGTTTAGTAATATATACTGATAAAAAGTACAAGTGTATGGTGTCATTTTGAAGACCAAAATGTACCCAATAAAGAAAATGTAGAATATTTATGTAAAATATGACAATAAAAATAGCTGTTTTACAGTAGATCAACCCTCTACCAAGCAATTTCGATTTTTTAGAAGTCTAATTGTCTCCCTTTAGTCGTCAAAATGACGTACTGACCAAAAATGGACAATTGTAGTAAAAGTCTCTGCTCAGATTGCTGCTATGAAGAACATGTAAAGGCTTCAACAGTTAATGTAGATGAAGTTAGTTGCAAGAATTATGTATATTTACTGAAATTATATCAATCTTACACCTCAAGCTTTCAGGGAAGTCGTTGCCATCAAATTTTCGCAAGTATGGAGCTTTCATACACTTGGGTTTTTTTGTTTGTTTGTTTTTTTTTTTTAAATAACAGGTTATCAAAAAGTACATATGAATGTACCAGTAATTATATGACACAAGCAAATTTGAAGTGTGCCATAGTCTACTAACTGTAGATTATTTTAAGCAAGAGTAAACAATATAATAAGTTATTATTAAAATTATTAACAGAAAAAAATGGCAATAGTTATTGTAATAAATAAAAACTACATGAATACTAAGTTACAGATAGTTACATAAAACTAATACACAGGGGCTGAAAATTTTTTTGGGCAAGCCTAAGCCCTGGGCTTTTTTAACTTTGAAACCCTAAGCCCCAATATTAATTAACCAAGCCCTAAAAATTATCGGAGCGATAATTTGAAATTGGATTGTCATGTTTGTTTTAATTAAAGTGTACCATATTATTGTTTTACAGAAAGTTCAGCATGTTCCTCGTGCAACTTAAGGGGATCAATTCGTAAATTTTTGTCCCCCTAGTCAGGGGTCACCACACTCTAAAAAAGTAGGGAGAAGGGACTTCTCCCTGGCAGCCAAACAGGGAGAAGTAAAGCCCCAATAGGGAGACTTCAGGGAGACTCGAGGGAGAAGTCAGGGGGACTGTACAAATAATTAATTTCGCAGTAGTTACATACATTTTTCATTATTGACATCAATTTCCAGGATTATTTCTCTTGTATTTTTAAACCATAACACACTTATATTCAGTTTTTTTCTTTTTCATTATTATTCATGGTATGCAATATCAAACAGCACATAACCTTTATCATTTATCAATGAAAAAAGCACCAGATATTGGGACTATTTTTCTATCTACTTCAGTACTTGTAGCCATACAAGGTATTCACAAATAAAAATATATCAACAAAAATAATTGTATATGTGTAGACATAAACTTCATTCATGAGTTCTTGTATATCATAATATTCCTAACAGTTTGTTATGAACATGCCATGTTTATCTGAGCAAAATTTCCAAAGAAGATCAGGGCTCGGGTTAGAGGGTGACTCGGGCGAAGAAGTCGCCTTATCGTGGTCCCACTTCGCCGTCGATCATCTTCAAAAGCGAAGTGAAGTCGCCCTTTCATTTTGTAGAATCGCCTGATGTCGCCTTTCAAATTTTATTCCCATTTTAGTAAGAAATCTTCATATTTTTGATACCGCGTCATGTTTATTATGTTTACGCGCCAAAGTTGAACTGGTACTCTTTTAATTTTTATTTGGTATATAAAGCGTAGGTTTACAATATAACCGAAAACCAGTTCAGAGCACACGAATTTGTGAATATTTCCGGAGCGGATATGAATTTGGTGCCGGAGATTGCAAATATACTACGCTGATAGTGGTGAAATGCGTTTTGCAATGATAGACACATAGTAAAAATAGTATTTTGGTAGTTACTTAAAACAAATTTAAGTTAAATATGTTTAAATACTTCTAATAGTGAATTTTACAATTTTAAATAATATATTATGTGTCACAATGATGTAATTTTCTTCTTCTAGTTCTAATAGTACTTCATTATAAATCAATCAAATTGTGTATCAATGACAAAGAAACATTTATTTTAATGAACAGTTTTGTGAAATTGATTCTTTTTTTATTGTTATGTTTAATACATGTATTTTTGAAAATGTGTGAAATAAGTATACTGAATAGTTAATTCAAATCTTTGATACTTTATCCTCAATAAATTAAACTGCTAAAAAAACATAATAAAAATGCAAATGCCAACACTACTTTAAAAAAAAACAAAGTAAACAGGACGCGTTCGCGACATATACTGCAACTTCTCCCTGTTTTCCACCCACTTCTCCCTGTTCTATCCTCACTTCTCCCTGTCAGCCACCCAAAAGAGAAGTGACTTCTCCCTATAATTTTGACCCAGCGTGAGCCCTGGAAGATAGATAGAATAACATTACATTAAACCCAGAAATAATTCTTCTGTTCAGCACACTTCCACTTGGACAAAGTTGTGCTGATCCAAATTGCTTCATGGGACACCCATCTACAGAACTTATCATGATGTCAATAATTACTATACATCTTTATTCTTTCAAGTGCAGCTTTTATATTTATCAAATAAAATTGTTAAAGTACAATACACTTTGAAAGAACTGAAGTTTGAAACCAATTTAAAGTGTTTGTTTATCAAAAAAAATTACGATTTTTCATTATGGGCCGTTGTACATTACTTTTCTTCGTTGTTCACTTCCGGTAATTAGTCACATCCGGTAACTAAACAAATGGCGCATAATACGTTTGAAAGACGTAAATCGTTTGAAAAAATGTTAAATACACATATCGTTTGCCGTTTTTATTGGAATTACACATCTACTGATAAATTGGTAGTATAGGTAAAGTATTTGGCCCAGATTTACAAGTATCTTATGTGAATTTGTAACCAAAATTAATTGAGGGATATTTTGTACAGGGAAAGGAAACAAACTTGAATTGTTATTGATCATCGTTGCTAAAAAGCCGAGAAGATTAAGATAGAAAATCAATATCGATTTGTTTTAGGATCTTAGAATAGATTTATGAGTATTTATAGGACAATTTTGACGGTATACACTTTAAGAAACATTGAAAATAAATACATTTTATTTTTTTAAAGAAAGATCGAGCCCGACGGGCTTTTTTCATAGAAAATCGGCAAGCCCAAGGTTTCAGTTTTTTAAGCCCCGGGCGTCGGGCTTTAGGAATTTTCAACCCCTGATACAATTAAAGATTAAATGTTATTATTCCTTTAAAATGTATGTCCCCATAAGTTCTATTAAAATCTTCATTTTAAACATATTAATAATATTTATTAATGTATTTATTATGTTGAAACATAATTGATAATTGGTTTTAATTCATATTTTTGGACAACATCTACAAAGAATTGTATATTTACATTCAATAAAAGTATTAATTCTGTTTAATTGTATATTAATATAATTTAAAGTATTGGGCAATTCTACTTTTGTACATCCACCCAATAAATCTTTAAAAAGATAAACATGGAAATATTTATTTTCATTTCAAACTAAATATAGTACTTTGTATTCTATCGAATATGCAATGTTACCATGTAAATTAAGAAAACACACGAGAACGACGAAAGGACTCTAGTAAGGTGAATCGATAGGACATAAGTAATTCCGAATGAATCAAATTGCGTCATACAAATTTCTGATTGGTTCAACTTGTTGTCCTGTTGGGAGAATTTACCTACTTAATATTCATGACTGTTATTTTTAATCTTTTGTCAAAATAATAAATAAATCATGTAAGAACATACATATCTCTACTAAAAAGGATGCAAATTATACATATATTATTTGTGTATACAACGTTCAGGTATTTGTATAGATATTTTCTACTTTCGGGGTCAACGTAGCTTGACCCTGCGGTAGCACGATTCTGTTTAAGATACTTTTTAGAGGTTAATCTGCTACTTACCGTTTGTAATTGGCCTCCATCGTCAGTCCATGAAGGAAAACTTCCATAACACTAAATTTTGCCAGTCAAACATTTTTTCAGCGTCTTGTATCAACTGCGCATCCGGGTGAGCACAGTTCAACGTCCGATAACTCTACCCGCCACAACCAGACGATCAATTTCGAAAATATGGTCCATACGTTCAGTGATTTCCGCGAGTTAGCTTAGTTAATCCATTGAAACTATGCAGACATATCTCTAGCTGAAGGTTACAGTTATTAATATCCGTTTGTGCTGCTATTGCGCTAAAGCGAAAATGACGATTTTGATCACTGTTTTGTAAATTTAATATTTTTTCACTTCGATTTTCTTTTTAACCAGCACATTTAAATTAAAAAATTCAAGAAATAATGCAAATTTTAAGCCATCGATGGACAAAATCGGCCGTATAATAGCTAGCGGATTTAATTTTGAAAACGGGTCATTCATTGACACACAAATCATCATGGCGGCCGATTTTCTGGCAATGACTCCACTTCGGACGTTCGGCAAATATGCTTCAACATGAATTTATTAAAAAAAATCACATATTCTGAATTTTTAAAAGCTCTACTTTCATCAGATATATTTTCTATAACAAAACTCAGATTTTTTGTTGGTTTTCTGCTGAAATGAAAAAGTGCTAAAACAACCATTTTCTCGTTTGTCAGAATATAAATAACGTTATCGAGGCCAACCTTCGACCACCCTATTTAAAAAACAAACACTTTAATTTTATCTATGTCAAAATTATTTTTGTCTACTTTTATATTATATATTTTTTCGTTCGTCTACAATATTTTCTTCGGATAGCTCAGCTACCATCTGAAATGGATTTGTTCATATGGATCACGTGACTTTTTTTACACACATGCATGTAACAGTAAAGCTCGCATCTGCAATAAAAAAAAAAGCAATAAAATCTTGTTTATACTCTATTATACAATAGTAAAACAAAATGTACAAGCAAATCTAAAAGAGTTTGCAATAAATGTTTAAAAATTTTGGAGAGTTTCTCAGTCACTTTTCAAACTGTACTGCTCAGTAATATGTGCAGTGTTGTTCTTTTAGGCCTCACTGTCTGATCCCCATCTGTCTCTCCACATTCTTTCATCCAGGTAATTTGGAAGCAGGTCTGATGACACCCCTTTCATTTCCTTGAACTTCTGTGTTTGGCTTTGGCTCGGTACAACTCGATGGCTCAACAGTTGTGTTATATTGTATTTCGGCATGATCGCAGAGTTCTCACCATTTTTATAGAGTTGCCTCCCTTTTTCCACTTTTTCGTTTGTGCCATCCGGAATGAATTCTTCGTTCCGATTTTTGTTTTGTATATAGTTTTAGAGGAGAGGGTTTTTGGAAAAGGAAATAAAAATGGCGTTTTGAAAATGTGTTCCCTTATCTTTTGCAAAATACAGTGTTTTCAGTTGATGATTTAAGACTTTCTTAAATGACAATTGCTTTATATGAACATTTGAATTCATAATTGTGTAATATTTGAAAATTTAGCATCTGCTTTCAGTTTTACAGTGCTGACTGTAAATGTGCGCCAGTATCTTCGCTAGTGAGAAAAGTGCAATAGTTGTGAAAATTAAGTTCTGTATATATTTCTTCATAAATTATGTCCAAATATGTTTTAATTATGGACTGGTATTATATTCTTCATATAACCCCTTTAAAATAAACAGCATATGACAGAAGTTAAGAAAAGAAGCCAAATATCAATAAAATACCTCAAATCAGTAATTTAATTAAAACACTAATAACAGGGTAGGAAACTCGCTAAAATATCTGCCAGACCACAGGGCTGGCTGCATAAAAAAATTACCTGTCCTGACCAAAATTGGCCAGCCCTGAAAATCAACGTAATTCCACCCATTTTCCTTTATAGATTCCTAATTGATTTTTTGTGTTCTAAATGTATAAATGGAGACAAAGATTTGTTAAATGAGCTGCATGTTCATTTGATGATTTTGAGTTTAAAGATGTCAGACTATCAAATACAGCAGGTGCCATAGTGCAGAGTGCAACAAGTGAACATTCATTTTTGCAGAACTATTGCCAATTTGTTTTAACTAAAATTAGCTTTTATATTTTAAGGGATTCAGGGGTTGAAAATTGCTCAAGCCCGATTCCCGGGGCTTAAAAAATGGAAACCTTGGGCTTGGCAATTTTTTTGGAAAAAAAGCCCATCGGGCTTAGACTTTTTCCAGGAAAAATAATAAGAATTTTCTTGAAATGTATACCATTTAAATTTTTAAGAAATTCAACTGCGTAGTTGTGGCCTTCTGACTTTGTATGGGTAGTAAGGGCATCATGCCTTAAATTTTCACAACCGACTACAAACGGACCTTTAGCATACCGTCTAAATCTTTCTGGTACCTTTCTGACTGCCAAGGGCCCATACGCTGAACGGCAAGGTTGACAATATATTTTACCGTGCGAGTCATCGCAAATCAACCACTCGAACTCAGTTTTCCAGCTCGGAACAGTTGACCGCTTCCTCTTAGATTGATCATACAACTTATTTTTCTCCTTGGAATCAAGGGCAGGTCGTTTTTGAGGCGATGGAAGACCAAGATATTGCCGTAGCATCGTTACATTGACAACAACAATTTTAGTCCATTTATTTTTTTTAAGAAACGAGATCGCCATTGGATGATTTGATATCAACTAGCCAATGGGGGTTAATTTGACAATAAAACATCTTACCATATTCCCTACGGAAATTGTATCGAAACACGTGTTTGTTGTAATGTTAATGTAACCGACTAACTTCTTACGTACCGTTATGAATAAGGTAATACCGGGAACACGTTTTAAAAATAGAAAAGGGTAACTCCACTCGTCTATAAAAAGAGACCGACCACCGGGCCGTCGATATTTAATTTTTGACCGCCCGGGCGTAAAATAGGCCGTCTCGGGCGGTCGGGCGGGCTATTATTTCCTACTCTGCTAATAAAAACATTAAACTTAGTTACATTGAAAATGAACAATACTGGTACAATACTGGAGTAAAAGTACAGGAGATCCTTTAAAGCTTATTTCCCTTTTTTTGATCCAGTAAAAAAGTGTGCATTTAAAAACTCTTAATTTATAAGTATGGTTTTTCATAATACAAAAGTACAACATTGGATAATTAAAAAAAATGCAAGCAAAAAACTGAACCCACCTTTTTTGTGACTTTTCAGCACTACAGTGGTCTTGAGGAAGCTGTGTATAGAAACATCTCGGCATGTAAAGAGTTGGCGGCTACGACACAGTCAGCTTATGGTCCTTTGGGTAACTATTTATTTTATATATTTCATAGGGTACCAGTTTAGGTAATTCAGTTTTATAGGGTACCAGTTTAGGTGATTCTAGTTTTAGAGAAATGTTCCATCTCTACAATACAACAGCATTATAATTACAAATTACCACACAAATGGGCGAAATACTCTTTAAAGATTGAATCTTTGCAATACATCATTCAAGTGCAATGGGTAATTTTTGCATTGTGCATATTTTTCATGTTACATGTATTTATCTCTTTTCCATTATTTTACAAGGCCAAAATAAAATGGTAATCAACCACATAGAAAAACTGTTTGTGACCAATGATGCAGCTACAATTTTACGAGAACTTGACGTTCAGCATCCAGCAGCGAAGATGATTGTTTTGGCATGTCAACAACAGGAACAGGAAGTGGGGGATGGAACAAACTTTGTGATGGTGTTCGCTGGGGCATTACTAGAACATGCTGAATCTTTGTTGAGAATGGTAGAGATTTTATGCTATAGATTTTCATACATTTCAACACAGAGTTGTAGAGTTTTATGTTGTATCTATCATCATCAGAGCATTTGCATTATTAGGAAAGATTCCCAAGTTTCCAAGGGCGGCAGTGGCTGAGTGGTTGAGTGGTTAAGGTAGTTTGTCTACTATTGATCTCGAGGTCTGTCAACACTGTAATTTTGTGTTCCAGTCTCATTGCGGGCAGGGTGCCCTCGAATCCAATCTTATGGTTTCTCTGGGTACTCCGGCTTCTTCCCCCAATATAAACAGGATGCCATGATATACCTGTAAAATTACTGAAAATGACATTAAACAACATTCAAACAAATAAACCTATTGAGCTCCAGTTTAGGTGTCATAGTTTAAAATAGTACATTAAGAAAATATTGTCAAGCATTTTTTGTTTTTTAATTAACATTACTTACTACATGGTTGATGACTGCTAAACTTGGTACTTTTTATCAGAGTTAAAGGTCTTATATGTGTTGTGCAAATAAAGATATATCATGGTTACATTCATGAACATAATTGATGAAAATTCATGTATGTATATGTCAGAGAGTTTTGAGGAACAGTTGATTCTCTTATTTTAATGTTGAATGGCATGTCACTACATATAATGTAATATCTCCCTGAAGTCTCCCCCCTTTCTTTTGTCAGCACAAGATAAAGAATTGACATCTCCATATAATTTTAGAAAGCATGAACCCAGTATGTCAGGAAATATTGAACATTCTGCATTTAGTAAAAGCTTTTCCCTTTCAGAATTTTGTTTAATGCTTTGATTGTTCATCCAAGGTGCATGTCACCATGGTGCATGCATTTAAGAGTCAAATATGACTGTTAAAAGTACTCCTTTGACATTTTTTATATATTAATCTTGCAATCGTTTGCTGTCCAATAAAGTTAGCCAAATCTTTATTCACAGTGGTCTCCTGGTACCCTTGTCCTCACTTCTTATGATGTTTAGTATTCTGTTCTGGTTTACAACATGTCTAATATGATATTTGTTTGTGACGTCAGGCTATCACTAGAATTTAAAATTCAAGCCAGAAATCGGCTATTAACTTTTTTTCATATTTTCCTTTGATATGAAATGTATTTTAAGGTTAGGATAAAAACAATATGTACATTGTCAGAAAATATAGTTTATCTGTACTTGCTGTGAAACAGGTAAGAAATACTAGTAAAGCTCTGCCAAATAAATTTGATATTTTCTGACAATGTACAAATGTTGCATATACACTATTTATCAAATATGGACTTTTTACGAGGTCAATACGTAGTTATATGGACCGTGGAGGAAAATATTGACCGAGGACGAAGTCCGAGGTCAATATTTTTCTATAGGTCCATATAACTACGTATTGACAGAGTAAAAAGTCCTTAATTGTTATATTACATATGAATTTTTCTCTATTTATTTAAATTTAGAATAATGAGTCGGAAGAGTATATCCGGATCTATTTTTAGAAACAAGCCTTAAATATGCTTTATAAATAGTAACATATCCGGATCTATTTTTAGAAACAAGCCTTAAATATGCTTTATAAATAGTAACATGCCTTAAATATGCTTTAAAAATAGTAACAAGCCTTAAATATGCTTTAGAAATAGAATATATACACAGAATATTTTGGGGGACCACGTGACTAAATAATCCAATGAAAATGTAAGAATCATAAACCATATGTAATATAGACATATATATGTTATATATATATGTGTACTATAGAATAGAAGCATGAGAAGGTCAAATAAAAAAAAGTGGTAGGGCAGCAATTAAGGTTGACATTAAAATATAAATGATTGAAAACTAGAACTAAAGTTTGTTATTAATATGAGCTGGGAAATTTTATTCTATGAAGTAATACAATGTTCAGTAAGCTGAAACTGGACTTGAAGGTACCAAGAACCATAAAGAATTAAAAAAAATTAGCCTTTGTATTATTAATATTAAGTTTCTTGTAAGTGTGTTTTAACATTGATAATTCAGATCAATGTTTGATTATGATATACGATTGTATAAATGTGCACATTATGTTTGATGTTTGATGGCATCTATTTTCAGGGTCTGTCAGTAACAGAAGTGACAGAAGGGTATGAACTAGCCTGTAAAAAAGCCTTAGATATCTTACCTAGTAAGTAATTGTACAAGTTTGTAACAAATACAAAACCAAGCACATGCAGGCAACACAATTGCCATGTCTCTTTTTGATAACTTTTTAATTAAGTGATATTTTGTAGGTATTGCAAAACAAACAAAGGACGAAATTATTTCTTGTTAATAATGAGTTCTATGATTTGAATAAACTTTTTAATGTTTAATCTATACAGAATGTGTATTTATACTTAAGGGGGAACGTTAAAGATTCTTTTTCATGTCAAATTTCTATCTGAAGATATTTTTCTGGAAATATTTCTATAAATACCTATGCTTTATAATTTGAAATAATTTAATTTCATTATAACCGATTTTAAATGTCAGTTACCAGCATTTGCATTGTTGTATCATACTATGTCTGTTTAGTTTTTGATACCAATTTAAGCAGTTAGGCTCAAATCACAATGTTTATGGTAGCACAATCAGTAGTATTAACACATGTATAGCGTTTATGTATGATGAGTATTTTCTTGTTATAGGTTTAGTTTGTGGTGAATTAAAGAACTTGAGAGATAAGAAAGAAGTCCTGAAAGCTATCAGGACATCTATCATGAGTAAACAGTATGGAAATGAAGATTTCTTAGCCAATCTCATAACTGATGCTTGTAGTAAGTATTTTAGAGGATTTTGCCTGGAGTGAATCTTTGGGATTTGTTTTTTTGAATAGGGGTTAAATGTTTTTTTTAGCAGTTTGTCAGCTATATCATGGTGTGCAGTTTTTATTACAGCAGGAAGCTGTAGTAACCGGTGAGGAGAAGAGACCTGAGGCAAGAAAACTGGCAATCCTTGTAAATTAAGGTTGGCGTCGAGCACACTCTTCAGGAATTCTTCGTCGAAATTGCAACTTCAGCATTCATTCTGGTGATTAAGAGTAGATGACTAACTTCAGTAACCACTCAAACACTCAGGCACCCCTTTGGGTATATATAGAACTTTGATTTAGTTTTGTTGAATGGCTTCCTGCTAGGAGTGTTCCATACATTTGCTGTAGTACAACAAGCTTGTTACATTGTGAATCATTGGCGTACATGTGTGGTTTTTCTCAAAGTGTGAGACATATAGTTTTATATATTTTATATAAATCTTTACAATGTTTCTCATGAAGGGATTTTTTTTTCATTACTGATATGGAATGCAGGCAAGACGTTTTTCTGAGTCAATTTGCAATTATTTTTTTAGTAAGACTGTTGTATCGTATGGCCAGAGCATCACATGTATTATCGTAGGTAAAAACTGCATTTCTATTTTTGTTTATTCTTTATTGTACCTTCTGTTGATAATAAACTTTTCCTTTATTTTTTCATTGGATACATTAAAAACTGTGCAAAAAAAGCTTTAATAATTATAATAGAAAAGCAACTTTAAAGATTACATCATACTAAGTTAGTTTGTGTTTTGTACTTTCAGTTTCAATTCTCTCAGAAAAGGTTTCATTCAATGTAGACAACATTAGAGTTAGTAAAATACTGGTGAGTAAACTGGATCAGTAAAATACTGGTGAGTTAACTATATCAATAAAATACTGGTGAGTAAACTATATCAGTAAAATACTGTTGAGTAAACTATATCAGTAAAATACTGGTGAGTAAACTGTATCAGTGAAATACTGGTGAGTAAACTGTATCAGTAAAATACTGGTGAGTTAACTATATCAGTAAAATACTGGGTGCCGTTTCATAAAGCGATCGTTAGCTTAAGGTGCACGTTATCCCATTTAAATTGCATGGGATAACGAGCACGTTAATTAGCGATCGCTTTATGAAACGGCACCTTGGTGTGTAAACTATATCAGTAAAATACTGGTGAGTAAACTATATCAGTAAAATACTGGTGAGTTAACTATATCAATAAAATACTGGTGAGTAAACTATATCATTAAAATACTGGGTGCTGTTTCATAAAGCGATCGTTAGCTTAACATGCACATTATCCCATTTAAATTGCATGAGATAACGAGCACGTTAATTAGCGATCGCTTTATGAAACGGCACCTTGGTGTGTAAACTATATCAGTGAAATACTGGGTGCTGTTTCATAAAGCGATCGTTAGCTTAACGTGCACATTATCCCATTTAAATTGCATGAGATAACGAGCACGTTAATTAGCGATCGCTTTATGAAACGGCACCTTGGTGTGTAAACTATATCAGTGAAATACTGGTGAGTAAACTATATCAGTAAACTACTGGTGAGTAAACTATATCAGTAAAATACAGATGAAAAGCTGCCACTCTTTAATTAAAAACATGATGAAGAATGTTGATGTAGAAAATGTCACTTTTATAAAAAATAGTGTTATGCTACTGAGAATTTGAATATTTTTTAGCCATATATATGCAGTATCATAGGATGCAGATAATAGCCTGTCATTTAGGAAACTTATCAGACTTAAATCAGAAAGCACCAGAAGTGCCCAGAATTGTTCCATTTTTCAAAAATTTTCTAACAGTAGGGATTGGGGTTCCTTTCCCAGACCGTTCCCAAACTATTATTGCCAAGAACTGCAGATAGCCATGTTGAAGTCACAAGAAACAGATCTAAACATTCTATGTTGTCTGGTTTTTATCTCACATTTTCATTGTTTATGTTGGTTACATTCAAATTGTCTTTTTAAGGTGAAGTAAAGTTGGTAAAATTTTTCTGCTTGTTCAACAATTATCAAAGTTGATAACATAAAATATTTGTCCTACCTACCGACCCATAGCTGTAAAGGAACAGTCGGAAGACTGTTAACTAACCTATTTTTAAAGTTTGTCTTAGTCTCAGAAGAGCATATTTCTCTCCATGGAAATAATCATCTTCTGTTTCTAACTTGGACAAATCATTTGTCATCAAGTTTTCAGCTGTTTTGTGAGAAGTCTAATGTGGTGACTGGTGTCTCTGCTTACCGTAAAGGCTTGCATAAAAGTCGGTCCGCATATAAGTCAAGGGTTTTTTTGACCTCAAAATCTTGTATTTTGCTGTTGAACCTTGTAAAAGTCAGTCGGAAGACAGCCGTGTTGGCATCAGGTCACAATCAAATAAACATTCCAATTTTGTGAATCATTATATCAGTAAGACTTCTTATTTTTATTTGTTCTCGTGTTTTATGAGTTAAATATTGCTTGTCATTTATCCTAAGTTGTTTGTTTACACTAGCAGGGAAATTTTTAGTGCCTGCCACTTTCGTCATTGACGAAATCATTTGAAAATTGACGATAGATTTCTAAATTCGTCACCTGATTTCCAACAAGTACTAAAATTTTTCGTTACAACTTCATTCTACCAAGAGTAAAACGACATATTTATGACCCCAAAGCCAATTAACAAGAAATTTAATTATTTCACCTCGATAGTTTTAAACAGCAGGTGTCAATCGCCGAATCGATGTTTTTACAGGATTTAACATGATTTTGTGGTTCTCCTGGTCAATATACGCAAACAAAAGTGTCGTAGATCGTACTGATGCGCACAGACTTCCATCTTTTGATTAAATATGTAATGCAAATAAATATTGCAAAGATTTGGCGTTTTTAACTCATTTTTCGTATGTTTTACTGGTTTTAAATGGATTACGCGCCATTTGTGTACATCTGAGATACGTCAAATTACCGCAGGCTACCACTTAGAAAACGCAGAGTGCAACGGCCCTTAATGAAAAATTGTAACGCTTTTTAAATAAGTTTTAAAATTAAAATTCTTTGAAAATTTATAATAATTTTGTTATAATCATTTTTTAAAACAAATTTTTATACTGCAATTGAAAGAATATAGTTTTTCATACTATAATATTTCACCAGTACAATGAATGCATGTTCGAGCAGATGCTTATACAGCTCATTTAAATAAGTTTTAAAATTAAAATTCTTTGAAAATTTATAATAATTTTGTTAAAATCATTTTTTAAAACAAATTTGTATACTGCAATTGAAAGAATATAGTTTTTTATACTATAATATTTCACCAGTACAATGAATCCATGTTCGAGCAGATGCTTATACGGCTCATCCGCTGAAGTGACTAAAGCCCTTGAAATCCTAAAAAATTCCTTGAACTAGTGTACACATGTTTTTGAAAATGTAAACCTAATTATCTCCCTGAAATCGATATAACTAAAAGCCATAAAAAAGACAAACACAAGTAAATATTACACAGGGGATACGGGTTCATATTCCCTGTCTGTATTCTATATTCCCTTCGCCTCCGGCTCAGGGAATATAAAACACACAGGGAGCGAAGGGAATATAGAATACAGACAGGGAATATGAACCCGTATCCCCTGTGAAGCCCGAATAACAATTATATTCTGTTGAAGTCTTCTTGTACTAATATTCTAGAGTATATAATTATAGATTAGACATTTCTCATGCTTTAGTTTGGACCACCCGACTATCAGAGAACCTATCATTCAACACATTTAAGCTTCCAACGAAACTTTTTATTGCATTTTAAAATTTTATAGCCTTTATTTTTTACAAGTTTTTATTCCCAGCTAAACCTTTAATAATAAATTTCACTTTCACGTTATCGGTTATCTCCCTTGTTAATTTCAAGCCAAATCGCAGACGGAGATGAAAGATTCCATAAAATGCATGTATTTAAAATCGATATTTGATATCTTTATAAATATTATGTTTAACTATTTTTATTATGTAAAACAAATAAATTATTCAATGAATAGACGCCATTTTGAAAATGGTTTCAATATCCCCGGAGTTTCTCAGAGAATACGGTATGATATCCCCGTCTTGATAAACCAATCAAATTGTAGGGATTCACTAGATACATTACTTCAACAGAATATATATAAATATTCATTTTCGTATTATTTAATAGATAAAGAAGAGTTTTTAAAATAAATGAATGCTAAAATCAAAAATATATAAGGAATATGGTTTGTAAATTAAAATAATAATTGATTGAAAAAGTATTAGTTAATTTATCTTGATTTTTGATTTTCAGTTGTATCATTACATCACCATATGTATTATGTAATACACACAAATAAATCGATACTTGTGTAAACAGTGGTAAATAGGAATGGAAATATGGAAACTGGATAAAATAAACAATACACATGTAAAAAATCGTTATTAATGTCTTAAATATACTTTATTTAGCATAATTAAACATGTCTCTGTCTGGCGGTCTATGTATGGATTTTAAAATTCGACCAGAATTCTTTCCTCTGACATGTTATGGCTCGCTTATAAGTCAAAGCCCTTCTCTAAAACCAAATTTTAACTCCCAATTTCCTGACTTATGTGGGAGTATGTAAGGTACCTACATGTATGTCAGTGGGCAGAAAATTTAATACTTGCACTTATAGGTTGAGGATTGTAAGCATATCTGTTTTATTCTTTATGGAACAATGTTTTGCTGGTTTTATCGAAATTTCTGATTTTCTTACAATTAAATCCTTGTCTGGGTTGTTTTGTAGGGATGTGGTATACATCAGTCAGAAGTTGTACAGGGTATGGTCTTTAAACGTTATGTTGAAGGTGACGTTACCAAGGCAACCAATTGTAAAGTAGCTGTGTATTCTTGTCCTTTAGACTCGTTACAGACGGAAACAAAGGTATGTAAGAAAACTAAAGAAAAAATCATATTATTTTTACAGCTGTATATTCTAAAATGTTTGCTTTTCTGTAGGATTCCATCTGACCATTGAATAATAAAAAATTGGTTTTCAAAAACATCAAACTGAGTACCTTTATATCTTTTTTTCTCAAATGTGATGTCTAACTTGAAGCTATTATATCATTTTTAAATTCCTTACATCTTTGTCTTCATGAGAAAACATTTATTTTTAATGGCGGCAATTGATATTGTAAGAATGTAACAAACTAAGATATAGACATATTTTGATTGTGTCATAGTTACTTTGTATTTTTACCTACAATTCATTAAATGTTTTATTATTATTTCCTCAAATTCTTCAGACAAATTAAAAAAAAAAACAACCACCACACATCAAATTTAACAAGGAATGCCTTTTAACTAACGCTCCCTACATTTCTGGACTATACATGAACAGTCTGCAATGATGGAATTAATGTGTCAGCTTTGCCCCATCATAGGTGATCAGTATATATATTTCATATTGACTTTTGGTGCGTTATTGCCCCATCATAGGTTATCAGTATATATATTTCATATTGACTTTTGGTGTGTTATTTGTAGGGAACTGTATTAATTAAATCTGCAGATGAACTTATGAACTTTAGCAAAGGAGAAGAAACTCAGATAGAAAGTGTAAGTGTATATCAATATTTTCTGTTAAAACGTATAAATACACATTACATACATTATGTGTAGGTACAACGTCGAGACAGTTGTGTACATTGGTATCACTACGAGACGCGTAGCGTCGAGTTGTGATGCAGAATGTATGCAACTGTCGAACTTAAATGTATGTAATAAGTTTATCTAAAATTAAGAAGTATAAAATGGGGCCGAACAAAGCTGAATGTTTAAAATTTAAAATATAATATTCAACGAAGCATTTGTTTATAAAATATAGGCCCTAACCTCACACGTATTATGATGTCATATCTCATTCATAGAATGAAAGTCATTCACCAATCATTGGTTATACCATTCATTGTGACGTCAAGAAGTAGTTCCTACAAAAGTACATCTTGCATCACATATATAGATGATACAAGGTTTTGTATCGCACATGTCGCCAATTTTCCAGATTTTGACGAAATACATACTTGATTTTAGATAAAAAGAAAAGCTTACTACTTTTTTTCATTGTTTCAAGCATTTTCCTCCCAGATTGGCTTATGATCTTGATAATGTATAAGCCATGTTCAAAAATTAAAAAAATCCTTTTCCTTCCTACACCCTTTTATCCATTTAGATTTTATATAAGAAATTTGTACATGAACATATTTTAATAATGTACATGTATGAAAAGCAGTTC
The DNA here is from genome assembly GCA_944474755.1 of Limnoperna fortunei. Classification (NCBI taxonomy): domain Eukaryota; kingdom Metazoa; phylum Mollusca; class Bivalvia; order Mytilida; family Modiolidae; genus Limnoperna; species Limnoperna fortunei. The sequence goes on along the minus strand of OX104118.1, from coordinate 2,372,435 downwards.
ATTTTTGACAAGTTATGAAGCTTGATTAAATATTATTTCAAAATGTATGGTTTTATTTCTTCCCGAATATGACAAGATATTTTTTTCCTATGATAAAAGATATGAAACAAGATTTATGGATTGTCAGTATTTTGTGTATTACATTTCAGCAAATAAAGGGTATTGCAGATACTGGATGTACCGTCATTGTCTCTGGAGGAAAAGTTGGAGAACTGGCACAACATTATTGTAATAAATATAAAATTCTGGTGGTACGACTCATGTCAAAGTGGGACCTGAGGAGACTGTGTAGATCTATCGGAGCCACACCATTACCTAGGATTGTAAGTTATTAAATTTCATAAAAATATATATATTTACTCTGGGCATACATAGAGGGACATTTAACTATGTTTAGTTCAAGTATTCTTTTGACAAAGAAGTGTTACTATGTACTTGACAATCGCCACCTAATTGTTTTCCTATAGGAAAATATTAACATTTTTGCTGCCAGTTTTGGTCTCGCTTCAGAAAGAAATGTTTCTGTGGTAACTGTATCTGAAAGACCATCAAAAGTCTTATCACAGTTCCTCACTTCATAGTAGTAATTTAAAATTCATGTATTTCTTCTTCTGATTAGAAAACTTTTTCTTTTTGGCCGGATTAAGGCTCATACTGTACAAACTAATTTCTATTTTTTTACTGTTATTGTAATTAGGTAATTATGTGTTAAGGGCTTTTCCAGAAAAAAAGGTACAGGGGGGTCGGAACGCAGGTCATTTATTTTTTCCTTGGTAGGGGGGGTTGAGGGTATTTCTATTTTGGTGGGTGTAGGTATGTTCTTATTAAAATAATCGCGGTTGTCGGTGTTTTTCTGTTTCTACTTCGCCAAACGCGGTGCTTTCGGCGACGTCCGTGCGATTTTTGACTGACGATTTTGTCGGAATGAAAGCAAGGGGAATAACCGATCATCATAAACTTTGAATGGTTTACGCCCGAAAGTTCCGAATGGGACTGGTTGCCGAGTTTCTCTAGATTGCTCTGCTGTCTCAATAACCAGATGTTGTAAAAGCCCGAGTATACCGAAAATGCAATACTAAAGGTCAACTTTTTGTCCGATTTTTGAAAGCGTGATAGCGTCTCAGTTTTCGTTATCGTACGTAGCACTGCCTTAACATATATCAATAAAATGAAATACAGCAAAGTCCTAAGACAATTACCTGTCATTAATAGAAATTTCGTACTGTATAGTTTAAATTTACCAGGTTAAAATGCCGTTTGAAGTGGCATGTTTTGATCTGAACTCGGCAGTCGGCGGACGCTAAATTAAAAATATAAATAGGAATGGTGACGATCGCGACCTATAAATTATTAAATCAATCATAATATTACGGCTTCGGTCCAATTTTCAGCTTTTAAAACCACCGGGAACAAATTTGTGTCAGCTTTTTCGGTGACAAAATGACGAACAGTGGGGGGGGGGGGGGGGGGTTGGAAGCAACTCGACGTACGCTTAGAAAAATATTTAGCATCTGCCTGTCAAAGTACTTTAGTAGAATAGATAACGCATCAGTACTTATTAAATATATAATAGTATTGCGTCTTTTGTATAATTTGTGGTTCTCAAAGCCACTTTGAACAAATTTGTGTCAGCTTTTTCTACAAAAAAAAGGGGGAGGCTGAAATACATTTGCAATGTAATGGTAAATTTTTGGAGCTTTATGTGCATTAGAGAAAAAAAGTGTGGTATAATCATAACAATCATTAAAATATATTATAGAAATCCCAAATCAACATAATTGTTCAATATATTTACATGTATATAATCAAGACCTGAACAAATTTTTAAACCTTCAATTCAAGAATATTAAACCATGTAGACAAATATTCTTGTCTGCCATTGGAAAACAATGTAAAAGTTAAGGACAAAGAATTTTTGTTTGTTGTAGCATTAAAGACCCTATGCTTTTTACACTGACAGCAGCTTGTAGGGTTTGTACAGACAAGGAAAGTTGCACTCCTTGTCCTAGCTAAACACATCAGTTGATATGCTACCCTTAAAATTCTCAATGTCGCAAATTTTCCTTGCAAGAGTTTCAAAGTCCACATAGTAGACACAATGTAAGATACAGTGACCCATAAGCAGAATGGAAACAATGTTTCTTTTTTCTTTTTTTTTCATTGATTGATTGACTCAATTACATGACACTTATTTCAGTCAGTATAAATAGTGAAGAAAACTACTACTATAAAAGATTCAACTTTTTATAGGCCAGCTGAAAAAAATCTTAATTCAACTAGAAGTTGTGGAGGCCACAGTATATGAAATGGTTGGTTATAGAATTATAGGCATCATTAAACTGTGATTGTTGGAATTCAATATGAACATTATGACATTATAAATATATGAATTTTTCATTCCTTATAGGTTCACCCTCTTAAACGTGTAGGGGGGGGGTAAGGGGCTATGTCACTCTAGGTGTAATATGAGTTATTAAATGCCAAAAACATATATCAACATTAAATTATCAACAGACAGCACATTTGAAACTATTATATGTCTTACGTACGCTATGTGTACAAATTCACTATAAACACGAAGGCACATGGAGCTTTCCTCAATTCCTGTCAATTTGCACCATGTCTTGGCACAAAATAATTCTTGGAAATTCGTTATATACTAGACTTTTAACGAGTTGTGCTTAATGTCAAATTTAAACAAACATTTGTTCTTCAAAACGACAGTTTCATGGATTAAACATGATTTGTGTTCATCAACATTTGAAAACTCGCACGTGTTTTGGTCATGTTGGTAAACAACCTCGTGGCTTTTTACGATAAATGGAGAAATATTTCAACTGGTATAACGAGAAAAACTATTGATTAATTAAACAAATGGCCTGTGCCATGTTTACATAAACAAATGATGATTTTCTATCATCGATCTTACGCCATCAGTTGATTATATCTGCGTCACATACATACAGTCATGCATCAAAATATACCCTTGATCGATTCCTGTATTACGTATAAATTGTAACATTTAATTTACTTAACCTCGCCAGTTTCTCCGGAACTAAACAATTTTTATAGATGGCGCTGTTAAGAAATTTTTGTTTTACATACAGGTAACTTTTACGGCGTTAAATTGACCTTTATCTGTCAAATGGGGGCCTTTGCTGTCCTACTGTTGAAGAATTGAGTGTTGACGACGTTTGCCGTTGGTTAAATACCAACGACCTATCACAATATTCAGATAAATTTAAGGGTAACTTTATTATTGTATATTTAATCCTATCTGTGGTTTTAAGATTCGAATATAATCAAATAATCATATTGATATATCAATTTTATTTTATAGGTGGGAGGTACTTACCAAAAAAACATTTTCTAGGTTGTGCCTCTAAAAAAATTAAAATTTTAGTGGTGGTACCCCATTTTTTGAGCTGCGTTCCGACCCCCCTGTACCTTTTTTTCTGGAAAAGCCCTAACATTAAAGTTATATTGGAATTACTTTAAATGTGGATTATTTGAAGCAATTGCAAAAAAGACATAATTTATATTCTTTGTTATAATGACAACAGTACATACTTTTAATATATATTGATTATAGGCTGATAAAATGTGTTACCAAAGTTACTGTATGTGTATAACTTGATTTCAGACTCCACCCACAGCAGATGAAGCAGGTCACTGTGATCGTGTCTATGTTGATGAGATTGGTGATACTTCAGTCATAATATTTAAACAAGGTACAAATAAATCCATTTTATTTGTGGTGTACTTATTTTTAGGTTTTTATAGGTGACCATGAAACTAAGAATCCAATGAATCAAATCCATGTTGCTGCTTCCTGATCTATAAATAGCATCTCTTATTGTATGGGAGAAAAATACATAGTATATGTTTATAAACTGGTGTTGAAAGAAAACGTCCTTTGGCTGTAAAGAAAACTTTAAGTGCAAAAGAAGTGGCAGGCCGAGGAGGATACTTTTTCATTGAAATGAGAAAACAGGTTGAAAACAGGAATGACTAATAAGGGGCAGTTTCATGGTAGGATTACTGTATAATATTTCTACGTCACTTTTTGTACATTACAGAGAAAGAAGAGAGTGCTGTAGCTACCATAGTAATAAGAGGTTCTACAGATAATATAATAGACGATGTAGAGAGAGCTATTGATGATGGAATTAATACATTTAAAGCTCTAACAAAGGTTAGTCAAATCTTATTGTTATCTCAAATGCATTAACTGTTCACTTTCCTGCATTGAAGGTTTTTTTATACTTTTACTGTATAAAGAAGGTGTTGTACTAAGGTGGTTCTTTGGGAGAGTATAAACAAATAGGGGATGCCTTTTTGAAGGGGCTTGTCTGATTATGAAAGGGAAAGCTTGGTTTATAGTGTGGTATGTTTTTGGAGAGTTCTCCTTTGCACCTTAGACTAGATTTATGGGTTTAAAAAAAATAAGCATTGTAGACCTACAAATAGAAAGTTGACTGTCCCTACCAAAGTAACCATGCTTTTCTAAAGGTAGCCACAATTTCCTGCTCTTTGCTCCATACAATTCCCCCCATTGAGTTAAATCTTTTGTTTTTGCACTGGACAGGTTAAGTGGTTGTTTTGAAAATTCCTGTAAATAAGTGTAAATATATGGTTTATTACCATATGGATTTTATTCTGGCATTAAACAAAACTGTATGTAGAAATATTAACTGAAGAGAAGTAAATAAAACTGTTTTCTGTTACAACAGAATGGTAAAATGATACCTGGTGCTGGAGCCACAGAAATAGAATTAGCAAAGCAAATTACTACTTATGGAGAGGTATGTTTATTACAATTTAAAAACAACATGGCGTTTTGAATGTGATTCAAGTTTATATTGATCAACACCCTGAACACATTTTTTGTCAAAAACTTCTTGTACAAACAGCTAGTTAAAATTCTGAGAGAAGTTTGGTGACCAAAATGTGTTTTGTATTCCTCAATAAAATGATATTACTTTTAAGTACGTTTCCCAAATATTGTATTTATTTTTCTTAATAAAGAAATTTTTTAAAAGGGGGTTGGGTGGGGGCCCGATATGTGGCAAAAATAAAATTGAATATTAGGAATAACACTAATGCTTTTGTGAAGGAAGTGTTTTTATTAAATGATTCTTCATTAACAGAGTGCTCCAGGTTTAGAGCAGTATGCCATAAAGAAATTTGCAGAATCACTGGAAAGTTTACCCAGAGCTATTGCTGAAAATGCTGGAGCTAAGGTAGGCATTTAATATATCTGTCTTGACTTGGTCTGGGTTGACAATGTCGGGGTAACAGTCTGATCTATCACCCTCTAATCTTTTTATTATGTATATATTGTGTCTGGAGCTAAGGTAGGCATGTTTTATTTTAAAAGAAGTCTAGTGTTATTGGAACGGTGTTTGTTTATTGCGACATAGATTTTAGGTATTCAGTGTTAATAAACCCAGTAACTAATGCAAGAAGGTGACAAAAAGTATCTTATTTTTGCTAGACTATTTTGTAACTTACCCTCCTTTGAAATCAACATAATATTTTGATGTAAAATTTCTGACTGAGAAAAGGGAAGTTTTTTGGTACTAGCTTACTGTAGCTGGTATAGGTTTTTTATTTCTCTATTATCAGGCTACAGAAGTACTGTCCAGATTGTATGCAGCTCATCATGAAGGGAAGAAATATGCAGGGCTTGATATTGAGGTAATTTACTGTTTATTATATGTTTGTAATATTGTATACAAATGTCTATCAGTCCAGCGTCCACATGTTCCGCTGTATCGACAGAATGCCTTTACGTATTTTCTTCAAACTGCTCACATTTATTAATTATGTTAGCCTCTGGGTCTGTAAACTTTTTGTCAGTGTCTTTTTTTTTTTGCAGTTATGGGACTTTGTTTATGAGAAAATGGTGATTTTTTAATCTGAAAATGGGACTTTGTTCATGAAAAAAGGGGGATTGTTTAGTTTTCAGATTAACTCAAAAATGCTTTCACCAATTTTCTCCAGGGTTTGGATAATTGTTCTTTTTGATAGATGCAAGTTTCCTTTCATTTTTTGTAAATTTCTGAGTTATCATTATACAGTTATGAGACTTTGTAGTGAAAAAAGATTTTTTAGTTTTCAGACTGTAATAACTAGAAAACATTTTAATTTATTTTCTTGAAAGTTTATGGCATTGCTTATTTTGTTAGATGCCAGCTTACTTTCATTTTTGTTATAGCTTAATGGGACATAGTAATAAAAAAGTGGGTTTATTTTTAATATTAAGACTTTAACTCCAAGAATGCTTTCATTAATTTTATTGAAATAATGTGGTATTGCTGATATTGATAGATGTGATTATGTCTCTTCAGTGCATCCATGAAGTGTAAAGCTCTTGCCCTTGTCTCTAGACAGACATATTATGTGCTCATGGTGCAGCTGTTTATTTTTATCTAGTTATCAAATTTATTGTCTGATATCTGTACTAAAAAGGACATGCTGTGTTACAAAAGAATTTTGTCAATAGGGACATTGGTAATAGTATTAATAGGAGGTTTCTAACTTTTAAGTGCACAAACACAAAGCTTGGAAGGGAGATATATTTACTGGACAACTTGGTACAAGTGTATTGGTCTTATTCTCTCACTATTCATACTAGATATAATTGATGAAAAATTAACTGTGTTCACAATACTTTTCTTAAATTTCAGACACAAGGTGTTGGTATAAAAGATGCCACAGAACTTGGCTTGTTAGATCTGTATATCAACAAATACTGGGCACTGAAGTTTGCCACACAAGCGGCATGTACTATCCTCACAGTAGACCAGGTAAGTTCATGTTAAATCTGTTCATCATTACATATTGGACTCAAAAGTTTGTCACACAGGCCGCATGGACTGTCCTCATGGTAGACCAAGTAAGATTAAGTTATAAGTGTATCATAAACTACTAGAAAGTGGATTTTAAATATTTGTTATTTAAGTTTGCCATGCATACATGTACCATTGTCAAGAAAGATTAGTTAAAAATTACATTTTGACTATATTCTTAGTATCGGGAAATTTAGAATGAATCCTGATGAGAGTTTGATTAGCTTGATTCAAGTTTGGTTCCATAGATTTAACTGCTGTTACTTAAACTAATAATTTTACAGTCCAATTTAAAAACAAAAGGATTATGCAAGAAAAAACTTGCTTATGTGCCAATTAAATTTTTTTCCATTTAAAAAGAAACAATTTTCATTTTTTAGATAATTATGGCTAAAGCAGCAGGAGGTCCAAAAGCTAAAGAGAACAAAGACTGGGATGAAGATTAATGACAGCCATAGCTAACTATCAGTGTCTCAGTTACAGAACAAATAAATCTTTACAAACCTTATTCATTAAAATAAGATGTGTTTAGTGCATCATAATAAACAGTAAAACAGTGATCATTTGTCAGTGATTATTTGGTCATTTTCATATACATTTTGAAAACTGCAGATTTTCTTGGATCATTTATTTCTTATTATATATTTATATTATCATTTGTATTGAAGAGGTAAGAAAGTGTTTTTTGGTAAAAATTAAATTATATTATTCCACATATTGAAAAGATTATAGCTCTGTAATGTTTTAACTGCCACTGTTTTTGTTGTGAGATTTCATTAAATTTTTTTTATGTGTTAATGTGTCATTTTGTAAAGTAATTTATAACAAAAAGTAAATAAAAGTCCTAATACACATTTGTATTCATGTCTTATAAAATCATACAAAAAATATTTAACACACTAAACTATCACTTGGCATCTGTATGTTAATGTTAGGCTGTTCACCTTATCACCTTAACGTCTGCTTCTCAGAAATCGGTGGGTATATAGAAAGCTAAACTTCTCATTTAAAAATAGATAAGTGTTGGAAGCGACACTAGTATTAATTAATTAAGACCATAAAGACAAATAATTGTAATCTTTTTACTCATTAACAGTAAAAGCTTTTGAGGTGCATGCTGCATCAGCAGTGTTATAAAAAAAATTCTTGCTGAAAATAAAGGTCTGAATTAGAATTTTTTTTTACAATTGATAAATGCTGTTTGCATATTAAAGAGCTTCTATGTAAATTATGACAAGTATTACAAGTTTGTTATTTTTTAGCCAATTGTACATACAGGACTGCCACCATTGACAAGTTTTGTTTTATGAAAAATTGAGCCAATACAGATTCTAGACTCGGCAGAGCTTCTAGATATTTTGTAATACCAATGCTCGAAAGAGTTGGGGTATATTGTGGTCCTTATGCCTGTCCGTCCATCTGTTCGACTGTCCACAGTTGGTTTCAGGATGAAAAGTAAAAAAATTTGCATCTGATTTGAATGAAACTTTGGATAATGTTATATATCAGGTTGAGGGGCCTCGGTGGCTGAGTGGTTAAGGTAGTTTACTATTGACCACGTGGTCTGTCAACACTGAGATTGCGAGTTCGATTCTCACTGCAGGCAGGGTGTACTCGACTATAATCTTACTTGACAAGGCTTGCCAGTTTTCCTACCGCAGGACGTGGGTTTTCTCCGGGTAGTCCAGCTTCCTCCCCCAATAAAAACTGGACGCCATGATTTAGCTGAAAAATTGCTGAAAGTGGCGTTAAACAACATTCAAACAAACAATATATATCAGGTTGGTAAGAAGCCTATCGATTTTGGGGGAAATCCGTCAAATTTCAAGGTCACAGTTGCTAAAAAATGTTAGAAATTTTTACAAAAAAACATGTCCCGACAATAACTCAAAAAGTTGCATTTAATTTCAGTGAAACTTGGCTTGGGGATATAGTCATTTGCCAAAAAAGTTAGAAATATTGACACATTGATGGTGGAGAAATTCCATCAATATTCCATCAATGGTCAAGTCACCAGTCGACAAAAAACAAAAATTTTTCCAAAAAAAGTAATGCAAAATTTAAGCGGGGTATCAGTGATAGCTAGATCCGCTTTGTCTAGTTATTTTAGTTATCTTAAACACTGGAAAAATAATTCTCCAGTCTTTAAATGGAGGGATTACACCTTTGTCTTTACATGTTCCTTCCAATAGCCTAATTATTTGTTTACATTGCATTGGGAAAAATGTATTTAATTCCATGACAGTATACATTATTAACTACACATAAGCATTTACTAGATGTTCAGGATCTAAAAATAGCAAAATGTTTATACCGATGGGAAATTTATGAGAGCATGCATCCTCACAAGTCGGGGTTTCTGTGTCCACATGTGTCCACGAACCCCTGACAAACTTAGCTAGGAAATTCCCGGGCTAGAAGATTTTTGTATGACGTCAATCCTTCAAAATATCAACCAATGAAATTGCTTGAAAGAAGCAAGTGTTTGGCAGTAGTCATTCTTACTCATTCTTGAGTGGGAAGAAAACGCAACGCAACTTATAAATAACGTGGTAATAACAAACTATTAACAATACTGTAAAAAATACACTGACTTTCACATGGTCTATGCAACACATCCGTTTGGTTTATTTACAATCGACATCGGGATATCCCATAACCAAGCCGAGAATGAAAGCAAGCTTTTGATTGGCTACATCAAGGTATGATGTAGCCAATCAAAATAGTGACTATTAGCCCGGGAATTTCCTAGCTTAGTTTGTCAGGGGTTTCGTGGACACATGTGGACACAAAAACCCTGACTTGTGAGGATGGAGAGCATGTTAATGGGTCCAGGTTGCTCAACGTTTAAGATGGTCATCTACATTGATCACATACCTGTCAACACTGAGGCTGTTGATTCGAGTGTTGCTTTGAGAAGGATATACTGGTCTACAAACTTCATTTACTAGGATTAAATTGCCAGTTTTTCTACTGAAGGTAGGAAGTTTTCCCCCTGTACTGTACCGCAATAATAACTTAACACCATTATATAACTAAAATACTGCTGAAAGTGGTGCTTAGCACTATTTCAACAATTTCAAGACTATAAGAGTCTGGAAAACCAAGCTTTAAAAAATTAAAGGTTGCATTAAGTGCTGATTATTTCAACTAAAATTGTCCGTAATATTTGCTGCAGGACGTACACTTTATTATTTGCCTGTAACGAATTTTTTTTCCTTGAGGGGGGATGTGCTCAATATATATGTTAACATTGATCAGAATTGCTGGGTGTAAATTGTATTTTTGTGTAACCTGCAGTTGCCTTAGATGTCATAAACTGACATGTTTGATTCCAAGGAATAGACATAACGACATTGTTTGGTAACAATAAACATTTATCGTATCTCTGACTCAAATCATAACTATGAATTGTTGATGCATCTAAGATCCTGTGTTAAGTTGCACACCAAATGTAAGCAACAACATAAATGATTGCAGATCCATTCTGAAAATATATATTGTGAAATAAATGTATCACTTAAACTAAATCAAACAGATTGGGCCAAAAGACTACATCTGTCTGCATGATAGGTTGGTTTTGTTGATGCAGCTGAAGTTTTGCTATTATGGTGTTTATTACCAAATGACTTTCTCCTAATTATACGCAAATCTAATTTAGTATTCACAACACCAAATGAAATTGTGCTTTTCACCAAAAAGTCTAGACTAGTGTACAAACAATCAGGGAAAATTATGTATTTTAACAACACAAGTAAAGAGAATTATTTAATAGCCTAAATGAAATGCATCATAATACAATCAATGTCTAAACAATAGTATCATTGCAACAAGACATGTACAGATGTATTACTTCAATAGATACACAGGATCCTTTGTAAAATATTACACAGAACTCAACCCTTCATTTATATGTATATATGTCAGTTCTCAGGTTCAAGCTATGTGACATTTTACTTTTAGATGCAGAAATATACCAATCTTATGAAAATAGAATTTTGAATATTTTCTATTAATCTTTCAATTCGGTATGTCCATGGCTGCGTACTATTTGATAGCCCATTATGAACAAGTACAGAAACATATTTTTTGTCACAACTTTCTCATTTTAAGTTTAACCTTAATATTCAATTTTATTGCCTTTAGTCTAATGCAATTGATACTGCTTAATATTTTGTTATTGTATATTTTCGCAGACACAGTACTATCTATTAAGCAATAAATACTTAAGAAAACATCAGTTGTATTATGCTGAATAATACTATGCCTGTGCAGGATACTGTTAACTGCATGAACCGAGAAAAATATATTAATTGTAAGGAAGATAAATAAATTGACGTAATAATTGGTATAAATTTAAGGTCCATTATTAAAATCAGTTTTTACAAGATTGGCATACATCTTTACCATCTAATTTGTTAATCCTCTCCAAGGCTAATTCTTTAATGTAAAAGCATTAAATTGTAGTTTGATAAAAATAAGTGTCCACTCCACTATCATGAGATCCGTAGAATTGAAATGTTGGTTTATAAATAAAATCTTCCTATTTGGAAGTTCCTTTTAAAGTTAGTTTATTAAATAACAGACATTAAGAAAATTGTTGCTTATTGTAACAAATGGTATACAGTATTGGTAAAATTGCTAAAGGGAAGTTCTTTGGAAGGATGTTTTATTATTATTCTGGTTCATAACAAGTGGAATGGACTTAACATAATTAAAAGATGAAACAAATACCTTTATTATATTATATATTTATGCATCATTTTATTTATTTATCAATTAGTGAAGTTAGTCAAACTGAATAAAACTACATTAACAAGTGTGGACTGTGAGCACGCTCACAAAGGGATACCCCCGCTTCGCGTTCAAGTCTATCTCCCTTAATGATATCCGATGTCAATAAAAATCCTTCATGCACATCTACATTTTATGTACTTCATTTATGCTAGGTTTCATTAAATTTCATCAAGCGGTTTAGGAAGAGTTGCGCTTACAAGGGATGTGGACAGACGGACAGACAGACAGGTTGATTCCTATATACCCCTACAAGTTTGCGGGGGTAAAATTAGTTATTAGACATATACCGATATTTTAAAATAAAAAGACGATTTAAAGCATTTTCAATATGACAACATATATTCACAAAATTATTTTCAATATGGGATACATGTGACATACTATTAATAATAAATTCATTAAAGTTCTCCATAATCCAACATCAGTTTATAGTGTGTATGTATCTTTTAAAAATTTTTTCGTTGTGTTTAGCTAATATTAGGCATTAAAAACTGATAACTTTAACTTGAACTCATAGTACAATTGGTTCGGTTTACCAAACATTTCTTCAAATATACAAGAACAGTAAAAATCATCTGTAGATATTTTTTTGGAGGATTAAATAGCTAGCTGCTCGACAAAAGAAGGTGGTAGAGTATTGTGAAAACGATACTGGAGCAGGCTGATCTACAACAAGCAAATATTTTAAAAAAATTAATATTTCTTCAACACATTAAGCATACTTTGGTTGCGATATTGTGCTTAATTTCATTATGAAACTCGAGCCACACATTTTGAAATCAATGTTATAACTACCAATTTTAAAAGTTTATACACATATAAGCTTTCCTCATCAAGTTCAAGTGAGAAAGAAATATTTTCGTAGATCTGGTTAATTTCGGAGGACGGAGACATGTATTTTGACAAAGAAAATGTTACATAACGTGCAAACAATTTATATAATATAAATTAATGGATTTAAAATTAAATTAAAATAAACTACACTTCAACTTACAAAAATGTGTTAATGAACAATAAATCCAGTAATTGCTTGACGTCAAGATTTAAATATATAATCTTTTGTTGATCTGCTAACACTACTAACTCTTTAATGCAAGGACCATCGACATCCATTAAAACATTATTCCTGCAAGTTTTACTTGTTATAATAGTACAACTGTGATGCATATAGCGATTATAAACATTTCAGTTCTATTTAAACATCAATATATAAAGTGTCATAAGCCTCACACAGAAAACGTTGGCGTCAGTTTTATAATTATTTAAATGTTGTCAACATTATATAAGTACTGTTGATTACATTAAATTATATTTAAATCCGAAGTGGGTATATATTTGTTGTAAATATTGATTAACATTATTATAAATACTCAAAGTCAAGACATCTAATTCATCAACAACGGTCAAATTCTCCAAGATGGAGATTAAAACCATAAAAGCTATACTACATTTCAAATATTTATCGAACATAAATACAATTTAAAGGACAAGCAATATGAGAACAATATCAATACATCACAAACATCAACATCCACGAATTTAATCAGCCGTATTGTTGGATATTATGCAGAACAAAAAATTGTTATAAAGATATTATCATGAAAATACACAATACTGTACAAATACAAATGCAAAAATGTTAAAATACACTCAAACTACTGTTTTATCAGAATTCCTTTTGAAACCCATTGTAAGTCTACAAGCAATAGTTTTATAAAGTATTATTAATCAATTTGCCATGCAAACAGAAACGTCCATTTCTGTTATAATTCAATTCAGTTATATATATATTTATTTTACGACTTTTTAAATAACGATTTACAAAGACGTGTGATGAGACATATATAACTACATAATAATGTAAAAAATATTAATGCTGACAATTAGCTGATCTAATGTTGAAGTCGGAAGATTGGTTTTATCAGGGTTTTGCACACGCGAATGTGATTATGTGATTATGTGACATTTAATGAAGTTTTGTAATATCGGTCACAAACAAAGACATACAATAAATGTTTTTGTTACAATGATACATGTAACATACATAAAATATTAATAGCTATTTAAAATTAGGTCTTAGTTGAAAGATGAGCACTATATTAGCATAACTATTATTTATCTAAGCAATATATTCAAATTACACATCAATGTTTTCTTTAAATATTACTTTGAGGTTGAACTGGATCATATTAAAAATATGAATGGTAGCTGATTAAAAATGATATAACGCTATAAAATAATTTCACTGAAAAGTCAAGCCCAGATAAACAAATAAATTAATACTAAACACGAAACAAACTATTCCAACATATGTATAATAAATAAATTCCGTATTATGCTACAGGCATATTCTTCTTACCAAAATTCATTGCTGACAACAAAATCAATTGATCAAATTCAATAAGGCAAATGCACAATTAGATGGCATCAATGAAAATTTACAAAGAAATGTAATTCATATTGACAAATTTGACCACAGAACTATATTGAGTTGTCTTGATGCAAATAATCTTACTTTTGACGGTTACATTGCTTAATGCATATACAAATGATTTATGTACATATAAACTGGTATTGCCAAAGTCGATCACAAAGAAAAATGTAATTAAAAATAGGAAATATGACTACATCACAAAATGAATAGACTCGGAAATATGAAATGATGCCTCAAATCTAAACTACACGAAGGTATTTTTGTAAAGTAAAACCACTATAGGAAATATTTCTAGATCATACATGTTTAATAAATATTGCTTTAAAGTTATCTAGAACATAAATATTGCTTTAAAGTTATCTAGAACATAAGAAAACATAAAAAAAATTACAAACCTAATTCTCCTAAATCCATTTATTGTGATGCTCCATCAAAAATCAATTACAATCTATTTTACAAAATGATTATTTTGATTTAAACTCGTCTTATGCAGTAAAGCATAACATAAAAAATTACAATCCTAATTCTCCTAAATCTATTTATTCTGATGCTCAATCAAATATCAAATTACAAAATTCATTCTGGTATTTATTGCCTTAGCGGCCTAAAAATAAAAAAAACTGCGTTTAGTAAACAATTTACTCTTACAAGTGAGTAATAAAAAATCTGTTGAAATAAAAAAGTCACGTTGATTCCGTATTGCATACAAAATAACTTATTTCGTTTTATTTTTATTAGTGTTCATGTTTTCAGTAAATCTCTTGATGTCAAATTTGATAACAGATTGGAATCTGATCATATTTATGTTATTTCACTTTCTTCTTGGTTTCTTTCTGTCAATTATGTCAATTATGTATTACTTCGCAAGAACTTTCTGTGCAGTTTATAAATTAATTTGTTGTATTTGTAGTTTCTTTAAATAATTATAAAAAGAATTGTGAACAATGTATCACTCTCGATCAAAATTATATTTTATTAAAATAAAGGTATCATTTAAACAAATCAACAGATAAAAAATTACCTCAACAGCTTCTCGAACAAAGTGTACTGTTTCATATATGTTCTCCACTAGTATCGATTGCGAGAGTATTTTATTTAATAATTGTTTCTGAATGCCAGCGACAATATAACCTTCCTTGAGATCACCGTCCCACCAGAATTCTTCATCTGAAATGTAATCTAATAAAGACTGATTTGTTCTTATCACATTGTCTTTCATCGACAAGTTTCTATGAACAAAAACTTTTAATGGATGCTCAATTTTTTCTAAATGTTTGGCCATATTGATTTGGGCTTTGATTAAAATGTCTACATCGTCCTTCAGTAATGGTTTACGATATTTTTCATCCAATGATTTTACGACGATATCTCCATTAATCTCTTCTAGTAACTGGTATACCTCAACAACATGACATAGTCTAGCATCTTTTGGAAATAATTGCTTAAAAACTGTAGGTGACATTCCAGTAACTCTCTTCCACTTGTCTAAGTATGTGATAATTGACATATCAGAATGCACTTCAGATTTTGAGGTTTTCGTAATTAACGATAATGTAATGCCATGAGTTAGAAAATTGGTAATTACCGAAGGATCTTTTGTCTTTTCAATATTGTTTTTCACGTCAGATGGTAATCGCTTTTGTTCTATAGTATTTTTAATTTCCTTCAGCAAAACTATACTGTTATGAAATAAATCATCAGTGAACATCACAGCAGGTAAAACGGGAATCTCTATTATAGGCTTACCAACAAGGCTTTCGACCTCAACTTCTTGCTGAATTCTCTTAAAATCAAAGAAAACGTTTTGTGCCATTCCAAAACCGGTATCGGATTGAGAAAATTGTAACCATTCGTCGTTCCAGTTAAATACTATTAAGTCGTTCTTAGTTATGTCCAGTAAGGATACTGACTTTTGCTTTCTTTCGGATCAACACCCTTCGAAACTGTTGTAGTTAGATAGTAATGAATACGCCTTTTCCAGAATTGAATTCTGAACATTCGATAAACTTTTGATTACCTTAAAAAGTAGCAAGCTTCCATCTTCACTGATGAATTCATTAGTTCTAATTCCTTTGTCCTTAAATCAGAATAATTTAACTCCATGTCAAAGTTACGCAAGGAATTCCAAGCTGTTTCAAGATTACTGAAATCCTTTCTTAAATTAGTTTTAAGTTTGTCATCCTGTACTTTTTCAATGATATCATCGACAGTCATATTTCTAAAATCTACCTTTCGAAATTTGTAACTGGCACAAGTAACCACAGACAAGTGCCAACGAATGAGTGATAATACATACTGAGGAAGAACGAATTGGTCCATATTATCTATGACGTGATGTAGTAAACTGTATTTGGTTTTATTTGTTTGAAACTGAAGTTCCGTCTTAAATATTTCTAGAGTTGGAGACATAGGTATTCGAAAGAGAACAGCTGCATTTGAGAAAGCAACATTCTCGTAGCGACATGGACATATTTCAGTTACACACATTTCGATAGAGCTACTCCCATCATTTGTTAAATAGCATAGGGAGTTCAGTTTTCGTTTCAGTGTTATTCTGTTTTGCATGACCTGCTCTATTATATCTGCATGCTTCAACAGAAGCTTGTCGAATTCTGTTACTTTTGTACAAATCTCAGTATCTCCCGTGAACAAATCTTTCGACTTAAATATAATTTCATGAATAAGTAAACAGAGATCGCTATAATTCAGATTCAGAAGTGAGCTGAGATATTCCCAATACTGACTTAATTGATTTTCTAATTTTTGATGAATATTCTCATCTGTGTTTGGTACTAGCTGTTTAATGAAACTTTCAGAAGCAAATGCAAATCCTAACGAACTAGTCAAACAGCTGTATAGCAAGATTTGTATTACACTTATGCATACGCTAGACATGTTTTGAAAAAGGTCGTTATGAGCTTTATTCCAAGAGCAAGATGGAACATCAATTAAAGGAATGTGTAAGTTAGACAGTTTATTTGGGGAAAAGAGAAGTATATGCCAGAGATTTGTTTTATTTCCTAGCACTGAGATGGTACTTGTTAAGGTTATCATTATAGAAACAATTTGAGACAAAGGTGCTTTTACCGTCACGGAAAGTTCAAATACATTGTGTCCAAAATGTTTTTCTCCTATTAGGAATGAAATAATTGTTTTTGCAATATCCGGCCAGTTTGATTTTTCAATTAACGCATTGATCTTAGAAGCTGCTTCCGATTCACTGTCGGTTCTTTCCCTTAAACACTTGTTCATAAAAAATCTTTGTGCCACTACACTTATTAAATTTATACTGTTTTCGTTTGGATTTGCTAAAATCTCTTCAAAATTGTTATCTTTCTGTCCAACTGTTGCCATTTGTTCTAGACAAAACATTTGCCAATCGTACGTGACATAAAGGCGTAGAGGATTGTAAATAATAGACATCTCTAATTTTTGCGAACTCCAAGATACATTTGCTAAGTTAGACAAAAATGGTTGAAACATCCGGCAACATTTTTCTATGTTTTCCTGGCCAGCTTTTCTTTCTACAATCCGCAACAGGAAATGCAGCAGCTCTTCAGAGAGTAAAGTACTAAAATCACAAGTTTTGTTTTTGGACAGAAGTGCGCCCACATGCTCTGACAGTAGTCGTTTTGCATTACACTCAGTGCTGCTTGACGTCATTATATCTATATAAATTTTAAAGAATTTTCTAATGAAAGCAATAGCAATTAAAAACTGTAAGCACAGCTTCCCTTCATTTGCAGCTGTTTGTGCTCGAGATAGGTTCATGAGGATTTTGTCGGAATTGGAATCGATTTTTCTCATACTGTCTGAACTAAGTTTTATTGCAAATTCCTCCAATATGTCTGTAAGTAATATAGGAAAAGACATCTGATTCTGGTTACTTGTGTCCAAGTTTTGTAGGCATTCATCAAAACAGGTAGCAAATAAAAAGCCCATTTCTGCTGGCTCACATAAAATGTCTAAATACAAATCTGGATTTTCGTCCAAATCTATCTTTACAGCAAACTTCAAAATGTGGCTGAAATGAGTAAGTTCAGGTGTAAAGATCTCTTTGCTGGTAACCTTTTCAAGTGCAAACCTAAGTGGTTCTAGGTTATCACTATTTGACAGTAGGCATCTTGCAATGTAAGAATAGAACAATCTTTCAAGGGCTATAACATCCTGCAAGCCAGTACTTTTTAATTTTTCTAATGTATTGTAAATGAGTTCACACACGTTATTTGAATCTATATTTCCATTTGTTTGTGCGATGACATCACATATGGGAATAATGTAGTCGTTCATTGCAACATTCATTGCCACTAATGTTTCAATAATTTCAAAACAGAGCTTCAAAGCAAAAAGCTCATTTGCATCACAGCACACAATATGTGCAAGTGGAATAAACCGCTTTACTATATCTAACCATTCAGTTATGGGTTTCTGTTCTAGTAATTTTGATGTTGGAAAGAGAGAAATACAGACAAATCTTACAAAACGCTCTCCGTTAAGGCTGTACAAATTATGTATACTGTCCAACTTGGAATTCGAGGGAGATAACGGCAAAGAACTATTACATTCTAACATGTTTTTTTTATTTTCTGCGATACTGCCGTCATCGGAAGTTTCACTGTCATTACCATTTACACTTGATGATGACGAAAGCTGACTTGTTATGCTGTGACCATCAGCACTTTGTTGAGATAAAACTGGGCTGTGAGAATATATAGACGATAATGTTTTAAGATCTCCAGCTTGGTTTTGTTCGTTCTCCACATATTTCATGTCAGCATTTGCACTTTGAAATAATGAAATATCAAGAACATCTTTAGCCAGGTCTAATATTTCACTTAACGATAAAATAATTGGACCAAAAACCCATGTTGCTGCATGCAGTGATCCAATTAGTTTTAAAAAGTCATCCTTTATCAGCTCTGGGATATTTAAGAAATTGTTCAAAATCCATTTGAAGACAGATATTCGGTGTTCCTCTGACATTGCTTCCATAATTAGACTTGAACGAACATTACAAAAGTCGTGAACAAAGTCATTACCTTTTTCATCATATTTGACAGTTGAAATAACATCGATGGCGTCATAACAAATTATGTCTGTGCATCCGTAACATGCATCTATAAACAATTCTAGTGGTAAATCTGCATCTGGATCAATATCGTTTTGGATACGAAGTTGTCTGATTATATCCAAAAACTCGTTTTTATGAGCATCAATAGCTTTCATTATTATTTGACTGCAGGGCATTCTAAGATCTAAAAAGTCAGTGTCACAAGGATAGCACTCTGGGCCTGATGGAACAGGAATATTTTGAATGCTTAAATATTTCTCCGACATAACAATCGTCATCCAATCCTTTCTTCTGCCATCTTTACAATTGTCATCTTTAAACACAGGAGTGAGTAGACTAAGCTGCATTATTTGAAATAAATACATTGCAAGTGGAACTTTAATAGCTTCTAGGATAGTATTTTCTAGTGCACCTATGAATGTTCCTGACGTTATTAGTTCTTGTCTATCTTTTGCAATGGCAGAACACCAATTGTTGGAATCTGAAAAATTTGTATTATTTTCTATCGTCGACAATATAATTTTTTCAAAAATGTCTGTTGCAAAAGGACACGATTGCATTCTTCTTAAGATATCCTCAATCTTCTCAAGTGAAGTTCCCCTCGAAGTAAAATGTATTCTAGATAAAGCCCAAAATAAACTTTCTTTGATACAATCCTTGACATTTCTCTCTTTTACAATTTCTATTTTGTCACGTTTATAAAAATGGGTTAGAGCTGAAATAGGTTCTTTCAGACTATCTAAGAACAATAATTTCCAACCTGACATAAAGTTAAATGGCATCTCTTGGTGTAAAAGCCTATCTAAATGTATTACCATGCAGACACATTTTTCATTATTTGATGAAAATTCCTTATCTTGCGTAAACAGTCGCATATTTTTCTCAATTATAACTTTCGCTAAAAGAATGTGCTGACTTTCATTCGGAGCTATACATTGTAGAAATAATATTTCGCTATCAGAATGAAAGAATACATCAATTTGTGATGAAAAGTGTTTTTCAGACTTGAATACAGCTAGTTTTTCTCTCTGAACTCTTTTTTTGTCCAAATTGGCTTTCAATATTGGAATGAATTCCTGCATATGTATAGACAACAAATAGACGCTTCTTTGTTATTTCAAATTTGTTCTCTGCTGAGCTGAGCAAAAAATGGCCAATGCCAGAATGAACAGGCAATGCTAGATAGTTGTCAATAACCTCTGTAATAAATGCGGGTAGTTTCTTCGAAAGATTGCTTTCCTTTCCACGTATAACTACTTCTGGTGGAAGTAACCACAGCAATTGTTCAAATACATATCTTTTCAATTTTTCATGTGAAGCTTCAGTTTCAAAGATCTGTATTGATTGTGTTACTAGAGACACAATCAGATCCTGGCTATATGATGGAATAATGTCTTCAGGCAAAAATGTATGTTCGGGTATTTGACAAAAATCCGCAATGGTTGATGAGAGTTCATCCAGGTTCATCTGAAATGTTTCGTGTTTATTAAGGTCTGAGAATTCAAACTGTTGTTTTTCAAATCGATTCAAAAATGGCGGGTCAGAGTAATCTAAGTTTGCTTCTTCAACCAAAACAATACATTTAAAATCATCGTGCACATGACACATTGGATTACTGTAATGTCCAAGTGCGACCCGGCAGTTTTTCTTTTTTCCGACGATGGTATAATTTTGATTTAGCATGTCGTATAAACTTCCATATATTGAATCCAAATCTTTTAGTATTAAGACCATTCCTTGTTCCATGCACAGTATTATTCTGCTTAATATTCGGTAATTGTAATCATCGTTTAAATCATCTTCAAAGCTACTACCGAATATTGTTTCGAAGGATAGTTTCATATCAGTAAGCTGTTTCTCCAGAAAGCTTATCACTGCGTCCCCGTTAGTAATGAGCATCAAGTGTCGGCAACTTTTATCCTTAATGTTTTCTTTAATCAATTTTGTAACCGATATTTGAGTATGTTTGATCTGTGGAATATATTTTTTAAATGCATTTATGATATGTTCCTGTCTTGTAGGAAGGCCACCAAAGTTTCGTAGAATTCCCATTAGAATAATGTTTGATAGTTCTTCGTCGTCAGCATTTCCTATGTTTTCCTGTTTTCTTCCTATATATTTAACTAAAGAATAAAAGTCTCGTAGCCCATGGAAATGTTGAAAACCTTGATCTTCAGAGCAGTAGTCATGATACCCTTTTGCAATGCCATCTAGAAGTTCCTCGATTGCTTCTTGCACCTGGATATTCTGTTTGTTTGGGAATTGAAGATTAACTAGATGTATACTGTCTGGTTTCTTCTTTTGTATCATGCTAGAACTAATAGATCTGCCAGTATGAATTAATTCACCAAGGTCCATGTCTGGTCTCGACAAATGTATAGCTCGGTTCATTTTTGCAGCATCCAGTGCCCAATTAGATATTCCAACAACTGCTAGTTTCAAATCTTTTCCATCACCAGGTTCTATTAACCCATGTAAAACTTTTAGTGGGTTGAATCTGGAAATCTCGGCTAGTCCTATTTCATCTAGTATAACAACTGAAATAACATCCTTTTCATCATTATGTTTTTGATATTTCTCAGCCTTTTCAAAGACCTGTATGATTCCATCTGAAGTAGAAGACTCTGATCCCTGAAAGGAGACACAAAACAACTGAGGCATGCCTTGGAATAAACCATCTGTAGAGTCCTTACCTCGAAGATTACTTCTAATTAGTTGCATCGACAACGACTTACTACAGCCTGGTTTTCCAACTAAAAAAATTGGTATTTTGTTAAGAATGCATACAAGCAACATAAACACATTTTCTCCTAGTGCAGCGTTCATTGCCGTTCCTTCTGGTACGCTCATTCTGTTCAGTATATCCTGTTGTTCAGTCAAAATAATGTCAGAAATATTAGAATCAGTAATAGAACCATGGTACGAGTTCGCTAGCGCACTTATTTTTTGTCTGTATTCTCGACGGATTGAAACATCAGGGATGCGACTGTGATAACAAACTGCTAAGCCAAGTATAATAGCTCTGAAGGCCCTTTCTTCACTTTTGAATTCATTTTTCTTTTCCAGAAAGGAATCAAACCATTTTACTAGTCGTCGACACCTGTCAACATATCTCAAACTTACACAATATTCATTGGATTCTGTTTCTCGAACAAAATGCTGAGACATTACAAGAAGCTCTGTTAGTAATTGTGTAAACCATTGTTTGTCAAATAAAGCTAATACCATATTCAAGATGTAAGACTTTTCGTCCTTATCGCTTAGATTTCCATAATCCCACACATGGTCAATCAGTGTTTCTGGAAGAGGGTGAACTCTGTAAACAAGACGTGACAGTTCATCACTTTTAATTTTTTGTCCCTGCAAACCAGCTGTCAAAATGGCGTTTGCCTTGCGCAGTCTGTATGGATTACAAGCTGCTAGTAGAATAAGATTAGGAGGCAGTTCTACACCTTGGCATTTTCGATTACACAATGCATTAGTAATTATTCCTAAATAGTCACAGGTGTTTATTTCATCTAGAAATAACCAATACTGCTCTTTTAATGA
Organism: Limnoperna fortunei; assembly: GCA_944474755.1. Lineage (NCBI taxonomy): Eukaryota > Metazoa > Mollusca > Bivalvia > Mytilida > Modiolidae > Limnoperna > Limnoperna fortunei. Next base: position 2,349,730 of record OX104118.1, on the reverse strand, counting down.
TTTCATTGCATGGTTACTGACTTCTTTCAATTTATCTTTTATCTGAATATCATCTATTCCAGCATGAACAGCAAATACTTCAAAAGTAACTCCACATACATTAGCTAAGTACCTTATTAGCGATGTTTTGCCACATCCAGTTTCGCCCATAATAAGAACTGGAAGTTTTGTGTTTATTCTCAGGGACACTAAAACCATTTTTAATAAATTATCCGGTGTTAATGCATAGTCCATCCTTAATTTTGTCATTAGATCTTTTGAGACCTGAGTTGACGATTTTCTGGATAACAATAACAGAATTTCTTCTAATTCCTCAGATGACTTGGTCTCGAAGTCAATTAGTTTTGAGTTGACTTGACTCTCAAATAGGTCAACGATAGATTGCGGGACAGCTTCCAAATTTCTATAAAATGCTGACACTGTCTGAACATTCTGATGAAATAAAACTACCAAATGGTTGCTATCTTCCCATCGTATCATTCCAGATATACGCGTGGCTAAAATCTCTGCCGTGTCAACCTTACAATGCTCATTAACTAAAGTTGCTGCTTGAGTTGATCGACACGAGTGAATTGACCGAGCGGAAAACTCCTTTGTTGTATCTATTAATGCTTTAACGAGATTTGACTTTACTGTAAATAACTGAGCCTTCCCCAACATTGCGACCAATGTCTCAGTTCGAAAGAAAACACTGGAGGATAGTTTTTTCAGCTGATCGGCTAAAATGCGAAGAAATACATTAACAACAGTGTAGGACATATCCATTTCTGTAGAAAAATGTGATCGAAGAAGACTTCTGCATTCTGTAAATGACAAAGGTTTTATTGCTTTCGGGCCAGCAAAATACAAATCTGTCATGTCCAACTTTCCTTCATCTAGGACTTTAAGGTACTGACACACTACCTGTATTGGACTGTTAGTTTCTGAGCTAATTTTTAAATCATTATAACTGTCCCATTCAATATGCTTTCTGAGGAAACAGGTCACGGTTGGAAGGGAATTACGCAAAGTGTCGCCGACTGTATTTGATATTTCAATATAAACTTTATCTGTCATCAATGCGTATGCTGTTGAACCTACCGAAACATACTTTAATACAATCAATTCAAATAAGAAAAGATCCAGTTCTAATGGATCAGAAACACTCCCTATATCAATATGCAAAGACTGATATTCTTTTATGTGCAACTGCATTAATCCTTCAACAATGGAAAGTCTATTCACGGGGCCACTTATGTGGATACATGCAGTTCGAGACTGATTTTTTATTGCCTTGCTCTGTATAAATTCACTTTTACCTAACCCTGGAACATTCGATGAAATTACTAAAACGTTTGGCCAATTTTTTTGAAAGCATTCCTTCAGTGTTTTCGCTGATAGGGGCGGTGGGTTTGAGAGCACATCTGAAAGTAAAAATTCTCCATGTGGCAATTTTCGAATCTCATCATGTAACCGAAACTGGACTTCACTTTGCAATTTTTCTATATTTGCTATGGAAAACAAAACCTTCTTTTGCAACTCGTTTGGTCTTTGTAAACACCTTTGCAGCAATAATAAAATTTCGTCAAATGTGGTATCTTTTCGACAAAATAAAACCTGATGTGCCTCAGGAAATCTATTCGTTGTATTAAGATACAGTCCAAGCAGTGTTCTTATTACCAAGGGACTGTCTTCATCTAGAGATGTTATATATGGCTTCCCAGGTTGAACTTTGTCTATAAGTTTTATCGTTCGTTGATCCCCCAAAACCCTTATATTGGGTATATTTAATCCAGAAAATACAGAGTCTAAGGTTTTTCCTATGTTTTCCAATACTTCACGATGACTTGTTGGAACCATAGAATTATTATATATCTCTGTAATCCGTTCCATGGTTTCAATCGAAGGATTTATGAACTTCAGAATAGCAAGTACATTGTCTATATTTTGTTTATCTTTGTGGAGATACCTGTAAAGCTCATAAAGCTGATCAGAGTAAAGGAAATTTATGTAATAGAACCTTTTTCGGCATTTTGTTATCTCCGATATCCATCCTTCATACTGTACTTGAAGTTTTTTTTTCAATAAAAACATTTCATCTTTTTGACATGTTTCATCATAGGCAGAGTAATCAAAATGGCCAGCTTCTTTAAGGCGCATCAGCAGAAAAACAACCTCAAATGCATCGTCCACAATGTGAATGAATTTTTCCAATTGTTGTTTTCGTTCAGTCTTTTCATCATTTTCTTTCTCTTCTGCGTTCATAATCAACAGTGCACGACTACGTAGATCACTCAAGTCTGCACCAGTATGCTTGCATCTTTTTTCTTCGTGGTCATACTCTACAATGATAGAGCAAATTTTGTGGTGCAATGAAAATTGAAAAACGCCTTTTTCGTTTACATGTTCTATTACTTCAATGGTCCGCTCGCCTCGATTGGCAACGTTTTTATATAGTGCAATTAAAGAATGAAGGTTGTCTCTGCATATAAACAAATAATTGTGTTTTTGTAACCTGCTAGGTGTTGTTTCAAATGTTACAAACATGTTCGATTCAATGGTAGAATACTTTAGAGCGGAAATTGAACTTATTAGACATAAACCTTGACTATGAATAGTTGAGGCGTTTCTAAAGATCCAATGTTGATTTGTTTGTTTGTTTGTTTGAATGGTGTTTTAATGCCACTTTCAGCAATTTTTCAGCTATTTCATGGCGTCCAGTTTTTATTGGGGGAGGAAGCCGGAGTACCCGGAGAGAACCCCCGACCTGCGTCCAATGTTGAAGAGGTATCTGTAAAGAGATAAGAAATTAAAACGAAAGATCATACATGCAACTGTGTAATTTAGATCCTTTATTATCATATAAAGAAAATGTATCACTTGTACAGTAAAGCTAAAACCAACAGATTGTCTATAGGTTACACATCTGTCTACATGCTAGGTTGGGTTTTGTTGTTACTAAGATGAGGCTGAAAAATTGCTATTTGGGTGTTAAAGTATAATTACTTAATCCTGATTACTACACAAATCTAATTTATCATTCACAACACCAAATAAAATTGCTGCTTTTCATCCAAAAGTTAGAATAGTGTACAAACAATCGAATGGCAAATTATAGTTTTAAACACAAGTTTATACAATTATTTAATAGCCTGAATGAAATACATCGTACCACAATCAATGTCTATACAATAGTTCATAGCAACAAAGACATATACAGATGTATCACTTCAACAGAAAGTTCACTTATTCAAACATTATACTTTTCTGTTGATACACAGGATCATTTGTAACAATTTCACAAAACTTGAACTGTCATTTACACAAAATTATGTCAGTTCTCAGGTTCAAGCTATGTGACATATTCCTGTTGCAAAAATATGTCAGTTCTCATGTTCAAGCTATGTGACATATTCCAGTTACAAAAATATGTCAGTTCTCAGGTTCAAGCTATGTGACATATTCCAGATGCAAAAATATGTCAGTTCTCAGGTTCAAACTATGTGACATATTCCTGATGCAAAAATATGCAAATCGTGTGAGAAAAGAATTTTGACTGCCTTTTTATATAAATATTTCAGCACTGTATATTCACGGTAGCATACTAGTTGACTATTAATGTGAATAAATAAAGAAACAAAGATATACTCATTTTAAAGTTTTACCTTAAAATGCTATTGTTCTTAAGTCTTAAGGGGAGGTAAACATGTAATGTTCTCTGTGTATTCTATTGCTAATAAATACCCCACATGATTTGCATACAACAAAATCATGTAAAGTGTTATTCCTGTGCAAGGCTAACTCTTTTATGTAAAAAACATTTACATTTCATCTTGATAGTCATAATAGTCCACTCCACTAGCATGATATTTGTAAAACACAAATGTTTGTCGAAATAATCAAACTATTTTAATAGGCAAAAAAGTTCTATTTAAATACTTTATTTTCCAATTTCAGACATGAAGGCAAATGTAGCATTTTATAACAAATGAAGGAATTTATATGGTTATTAAAAATGACTGTTAAGGGAGTACTTTGGCTGAAATTGATTTCTCTTGAGTTAAATTTATTAAATATTAAACTCATTTATGGCTGTTCAATATTTTCACAATTACTGTTAAGGAAGTTCTTTGCTAAAATTGATTTCTCATAGTTAAATTATTATTACCATTATTATTATTAATGTGTTTAAAAATATTTTTTATGTTAACAAACAAATGGACTGGATACAAGTAAATCATATTTATGAAGTCCTCTCCAGAATACAATATTAATGTTTCATATTTATACGAATGAGGATGCATATAATAATAACAATAATAATCATTTTAATATTATAATCATATTATTGTGCTATCTTTTATGGTTACAAGTGGAGTGGGCTTAACAAAGTTAAAAATAAAGAAACGACAAACCAACATACATTTAATATTAATGCATCATGTTATTTATCAGTAAGTTAATAAAACTGAATAAAAATACTATAATAAGTTAAAAACATTCTTTAAAATCTTATTATAAAAATTGAATATGATGTTTTTTTACTGTCTGACTTGAGAACAAATTAATTCAAATTCTGTTTTTTTTTGGTAAAAAAAATATTCTTTAATTTTGTTCAAAGGCAATAGTGGAATTGACATTTGCTTTAAACCTATTTTATTTTTCGAAAAAAAGCAACAATTGGATAAGTTTCGCAATTTAGAACTGTCTTTAGAACTGATAAATACATAAATAATTATTAATAAGAACAATATAAAATACACATAATATGTAAATATTTTCACAACAAGCTCTCAATGACATTGTGATAAAAACAATTACTGATAATTAAAAGTATTAAAATAAAAAGGCACGAATTAAAGCATTATTACGATAAAGATACAATTATTTTTTGAAAAATTGAGCAAATGTGACCACAAATAAGTTAACAAATCTTCATCCTCCAACATTAATTTTAATTTGCATTGATCAGTTTTTATTTCAGGATAATGTTTTGTTGTGGTTGGTTTAAAATTGGACATTAAAAAGGAGCGGAGTAACTTGAACTTGCAGTACATGTAGTTGATTAGAAAGTTGTATGTTTAACATTTCTTCAAAAAACAATAATAACAAAAATACATCTGTGCATATTTTATAGCATTACATAGCTATATGAATATACTATACTATGACATTTATGTCCAAAGATGTAAGTAAAATAATGACAAAATGGTGCTTTTTAAAAATATTAAATAATACTTTAATTAAGCATATTTTCTTTGTGAAATAATGCTTTATGTCATTATGAATCTCTGGGACACAGCTTGAAATTCATCTGACTTATCACTAACAATGGTAAAATCAATACAAAAAAAAGTTTGCCTCATCAAATTCTAGTAAGATTGAAACATTTCAGATGGATGACTATGTGGTTACTATAACACAAGTATTTCAACAAAAGAAAATGTATATATTGTGGTGGTAAATATTTATTTACATTATGAATATTTATACAAAATGAAAACATCTATCAATAATTCATTAACAAAGGCCGAATTCTCATGTTAATGGAAACAATAAAAACTACAACATTTTGAACATTTACCCAGCATGAAATAAAATTAAAGCACATCCCTCAAGAAATCTGAAAACAATTCCAATACCTAGCATTGTTTCTCTGACAAACATTAACATTCATGAATTATAAAAAAAAAGGTTTGTAATCAGCAGTATGGTGGTATTTCATACATGGGCATGAGATTGTGTGAAACTGATAAGAAAAAACTAGGAAAGATATCATGAAAAATATGCAAAACTGTACAAATACAAAATTTGACAATTCAAGTTTTATAAAACTGTTCAAACACAATTTTCTTTAAAAAACTTGTAAGTCTACTGGCAATTGTTGTAATACAGCTCTCTAAGTAAAAAGCTAATAATTTGCTTAACAAGTAGAACACATTTTCTTGGTTATAATTCAATTATAAAATACACAAAGTCTAATAAATATTTTTACTACTTTAGTTAACAACCTTTTTATAACTATTTACAATGCAGTGCCTCTTGGCATACTCTACTACATAATAATTTAAAAAAAATTATGATGCAGACAATTATCTTATGCTAAAGTTCAAAATAGGATTTTATCAGGCTTATGCACATGCAAACGTGATTATGTACAATGAAGTTGTGTTATATTAATCACAAGTAAGAGAATAAAATACATTTGTAAGCCATTTCATTTATACATGTTACACATGTAACAAAAACCCATCAAGTTCCATGGAACTCAAAATTAAGGTTTCAATTAAAAGCGAATTGAAAAAATTAGAACTATATTTACACACATATTTTTTTATGTAGGAAATATATACATATTATAATACATTTCTTTTTTTAAATTTTGCTTAAGGTTTACTTGGACCATACTGAAAAATAAGACATGAATGGTAGAAGATTATGAAAATGATTATACTTTATAAAATATGTACACTGAAAAAAGTTCAGCATGTTTTAAAATATTTAATAAATTAGGCTCAGCTATTGGACAAACAAATCAATGTACATTGAACACGCGAACAAAACAAATTGCGTAGTATAGTGTATAGTAAATAAAAAAGCTGTGACGCTACAGGCATATTTTTCTATAAAAAAAAAATTCCAAAATGAAGAATCTTTTATCAACACATATTCAATAAATGAACTTAGTGTACTGCTTAATAACAAAAAAGAAAGGAAAAGCTCTCGTCTTTATGCAGACGATCTGCAAATCTTTTTGTTAATAGCGAGCACAGCTCGCAGCGGGCAGCTCTCGCTGCCCGCGAAGAGCGTTGAGCTCTACGGCAATTACGTGTCACGTGATCAAAATGAAATCACGTGATCAAAATCTGCTTAATGCTGATATTGATTTTTTTTCGTCCGGAAGTTGATATCGTCAAAAAACTGGAACAAAGTGAATGAAGAAGGGCAAACATTAATTTTTAAAAAAGACTTAAAAATAAAGTTGACATCGATAAAAAGTAAATGTTATATTTAAAGATAACAACAAAAATTTCATTCTATTTTTTTGGAATCTCTAAATCGATCCTTAAAAACTGACAATCAAAGACATTTCATGTGACGTCACCATTACAAAGAAAGACGTCACGTGACAACTGGAATTTAGAGGCACTGTCATAGGGTAGCGACAAGTATTAAATGTGGTGTTAACATGATAAATTAAAAATTTAGAATTTGATGGAAATTAAAATAATATTGTGTTCCAAACAAAAATTTAGTTGCAAGCTGTTCGCCTTCTTGATTTATTTTATAAAATAAAGTAGCGTGATAATACAACCCCCTTACACTACACAACGAGGAATTTTCATACATTTCAACGCACTTTTGACATTTGTACAAAATAATTTTTCGAACAATTTTGTTATAAATAAAGAAAATTCTTCATTATCTACCAAATATATAGTATTTGTCTCTATTTATGCATCGACTACGGCTCATGCGCTTACTGATTTTCGCTTGGTACAGAATATCTATAAAAAGTAAATTGACCATAATTTCTTCCTGCTAATTCAACAATTTTGGTAAGAATAAGATTATGAATTATTTAATTGTATAAAACAGTGACTAACACATACAAATTCTTATGTGCATAAAAATTAAAGAAAAACTAACTTTTCCCAATCTATTTCTTCAAGATTTATTACGTAATCGCCTGTATATTACCTGTGGCACAAAAACGGAACAAGAATAACAAGCTGCGAGTTCGTACCTTTTTAAGTCCGAAGAAGGTTATTTCATGTTTTAGATTTATTTCTTTAAGTCCTTAGCCGTTATTTAAAGTATGCTAATTATAATTATAATATGGACTGCAAAATCAGAAAAATACAACACTTATCAAACAAGACTGCGAAGAGCTCTACTGGACCCCTAATTAACTTAAATTTGTCTCAATATTTTCGCGATAGTTAGCCAAATAAGAAAATATTTTTTAGCCATACAATTTTTAAAAACTACACTATAACATGTATTTACTTTGTTCAACTCTAAATATACATAATCATCAACAGTTATACTACAACTGCGGAACCGTACTGTATTCGTACCAATTTTTTTATGTATAATGTAGTGGAATTATAACAAGCTACGGTTCCGCAGCTACAACATCACATTACACAGCGACAGGTCCCGTTTTCAATTTGTAACAATTTAATAAAATGCAATATAGCTGACCAAACTGTATATGCGTTATTTAATACGAAAAATACAACAAACTGTAAAGTAGATCAACATGAAAAAAGTAAACTTACTGTAGTATAATATTCCCTAATGACACAATATTTCCGGCAACATAAAACCATGAAACATCCAACTGTAACTGGAACTGATCCACGAAAACAAAAGAATCCTCACAAAATGTTATTGCTCCATAGAACACTTTCTTATCACATGTTTTTTTTAATCATGTTATGAACTTCTTCACTGACAAAAATCTAAAACATCTGAGTATGAGGCACAAATGACACATTAATTATTCCACCAACATAAAACATAAGTAACGGAACGGATCCATAAAATCAAACTAATCCTTACCAATATGTTATTTCCCCGTAGAACACATTCTAATCACATAATTATTTATCGAATTATGCAGCTGTTAACTGACAAATTTCTAAAATATCGAAATAGAACATATTTTGAATATTTTCCGCCAATGCAAACTGTGTCAACCTGACTTTTTTAGGTCAAGGCCCTTAATTTTCATTGGTTGTTTAAAAAGGGGTTCCAAGTAGGGGTTATGAGAAGGATAGTAACACTGACCAAAGCGGGATAACTCTTAACAAAAGTTAATGAAATTCTGTCTTCTGAAATGGGAGGGGCTCGAATAGTATGTCCGGAAATGGAAGAAGGAGTGAAATCTGTATAAATGGAACTATGCTTAATGTTCATTACAAAATATGACTGAATAAATAGATAAATAAATTGTTGGCATCTATTTGACTTAGTTACTTATTGTTGACGCTATAACTACATGTAGTGAAATAGTGTATTGTACTAAATGTTACACCCCCTGCGCTAGGTGTTTTGCTTGCATTTTTTTATTATTCCATATTGTACCTTTGTAGTGTTATCCAATTTAAAACATTTCTACACAATAGCAAGTCCATATTTTATATATTATGCCTTTGTTGTTGACATGTTCCAAATCGTCCTTGGCATTTGCTACGGGAATTTTAATAGGAAGTCAGCCATTTGAATTTCTACAGGGACCTCGCGTTGTTTTCAAAAAGATCGTCTGCTTTCGTAACGTTCAGTGGTATTCAGACAAACCGCAAGGATTTGTCCGCCTTAACTGCAGACGATATTACCCGAAAGATTTCGAACAGACGACAATAGACTCTTCCAAACATACACTTCCGTTGTAATTTAGGTCAAACTTTACTATAGAAAATTGCTCTATCACATTGAAAAATACGCCACATTTCAAAACGCTAAATAACTGGAAAATAAAGTGATGAATTCAATTTACACAGTTATTATTCTACAAAATGAGCGTAATCTGGACCATACGCGGTAAGCAGTTTTCATTTGTCACGCAAAAACAATAACCAAAATACATCAAAATTTAATATAAGGTCCTCACAAAATTAAGGAACAAAGTAAAACAAGGAATTATGTGTAAAAGTTAGAAAAACATATTTGTCTGTGCTCGCATTTTGGCAATGCCTACTCCATATTAGCGAAAAGTATACACTAATGATTGATGTACATATAAACGGGTTTTGTCGAATCGATCGGATAGAGTATATGGAACATATTTACATACATGAAGGTAATAACAAATCAAATTCCGGGAACCGGCAAACTCCGGGCCTCAGCACCATAAAACCTTTTTAGTAAAAAAATGTTTGCTCAGCATGAGAATTTTCTCAATTACCATGACAACAATGGAAAAGGATAAATTTGATTCGATAAAATTTAGAATAAAAATTGTTTCAGCTAAGAAAATGTTTATGAGTGGGGGGGGGGGGGGGGGAATGGTCCTGACTTGGTACAGGCATTCAAAAAGAAATGGTCATATTGTAACATTTATATTTATGTAAAGATTTAATCAATAAAAAAGCAATCTATTTAAATTAACACCTCAAAACTAGTTACTCTAAAATTTAAAACAAATTATATATACTTGTTAACGAAATGTAGAATTGAAGTTTATGTAGAGCATACGGAAACAAAAACTTTGCAATCCTAATTCACTTAAATTAATTGTGATGCTCCATAAATCAATTACAATCTATGTTAAAACATGACTGTTTTGATTTCTATTCGTCTAAAGAAAAATAACAAAGGAAACCTAAACCAGTTTTAAACAATAAACGGATTTGCATTTTGCTGTTTCATCTACAATGTACACTTTACAATCAATATTAAGAAAAAAGAATCGCAGATACATAGGACTATTCGTTTCACTGTACTGCTGTCTTGTGGTTTTAGAGAATAAAGATATATATATTTAAAGAATAAGTCAAGAACAGATAATACCAGAGCTAAACAAAAGAGGAGACCACAAAACAGTCACACAATGCAAAAACCAAAGAAAATAAAAGAAAATCGTTATGCAACAAAAATATTAACTTGCTCTTGTTTTCAAGCTAACCCTCACCTATAGGAATAAGATAAATGAACAAATATTTACATCATACATATACAACATGCATGTTATATACAAGTTATGAGTTGATAAAAATTGGACTTAAATCAATATTTTGTTAAAAGGGGATATGTTTTGTTCTTACTCCGAATGTTCACTCATGATTTCATAAACCTGTTAATTCTTCCGCCACTTGCACGTTTAGGTTGTCCCTTCTGTTGTGTTCTTTGATATGATAGGGTTATACTGGTGATTCTGGCATCCATCTGTTTAGCGGTCTAAAAATAAAAAAAAACAACTTCCATTAGTAAAAATTTTACAAGAGAAAAATAAGAAATCTTTTAAAAATAAAAGAATCACTTTATCGCACGTTGCTCCCGTATTGTACACAGAATAACTTTCTATTTGTTACGCCAGTTAAATATATTGGAATCTGGCCAGATTTGTTATTACACTTTCTTTATTACTCTTTTCTGTAAATTATTTAAATAAATAAGTTTATCTATTACTTTGCACCAGGAACTTATTATCAGTTGTGAATAATCTGTAGATTATTAAAATAACTATAAAAAATTGATCACTTTCGATGAAACTTCATTATTAATTACCTCAACAGCTTTTCGAACAAACTGTACTGTTCCATATATGTTCTCCACCAGTATCGATTGCGATAGTAAGTTATTCAATGATTGTTTCGTACTGCCAGAGACAATCTTTCATCTGAAATGTAATCTAATAAAGACTGCTCTGTTCTTATCACATTGTCCTTCATCGACAAGTTTCTATGGACAAATGCTTTTAATGGATGCTCAATTTTTTCTAAATGCTTGATCATTTCGGTAAAATGTCTTTGTCATCCTTCAGTAATCGTTTACGATAAATATCATCCAATGATTCAACGACTATATCTCCATTGATCCATCTTCCAGCCACTGGTATAGCTCAACAATATGACAAAGTCTAGAATCTTCAGGAAATATTTGCGTAAAAACTGGTGGTGACATTCCAGTAACTCTCTTCCACTTGTCTATTAAAGGCTTTCCAACAAGACCTTCGGCCTCAACTTCTTGCTGAATTCTTTTAAAATCGAAGATCACGTTTTGAGCCATTCCATAACCGGATTCGGAATGAGAAAATTGTAACCATTTGTCGTCCCATTCAAATACTATTAAATCGTTCTTTTTTATTTCCAATAAGGATACCGTTTTTGGCTGTTTCTTGGAATAATGCCCTTCCAAACTGTTATGGTTAGATAGTAACGAATGAGCTTTTTCCAGGATTGAATTCTGAACATTTCATAAACCTTTGATTACCTTCAAAAGTATCGATTTACTATCCGGATGCAGCAAGCTTCCATCTTACTTGTCGGATGCATTAATTCTAATTTTTTTTGTCTTTAAATCGAAACTATTTAACTCAGTGTCCAAAGAACGAATGGAATTCCAATCGGTTGCTAGATTATTAAAATCTTTCTTTAGTTTATTTCTTAATTTGTCATCGTTCACTTCAGCATTAAAAGTCATATCTTCAAAATCAACCTTTCGAAATTTGTAACTTGCACAAGTAACCACCGACAAGTGCCAACGAATGAGTGATAAGACATACTGAGGAAGAACAAATTTGTCCATATTCTTAAAAAACTTGTTGTTAACTTACAATTGTTGTAATAAAGTTCTTTAAGTAAAACCCTGTTTTTATTTAAAATTATATGTGTATTCTACATTTTCTAAAATATCTATTTACAAAAACATGCAATGCATATTTGCATATTTGTCTACACAATAATTAAAAAATTATGACGCAGACAGTTGGCTGATCTGATATTGAAGCTAAAAATTGGCTTGATTAATCTTATACATATGCAGATATGATTATGTACATTTTTAATGAATAAAAAGGAAATCAAATACATTATTTTATTTTAAAGGTATACACGTAGCACATAAACATTTTCCATATATACTGAAAATTAAGGTTTCAGTTGAAAGAGAATTGAAAAAGATAACTATTTATACAAATCAACGGTATGTAAAAAACCTAAAAAATTGTTCATATAATGCACTTAACCTTACAGACATTTTTAAACAATTAAACAGGTTTGAATTTTACTGTTTCATCTACTATGTACACTTTTTACAATCATTATTAGTAAAGAAAACAAGATATTTTAATGCAACAAAATATTATTGCTCTTGTTTTAACGATTACCACCATTTAGATTTTACATTAATATAACAATAAACGTCAAATTATACATATACATGTACATCATACATATAAAACCTTAGATTTAGGCATCCATGTTAGATACATGTTATGTGTATTTAAAAATTGACTCAAATCAAGTTTTTGGGCTTTTTGTTTGGTTTTCGATCAGAATTTTCACTCATGATTTCATAAACCTCTTAAAAGTTTTGCCACTTGCACCTTTATGTTGTTCTTTCTTTTGTGTACTTTGATATGATAGAGTGATACTGTTGATTCTGGCTGTCATTTTGTTAGCAGTCTAAAAATTAAAAAAAGTGTGTAAACAATTGGCTCTACCAGAAGAGAAATCGACATAATTCTAAAATATAGAAAAGGAAAATCTTCTAAAATAAAAAAATCGCTTTGTCGCACGTTGCTCCAGCATATTACCCACACTAACTTATTTTGTTTTATTATTTATCATTGTTTACCCAAGAAGTAAATCTCTTGCTGTCACATATGCTTTCATATAGAATATTGGAATTTTATCAGATTAACATTAATCCACCTCTTCATTGTTTCTTTCTGTCAGCTATGTGAAATATAATATTTAAATAAATACGTCTATTTATTACCTCGCTGGTAGCTTTCTTTGCAGTTTGTGAATGATTCTGTAAACTAATTTTAGAACAAAATTTATTACTCTCAATGAACTTATATTCTATTTAATAAAGCTGTAATTAAAAATAAATTACCCGAACAAAGTCTACTGTTTCATATATGTTCTCCACCAATATCGATGGCGAGAGTAGGTTTTTTAAGTATTGTTTCTGACCGCCAGCGACAATATGACCTTCCATGAGATCACCATCACACCAGTAATCTTCATCTGAAATGTAATCTAATAAAGACTGTCCTGTTCTTATCACATTGTCTTTCATCGATAAGTTTCTGTGAACAAAAACTTTTAATGGATGCTCAACTTTTTCTAAATGTTTGGCCATGTCGGTTTTGGCTTTGATTAAAATGTCTTTGTCGTCTTTAAGTAATGGTTTACAATATATATCAGCTAATGATTCAACGACGATATCTCCATTAATCTCTTCCAGCCACTGGTATAGCTCAACAACGTGACAAAGTCTGACATTTTCTGGAAGTATTTGCATAAAAACTTGAGGTGACATTCCAGTAACGCTCTTCCATTTGTCTAAGTATTTAATAATTGGCATATCAGGCTGAACTTTAGTTTTTGTGGTTTTCGCAATTAATGATAATGTCATGCCAACATGTGTTAATAGGTTGGTAATTATCGAGGAATCACTATCTTTTTTCCTTTCAATGTTTTTTTTCATGTCAGATGGTAGTCTCTTTTGTTCTATGGTACTTTTAATTTCCTTCAGCAAAACTACACTGTTGTGGAACAAATCGTCAGTAAACATCACAGCAGGTAAAACGGGAATCTCTATTATAGCCTTTCCAACAAGTCCTTCGACCTCAACTTCTTGCTGAATTCTCTTAAAATCAAATTCAACGTTTTGTGCCATTCCATAACCGGTATCAGATTGAGAAAATTGTAACCATTTGTCGTCCCATTTAAATACTATCAAGTCGTTCTTATTGATGTCTAGTAAGGATACTGATTTTTGCTTTCTATCGGAGTAAAGCCTTCCTAAACTGTTTTGGTTAGATAGTAATGAATTAGCCTTTTCAAGGATTGCATTTTGAACATTTGATAAACCTCTGATAACCTTCAGAAGTATTGATTTATCATCCAGTATGCAGCAAGCTTTCATCTTCACTGATGTATTCATAGGTTTCAATTCTTTTGTCCTTAAATCAGTATAATCTAACTCCATGTCCAAAGAACGAAAGGAATTCCATGCGCTTGCAAGATTATTGAACTCCTTTCTTAGTTTGGTTTTCAGTTTCTCATCCTTTACTTTATGAATGACCTCATCGACAGTCATGTTTCTAAAATCTACTTTTCGAAATTGATAACTGGCACAAGTAACCACAGACAAGTGCCAACGAATAAGTGATAAGACATACCGAGGAAGATCAAATTTGTCCAAATTATCTATGACGTGATTTAGTAAACTGTATTTGGTTTTATTTGTGTGAAACTGAAGTTCCGTCTTCAATAGTTCCAGATTTGGAGACGTATGTATTCTGAAGAGTAAAGATGCATTTGAGAAAGCAACTTTGTCGTACCGACAAGGACATATTTCAGTGACACACATTTCAACAGAGTTGCTACTATCATTTGTTAAATAGCTAAGGGAATTCATGTTTCTTTTCGATAATATTCTATTTTGCAATACATTCTCAATTATATCTGCATGCTTCAACATAAGCTTGTCGAATTCCGTTTCTTTGGTACAAATCTCAGCATCTCCGGTGAACAAATCTTTCGACTTGAATATAATTTCATGAATCAGTAAACAGAGATCGCTATAATTTAGATTTAAAAGCGAGCTAAGATATTTCCAGTACTGGTATAATTGACTTTCTAATTTCTGGTGAATATTTTCAACTGTGTTTGGTAATAGCGGTTTAATGAAACTTTCAGAAGCAAGTGCAAATCCTAACGAACTAGTCAAACAGCTGTATAGCATGATTTGAAGTACGCTTATGCATACGCTAGGCATATTTTGAAAAATGACGTGATGGACTTCATTCCTAGAGCAAGATGGAACATCAATTAAAGGAATGTGCAAGTTAGAGAGTTTATTTGGTAAAAAGAGAAGTTTATGCCAGAAATTTAACTGGTTTCCTAGCATTGAGATGGTACTTGTCAAGGTAATCATTATAGAAACTATTTGAGACACAGGTGCTTCTACCATCACGGAAAGTTCAAAGACATTGTGTCCAAAATGTTTTTCTCCTATTAGGAATGAAATGATTGTTTTTGCAATCTGTGGCAAATTTGATTTGTCAATTAATGCATTGATTTTGGCAGCTGCGTCCGTTTCACTCTGGGTTCTTTCCTTTAAGCACTTGTTCATATAAAATCTTTGTGCCACTACACTTATTAAATTCATGCTGTTTTCGTTTGGATTTGCCAAAATTTCTTGAAACTTGTTACATTCCTTTCCAACAGTTTCCATTTGTTCAAGGTAAAACATTTGACAATCGTAAGCGACATAAAGGCGCAGAGGATTATAAATAATAGACATTTCCAATTTTTGTGAACTCCACGACACATTGGTTAAGTTGGACAAAAATGGTTCAAACCTTCGGCAAAATTTTTCAACGTTTTCTTGGCCCGATTTTCTTTCTACAATCCGCAACAGGAAATGCAGCAATTCCGCAGAGAGTAAAGCACTAAATTCATAAGTTTTGTTTTCGGACAGAAGTGATCTCACGTGCTCTGACAGTAGTCCTTTTGCTTTACACTCAGTGTCGCTTGACGTCATAATTTCTATATAAATTTTTAAGAATTTTCTGATAAAAGCAATAGCAATTACAAATTTTAAGGACAACTTCCCTTTATTTGCAGCTGTTTGTGCTAGAGATAAATTCATGAGTATTTTATCGGAATTTGAATCGATTTCTCTCATACTGTCTAAACTAAGTTTTATTGCAAATTCCTCTAATATGTCAATAAGTAATATAGGAACAGACATCTGATTCTGGTTACTTGTGTCCAAGTTTGTGAGGCATTCATCAAAACAAGTAGCACATTTTAAGCCATCTTCAACTTCTGCTTGTTCACTTAAGATGTCTAAATACAAGTCTGGATTTTTTTCCAAATCTATCCTTACAGCAAATATCAAAATGTGGCTGAAATGAGTAAGTTTAGATACAAACATCTCTGCGCTGGCCCTCTTTTTAAGTGCAAACCTTAGTGGTTCCAAGTTATTACTATTTGACATTAGACATCTTGCAATGTAAGAACAGAACAATCTTTCAAGGAGTTTAACATCCTGCAAGCCATTGCTTTTTATTTGTCCAAGTGTGTTGTAAAGAAGTTCACACAAGATATTTGAATCTATATTTCCGTCTGATTGCGCGATGACTTCGCCAATGGGAATAATGTATTCGTTAACTGCAACATTCGTTGCAAATAATGTGTCGACAATTTCAAAACTAAGCTTCAAAGCCAAAAGCTCATTTGAATCACAGTACACAATATTTGCAAGTGGAATCAATCGCTTTACTATATCTAACCATTCGGTTAAGGTTATCTGTTCTAGTAATTTAGATGTTGGAAAGAGAGAAATACAAACAAATCTTAAAAAAGTGTTTTTATCAAGTTTGACGAAGTAACTTTGAGAAAGCTTGTCTTTATGGCTGTAAAAATTATGTACACTGTCCAACTTGGAATTCGAGGGCGATAACGACATACAACTATTGCAATCTACGACGTTTTTCATGTTTTCAGCAATACAGCTGTTATCTGAAGTTTCACTTGATGATGACGAACGTTCACTTGTTATGTTGTGATCAAAACTTTCGACAGAGCTGTGAGAATATTCAGACGACAATTTACTTGGATCTTCAGTTGGATTTTGAGACATTTCGGACGCAAATTTGATTTGATCCAATAACTGTTCGTTATCCACATTATAAGTCATCTCTTGGTTTGTACCTTTAAATATTGATGAAATGTCAAGAACATTTTTAGCTAAGTCTGATATTTCACTTAACGAGGAAATAATTGTACCATAAACCCATATTGCTGCATGCAATGATCCAATTAGCTTTAAAAAGTCCTCATATATCAGCTTTGGGATATTTAAGAAATTGTTCAAAGCCCATTTGAAAACAGATATTCTATGCTCCTCAGTCATTGATTCCATAATAAGACTTGAATGAACATTACAAAAGTCGTGAACAAAATCATTACTTCTTCCATCATATTTGACGGCAGAAATAACGTCGAGGGCGTCATAACAGATTATGTCTGTGCATCCGTAACATGCATCTCTAAACAAATCGAGTGGCAAATCTTCATCAGGATTGATATCATTTTGGATACGAAGTTGTCTGATTATATCCAAAAACTCGCTTTTACGAGCATCAATGGTATTCATTATTATTTGACTGCAGGGCATTCTAAGATCTAGAAAATCAGTTTGACAAGGATAACACTCTGGGCCTGATGGAACGGGTATATTTCGAATGGATAAATATTTTTCAGACATAACAATCGTCATCCAATCCTTTCTTCTGCCGTCGGTAAAATTGTCATCTACAAACACAGGAGTTAGCATACTAAGCTGCATTATTTGAAATAAATACATTGCGAGTGGAACTTTAATTACTTCTAGGATGTTGTTTTCTAATGCACCTATAAATGTTCCCGACTTAATGAGTTCATGGCTATCTTTTGCAACAAAAGTACACCAATCGTTGGAATCTGAAAAAATTGTATTGTTTTCTATCGTTGACAAGATAATTTTTTCAAAGATGTCTGTTGCAAAGGGACACGATTGCATTCTTTTTAAGATATCCTCAATCTTCTCAAGTGAAGTTCCTCTTGCAGTAAAATGTATTCTAGACAAAGCCCAAAATAAACATTCCTTGATACATTTCTTGACATCTCTCTTATTTACAATTTTTATTTTGTCAAGTTTATAAAAATGGGTAAGAGCTGAAATAGGTTCTTTCAGACTGTCTAAGAAAAATAATTTCCAACCTGACAAAAAGTTAAAAGGTATCTCATGGTGTGACAGCCTCTCTAAATGTATGCCCATGCAGACACATTTTACATTTTTTGATGAACAATCCGTATCTTGCATAAAACGGCGCATATGTTTCTCAATTATAACTTTAGCTAAAAGAATGTGCTGACTATCATTTGCAGCTATACATTGTAGAAATAATATTTCGCTATCAGAATGAAAGAATGCATCAATTTGTGCTGTAAAGGTTTTTTCAGACTTGAATACGGCTAGTTTTTCTCTCTGAACTTTTTTTTGTCCAAATTGGCCCTCAATATTGAAGTGAATTCCTCCATATGTATAGACAACAAATAGCCGTTTTTTTTCGAGGTCTATTACGTTCTCTGTTTTACTATAGCTGAGCAAAAAATGGCAAATGCCAGAATGAACTGGCAATGAAAGATATTTTTCAATAATCTCTGTAATAAACGAAGGCAGTTTCTTAGAAAGGTTACTTTCTTTTCCTCGAATAACTACTTCTGGTGGAAGTAGCCACAACAATTGTTCAAATACATATTTTTTTTATATTTTCACGAGAAGCATCCGTTCCAAATATTTGTATTGATTGTATTACTAGAGATACAATCAGATCCTGGCTATATGATGGAATAATGTCTTTTGGCAAAAACTTGTGTTCAGGTATCTCACAGAAATCAGCAATGGTCGATGATAGTTCGTCTAGTTCCGTTTGAAAATTGTCGTGTTCAATTAGATTTGAGAATTTAAACTGTTGTTTCTCAAATCTATTTAAAAATGGTGGATCAGAGAAGACTAATCTTGCTTCTTCAACCAAAACAATACATTTAAAATCATCGTGAACGTGACACATTGGATTACTGTAATGTCCAAGTGCGACCCGACAGTTTTTCTTGTTTCCGACGATGGTATAATTCTGATTAAGCATGTCGTATAAACTTCCATATATTGAATCTAAATCTTTTAGTATTAAAACCATTCCTTGCTCCATGCACAGTATTATTTTGCTTAATATTCGATAATTGTAATCATCGTTTAAATCATCTTCAAAGCTACTACCAAATATTGTTTCGAAAGGTAGTTTCATATCAGTAAGCTGTTTCTCTAGAAAGCTCATCACTGCATCCCCATTAGTAATGAGCATTAAATGGCGGGAAGTTTTATCCTTAATGTTTTCTTTAATCAATCTTGTAACAGATATTTTAGAATGCGTGATCTGTGGAATAAATTTTTTAAAAGTTTTTATGATAAGTTCCTGCCTTGTAGGAAGACCACCAAAATTTCGGAAAATCCCCATTAGAATAATTTTTGATAGCTCCTCTTCGTCAGCATTTTCTATATTTTTCCGTTTTTTTCCAATATATTTAACTAAAGAATAAAAGTCTCGTAGTCCATGGAAATGTTGAAAACCCTGATCTTGGGAACAATATTCGTCATACCCCTTTGCAATGCCTTCAAGAAGTTTCTTGATTGATTCTTGTTCCTGGATATTCGATTGCATGCGTGGCTGAAGATTGGCTAGATGTATACCTTCTAGTTTCTTCTGTCTCATACTCGAACAAATAGATCTACCAGTATGAATTAATTCTTGAAGATCCATGTCTGGTCTTGACAAATGTATGGCTCGATTCATTTTTGCAGCATCAAGTGCCCAATTTGAGATTCCAACAACTGCCATTTTAAAATCTTTTCCATCTGCAGGTTCTATTAAGCCATGTAAAACTTTAAGAGGGTTGAATTGGGATATCTCGGCTAGTCCTATTTCATCCAGTATAACAACTGAAAGAACATCCTTTTCATCATTATGTTTTTGATATTTCTCAGCCTTTTCAAAGACCTTTATTATTCCATCTGAAGTAGAAGACTCTGATCCCTGAAAGGATACGCAAAACAATTGAGGCATGCCTTGAAATAACACATCTGTTGAATCTCTGCCACGTAGATTACTTCTAATTAGTTGCATTGACAATGATTTACTACAGCCGGGTTTTCCAACGAGAAAAATCGGTATTTTGTTTAGAATGCATACAAGCAGCATGAACACATTTTCCGCTAGAGCAGCGTTCATCGCCGTTCCTTCAGGTACGCTCATTCTGTGCAGTATCTCTTGCTGTTCAGTCGAAATAATTTTAGAAATATAAGTTTCGGTTAATTTAATGCCGTTTAAGTTCGCTAACTTGCTTAATTTTTGTCTATATTTTCGACGGATTGAAACGTTAGGGATACGACTGTGATAGCAAACTGTTAAGCCAAGTATAATGGCTCTGAACTTCCTTTCTATACTTGGGAACTCGTTTTTCTTTTTCAGAAAAGAATCAAACCATTTCACAAGCCGTCGACATCTGTCAACATCTCGCAAACTTACACAATATTCATTGCCTTCTGTTTTTCGAACAAAATGCTGTGACATTACAAGAAGCGCTGTTAATAATGGGGTAAACCATTTTTCTCCAAATAAAGCAAGTATCATTTTCAAAATGTAAGATCTTTCGTCCTTCCCACTTAGATTTCCAAAATCCCACACATGGTCAATCAGTGTTTCTGGAAGAGGGTGAACTCTGTAAACAAGCCTTGACAGTTTATCGCTCTTAATTTTTTGGCCCTGCAAACCAGCTGTCAGTATAGATTCTGATTTGCGTAGTCGGTATGGATTACAAGCTGCTAGCAGAATTAGATTAGGAGGCATTTCTACACCTTGACATTTACGATGACACAATGCATTGGTAATTATTCCTAAATAGTCACATGTGTTTATTTCATCTAGGAATAACCAATATTGCTCCTTTTTTAATTTCATTGCATGTTGACTGACTTCTTTCAATTTATCCTTTATCTGAATTTCATCAATTCCAGCATGAATAGAAAATACTTCAAAAGTAACTCCACATACATTAGCTAAGTACCTTATTAGCGATGTTTTGCCACAGCCAGTTTCGCCCATAATAAGAACAGGAAGTTTTGTGTTTATTCTTAGCGACACTAAAACCATTTTTAAGAAATTATCCGGTGTTAATGCATAGTCCATTCTTAATTTTCTCATTAAATCTTTTGAGACCTGATTTGATGATTTTCTGGATAACAATAACAGAATTTCTTCCAATTGTTCAGATGACTTTTTCTCGAAATCATTTAGTTTTGAGTTAACCTGACTTTCAAATAGATCAACAATAGATTTCGGGACATTTTCCAACTTCCTATACAGTGCTGATACTGTCTGAATGTTTTGATGAAATAAAATTACCAAATGGTTGTTGTCTTCCCATCGTATCATTCCAGATAGACGCCTCGCTGAAACCTCTGCTGTATCGACCGTATTATTCCCACTAACTAATGTTGCTGCCTGTGTTGATCGACACGAATGTACTGAACGAGCGGAAAACTCTTTCGATGTATTTATTAATGCTTTAACGAGATTTGACTTCACTGAAAACGGCTGAACTTTCCCCAACATCGCACCTAATTTATCAATTTGAAAGAAAACACTGGAAGATAATTTTTTCAGCTGATCTGATAAAATGCGAAGAAATACATTAACAATAGTGTAGGACATGTCCATTTGCATAGTAAAATGTGATCTAAGGAGACTTTTGCACTCTGTAAATAATAAAGGTTTTACAGCCTTCGGACATGTAAAATGCAAATCTATTAGGTCCAACTTTTCTTCCTCTAGGGCTTTCAGGTATTGACAAACCACCTGTATTGGGCTATTTATTTCCGAGCTAATTTTCAAATCATTATAATTCTCCCACTCCATATGTTTTGTTCGGAAACAGGTCACGGTTGGAAGGGAATCACGTAAAGTGTCGCCGACTGTGTTTGCTATTTCGATGTAAACTTTCTCGGTCATCAGAGCGTATGCAGTCGAACCTACCGAAACATACTTTAACACTATCAACTCAAACAAGAAGAGATCCAGTTCTAATGGATCAGAAACACAACCTATATCAATATGAAGAGACTGATATTCTTTTATGTGCAACTGCATCAATCCTTCAACAATGGAAAGTCTATTCACTGGACCACTAATGTGGATATATGCAGTTTGAGACCGATCTTTTATTGTCGTGCTCTGTATAAATTCACTTTTACCCAAACCTGGAACATTCGAAGAAATGACTAAAACGTTTGGCCAGTGTTCCTGAAAGCATTCCTTCAGTTTCTTTTCTGATAGTGGGTGAGGCTTTAAAACCAAATCTGACAACTGATCAAGGAATGGATGATTTGCTTGTCCTCTACAAATAAAACAAAGTAAAAACTCTCCTTTTGGTAGTTTTCGAATCTCATCATGTAACCGAAATTGGACTTCTTCTTGCAATTTCTCTATATTTGCAATGGAAAACAAAACCTTGCTTTGCAACCCGTCTGTACGTTGTATACACCTTTGGATCAGTAATGAAATTTCGTCAAATGTCGTATCTTTTCGACAAAATAAAACCTGATGAGCCTCGGGAAATCTGTTAGTTGTATTAAGATACAGTCCAAGCAAAGTTCTTATTATCAAGGCACTTTCGTCGTCAATAGATGTTATATATGGCTTCCCAGCCTGAACTTTGTCCGTCAGTTTTTTTGTTCTTTGATCACACAATACGCTTATACTGCGTGTATTTAAACCGGAAAATAAAGAGTCCAAGGTTTTTCCTATGTTTTCCAAGATATCATGATAACTTTTTGGATCGATTGCATTATTATATATCTCCGTAATCAGTTCAAGGTTTTCAATCCAAGGATTTATGAACTTCAAAATAGCAATAACATTGTCTCTATTGTTTTTATCTTTATGGAGGTATCTGTAAAGCTCATAAAGCTGATCAGAGTAAAGGAAATTTATGTAATAATACCTTTTTCGACATTTTGTTATCTCAGATATCCATTCGTCATACTGGACTTGAAGTTTTTCCTTTAATGCAGACATTTCATCTATTTGGCATGTTTCATCATAAGCAGAATAATCAAAATGACCAGCTTCTTTCAGTCGCATCAAAAGAACAACAACCTCGAATGCATGGTCAACAATGTGAATGAAATTTTCCAGTTGTTGTTTTCGTTCACCCTTTTTATCTTTATCTTTGTCTTCTGTATTCATAATTAATAGTGCACGACTGCGGAGATCACTCAAGTCTGCACTTGTATGTTTGCATCTTTTTTCTACATGGTCATACACTACTGAAATGGAGCAAATTTTGTAGTTCAATGAAAATTGAAAAACGCCTTTTTGATTCACATGTTCAATAACTTCAATGGTGCGCTCACCACGATTGGCAACGTTTTTATACAGGGCAATTAAAGAATGAAGGTTATCCCTGCATATAAACAGTTTTTCGGGGACTTTAACGATCCCTGTTTGCTTAACTTGTTTTGTCAAAATTTCGAAAAGCCCTGTAATGTTACCTGTTAAATCCTCCTTTAAAAGCGGCTGAAAGAATCGCTTTATTTCAATCAAATCTGAAACAGTTGATTCTCTGACATATTGCTCTGAATGTTCTTCAACAGCATCAATAAGATTTCTTATATCCTCATCAATCACATCCCTAAGAAAATCTAGCAACGCCGACGACTTCTCTAATGCCTGCAGAATTTGACGTACCTCTTCACTGATTACGCAATGAATTGAATCGATCTCTTTTAGTAATGGTGCCAATTCCATTAATGTAACACCATTCAGATCTCGATTTAAAATGTTTTCAAATTTTGCAACAACTTTCATATATGTAGAATCATGTTGATTGGCAAAGTTAAATGCTTGGGCTGCTATTTTGATGGTATCAATAGTTTCTGAATACAGGCGAATATTTGAAAATCTGATCAAGCTCTTTCTAAAAGAGTCTGATAACTTAACCTTGCATATGTGTTCCGCTTTGTTTATTTCACTTTCCATATCATCTATTCCGCTAATATATTTTTCTGTATCAAGTATTTGTTGATCTTTCTCATCTATGTAATCATACCACAGTTTTTTATAATGTTGCAAACAATCTCGGCCAATTATTTTACTACTTTCAGCACATGTATTGGAATTGCCGATTTGTGTAAGTAATTTTCTGTCTTAACTTCTGCAAATAGTATAGGTAGCGATACGCCATCTAAAACATCAGAACTGTCAAAACTAACGCCACTCGTATCCAAGAGAAGTTGAACAATATTCCAAAATACTTTAGAATTAATTGCATTTTTGATTTCTTTACAGTAAGCCGCAATTTTTTCTAAATTGTCAAAATCTGATGTTGATTTGTAAAACTCTCCAATGGTTACTTTTCCTTGCAACACCTGCTTGGATCTGCGGGCTATATATTCCATTAAGTCTTTCACGGTTGACCTTAATTTCCAAACCTGGGATTCTTTTAGTCGCCGGCATGTAGTTTCAATAATTTGTATATTCTCTTGATATACGCACAGTCTTTGATTGTAGCGATTCATAGCCTCTTCGACTTTTCTTATTTCAGGAAACGTTGATATAACCTCTTTCATTTCATTTCGTCTTCTTTCAAGTAAAAGAAAATACTGACAAGACACTGTCTGATCTAATATCACTTCTAATGTTTTATGTATAGCCTCGACTGCTATATTTACTACGGAGTTTCTTTTTAGTTCTGCACTTTTTGGACCGGTAGCATTCAGCAGTTTAATCCAAAATATTCTACTTTCCATAATTTTGGCAAAAATCACTTCAAATGATTCACTTTCTGAAAACTTCATCAATTCCAAAACTGTATTCAAGATGTTAGCTGTTACACTAAAAGAAGAAAGGAAAGATTAAAAAGTATTCATATTTAAAAAAAACTATACACCTGCATACACCTTAAACTCGTGTCCAGATAGAAATAAAAGAAATCTAAATTATAGTTGAGGAGTCGATTTCATAAAAAGTCGTAAGTGTAAAATCTATCGTAAGTGTTAGAAGATCAAAGAAAAATGCTTTGTGACGTCAGCGCTTACTAGTTTTAGTGAAAAGAGCCCTTCTATGAATATTGTATCGAAAAATAAAAAATGTAATAATGGATTTTTGAATGATCCAAAAGTATGCACTCATCCATGCCTTCCTACAATGTCCTCATATTATAACCGAGTAAAATCTAGCAAAACATTTGGAAGTTACGGATGTATATCAACAGATCACAAAGACGCTCATGCGTAATGATATTTGACAGTTTTTTTGTGATAAGGGTCAATATCTCCTTTAATCTTATGTATAAATTTAAGTTGATTTATCTAGTAATATGTGAAGCATTGTTATGAAAAGCTCATTTAAACTTTTTATATTTCAAATCAACTTACCTTGAATCAACACATAACGTTCTTGTACCACAAATATCATTCATTATTTCATTGGGATGCTTTTTAAAGTGTCCTTCCCTTAAAACCTTTTGAACATGTTCACAGTATTTCGCCGATAATTCTTCACATTCGTCAATTTTTGGGATCGCTTTTACTATTGTTCTAAACGAATGTAGCAGGAGAAATTTTAAAACGTTTTTCTCAAGGACAATAGCAATGTGATGAAATTTCTTCAAATACAAAGTGTTCACTATCTTGCAAAAGTACCGGTAAATCTTAAATATGTTTCCTTCTTCAGATGACTCGGTTATAGATGTCACAGCAAGTTTAAACCATTTTTCCACAATTGGCATAACATTTTCCGGCTCTAATTGCAATACCTTTTTTAAGTTTAGAATATCAATAAACATAAATTTAAGATCTGGGTTTTTTTTACCTGCCAGAACAGTAAGTAAAAACAATTCTTGCTGAGGCGCACAAAATACGATTTCATTCTTGATAATATCTTGCAGAGTGTGCCTGGAGGGGAATGAACCTTTATTCTCGTAAAGTATCAAGGCATCAGTAATTGAACTTTCAAATGTTTCAATTAATTCTTTTGATGCAACAGAGGCGGTTAGAACCATGTTCCAAATTTTGATAATTGACTCGAAATTACCATTATTTCCATTTGAGATTAGCTCAGCTCTTGTCTTATTTTTCAAAGACAATTCCGTCTTTTGCAGGGTGTCGTCTTTTAACCAGTTATTTGCCCCGTCTTTTAAGAGCCCAAAATGTTGCTCTAATGGCAAAGATCGAATTATATTATTTACCAAACTTAAGGCTTGTTTTCTAGTGCTGGCCGATAAAACTAAACGTGCAATAAGGTCACTGCAGCTAAATTCTGTAGTTTCGATGTATAAAGGTAATGACTTTGTAGAAAGAAAAAAATCCATTAATTCACTACTAACTTCCTCACCTAGACCTTCATAAGTCAGATTTATCAACAGCAACACTGAAGTTTCTTCTTTGTATACTTCTTTTGCTAACTGTCGAATAACACGTCCTATCCCCCTAATACAAGTTGAAGGCAACATACCTTCTTTTAGTTCTTTTACGGAAGAGAAAATTGCATCTAAATTATTACTATTAACCACTTGTTCTGACAACAGGTTGAGATCA
Organism: Limnoperna fortunei; assembly: GCA_944474755.1. NCBI lineage: Eukaryota > Metazoa > Mollusca > Bivalvia > Mytilida > Modiolidae > Limnoperna > Limnoperna fortunei. The sequence continues at coordinate 2,322,862 of OX104118.1, read as the reverse complement.
TTGGCAATGCAGAACAGAAAATAACAAAATGTCATTGCATTTTGCTTGGTAATAGTAACATCTTTCTGGACCAACGCAATAATAGACTTTATAGTTTCTGGTATCGACGGTGGTTCATCAAATCGTATAGACATGTTACTAGGAATTTTCGTTGGAGCTCTAAGGGTCTCTAGCTGCATAATTCCTTCCTTGCAATCATTAATTGAGTGGTTGATAATATGAACACAAAGATGGCGCAACGCTTCACGATCATTGTTTGTATTTCCTTCTGGAAAACGTAGAAAAATATGAGGAACCTTGGAAGTTTCCGATATTACTGGGGATTTTGTTATCTCAGACTCGAACCAGGAATACTGAGTATAATGCATTACAAGAGTAAAATACAATTCTCTATCTACTTGATGAGAGGCGTTTATTTGCCATATATTGGTTCCACACTTTGTTAGACTGTAAAATGAGTTGCCCTGCGCTAACAAGAAATTAGAAATATCCTCATGTTTGTACGGTGTATATACAGTTATGGGTGTCGTTAATTGCTGAAACAAAAAATTTCATGACCTTTACTTTGATTTTTTGTTTGAATGGTGTTTCAGCAATTCTCTAGCTATACCGTTGTGTCCAGTGTTATTGGGGGATGAAGCCGTAGTACCCGGAGAAAACCCGGACTTCGGTAAGAAAAATGTCAATCCTTTTCAATTATGATTGAAGTCGAGTACAACCTTCCGCAGTGAGACTCGAACCCCTCAACCTTAGTGTTGACAAAGGACGTTACATGTATCAATAGTTGATAGCCACCGATGTTTTTGCACATTGGACCGCTCCATTAAAACATTTTTTCTTGTGTTTTGTTTGTTTGTTTGATGGTGTTTAACGCCACATTCAGCAATTTTTCAGCTATATAATGGCGTCCAGTTTTTATTGGGAGAGGAAGCCGGAGTACTCGAAGAAAACCCCCGACCTGCGGTAGGAAAACTGACAATCCTTGTCAATTAAGATTGGAGTCGAGTACACCCTGCCTGCAGCGAGAATCGAACCCGCAATCTCAGTGTTGACAAACCACGTGATCAAGGTTATCAATAGTAGACGAACTACCTTGACCACTCGGCCACCGAGGCCCTTTCTTCTTGTGAGTTCCGGATATAACAAAAGATGTGAAACCCTCGTTTTAAAGACAATAATGAACAATAACAACCACTTCTTGGTTTCATATTATAGGAAACAACTTGCTCTAAAAATAACTTTTTCAAAATTAGGTTACTTTTAATTCAGTCGAGTTAATTGAAATATATTGGTACTTTAACAACCGGCTAACGTATTTGTTCGGTAGATTTTTTGAAGTATCAGAAATAAGGATCAAAACGAATATTTATTAAAAAGAAAACTACCGATCAAACGGTTTCAAGAATTTAATCTTACGCGCAAGAATAGCATTAATATTAAAAACACAGCCAGATAAGTACTGGCATCGTATGAAAAAAAATGAAACCACAATAATGCTGATATTTCTTGTAGTGTTGGTATTTATATTTTCACGTGGATATATTTCAGAAGGATAATGTATGAACACATGCTTACATGCGTCTGTGAAGGTTGATTTACAGGCATGTCTTTCATGCATGGGTTTCCATCTGTGTCATTCTTCTAAGTACATAAGAAAATAAGTGTCGTTGAAACTTGTGTCATAGTAAAAGTTGCCATATAAGTAGTTATGAATTCGACAAAGAACTCAATAAAGTTATAAAGCCTGTAAACAATATGACTTTAATCACCAGGTAAATTTTAATAAATACTAATTAGAAACATTCATGGTATAAGACTAAAATTTTTTCTTCTTTATAAATTAATTTTTCAAACATTACCGTATACTAAACAAGTCATTTATCTGATATTATACCCCTTTGCGGGACCACAAATATAAACTGAAAAACATATAGGACCTCGAGGTAGCAGCACCTAGATGTTAAGCAACAAATAACAGGAAGCTCCCACATGCCAATATCATGAGTGGCAAAAGGTAAATTAGCATTTAATGCTTCTATAAACTTTTAAAGTCAAAGGTCATATACAAAGACTGATCATGATGATACACGAAACAATTTAAGGCTAAAGTGCTACTCTATCTTATAAGTCTCAAAGAATGAAACATGACTATATATATTTTGACCTTTAGATTAAAGGTCCACCAAGAAGACTTGAAATGATGTCTCTTTTAAACAAATATCATAAACCTGAGAAGAAGAATTTGTACGTAGGTATTATATTTTGTCCACAGACAGAGGGCAAAAATGATTCTTGTAAAAAATATACTCCTCAATTTTGCCTCTCACCTATTCAAATTCTGTAAATTAAACTACAAATCTATATATTATATATGTACTGTTTATATTATATGTACTTTTTACACAGTTATGCTATTTTTTACCAAACCTGTTTTAAGTATGCACACTAATGCGCATTATTGTCCATCGTATCGCAGGGTGGCACATAGAGCATGCCTCTTTGGTTTGGGGTTGTCGGGTAAAGATGTGGAAAGCTTGGCAGCGGGTCATAGCAGTTGAAGTGTTTGGAAAGTGTGACACTACTTGCTCCTTGGTCGTTAGAGATCGCTTTTGTAGTTGAAAAAAGAGTTACGAACTAAGCAGTATATGCATTGATTTTTACGTATAGTTACACAACTGTTTGACCACTTACCAGTTTCTACAATAACTGACACGATGAGTCAAAAAGCAGTATATTCATGCCCTTGCGAGACCCATGGAATTATCACTGGTTTAAAGAGTGTGTGGTGCTTATGTGTTGTTTGTATGGTTTGATTAATTGTTGCTGTTTGTCTTAAGTTTTCTGTTCACCGAGAATTTTATTTGAAACCTTTGGGTCGATGGAGCACAAACCAAATATTGGAAGTCAAAACAATTTGCATGGCGAAGAATTTTTATTAACAAATTTTAAAATGTGCCAAATCCTGGATATAACTTTACCATAGGAATATAAGCACTTTGAAATTGAACATCAAGTGTAGATTTTTCAACAGTAACGTCAACACGGAAACCGTCTACATCATTCACTGTATTTTGTACACGTAATACATATTGGGTATTGTTATGATCACTTCCTGGTTGCTATTATTATTCACAAATACATTATACAGCAAGCTTACCTGCTCTTTTAAAGTTGGATTTTCTGGCTCATCTTCATCATTCTCATTTTTCTACATACAAATAATTTACATTTTTAAGAGACATCTAAACATTAAATTAAAATTTTTGGACAACAAAATGTTATCGTAAGAGCGTTTGCAAAACAGCTAGAAAAATTTAAACGGTAGTAACTATAAACAAAATGATCTATCTATTGCTGCTGATTTTTGAACATGAACTTGGGCATAACTTCAGCAAAATATGATTGATCGCTGCCGGTTGAAGAACACGTCAAAAATAGTGTGAATATAAATATTTGATTTTAATTTAATATCTGACGAAAGACGGCGTTTACAAGTCGAGCGGGAACACGGATAGACGGACGCGTTGCGGGCCGAGACAATTAACATACTACTTTCTGAACCTGTAACTTGCAACAAATATAAAAAGCGGAGATATATGTATAGGTTTTGCCCATCTCTAATTTCCAAGCAAATGCAAAACATGACGTAGTGATCTATTCAGCAAACATGAAGATCTTTTTTTAAAGAATGAAGAAGACACGACCCTTTAGTTGAACAAAATTATTATAAAACGCCTCATGTTTGATTGAAATTAGCACAAAGAAGATTTTAAAATTTTGACATCATAATTTAACTACCGTATAAATAGTTTTTCGCGTGGGGACAATTTAGCGTTTTTGTTAAAAACTGTGCGAGTTTATATTGGCAGTTATTTTTAGTCTGAAGTCTGAGATTTATATGATTTATATGATTTAAACTACTCCCGATAAATTATTCTTTTAACAATTCTGCATTCGAATTAATATGACGTCACAATCAGAATTCCGACGTCATATTACGCTCAACTTAAAATTTCAAACAGGAACAATGCGATTTCGTAATATTTCTCAATATTTTTGTTTAAAAGGTACTTATATTCAAATAAATGACGAGAGTATATGTCAATGTTATTTGAATTACCATATTGTTTTGCGATATGTCTTATAAGTTTCAAAAACAGTATTACCATTGAAAGCGTCCTCTTAGAGCCGCTTCGAACTTTAACAATTGTTAGACATATTAGAATCGAAATAGATTATTGCAATTGGGCTCTATGCGAATTAGAACATGGTCAGACGTTATATTGGTTCTCATTTTATACCTTGCTATCGCCCGGTATAAAATATAGACAAATATATAATCTCACCATGCTCTAATTTGCATAGAGCCGGCTCGCAATAATCTGTTTCTTAATTTAACGTTTCTACCTTCATAAAACAAACAAGAAAATAAACGTCTAACAAACACATTTAACAGAATTTGTGAAGCCATATTTTGTTCAAATTGAATTTTAATGTTGAAATTTGTCGAAAATCGTGAAGGTAAAAAATTTGTGAAAATTGCGGATGTGGTTATGTCGAAAGAAAGTTGAATGCTTTACAATGAAATTACTAGTGCAAATACCAATGCAATATCTGTTGCTCCTTCCATCTTGAATTGTCCGCAAGTATATGTCAATAATTATTATCAAAAGTTTCCCACTACTGAAGTGCTCTAAAACTTTTGTCATTATAGATTCGTTTCTCATTTGTTATTATATCCAAATGCAAAACAATAAAAAGCACACAAAATCGTTGATGCCAACAACACCTACAAGAAGACATCTAACAATTATAGTCTACATGAATGAAGTTTGATATGATTATTTTATTATTTTGTGCACCTTTCAGATTTTATCTATGATGTTTGTCGGAAAATTTAACAATTAACTTCATTTTATCATTTACTCAATATTTTTTATTGTTTAGCCATAAGTACCTGGTTGGCTTGTGGCTTCAAAAATTAACAAACGTTATAATAGATACAATAAGAATAATCAAGACCAACTTTGCTCAGAATTAGCAAAAGGATGTCTGATTAGAAGATTTTTGAAAAGCGACAACTAAGTATGCCAATTGATAGCAATAGCACACACGCCAGCGAATTTCAAAAAAATTAAATACAGTTATTGCTGGGAATACTAAAACATATGCGTTTATCTTTATACCATAAAATGACCAGGCCAATGAAGAAGAAACTGGTACATTAAAGTCGGGTTGAAGAAATAACTTAACACATTTTAAAAAAGAGGTTTATTATCTATTTTGGCAAATAATTTCTTATTTTCATTTTTTAAAAATTAATTTTGAAAATCACAATTTGCATGCAAATTCATAGAAAATGTGGTTCCTCTTTTTCTGCATATGACCGTCACATGTACATGTATTCTCAAATCTCAAAGCACGTCCAGTACGTTAGCAATGTATTAAGGGTTATTTGAAGAAGTGGTACATGTGGTTTATATGCAACCGTGGCAAGTTAGGCTTGTGCATGATGAAGCCTACCAGTGGAATCTTTATGTCAAGGAATCTATCTGGAAAACATCTCCAGATCCCCATTTCAATTTACTTACATACAGCGCATCTCTACAAAATATAATTAGATATTCAAATAGGACATATCTAGTAAATGACAATTAAAGAATTTTTAAATAAAAAAAGGTAATTGACAGAAAAATTTGTTCTAAATATGAATATTATTTTGGAATTCAATATTTTCTACTAAGGTCATCAGTAATAATGAGTTTTTTTTTACAGTGGTTCACTAAAATAAAAAGTGAAGACACTCTTCCTTATAATTTATCAATAAAATTGTTAATTTAAACATTTCAATGACAGAGAAATCATAATATAATACATTTACCCGTACTTAAACAGAAAATGCCCCCTTCCCAATATATGCTTACTACATATATGTTGAATTAAAAAAACATATAAACTCGATGGAAAAAACATACTTTTAGTCTGCATGGCTTGCTATGCCACAAGGAATTATCGGACATGAATGACTTAACCGTTGCATTACGCTTAGATTCCATTGATCACTTGACAACGGAAACATTTAAGTGCTCGCCTTTTTGCCCCATTTAACATTACTTCAAATAAACTTAAATCAAATCTATATAAAATTACCTTGGTTCCATAGAAGATCCGATTTGTGACTACATCGGAAACAGTGTTTTACAAATTTTCAAAGGTCTACAGCTATTTTAAAAAAATGTTCCTTAACGATAAAAAAATGTCTAAAGCAACTTTTTCAGACGAACTGTAATTTTCGGCAGTCATTGCTCGACGGAGGAAGCGTTGCGACTTTGCGTATCATAGTATTGTGTGTTCTTGAATTGAACTGTATTAGATGTGTTCGTGTTTCTAGTTCAGTCAAAAATTCCGTGTCAATATCAAAACGGCTGTCTTTCCAGGTGACTGCGTTTCATGAATATTTTGACGGGAGATAATTCGATGTCATCACAAATCAGACTGTATATTGTGCATAACTTCCGTTCACACTGATGATCGCTCTTAAACGCTTCCTCATATCAACAACTAAACGACGAATTTAGACGTGTCTAGTTCTTAAAATATCTGTACCGGAGCTCTTCATTCTCCAACACGAAGAATAATATGCAGATGTGTTCAGCTAAGTTCAAGTCGGGACTTCTTGCTTGCCCTGGCAATGTGTCCAACCGTTTTCCTCTCGAATAAACCGTCACAACGAGAGCAGGATGTGGTCTGGAGTTGTCGGCCATGAAAATGGATCTTGTCTGTATTAGATGATTGTCGTAATGAGGCACCACACTTGTTTCCTGGAGTGTCATGCCAGGGCCTTTTCGCAATCAAATTACCGCGAACAGTTGTGAGGTTAAAAGTACAGTCATGTAACATACATAACATCCCCAATAATTAGTGTTAGGTTGCGACCATAATCGAACTCTGCCGTTATTTACATGCAACATAAAGCGGCTTTCATCAGACCAATGGACCTTTTTATTAAAAGGCTAAATTCCATTAACGACGAGCTTGGCACCATTGCAAACATGATTTTAATATATCTATATAAGCAATAGACGTTTCATAAGGGTCCTGAACGGTAACCTGCAGACTTTAGTTTATTCCGTTTTTTGTGGAAGCGCCGGTTATTCGACCAATTTTTGAGTGTTCTGTAAAGAAACGGGTTTTGCCTGACAAGTCGCCTCATTTTTACGGTCGTAATAAATGAAGGTTTTTCATATCTTGGACGGTCCTTAACATAATGTTTCTTTTGACGCTTACTTAATCGTTAAATGGTAGTGGCCTACACGATGAGCAATTTCTTAAGGGACAAGAGTCTCTCATTCCATAATTTGTCATTAAACATCATGTGAAGCTGCTGCGGACTCGTTTAATCAATTTTAGATCAGGGTTGAAAAAAGAAATCAACATACAGTAAGCATGAAGAATGATACGTATAAAAACTTGAATTTAAAGCCTAAGATTGAAATTCTCAAAAGTGGTTATGGTAGTTCGTCCTTTTTGACCACGTGGTCTGTCAACACTGGGGTTGCAGGTTCAAGTCTCTAATCTTAATTGACAAGGATTGCCAGCTATGCAACCTAAGGCAGTGTTTTTTTCCGGGTACTTTGGCATCCTCTCCAACAAAAACTGGACGCCATGATATAGCTGGAAATTTTCTTAAAGAGGCGTTAAACACCAATCAAACACAAAAACAAATCCAAGTATATAATAGTAATTGGAAACAATTTCCTCAAAACCATAAAGTGAAAAGGTTGACAGGTTGAGCATAGTAAAAAATCTAACATTTTGATAAATGTTCTATTGTAAATATTTTTAACAAACTTCATCGCTAATTCTCTCGTCGATAAAGTACACACGATCGTCTGAATTAGAATAAAGGTGTGAATGAGCAAAAGTATTTTATTTCAGTATTGAATATCTAACTAGTTTTTATGAAACCTTAACATCTTTAATCAAGTGAAACACAAAACAACTTACCTGATTTTCACTACGTTGCTCTTTTCCATGTCTATGTAAATTAGAGCCACTGAAATGAGATTTTATTTGCAGGTTGATCAATGTTCGTGTTTGTCTTGTCCATACCTTTTTGAATCAATTTGTTTTTGGGGGTATTAGATAAAGGCACAGTTACTTCCAGAACTCATGTAAAATATTGTATTGTTGTGATGCCATATGGTTTTGGTGTATACTGAACAGGGTAAAGCAAAAAGGAACAAAAACCAAGATGCAAATCTATATGCTGTACTCAAACACTAATCACGATTCGGATTCTTTTCCTGACAAAGATGAAATCGTTGCTAACCATAAGTCCTACATAACTTCATTGAATCTTAATTACAACAAAGAATCTGTAGACTTACAATACTTGTATTGGATTATGAAATTCCATAAAATTCCTTACAAGGAAAGATACATAACCGGCTCTTCTACTACTCGACCAAAGAGTTGTCAAAACGGTGGTTGCTTAAGATATTGTCTGCAGTGACAGAAGGGCAGCAAAAATATTGTGAAACTGTTTATTCGTAATATTAATCATATGTGCATTCTTAAGATAAGATCGATATCGAAAAGTTCATTAGTTGGATTTTTCATCTTTTTATACCATTTTGCTGCAAGAAAAAGTAAAATCCCTTCTTAAGGAAATCGTACATAAAGCCTTCGCTTCAGCATATGCCTCAAAATATGTAGTCTTAGGTTATGACAATACTTTTTTCTACTAAAACCTTTAGGTTCTAAAGGCATATTAGGCCACGGCGAAGAACAGGTTGATAGTGTGCTAGATTTTTTTTATCGCCAACACATTTGTAACTTTTGGAGGATGAGTTTTCAGCACAAAATCGGAATTCCAATGGGTACAAACTGTCCCACTCCTTGCCGATTTGTTCCTGTATTTGTATAAAACTGAGAAACTGAATTTCGTCGACGTGTTATTAAAGACAAAAAGATAGCAGAAGCTAGGTCCATTAACTTTACATATAGATATATTGATGATGTCCTTTCAATTAACAACACTTAATTTGCTGCGTGGCTTCTGTTAATATATCCTTCAGAACTAAAAATTAAAGAAACCCAGAAACAGCTTCATCTAGATCATTTTTAGACTTACACCTCGAATATGACACTAACTGTCATCTTAGCACAAGAATTTTTAACAAAGAAGACGATTGTAATTTCAAAATTATAAATTTCCCTCACTTATGCAGCAATATTCCAGCTTTTCCTTCATACGTTGCTATATTTCTGAATATTATCAGGTATGCAAGAGCTTCCAACGAGTATACTGAATTTTGCAATTTTTAAATACTTATTAACGTTTACTTATATGACACAGTCAATTGAGTTTAAAAGCTTTGAAATACGAATTTCTAATTATAATTAAAACTAATAATTGTTAAAATAAAAACACAAAACTTTAAGAAAATACGTTAATTTGATAAACGTATATTTTTGTAATTAGCATTTTACATTTGAATCTATTTATGAATGTTGTCCTGTAATGTAGGGTAAAAATTTTCATATAAGCATTATATGAATTAAGACAGTGAAGAAATTCCTAAGGGGCAATAAATATAAGACACAAACAACACATCAAGAAAAAACACTCAGACAACACAAACTCTTTCAAAGTGAGAGAAAACTCAGACGATCCAGAAAACTAAGCGGTTCTTGCCTGTTGCAACACACACGCCTTTTTGCAGGCGCTCAATCCATGGTAAGTTACGTCTGGTAGAGGAATTCAGATACCCTACGACAAACCTATATTGTTACAAATTTAAGAACGAATCCGTTTTGATCGCGTATTTATTTACAAGTACATGATGTCGTCTATATTTAAAATTTCTTCAATAAAGAAAACAACTTTAGAGCCACAAAACCCCGAGTTCGCAGTTTTCGCGTTTATCAAATTGCTTCGTAATATCTCCCCCAAGTTCTGAAGTAATGTGTCAGTTGAGAAATGTAATCTCCATATGCTATAGCAAGTGGAATGTTGCTGACGATTGGAAATTTTAAGTCATCACGTTTGGCGAGAAGCTTAGTTTAGTCTAAAGTCCATTTAGATACAAAACCCTTATTTACTTAGAAGCATATAACAGGTATATTTAATATTTATAACAATCAGTCTAAATTCATGCATAAATATACATGAAAAACTATTCAAATTGACTAATCTAATGATTAGTTTATTATGGTTGAACAAATAACAGTTTATACATTTCTAATATAATATATTTCTTAATAATTTGTAAGAATTTCGCAATTTTTAAATAAATATAAAAATAACAATATTCATAGATACCGCTAAAGAAATTTGTGTGGTGTATGTGTTAAAATCAGCATTATTTGGTTTTGAAAGCAAAATATCTGATATGATAATATTTATTATTGTTTATTCGTGTAAATTGATTTGATTGTCAATTTCGTTAGAATCCGACCTTTCAAAATTGTGTTTATTCATTATATTTTTTGATCCAGGTCAGGTTTTATCCCTTTGTTGAATGTAATGTAGTTTTAGGTTCAGATGTCCAAATAAATGCTCATTCTTTAAAATAAATTAGCAAACAGTAAAATACTGATAGAGCTAATTGTTTTATGTTCCTATCAGCGACAGATGAAATTAAAATAAAGTGACATGCTTATTTTCATTCTAAATATGGAACTAGAAACAAATACAGATTAAAAATAATAATATGTTTATTCTTATCCTTAGCGTTGATGACATAATTATTATTCTAGAATATGAATGACTAAAATGAAAAATTTATTACATTAATAAACGTTAAAAAATTGTTTATTCAACATACTAAGACTATTATGTAATTATCTTTTCAAGTTTCACACGTATTGTATTTTTCAATAACATAACAAAGGATAGTCGAAGTTCGGTGTCTTTATCAACAAAACACGCTCAGGATTTCCAATATATAATAATAAAAAATATGGGTTTAAAAGCATCGTTTTTGTCGGTGTTATTGCAGAAATATTAAAATTACCTTATTGGAACAATAACGTCCATGATTAATTTCTGCCCATGTGTCGTTGAACAGGAACTAGCAACACGAATAGAATCTCCAAATTTGGTTATAATGTTGGAAAGTTTGTGTTTGTCATTTTCTCTTCAAACTTCTTTTTCTGTTTCGCTGTGTTGAATGTGCAGGTGCACTCAAAGTAATCTTTGTTTTCGTAACGGAGGTCTATTCGGATTGGTTTGCATTTCCCTTTAACTTGCTCTATAAAATGATTTTGAAATTTCTCTTTCTTATCAACGAATGAACTGAATGCTGATTTTGCATATTCTGTTTTACAGTATGAATCCTTACGATCCTCCGTGTAAGTTGTAATACACAAGGTACAAGCTAGAACAATAAATATTTAAGATTTTATAAAGTTAAAGTTTGAGAACATTTGCTGTTTTATTGTTATATGTTAATTTTTACAACTAGCAAATGTCATAAAGAGAAAGGATACTTTCTCAATTAAAAAAAATCGTAACAAGGAACTATATTTACCGCTGACAAGATGGCATACAAAATTTAGGTCGTTTTCGTTATCCATATCCAGCCTATCTACTGCTATTCCATAAACAAGACTTATCAATGGATTTCATACCAAGATGTTGAAGAGCTATGTCTTTTAAATTTTAAAAAGTTATTCCAAAATCAGTCTGAGGATTTAATCATCCCTTTTAACTTTTAAAGGTATGACATTCAAATGAGTTAATCTTCTTAGTTTTCGGCCATTTGAGACGTAGAGGAAGTTTAGACTTGATCCTAAAATGTAACGGACGGCTTCGTTCTATAATAACATTCGATCAAACAACTGTAAGTAAGGGTAGCGGGGCCAATTTTAGAAATTTTAACAGAATTAACAAATCACCAAACAGACTTTAATGGTGCGCAGCCGATCATTGAAATAGTAACACCACGGCATATAGCTTTGAAGCAAGACATGTAGAAAGTCAATCGACGTAATCTCGATAAAACTTATAAAGTGCCTATTGCAACAGCATCGACAACCCTGTCACAGAAACATAGCTTGGAACTAAAGTATACAAAACTATTATATCTGGCTACACCATCCATTATATTCCCGGAATAGGACAGAGAGGCGGATGTGTCGCCATAATATATATCTCACATATTGAAATGAAAACGCTTAAATCTGAACCGTGTTTCAAACAGTTTGAATAATTAGAATATAGTTTAATTACAAAATTCAATCCGTTCGACTCTGCATTGTATATCGTCCACAACTATCTCCAAAAACAACTTCAAGAATACTATTTTCGTCGACGAGTGGACAAATTACCACGATGATTTCGTAGTTATTTCGGAGAAAATCATAATAACTGTTGATTTAAACTTTCAAGTAGATGATTGCTCGTAAAATGAATGACCTCACAGCCGATTACAATTTACAACTCACAATCACAGACACACTTTGGACGTAGTTATTACTAGTGAAAACATTTCAATTCTACTCACGCCATCATTTGTTTGGGATCCATGTCTGTATGACACGCACGGAAATTTTGCTGGTAACCATTCAGCTATATTTTCATGTCTTACCATTTCAAAAAATTTTTTAAGCGCGAAAAAAATAAATTTTCGCAAATACCGTGAAATTATAATGGAAGAATTCAAAAGTGATCTGGAACAGTCAACTCATAAACTGGTCTTAAATTTGAATAATTTAGTAGAAATTTTCGTTCAGGATTAGATAAACATGCTCCCTTAACTATTAAAAAGTCATAATTAGACCGAATACAGATTGGTACACATATAATCTTCGCGAGACCAATCGGAAGTGTCCGAAAGCTGAGCGTCGGATGCGAAAATCAAATTTTACAGTAGATTTTAGACATATATGTAATCATACAAATGTTTTATTTATACGAGAGAAAAGAGAATATTTTTCAAAACAGTCGTCGAATAAGAACACAATCAAAAGAAACTTTATAGACTCACTAACAACCTCCTAGGTAACAAGCGTGGAACAGTTCTACCAGCCCTTACAAGCGACAAAACTCTTGGAAACGAATGTGGGGAATTTTTCTTTGGAAAATTGACACTCTCCGTAGTAATCTTATGTGTTTTGTAAAGCATGAAGTCACGTTCAGTGATGCGTTCTGAGCAGATCTAAAATGTCTTGGAAAACCTGACGTTTTTTGTCCCAGCAACATCCGCATCCGAGGAAATCATACAGATTATTTCTACAAGTCTATCCAAATCTTGTGAACTAGATCCTATCTACACATTTGATAAAACATACTTAATTGTCTTAATCCCAGCGATAACAACTATCATTAATAAGTCGTTTAATGAATCTGCTGTGCCATCCTCCTTTAAGGCCGCCTGAGTGAGGCCGTTGTTAAAAAAGACATCACTCGAAAATCGGTCCTCTCATTTACAATGGTATTGATGGCATTAAGTTTAACCATATGTTACGTTATAAATCAAATAAAATGTCATACCAAACACACATCTATTGCAACCAAAATCTTGAACCCAAGGCATGTATTGTAGTGTACTCTCAATATTGACATCAGGACTGCACTTGTGCTAATTTTTCTTTTAAATATACCTTACTAGCGTCGTTATCATTTGTTAACAAGAAATCATTTATATAACTTCTCAAGAAATCTGTTATTTAAGGGATTAAAATACCTTGAGATCAAATCTATATACTGGGAACAAAATTTTAAAAATCCTTATGGATTCAGTCGAAGATTATATCCAACAATAGAGTAAAACAGGTCAGGTAATAAATACAAAAAAGAATCAAAAACACTATGAGCACGCGTTCTATATCTGTCCTCCATAATCCTCATTTTGGAGAGCATTTGTCCATGACAATTAATATTCTACCTCAGAAAAGCCCATAAAAATATTGTATTTGCAAGCAAAACGCAATACATTTACTACTCGATAAAATAATTAGGTATTCACGATTAAGCTGGCAACCAAACATAAACACTGACAACACTTACACAACAGTATACCTGGAAAGTCATAGATCCGTTTTGTATTTTTTGCATTTCGACTAAAGATGTATAACTGGATTTTACATTACTCTACCCGATTTCCAAGTTACACAAGTGTCCTTATAAAAATGTTATATTTTGTGTCTGCTTATTGCTCCACTAAACTTTTAACATTTTTTTTTCTCAGAAGTTAAAAGCAGCGTCAGAGATTCTGTGAAACAAGTTACTCAAGAGATGACGTGAATCAGATATGGATACTGAAAAAAGTTTGTAAAGACCTAGTACTTTGTTATTTTTGTGGATGCACTATACTCCAGGCCAGCCCAATCTATGCTGGCGTACTAAGATCCTAAGGCATTTACTATCTGACCACAGCATTTTTTAAATATGACATATCGGCCCATAAATTGTTTGAACGTGACTTGAAATGAACCAAATGTTGCTGTTAGACATGAAACCTACTATGTAAGAACACACAAATTAATATTTTCAATTTAACTGTTTTATACCTTTCATCCAGAATAAATGAAAAGAACCGATATTTGAATTCAAGGCTGTTGCCAGCACTAAATTCTACAAAACTCCTACTGAAGTTTAGGAACCTGGGATTTCTCTTTGCTTTTTAACATTTTTTACATTTTTATCCTATTTTGCCTTTACCAATCTTCTGTTGACCAAATATTGTTAAATCATATGCATAATTTTTCACTTTTATAGAGAATGCATCAAAATTTAGGCCTATTTTAGTACATTCTGAACTATCATTTACAACGTTAGGACTTATTCCAAATATTTTGATTTTCTGTCTCTAAATTCAGAAAGTTGTAAAAATTAGTTTTTAGATAAAGCATTTTATTGATATGCCAAGCATATGGGAGAAATTAATCAAATCTTCAATCTGAGCATTACGGTTTAAACTTTTTTTAAATTTTTACCAAATAATTTAATCGTGAGTTAAGTTTATGCACATGAATATGTTGAGAAAAGTAAAGTGAAGACGACAATATAGGAACAAATTACAACATTTTATGTGATTTTGTGTGATTTGTTATACCCCCGCTTCGAAGACGAGATGTATCTTGTTTTACTTTTGTTCGTCGTTCCGTAACAAAAATATCTGTTGCAGTTTTCTAAGCAACTATAGGATGCAGAAGCCTGATATTTGCATATTACTTTATCCTTTAGTACTATATGGTGTATAGTGTTTTTATGCTCCTTGGTCATCTACTTCCTGATTACCGAATACTTTTTTGAAAGCTGACAATCACTAGTGAGCATTAGCTCACATATTTACCTTGTTATATCTGTATATAAAAATGCAAAAAATGATGTCCATATTTAAGCTTGTTGCAACTTTTATATAGGGTTTTCGAGTTGGGTTGCCTAGGACCATAGACACAGTGAAGGCAAAGGGGGTGTCTGAACAGTATAAGTTCAAATCATGTTGGGCATAAATACGGTTTAAATCTTAAAGAAATTGACAGGTTAAATATCTAATTTTAACAGTGTTTTTAGATGTTTATAAATAATCCAGATCTATTTCTAAGAACAATCACCCAAACTTGGTTTTCCCAACTTTAGCTCTAGTGGTTTGTAAACTAGTTATACCATATGAGTGTATTTATACCTGTCAATATATAAAATAACGCTTCATTATATCAGATAACTCTTTTTGTACCTGATTTTTTTAGTTTTTAAATTAAAGCAAATTGATAAAAACCGTCTAATTTTCATTTTCGTTGATTATTTTTGTTAACTAAAAAATTCTATTCGGAAATAAAATCTTAGCTGCTGTTAGGAATAGTGAAAGATGATATGATTCCATATTTATAAGACAGCTCAGTTGTTTGTAATACTCACTGAAATCTTCTTTTGTTTCATTCGATGCCATTTAATGCTGAAATGTAAAAATTAAAGTGTTGTTATCCTTTTTTCGTGACGTTTGCACATAACATAAATCCTTCCATTAAATACAAGTAAATTTTAAATTAAAAAATAAGAGCAAAGGCTACTATTATTGGCAATGGGAACTTGTATTATATAGCTTTCGTTGCGTTAAGGTGTAAATGTTTGCGAATACACGAGTTTAGCACCTACAGCTTATAATAAAGCATATATTAATACATATATTACATATAATACATATATTCCAGCTATCGTTCGGCTTGTTTGTAATATTAATAAGACCATTTAATTTATCAATATAAAAACGCTTTCGAGATTTGCGTTCAATATTGAAAAAGAGAGGACAAATGTTTCCGATTTTCTGAAACCTATATCACGCAAGAAAAAACATGACATTGTGTTTTCTTTTGTAGAAAATCTCAAAATCGATAAAAATAATAATGAAAGTCTTACAACTATAGTATTACTTCAACTTGTTAATAGTTACAATATAAAGTTTGCCCATAAACAAGTTCTGTAAAGGCAAAATAATAAAAATAAAATTTTTAACAAGGGAGGTAATTTTGACCAAACATACCAATTTTTAGTACTTTTTGCATTTACCAATAGACAAACATTTAATTAAAAAAAACCTATTTTGAAATGAACATTTAGCAACAGATGACGAAAATTTGATATTTGAAATGAACATTTAGAAACAGATGACGAAAATTTGATATTGAAGGCAATAGCTTACTCTGTATATGCAAATAGTTTAAATCGCAACAATGGTGATCCTAATGTCTCTTGTATAGTTGACGTTCCTTAAACATTCTTTAGTCTTAAGAATTCTCTGTCACTCAAGTAACTGCATTTGTATTTAATTTTTTTCAATGTAAATGTAAAAATGTGTATAATTATTACCAAGTGAAACGAGGTTGAAATGATTAATTTAGTTCTTAATATAGATTCAAGGTATTTCAACATATTATTTTTTTTAATGTTTTTAATATAAGGAGATTCACGAAACACATAATTAATTGAATGGTGTAATCTATGAATGGCATAATGAAATGTGAATAATACAAAATTCAACAAAATCTTAAGGTCTGGAACATATTAAAACCTTTGTTATGTATTAACAGCACTACATAGATTGTATACACTGAAAGTGTCCAATCCAACTATCACACCCACTGCACTCTCAAAAAATTACAAATAGGTATTTGGACTTCCAATCCATGATTTTGACTGACTGCGTTTACCTACTCTAGTACTTGATACCAACATTGCACGAAAATCAGTACAGGCAGCTATATATATTATGATAAGTAAAATGTTCTTCACTCCTGACAACAATTTTAAGAACGATAAAACAGCCTTTTAAAAATACTGTGATGTATGTCATTCTTGGAGAAAGGATTTTGCAGCCGACTATAGATATTCCAAAAGGTTGAAATTGTGCTCCATCCCCATCGACTTTCTTTTGCATTTGTATGTTGCTAAGATCGTCGAAAGTCTTGTCTGGAAGAAAAACGACGGTGGC
Organism: Limnoperna fortunei; assembly: GCA_944474755.1. Taxonomy (NCBI): domain Eukaryota; kingdom Metazoa; phylum Mollusca; class Bivalvia; order Mytilida; family Modiolidae; genus Limnoperna; species Limnoperna fortunei. The sequence goes on along the minus strand of OX104118.1, from coordinate 2,305,421 downwards.
TCATACTTAATTTCACGTCCTCTGTATAGATGAGATCTTGTCACCGACTCAGTTCCATGACAGCTGACCATGCATCTTACTAGGGATCGTAAGATTAAGGACACTGCCAATTCAGTCAAGTCGACCTCTCTATCTCAGAAAAGACTCAAATCGAAAATTATAAACTAAACTATGCGACTAGCATGAAGACTACAACTACCCGAACGTCAACTTTTCACAATAAGCTTCAAACTGCAGTTTGTTGCGGTTGCACCTATGCTGATGGCTTTCCTATTCCCGTATTTGACTTTTTCACAGATTGGTGTCTGACAGTGCACCTATGCTTTGTATTGGTTTGGTTTTTAGTTTCTGTTGTTATTTTTCAGTAACCCATTTTAATAGGTATGACAATATAAGTTTTTATTATAAGTAAACCGAGAACCGAACTGTAAACAGGTATCGAAAACCTTAAAAAACAAAGCCTACTAGCTAGGCTACGCTCGAGGCGCTGACCGTTATTCCCCATTTTTGCATAACCTTTGATTTTCTGAACCATCGTCATGTGGTTAAAAAAGGCATGATTATTTAATTTCCCACCAGATTGTAGAACAAGTTACGATGATTGGTCTTTTCGACCAATTTGTAGCCAGTCGGATGAATAATCCATGCGGAGGCTCTTTTCTTTGTCGCTTATAGGGCAAGACCATACTCCGTGAATTCTCCATTTCTGCCTTTTAGAGCAAGTTTCTTAATTTTTAAAATATTTTCATACACTTCCAACACCACACGATCATATTTTTTGGCCATATGAAGTCCTTCTATTTGCTGACATGCTCTTTTAACATTTTGCTCCGAAGTCGTTGTCACTCGTTTTGTCTCTACCACTTGTATACTCGGAAAAAACGATTGCAGTAGGACAAAGCAAAAAGGCCACGCCCTCATCGTGTGTGGGGTAGCGTACCACTTGCAGTAATTGTGTAACGGGACTGCGAGCAAGGTGTTGAAAATTCATGATTTATATATTGTACGATTGAAATATTTTCTTCCCAATATAAATATTCTTCCAACTTGCAATAATGTGAGTGTCCGAACGCCATTTGCGAGGATCTATTTGATAGAAAGGTTCAGGTGTCTTTCCTTACTTTATATAGCTGAATAGATTGATGATCTATGATTGTAACCACAATACACTGTGGTCTTCCGGGTAGATCTTCATGGCATGCATTTCAACCTAATGTTCCAAAATCAGGACCGCTATTGATGTGGTTAAAGATTATGACATTCGCAACATAAAGTGCCGACATTTTCGAATTCATTAATTTTCGAATTGTCGATCCAATGACGATATTTGCATATGTACCTGCAATTTAGAACCTTAAGGCATTCCGTCAACAGCAAGCGATGAAACCAAATGCAGACGATAATAAGGTAACCATAGAATTCAGGCTTAGTTGTTGGTGCCTAAATAAATCGTAACACCGTCAGATACTTTCGGAATCGAGCTCTTGAGAATTGGGCACGTCATTACACTCCTAAAAAAACCGGATCGATGCCACTCCTCTGCGTAGGTAGTGAAAAGGCGTTGATGACGTTTATAAAGTCTATAAATACATTTATCGTTATGTATATATATAGTTGGATTGAGAAAGTTTAAGATCAATATGTTATGACTTGTTTACGTCATTTATTTATATTGACATTCAATAACTAAGGCCATTCGTTGGTCAGTCTTTGTCTAAATTTTTGACAAGACACACACTGTCATTTGTATCGCTGCATAATCTTCTAGACTTGTATATTATTTTTTGTTTATGCTGTATCGTCATGTTTGTCGATCCGATACTTAATAAGCTTGCTGGTTGGTACATTCTTCAGACTTTTTATATAATATTTTGAACAACCTGATGAGTCTTGAGTAGACGAAACGCGCGTCTGGCGTAATGAATTTGTCACCTTGGTAATTTTGATTACATCTTGTTGGAATATTTGAGCAAAGCCAAGTAACAGCACGGCACGTCCGCGGGTAGCGGACTTGGAAGCAACTATTTTGGGTTAAGTTGGATTGAGAAAGTTTAAGATCAATATGTTATTACTTGTTTACGTCATTTATTTATATTGACATTCAATGACTAAGGCCATTCGTTGGTCAGTCTTTGTCTAAATTTTTGACAAGAAACACCATCATTTGTATCATTGCATAATCTTCTAGACTTGTATATTATTTTTTGTTTATACTGGGCATATATAAATAGACAATTATAAATAGAAATTCAAAACAACTATATGCACGCATCTGTATAATTGCTTACAGATCCATTCTGATTGTATGAAAATCGTTGTAATTAAAGCTCAGGTCGCACAAAAACATTGTGTATGTAAATGACATGTTCAACCAAAAGTAACACTAGGCCAGTGAAACTCCGTTTTTTAGCGGACGGATCTGGTCTAGAGATTACACCTCTGTCTTTACATGCTAGGCGCAGTAGCCATAGATGTTATAAACTGACACGAGTTCGATTCCCGAGGTGGGACGGCTCAAAAATCAAATCTGTGTGTACAGATGATTTTCAGAGTGGAAATTACAACGACATTGTTTGGTTAATTCATTAGACACTTATAAATATCATTTATCTTAACTATGTATCTTTAGTGCATTTCTAAAGATCCAATGTTGAAATACAATCAGATGTTGGGCATATATAAATAGACAATTATAAATAGAAATTCAAAACAACTATATGCACGCATCTGTATAATTGCTTACAGATCCATTCTGATTGTATGAAAATCGTTGTAATTAAAGCTCAGGTCGCACAAAAACATTGTTATGTAAATGACATGTTCAACCAAAAGTAACACTAGGCCAGTGAAACTCCGTTTTTTAGCGGACGGATCTGGTCTAGAGGTTACACCTCTGTCTTTACATGCTAGGCGCAGTAGCCATAGATGTTATAAACTGACACGAGTTCGATTCCCGAGGTGGGACGGCTCAAAAATCAAATCTGTGTGTACAGATGATTTTCAGAGTGGAAATTACAACGACATTGTTTGGTTAATTCATTAGACACTTATAAATATCATTTATCTTAACTATGTATCTTTAGTGCATTTCTAAAGATCCAATGTTGAAATACAATCAGATGTTGGGCATATATAAATAGACAATTATAAATAGAAATTCAAAACAACTATATGCACGCATCTGTATAATTGCTTACAGATCCATTCTGATTGTATGAAAATCGTTGTAATTAAAGCTCAGGTCGCACAAAAACATTGTGTATGTAAATGACATGTTCAACCAAAAGTAACACTAGGCCAGTGAAACTCCGTTTTTTAGCGGACGGATCTGGTCTAGAGGTTACACCTCTGTCTTTACATGCTAGGCGCAGTAGCCATAGATGTTATAAACTGACACGAGTTCGATTCCCGAGGTGGGACGGCTCAAAAATCAAATCTGTGTGTACAGATGATTTTCAGAGTGGAAATTACAACGACATTGTTTGGTTAATTCATTAGACACTTATAAATATCATTTATCTTAACTATGTATCTTTAGTGCATTTCTAAAGATCCAATGTTGAAATACAATCAGATGTTGGGCATATATAAATAGACAATTATATATATATAATAGTTTTTTACCTGTTATTGTCATTCGTTGTAAAAACACTGACGAAGCCTGTTGGTCAGGCGAAATATTTGTGCAATTTTTTAAAGTGTAAAACTTTGTTTTCGCTTTATATATATATATATATATATATATATATATAATAAGTGTCTAATGAATTATATATTAGATACTCCATATGCGACAAAACATGCTATATGAACTCGATTGCACCGATAATTTACGCTATAATCCGATGTTTTTTGACGATTTAATCGGGAGCAAACAAAACTAATGTAAAAATACTATGTTTGGTCAGCACAACAACACTGACTCCTCCTACCTATGTCTGATTCCAACCATCAAATTATGGATCGCGATGTCATACACCTCATCGGTACCAAGTTACGTTTCAGTCCTTGCGTTAAGACATTCTTTGGTCGGACAAAATAGCCGACGAGTTAAACAAATCCACCCGCCGTACGTTTCAGAGCATCGAGTGATCGTCAGTTGTGTGGACAAAACGTGGGCTGCAGATCTCGTTGACATGAGTGCGTTTTCCAGAAAAACACAAAGGAAATAAGTATGTGTTGAGCATCATCGATGTCTTCTCCAGGGTGCCGTTTCATAAAGCGATCGCTAATTAACGTACTCGTTATCCCATGCAATTTTAATGGGATAACGTGCACGTTAAGCTAACGATCGCTTTATGAAACGGCACCCAGGACTTTTCATCATCGCTATTGTTTACTCCATCGAAACAATACAAATTTAAATCAAGAATACAATATGAGCTCTTTTCCATCATCTCTATTGTTTACTGCGTCGAAACCATACACATGTACATCTGCGTTTCTAACTTATCGATGACCTTCAGTGAAACTGAAAATTCAATAGCATCGAATTTCAACGCATCGACCCATTGTTGGTATTGACCAACCCTGTGTGTTGACTTTTGGTCAGCGTCTTCGAAATCATTCCTGACCTTCGTTCTGGAAATGATTGGCCTTCTTCTGGGTCAATACCGTTGGAAGTTTTATGTAGGTCCTTCCCATGAGGGGCATGAACACACTTAAGTGGATTCTAGATGTTAAATACCGGCCACTGTCCATCCACTATCTTCGCGCTTTAATATGGCAAAGCTCTCTTTGACCTTCGGTAACATGAAATCTCTCTAATTCTATGACAGAACTTTGCAACGGTAGTTTTCTCGAATAGAAGTATGGAGTGACTTGTACTATTACCAGTCGCTGAATTCATCTTCTTAAATTGTGCTTGATGCTGTTCTTGCAAATTTTAGCCCCCTTTTTATTGAGTACGCTTTCAATCATTGGATGGTGCTGTTGTTCACTGCACTGTGGACAATTTCCAAAGTCCCAAACACGTTCAATGCTGTCTGTTTTTGTTTGTTGTTGACAATCTATTCATCGATCGAAGACTCCCTCACGCTGTTCTCAATCATGAAACGTTCAGTTAAGAGTATCAAATAGACGGTACGTATCTAGCCGAAGTGTTATAAATTCATCACTGATACCATATGAGGTATCGACGAAGACGTTTTGAGAACCCATTTTACCTCTACCATTCGTACCAAGTAAGGTATCGACACCTAAGTGTTAAGAATTTATTTTGACCGAACCAATGATACATGTATCATCAAGGGCATCATCGCTTACGAGAAGTGTTCGGAATTCAACATTTATATATAATACGATCTTTTATTTACCTATTGTTAAGTTTCTCATCATATCGAAGGACAACTGCCTTGCTAGCAAATCTGAAGCCAGTGCTTCGAATGTAATTTTCACACATATGATCATTTCTTTTTCGTCGATATCGTATTCATTTTGGGTTGGGTTGACCATTTTTCTGCTTGATTTGAGCAAAAGTGCGACAGAATCGCCCTGGTCAACTTTTGATATAAGAAAAAACACAACTTACCAGTGAATGAAGCACATCTACATTCTGTATTTGATTAACCCATGATATTATTCTGAACCAAATATATCATTCTACAAATATATATAAATAGTTATTTATACATGAGGATACAGTGGAACTCATTGCAATGAAAAATTCAGCAGAATCCTTCATCTTGAAAGTTTAGTTCCTTTAAAGTTATAATACGAAAGTTTGGGAAAAAAATTTCATTACGTTTTGATGCAAAAATTGCGATTAAAAGCAATACTTATTACAAACGCTAACGCCAAACATTGTGTATAAACAATAATATCAACACACTCAATGTTTCAAATAAACGCAAAAGTTTGCGCTACATGGGATGTAATAAAGAGTGTGCGTCAAAGATGCGTTATAAGTATTAAACACCGTATATTGTATCATATATTCTACTCCATTTAGTCCTAAATATATACTTAATATTGCATGAAAAAATCTATATCACAAGCTTTATCAACCCGGGAACCCTATGGTTGGACAAGGGTTGATTTGGTTGGAAGTTGTTGCTGCTAGTGATATAAATTCTGACATGGAATATTCAGTATATATCAAGTACTAAATACAGTAATTGGTAATACGTGATACAAAACACGGTTTTCAATCTAAATTGCGCATCTTTGACGTGCACTCTTTATCATACCCCTTTTATAGCATGCTTACCGTTCCATATTACAATGTATCATGCAATCGGATATTTTTGTTAACACAATTATTTTTGCTCTCAAACGCCAGGATTTTTTGTGTTAATTCGCAAACTTTCGCGCGGATTGTAAGATTGCAATTATTCGCAATACATTTGTGCATTGGTAAAAATGACGTTTATGTTTTGAGTTTAAAAGCAATGTATGGTGACTACATTCCTCTTTCAAAGAGTGGTGGTAATGAAACAGAAATGTTTGCATATATTGTCATAATACTTATGCGTTTATTTACAATACTTATTGCGTTCATTGGCAATGTTTTTGCATGTATTTGCAATATTTTTGCATTAAACGCAGAGTTTTGCGTGTAGTCGCAATCACGGTTGCATTTAAACGCAAAGGATTGCCAACATTTTAATCTTACTAACTTGATAACTGAATTTAATTAACCGAGTTAAATAGCATACGATCTTTGCAACAAGAAAAAAAAACTGTCTTACTGATATCCACCATAAAATATATATGATGCCTTTTATTATCTATTTTTAACGGGCAGAAATCACATTTAAAGTATTTAACTTCGCATTAGGTAGTTGAAGGATAAATGTATTGATAATGTATTTTAAATAATTTGACATTTTGGCATATTATGTTTTGTAACAGACCAAAGTTATTACTCAGTATGCATGCGTTCAGCAGGCTAATAGTCAGTTTAGTACATGTAGCTTGCCAACCAACTGCCTGTTTCCTTACTTTGTACATACATTTGATTCCTATTAAGAACTAGTAAACTTGTTTCATTTTGCATAGTTATGTAATTATGGCTCCCAAACGAAAGTTTGGAAGACATTGTTTTTGCTCTGTTTATTATCAAGTCGCACAAAACGAAGTTTGGCGACTTGTTGTTTTTGCACCGTTTCTTTTTTTTTATTATTATTATTATTAAGTCGCCCAAAACGACGTTTTGGCGAGAGTGTTTTTGCATCTTTTCTTATTATTATTAATATTATGACTCCCAAACGAAAGTTTGGAAGACATATTGTTTTTGCTCCGTTTCTTATTATGGCTCCCAAACGAAAGTTTAGGAGACATATTGTTTTTGCTCCTTTTCTTCTTCTTATTAAGTCGCCCAAAACGACGTTTTGGCGACTTATTGTTTTTGCACCGTTTCTTATTATTATTATTATTATTAATATGGCTCCCAAACGAAAGTTTGGGAGACATATTGTTTTTGCTCCGTTTCTTATTATGTCGCCCCAGACTTTGTCGGGGCGACATATTGTTATTCTACTGTTTCTTTTTCACTATTATTATTATTATTATTATTATTATTATTATTATTATTATTATTATTATTATTATTATTATTCTTATTCTTATTATTATTATTATTATTATTATTATTAAGTCGCCGACCACGAAGTGTCGGGCGACTTATTGTTTTTACTCCGTTTCTTATTAAGTCGCCGACCACGAAGTGTCGGGCGACTTATTGTTTTTACTCCGTTTCTTCTTATTATTATTTTCATATTTCTTATGTTTTCCCCTCGCAATGTTGTCCGCTCGTTTTCTCGCTCATCTTTTAACCGATCGAAATGAAACTTTGGGAACATGTTAAGGGTGACCTGAAGTTGTGCAATCCACTTTTGAAATTTTCAAAATGGCCGCCATTTTCAAAATGGCCGCCGTTGAAAAAAATGACGGCCGTTGTCAGATCTCAGTAATTGCCAAAGCAATTTCAATGAAAATTGGTATACTGGTATAGCTAACTATCCCGAGCACCGAACACCACCCCCCTAAAAATGTAAAAATTTAAACGTCATCCGATTTAGACGAAATTTGGTATACAGGTAGCTTATGATACCCTGAGTGTGCCACTATTTTTAAAATTTTTGTCCGACTTCCGGTTTCAAAATGGCGGCCGTTTTAAAGTTTTACAAAATGGCGGCCGTTGTCAGATCTCAGTTATGGCCAGAGCAATTTCAATGAAAATTGGTATACTGATACAGCTAACTATCCTGAGCATTTTTGCAAAAGAATTTTTTGTCCGACTTCCGGTTTCAAAATGGCGGCCGTTTTAAAGTTTGCTTGTTTTCTCGCTCATCTTTTAACCGATCGAAATGAAACTTGGCCAACTGAAAGCTCATGTTATGAAGTTGTGCTCTTGACTTTTAGTTCCCTCTACTCGGTCAAAAGTGCGGAACGGGAGGCGACTTCAACGTTTCGGGAAACGTAAATTTTAATTATTATTATTATTATTTTCATATTTCTTATGTTTTCCTTTTTCCCCTCGCAATGTTGTCCGCACATTTTCTCAGAGATGCAATGTCCAATCAAGATGAAACTTTGGGAACATGTTAAGGGTGACCTGAAGTTGTGCAATCCACTTTTGAAATTTTCAAAATGGCCGCCGTTGAAAAAAATGACGGCGTTGTCAGATCTCAGTAATTGCCAAAGCAATTTCAATGAAAATTGGTATACTGATACAGCTAACTATCCCGAGCATTTTTGCAAAAAAAAATTTGACGCGGCCGACATTTCAAAATGGCCGCCATCCGAACACCACCCCCCTAAAAATGTAAAAATTTAAACGTCATCCGATTTAGACGAAATTTGGTATTCAGGTAGCTTATGATACCCTGAGTGTGCCACTATTTAAAATTTTTTTGTCCGACTTCCGGTTTCAAAATGGCGGCCATTTTACTGCAGGAAAAAGTCAACTTTGTCCGATTTCAACAAAATTTGATTTCTAGGCATATTTTAATGTACTGATTTGAATGAAATACTATCCATGGGGATTATAGTGGCAATGGGGGTTCGTTTGGGAGACATTCTGTGTTGGCATCCCAACACAATCAGCACTAGTTAAGTCGCCGACCACGAAGTGTCGATGTTGTCCGCTCGTTTTCTCGCTCATCTTTTAACCGATCGAAATGAAACTTGGCCAACTGAAAGCTCATGTTATGAAGTTGTGCTCTTGACTTTTCGTTTTCACCGATACCCCCCGCACGCGACACAGTTGCCATTCAAAGTTGAAGGGTCATAATTTAGGACATCGCTTATATCGGGAAAACCGCTCGATGAAAAGTTTTGAAATTTGGTACGGTTGTAGAGTAAGTTTTAACATTTTTAAAGCTTATAACTGCAAAGTTCCCTCTACTCGGTCAAAAGTGCGGAACGGGAGGCGACTTCAACGTTTCGTGAAACGTAAATTTTAATTAAGTCGCCGACCACGAAGTGTCGGGCGACTTATTGTTTTTACTCCGTTTCTTATTAAGTCGCCGACCACGAAGTGTCGGGCGACTTATTGTTTTTACTCCGTTTCTTATTATTATTATTATTATTATTATTATTATTTTCATATTTCTTATGTTTTCCCCTCGCAATGTTGTCCGCTCGTTTTCTCGCTCATCTTTTAACCGATCGAAATGAAACTTTGGGAACATGTTAAGGGTGACCTGAAGTTGTGCAATCCACTTTTGAAATTTTCAAAATGGCCGCCATTTTCAAAATGGCCGCCGTTGAAAAAAATGACGGCCGTTGTCAGATCTCAGTAATTGCCAAAGCAATTTCAATGAAAATTGGTATACTGGTACAGCTAACTATCCCGAGCATTTTTGCAAAAAAAAATTTGACGCGGCCGACATTTCAAAATGGCCGCCATCCGAACACCACCCCCCTAAAAATGTAAAAATTTAAACGTCATCCGATTTAGACGAAATTTGGTATACAGGTAGCTTATGATACCCTAAGTGTGCCACTATTTAAAAATGTTTTGTCCGACTTCCGGTTTCAAAATGGCGGCCGTTTTAAAGTTTTACAAAATGGCGGCCGTTGTCAGATCTCAGTTATGACCAGAGCAATTTCAATGAAAATTGGTATACTGATACAGCTAACTATCCTGAGCATTTTTGCAAAAAAAATTTTTTGTCCGACTTCCGGTTTCAAAATGGCGGCCGTTTTAAAGTTTGCTCGTTTTCTCGCTCATCTTTTAACCGATCGAAATGAAACTTGGCCAACTGAAAGCTCATGTTATGAAGTTGTGCTCTTGACTTTTAGTTCCCTCTACTCGGTCAAAAGTGCGAAACGGGAGGCGACTTCAACGTTTCGGGAAACGTAAATTTTAATTATTATTATTATTATTTTCATATTTCTTATGTTTTCCTTTTTCCCCTCGCAATGTTGTCCGCACATTTTCTCAGAGATGCAATGTCCAATCAAGATGAAACTTTGGGAACATGTTAAGGGTGACCTGAAGTTGTGCAATCCACTTTTGAAATTTTCAAAATGGCCGCCGTTGAAAAAAATGACGGCGTTGTCAGATCTCAGTAATTGCCAAAGCAATTTCAATGAAAATTGGTATACTGATACAGCTAACTATCCCGAGCATTTTTGCAAAAAAAAATTTGACGCGGCCGACATTTCAAAATGGCCGCCATCCGAACACCACCCCCCTAAAAATGTAAAAATTTAAACGTCATCCGATTTAGACGAAATTTGGTATTCAGGTAGCTTATGATACCCTGAGTGTGCCACTATTTAAAATTTTTTTGTCCGACTTCCGGTTTCAAAATGGCGGCCATTTTACTGCAGGAAAAAGTCAACTTTGTCCGATTTCAACAAAATTTGATTTCTAGGCATATTTTAATGTACTGATTTGAATGAAATACTATCCATGGGGATTATAGTGGCAATGGGGGTTCGTTTGGGAGACATTCTGTGTTGGCATCCCAACACAATCAGCACTAGTTAAGTCGCCGACCACGAAGTGTCGATGTTGTCCGCTCGTTTTCTCGCTCATCTTTTAACCGATCGAAATGAAACTTGGCCAACTGAAAGCTCATGTTATGAAGTTGTGCTCTTGACTTTTCGTTTTCACCGATACCCCCCGCACGCGACACAGTTGCCATTCAAAGTTGAAGGGTCATAATTTAGGACATCGCTTATATCGGGAAAACCGCTCGATGAAAAGTTTTGAAATTTGGTACGGTTGTAGAGTAAGTTTTAACATTTTTAAAGCTTATAACTGCAAAGTTCCCTCTACTCGGTCAAAAGTGCGGAACGGGAGGCGACTTCAACGTTTCGTGAAACGTAAATTTTAATTAAGTCGCCGACCACGAAGTGTCGGGCGACTTATTGTTTTTACTCCGTTTCTTATTAAGTCGCCGACCACGAAGTGTCGGGCGACTTATTGTTTTTACTCCGTTTCTTATTATTATTATTATTATTATTATTATTATTATTTTCATATTTCTTATGTTTTCCCCTCGCAATGTTGTCCGCTCGTTTTCTCGCTCATCTTTTAACCGATCGAAATGAAACTTTGGGAACATGTTAAGGGTGACCTGAAGTTGTGCAATCCACTTTTGAAATTTTCAAAATGGCCGCCATTTTCAAAACGGCCGCCGTTGAAAAAAATGACGGCCGTTGTCAGATCTCAGTAATTGCCAAAGCAATTTCAATGAAAATTGGTATACTGGTACAGCTAACTATCCCGAGTATTTTTGCAAAAAAAAATTTGACGCGGCCGACATTTCAAAATGGCCGCCATCCGAACACCACCCCCCTAAAAATGTAAAAATTTAAACGTCATCCGATTTAGACGAAATTTGGTATTCAGGTAGCTTATGATACCCTGAGTGTGCCACTATTTAAAATTTTTTTGTCCGACTTCCGGTTTCAAAATGGCGGCCGTTTTAAAGTTTTACAAAATGGCGGCCGTTGTCAGATCTCAGTTATGGCCAGAGCAATTTCAATGAAAATTGGTATACTGATACAGCTAACTATCCTGAGCATTTTTGCAAAAAAAATTTTTTGTCCGACTTCCGGTTTCAAAATGGCGGCCGTTTTAAAGTTTGCTCGTTTTCTCGCTCGTCTTTTAACCGATCGAAATGAAACTTGGCCAACTGAAAGCTCATGTTATGAAGTTGTGCTCTTGACTTTTAGTTCCCTCTACTCGGCCAAAAGTGCGGAACGGGAGGCGACTTCAACGTTTCGGGAAACGTAAATTTTAATTATTATTATTTTCATATTTCTTATGTTTTCCCCTCGCAATGTTGTCCGCTCGTTTTCTCGCTCATCTTTTAACCGATCGAAATGAAACTTTGGGAACATGTTAAGGGTGACCTGAAGTTGTGCAATCCACTTTTGAAATTTTCAAAATGGCCGCCATTTTCAAAATGGCCGCCGTTGAAAAAAATGACGGCCGTTGTCAGATCTCAGTAATTGCCAAAGCAATTTCAATGAAAATTGGTATACTGGTACAGCTAACTATCCCGAGCATTTTTGCAAAAAAAAATTTGACGCGGCCGACATTTCAAAATGGCCGCCATCCGAACACCACCCCCCTAAAAATGTAAAAATTTAAACGTCATCCGATTTAGACGAAATTTGGTATACAGGTAGCTTATGATACCCTAAGTGTGCCACTATTTAAAAATGTTTTGTCCGACTTCCGGTTTCAAAATGGCGGCCGTTTTAAAGTTTTACAAAATGGCGGCCGTTGTCAGATCTCAGTTATGACCAGAGCAATTTCAATGAAAATTGGTATACTGATACAGCTAACTATCCTGAGCATTTTTGCAAAAAAAAATTTTTGTCCGACTTCCGGTTTCAAAATGGCGGCCGTTTTAAAGTTTGCTCGTTTTCTCGCTCATCTTTTAACCGATCGAAATGAAACTTGGCCAACTGAAAGCTCATGTTATGAAGTTGTGCTCTTGACTTTTAGTTCCCTCTACTCGGTCAAAAGTGCGGAACGGGAGGCGACTTCAACGTTTCGGGAAACGTAAATTTTAATTATTATTATTATTATTATTATTATTCTTCCTCACTTTTTGTCCGGCTGATAACTCAGAGATGGCTGATTGGATTAGAACATCACATGGCATAAAGTAGAACCACTATCTGAAGTTGTGCAATCAACTTTAAAAATGGTGATATGTGGAACCATCTCCATGGAAACCAGAAAGTTATGCATGAGTGATTTTGTGCATTTTCCTTAATTTTTCGGAAACCTAGAAGCACAGAGGGACCAAACTTGGTATGATGGAAGACCATAATGAGATACAGGTTTGAGATGATTTTGGGACGGAACGGAAAAACAAGATGGCCGCCATGGCTAAAAATAGATTTAACATGGGGCCTATGGGAAAATGATTTTTCTACAATAGCTTCACCATGGTTTGAGATATTCCAAAGTTTTTTTATAGGAAGTTGGACCTCATCAACCTCAAGAAGACAGGAAAGTTTGAAAAAAAAATTTCACACCGTGTGGCCGCAGCCACAACCATTAGGTTTGCATAGAAGCCTATGGGGAAATGGAGGTTTTTGTCACCTCCATTTCTCTGCTATGCATTGATGGATTCCAATCAAACTTTACACAAAGCACCATCATCATTACATCTTGGAATTCACATATCAAAAAATTCCAAAATGGCCACCTTTTCCAAGATGGCCGCCACGTTACATATGCATAGAAGCCTATGGGGAAATGGAGGTTTTTTGTCGCCTCCATTTCTCTGCTATGCATTGATGGATTCCAATCAAACTTTACACAAAGCACCGTCACCATTACATCTTGGAATTCATATTACGAAAAATTTCAAAATGGTGGCCATTTTTAAGATGGCTGCCGAGTTACGTTAAAAAATACAACATTGTCGGAATTCAATGAAAATCAACTTCTAGAGATAATTTGATGTGGGGAACAACATGGAATCATCGATTTTGGAATTCACATGACGGAAAAAAAAAAATTCGGGGCGACATCTGCTATTGCTCGCAATGGCAATTCTAGTTAAGTCGCCGACCACGAAGTGTCGGGCGACTTATTGTTTTTACTCCGTTTCTTATTATTATTATTTTCATATTTCTTATGTTTTCCCCTCGCAATGTTGTCCGCTCGTTTTCTCGCTCATCTTTTAACCGATCGAAATGAAACTTTGGGAACATGTTAAGGGTGACCTGAAGTTGTGCAATCCACTTTTGAAATTTTCAAAATGGCCGCCATTTTCAAAATGGCCGCCGTTGAAAAAAATGACGGCCGTTGTCAGATCTCAGTAATTGCCAAAGCAATTTCAATGAAAATTGGTATACTGGTACAGCTAACTATCGCGAGCATTTTTGCAAAACAAAATTTGTCGCGGCCGACATTTCAAAATGGCCGCCATCCGAACACCACCCCCTAAAAATGTAAAAATTTAAACGTCATCCGATTTAGACGAAATTTGGTATACAGGTAGCTTATGATACCCTGAGTGTGCCACTATTTTTAAAATTTTTGTCCGACTTCCGGTTTCAAAATGGCGGCCGTTTTAAAGTTTTACAAAATGGCGGCCGTTGTCAGATCTCAGTTATGGCCAGAGCAATTTCAATGAAAATTGGTATACTGATACAGCTAACTATCCTGAGCATTTTTGCAAAAAAAATTTTTTGTCCGACTTCCGGTTTCAAAATGGCGGCCGTTTTAAAGTTTGCTTGTTTTCTCGCTCATCTTTTAACCGATCGAAATGAAACTTGGCCAACTGAAAGCTCATGTTATGAAGTTGTGCTCTTGACTTTTAGTTCCCTCTACTCGGTCAAAAGTGCGGAACGGGAGGCGACTTCAACGTTTCGGGAAACGTAAATTTTAATTATTATTATTATTATTATTTTTATTCTTCCACTTTCCGCCAAAATTTTGTTCGACAGATTTCTCTGAGACCGTAAATTGGATCCACATGAAACTTCGCACAAAAATAGGTCATGATGTGAACTGGTGCCTTTCAGGTTTAAAATTTTTAAATTGGCGGCCATTTTGAAATGGCGGCCATTTTGAAAATGAAAAAAATCCTTAAAAATCCAAAAGTTAACGGATTTTTACGAAAATTGAAATATAAGTAGAGTATGTTATCCCGCACCATATGACGCACATGTTGACTTTTTATGGCGGCCATTTTGAATCCAAGATGGCCAAAATTCAAAATGGTCGGAATCGCACGAATCTTGGTTTTTAGATAGATTACCATGTTGCAATCTGATATTAGTCATCAAAGTTTGAATTTGATCATGGCGGCCATTTTGAAAATGATAAAAATCCTTAAAAATCCAAAAGTTAACAGATTCGATGAAAATTAGAATATAAGTAGGGTATGTTATACAGCACCATATGCCCCACATGTCGACCTTTTTGGCGGCCATTTTGAATCCAAGATGGCCACCAAAAATGCAAAATGCTCGGAATCACACGAAACTTGGTTCTTAGATAGATTACCATGTTGCGATCAGATGTTAGTCATCAAAATATGAATTTGGTCATGGCGGCCATCTTAAAATGGCGGCCGTTTTGAAAATGAAAACAAATCCTTAAAAGTCCAAAAGTAAAAGGATTTGGCTGAAAATTGGAATATAAGTAGCGTATGTTATACCGCACCATATTACGCACATGTTGACTTCTTATGGCAGCCATTTTGAATCCAAGATGGCCGACAAAAGTGGAAAATGCTCCGGTTTGCACGAAACTTGGTTTCCTGCTAGATAAAGTTGCAATGAATGGATGTCTGGACTCCAGTGTCCACGGGGGTCGTTTGGGAGCCAGTTATGATCCATAAGATCATAATCATGTTTAATTATTATTATTAATAAGTCGTTTTTGGCGCTTATGGTTTTTGCAACGTTTCTTCTTATTATTATTATTATGGCTCCCAAACGAAAGTTTGGGAGACATATTGTTTTTGCTCCGTTTCTTACTATTATTATTATGGCTCCCAAACGAAAGTTTGGGAGACATATTGTTTTTGCTCTGTTTCTTATTATGACTCCCAAACGAAAGTTTGGGAGACATATTGTTTTTGCTCTGTTTCTTATTATTAAGTCTCCCAAACGAAGTTTGGAGACTTATTGTTTTTACTCTGTTTCTTATTATTATTATTATTCTTCTTCTGGTTTCCCCGTAGAGATTTCCGACACTTTTCTCATAAACTGTAAATGGGATCAATTTGAAACTTGGTAGGATGTTAGACCCTATTGGCTAGATGTGCAATCATCTTTCGGAATTTCCAAGATGGCCGCCACTTTCAAAATGGCCGCCATTTAAGTTTTCCCGCCAAAATGCAGTTCCCGGAGAACCGCCAGATGGATTTCGATGAAACTTGGTATGTAGGTTCAGCATAGTGGTCTTGATTTATTTTTGGCAAAAAATCGCGCGCGAACCGGCCGCCATTTTCAAAATGGCCGCCGAATCGCCAAAAATTCAAGTTTGTCGGATTTCAACGAAAATGGGTTTTAACAGTAAATTTGGTATGCCGAGTCCAATGCTCAACTCAGAATTTTTATACGACGCGCCATTTTTTGTAAAATGGCCGCCAAAGTTGCCAAATGGGCAAAAATTCAACATTGTCATAATTCAACGAAAATAGGTTCTAAAAGTAAATTTGGTATGCCGAGTTCAACGGTACACTCAGATTTTTTATACGACCCGCCATTTTTTTAAAAATGGCCACCAAAGTCGCCAAATCGGCAAAAATTCAACATTGTCGGAACTCAATGAAGATTGGTTCCTAAAGTAAATTTAGTATGTCGAGTTCAATGGTCAACTCAGAATTTTTATATGACGCGCTATTTTTTGTAAAATGGCTGCACAGGACTATCAGTAACTTCGTTTGGGAGACTTCACGTTTCGCGAAACGTAAATTTTAATTATTTTTTTTTTCTTCCACTTTCCGCCAGAATTTCGTCCGGCTGTTTTCTCGGAGACCGTAAATTGGATCGACATGAAACTTCACACAAAAATAGGTCATGATGTGAAGTTGTGCCTTTCAGGTTTAAAATTTTTAAATTGGCGGCCATCTTTAAATGGCGGCCATTTTGAAAATAAAAAAAATCCTTTAAAATCCAAAAGTTAAGGGATTTCGACGAAAATTGGAATATAAGTAGAGTATGTTATACCGCACCATATGACACACATGTTGACTTTTTATGGCGGCCATTTTGAATCGAAGATGGCCGCCAAAATTTCAAAATGATCGGAATCACATGAAACTTGGTTTTTAGGTAGATTACCATGTTGCGATCAGATGTTAGTTATCAAAATCTCAATTTGATCATGGCCGCCATCTTAAAATGGCTGCCATTTTGAAAATAAAAAACAATCCTTAAAAATCTAAATGTTAACAGATTTCGCTGAAAATTGGAATATAAGTAGATTATGTTATACGCACCATATGACGCACATGTTGACTTTTTATGGCAGCCATTTTGAATTCAAGATGTCCGACAAAATTGAAAAATGCTACGATTTGCACGAAACTTGGTTTCCAGGTAGATAAAGTTGCTGCGAATGGATGTCTGAACTCGTGTGTCCACGGGGGTCGTTTGGGAGCCAGTTATGATCCATAAGATCATAATCATGTTTAATTATGGCTCCCAATTTGGGAGACATATTGTTTTTGCTCTGTTTCTTATTATTTTTTTTTCTTCCACTTTCCACCAGAATTTCCGACTGTTTTCTCGGAGACCGTAAATTGGATCGACATGAAACTTCACACAAAAATAGGTCATGATGTGAAGTTGTGCCTTTCAGGTTTAAAATTTTTAAATTGGCGTCCATCTTGAAATGGCGGCCATTTTGAAAATGAAAAAAATCCTTAAAAATCCAAAAGTTAACGGATTTCGACGAAAATTGGAATATAAGTAGAGTATGTTATACCGCACCATATGACACCCATGTTGACTTTTTATGGCGGTCATTTTGAATCCAAGATGGCTGCCAAAACGTCAAAATGATCGGAATCGCACGAAACTTGGTTTTTAGGTAAATTACCATGTTGCGATCAGATGTTAGTCATCAAAATCTCAATTTGATCATGGCCGCCATCTTAAAATGGCGGCCATTTTGAAAATGAACATAAATCCTTAAAAATCCAAAAGTTAATGGATTTCAACGAAAATTGGAATATAAGTAGAGTATGTTATACCGCAACATATGACACACATGCTGACTTTTTATGGCGGGCATTTTGAATCCAAGATGGCCGCGAAAAATTTCAAAATGATTGAAATTGCGCGAAACTTGGTTTTTAGGTAGATTACCATGTTGCGATCAGAAGTTAGTTATCAAAATCTCAATTTGATCATGGCGGCCATTTACCGCAGCATATGACGCACATGTCGACTTTTTTTGGTGGCCATTTTGAATCAAAGATGGCTGCCAAAAATTCAAAATGCTCAGAATCGCATGAAACTTGGTTTTTAAGTAGATTACCATTTTGCGATCAGAAGTTAGTCATCAAAATTTGAATTTGAACACAGCGGCCATCTTACAAATGGCGGCCATTTTGAAAATGAAAAAATCCTTAAAAATCAAAAAGTTTACGTATTTTAACGAAAATTGGTACATAAGTAGAATATGTTATACCACACCATATGATGCACATGCTGACTTTTTATGGCGGCCATTTTGAATCCAAGATGGCCACCAAAAATTCAAAATGCTCTGAATTACACGAAACTTGGTTTTTAGATAGATTACCATGTTGCGATCAGATGTTAGTCATCAAAATTCGAATTTGATCATGGCAGCCTTCTTAAAATGGGGTCATTTTCAATTTGAAAATAAATCCTTAAAAATCCAAAAGTTAACGGATTTCGCTGAAAATTGGAATATAAGTAGAGTACGTTAAATCGTACCATATGACGCACATGTCGACTTTTATGGCAGCCATTTTGAATCCAAGATGACCGAAAAATTGGAAAACGCTCCGATTTGCACGAAACTTGGTTTCCTGGTAGATAAAGTTTCTGTGAATGGATGTCTGAACTCCAGTGTCCACGGGGGTCGTTTGGGAGCCAGTTATGATCCATAAGATCATAATCAGGTTTAATTATTATGGCTCCCAAACGAAAGTTTGGGAGATATATTGTTTTTGCTCCGTTTCTTATTATGGCTCCCAAACGAAAGTTTGGGAGACATATTGTTTTTGCTCCGTTTCTTATTATGTCTCCCAAACGAAGTTTTGGGAGACATATTGTTTTTGTCCGGTTTCTTATTATTATTCTTCTTCTTTCTTTCTTTCTTTCTTTTTTCTTTCCGTTCAATCTTGTCCGCACATTTTCTCAGAGATGCAATGTCCAATCAAGATGAAACTTTGGGAACATGTTAAGGGTGACCTGAAGTTGTGCAATCCACTTTTGAAATTTTCAAAATGGCCGCCATTTTCAAAATGGCCGCCGTTGAAATAAAATGACGGCCGTTGTCAGATCTCAGTAATTGCCAAAGCAATTTCAATGAAAATTGGTATACTGATACAGCTAACTATCCCGAGCATTTTTGCAAAAAAAAATTTGACGCGGCCGACATTTCAAAATGGCCGCCATCCGAACACCACCCCCCAAAAAATGTAAAAATTTAAACGTCATCCTATTTAGACGAAATTTGGTATTCAGGTAGCTTATGATACCCTGAGTGTGCCACTATTTAAAATTTTTTTGTCCGACTTCTGGTTTCAAAATGGCGGCCATTTTACTGCAGGAAAAAGTCAACTTTGTCCGATTTCAACAAAATTTGATTTCTAGGTATATTTTAATGTACTGATTTGAATGAAATACTATCCATGGGGATTATAGTGGCAATGGGGTTCGTTTGGGAGACATTCTGTGTTGGCATCCCAACACAATCAGCACTAGTTATTATGGCTCCCAAACGAAAGTTTGGGAGACATATTGTTTTTGCTCCGTTTCTTATTAAATCCCCGACCACGAAGTGTCGGGGATTTATTGTTTTTGCACCGTTTCTTCTTATTATTATTATTCTTCTTCTTCTTCTTCTTCTTCTTCTTCTTCTGGACCTAACTTTGTCCGTAGGATTTCTCGAAGACGAAAAGACATAGGTCAATGAAACTTACCAGAAAGATAGGTCACCACTAGGAAATGTTCTTTCCGATTTCGAAATTTTGAAAATGGCGGCCATCTTGGATTGGCGGCCATTTTGAATTTGAAAAAAATACAAAATTAATCATAAAAAATCACAAACAATATGGATATGAACCAAAATAGGTTTATAGGTCAATATTAAGGTCCCGGACAATATGGGACCATTTTCCGAAAAATCCAAGATGGCCACCATATTCAAAATGGCCGCCAAAGTGCGAAAATTGAAAAGTTGTCCGATTTCAACGAAAATTGGCATTTAGGTCAATATTGATATTACGAACAACATGGCGACACTTTCGAACAAATCCAAGATGGCTGTCATATTCAAAATGGCCGCCAAAGTGCGAAAATTGAAGAGTTGTCCGATTTCAACGAAAATTGGCATTTAGGTGAATATTGATATTACGAACAACATGGTGACATGTTTGAACAAATCCAAGATGGCCACAAAAGTCCAAGATGGCCGCCATATTCAAAATGGCCGCCAAAGTGCGAAAATTGAAAAGTTGTCCGATTTCAACGAAAATTGGCATTTAGGTCAATATTGATATTACGAACAACATGGCGACACTTTCGAACAAATCCAAGATGGCTGTCATATTCAAAATGGCTGCCAAAGTGCGAATATTGAAAAGTTGTCTGATTTCAACAAAAATTGGCATTTAGGTCAATATTGATATTACGAACAACATGTCGAACAAATCCAAGATGGCTGCCAAAGTCCAAGATGGCCGCCATATTCAAAATGGCCGCCAAAGTGCGAAAATTGAAAAGTTGTCCGAATTGTGACAAAAGTGGGCACGGGAGGGGATTTTTTTGTGACTTGCTTGCAATCACAATCAGCACTTGTTATTATTATTTTTTTTTTCTTCCACTTTCCGCCTGAATTTTGTCCGACCGTTTTCTCGGAGACCGTTAATTGGATCATTATGAAACTTTACCCAAAAATAGGTTATGACTTGAAGTGGTGCCTTCAAGTTTTAAAATTTTGAAATTGGCGGCCATCTTGAAATGGCGGCCATTTTGAAAACGAAAAAAATCCTTAAAAATCCAAAAGTTAACGGATTTCAATGAAAATTGGAATATAAGTAGGGTATGTTATACCGCACCATACGACGCACATGTTGACTTTTTGTGGCGGCCATTTTGAATCCAAGATGGCCGCCAAAAATTCAAAATGCTCGGAATCACACGAAACTTGGTTTTTAGGTAGATTACCATAATGCGGTCAGATGTTAGTCATTAAAATTGGAATTTGAACATGGCGGCCATCTTAAAATGGCGGCCATTTCGAAAATGAAAATAAATCCTTAAAAATCCAAAAGTTAACGGATTTCGCTTAAAATTGGAATATAAGTAGAGTATGTTATAACGCACCATATGATGCACATGTTGACTTTTTATGGCAGCCATTTTGAATCCAAGATGGCCGCCAAACATTCAAAATGCTCGGAATCGCATGTAACTTGGTTTTTAGGTAGATTACCATGTCGCGATAAGATGTTAGTCATCAAAAGTTGAATTTGAACACGACAGCAATCTTAAAATGGCGGCCATTCTGAAAATGAAAATAAATCCTTAAAAAACCAACAGTTAACGGATTTCAATGAAAATTGGAATACAAGTAGAGTCTGTTATACCGCACCATATGACGCACATGTGGACTTTCTATGGCGGCCATTTTGAATCCAAGATGGCCGAAAAAAAACTGAAAAATGCTCCGATTTGCTTGAAACTTGGTTTCCTGGTAGATAAAGTTGCTGTGAATGGATGTCTGAACTGGAGTGTCCACGGGGGCGTTTGGGAGCCAGTTATGATCCATAAGATCATAATCATGTTTAATTATTATTATTATTTTTCTTCTCCTTTCCGCCAAAATTTTGTCCGACCGTTTTCTCGGAGACCGTAAATTGGATCATTATGAAACTTCACCCAAAAATAGGTCATGACTTGAAGTGGTGCCTTCAAGTTTTAAAATTTTGAAATTGGCGGCCATCTTGAAATGGCGGCCATTTTGAAAATGAAAAAAATCCTTAAAAATCCAAAAGTTAACGGATTTCAATGAAAATTGAAATATAAGTAGGGTATGTTATACCGCACCATACGGCGTACATGTTGTCTTTTTGTGGCGGCCATTTTGAATCCAAGATGGCCGCCAAAAATTCAAAATGCTCGGAATCACACGAAACTTGGTTTTTAGGTAGATTACCATGATGCGTTCAGATGTTAGTCATCAAAATCGGAATTTGAACATGGCGGCCATCTTAAAATGGCGGCCATTTTGAAAATGAAAATAAATCCTTAAAATCCAAAAGTTAACGGATTTTGACGAAAATTGGAATATAGGTAGAGTATGTTATACCGCACCATATGACGCACATGTTGACTTTTTATGGCGGCCATTTTGAATCCAAGATGGCCGCCAAACATTCAAAATGCTCGGAATCGCATGTAACTTGGTTTTTAGGTAGATTACCATGTCGCGATAAGATGTTAGTCATCAAAAGTTGAATTTGAACACGACAGCCATCTTAAAATGGCTGCCATTTTGAAAATGAACATAAATCCTTAAAAAACCAACAGTTAACAGATTTCAATGAAAATTGGAATACAAGTAGAGTCTGTTATACCGCACCATATGACGCACATGTGGACTTTCTATGGCGGCCAATTTGAATCCAAGATGGCAGACAAAACTGAAAAAATGCTCCGATTTGCTTGAAACTTGGTTTCCTGGTAGATTAAGTTGCTGTGAATGGATGTCTGAACTCGAGTGTCCACGGGGGCGTTTGGGAGCCAGTTATGATCCATAAGATCATAATCATGTTTAAATATTAAGTCGCCGACCACGAAGTGTCGGGCGACTTATTGTTTTTACTCCGTTTCTTATTATTATTATTTTCATATTTCTTATGTTTTCCCCTCGCAATGTTGTCCGCTCGTTTTCTCGCTCATCTTTTAACCGATCGAAATGAAACTTTGGGAACATGTTAAGGGTGACCTGAAGTTGTGCAATCCACTTTTGAAATTTTCAAAATGGCCGCCATTTTCAAAATGGCCGCCGTTGAAAAAAATGACGGCCGTTGTCAGATCTCAGTAATTGCCAAAGCAATTTCAATGAAAATTGGTATACTGGTACAGCTAACTATCCCGAGCATTTTTGCAAAAAAAAATTTGACGCGGCCGACATTTCAAAATGGCCGCCATCCGAACACCACCCCCCTAAAAATGTAAAAATTTAAACGTCAGCCGATTTAGACGAAATTTGGTATACTGGTAGCTTATGATACCCTAAGTGTGCCACTATTTAAAAATGTTTTGTCCGACTTCCGGTTTCAAAATGGCGGCCGTTTTAAAGTTTTACAAAATGGCGGCCGTTGTCAGATCTCAGTTATGGCCAGAGCAATTTCAATGAAAATTGGTATACTGATACAGCTTACTATCCTGAGCATTTTTGCAAAAAAAAAATTTTGTCCGACTTCGGTTTCAAAATGGCGGCCGTTTTAAAGTTTGCTCGTTTTCTCGCTCATCTTTTAACCGATCGAAATGAAACTTGGCCAACTGAAAGCTCATGTTATGAAGTTGTGCTCTTGACTTTTAGTTCCCTCTACTCGGTCAAAAGTGCGGAACGGGAGGCGACTTCAACGTTTCGGGAAACGTAAATTTTAATTATTATTATTTTTATTCTTCCACTTTCCGCCAAAATTTTGTCCGACAGTTTTCTCGGAGACCGTACATTGGATCCACATGAAACTTCACACAAAAATAGGACATAATGTGAACTGGTGCCTTTCAGGTTTAAAATTTTTATATTGGCGGCCATCTTGAAATGGCGGCCATTTTGAAAATGAAAAAAATCCTTATAAATCCAAAAGTTAACGGATTTTGACGAAAATTGGAATATTAGTAGAGTATGTTATACCGCACCATATGACGCACATGTTGACGTTTTATGGCGGCCATTTTGAATCCAAGATGGCCGCCAAAATTTCAAAATGATCGGAATCGCACGAAACTTGGTTTTTAGGTAGATTACCATGTTGCGATCAGATGTTAGTCATCAAAAGATGAATTTGAACACGGCGGCCATCTTAAAATGGCGGCCATTTTGAAAACGAAAATAAATCCTTAAAAATCCAAAACTCAACGGATTTCGATGAAAATTGGAATATAAGTAGAGTATGTCATACCGCACCATATGACGCACATGTTGACTTCTTATGGCAGCCATTTTGAATCCAAGATGGCCGACGAAAGTGGAAAATGCTCCGATTTGCACGAAACTTGGTTTCCTGGTAGATAAAGTTGCTGTGAATGGATGTCTAAACTCCAGTGTCCACGGGGGTCGTTTGGGAGCCAGTTATGATCCATAAGATCATAATCATGTTTAATTATTATTATTTTTATTCTTCCACTTTCCCTCAGAATTTTGTCGGACTGTTTTCTAGGAGACCGTAAATTGGATCGACATGAAACTTCACACAAAAATAGGTCATGATGTGAAGTGGTGCCTTTCAGGTTTAAAATTTTTAAATTGGCGGCCATCTTGAAATGGCGGCCATTTTGAATATAAAAAACATCCTTAAAAATCCAAAAGTTAACGGATTTCGATGAAAATTGGAATATAAGTAGAGTATGTTATACCGCACCATAATACACACATGTACTTTATGGCGGCCATTTTGAATCCAAGATGCCCGCCCAAAATTAAAAATGCTCGTAATTGCACGAAACTTGGTTTTTAGGTAGATTGCAATGTTGCGATCAGATGTTAGTCATCGAAATTTCAATTTGAACACGGCAGCCATCTTAAAATGGCGGCCATTTTGAAAATGAAAATAAATCCTTTAAAATCCAAAAGTTAACGTATTTCAATGAAAATTGGAATATAAGTAGAGTATGCTATACCGAACCATATGACGCACATGTGGACTTTCTACGGCGGCCATTTTGAATCCAAGACGGCCGACAAAATAAAAAAATGCTCCGATTTGCGCGAAACTTGGTTTCCTAGTAGATAAAGTTGCTGTGAATGGATGTCTGAACTCCAGTGTCCACGGGGGTCGTTTGGGAGCCAGTTATGATCCATAAGATCATAATCATGTTTAATTATGGCTCCCAAACGAAAGTTTGGGAGACATATTGTTTTTGCTCCTTTTCATATTATTATTATTATTATTATTATTTTTCTTCCGGTTTCCGCCAAAATTTTGTCCGACCATTTTCTCGGAGACAGTAAATTGGATCACTATGAAACTTCACCCAAAAATAGGTCATGACTAGAAGTGGTGCCTTCAAGTTTTAAAATTTTGAAATTGGCAGCCATCTTGAAATGGCGGCCATTTTGAAAATTAAAAAATCCTTAAAAATCCAAAAGTTAACGGATTTCGACGAAAATTGGAACATAAGTAGAGTACGTTATACCGCACCATATGACACACATGTTGACTTTTTATGGCGGCCATTTTGAATCCAAGATGGCCGCCAAAATTTCAAAATGATTGGAATCGCACGAAACTTGGTTTTTAGGTAGATTACCATTTTGCGATCAGATGTTAGTCATCAAAATCTCAATTTGATCATGGCCGCCATCTTAAAATGGCAGCCATTTTGAAAATGAACATAAATCCTTAAACATCCAAAAGTTAACGGATTTCAACGAAAGTTGGAATATAAGTAGAGTATGTTATACCGCAACATATGACACACATGTTGACTTTTTATGGCGGCCATTTTGAATCCAAGATGGCCGCCAAAATTTCAAAATGATTGAAATTGCACGAAACTTGTTTTTTTGGTAGATTACCATGTTGCGATCAGAAGTTAGTTATCAAAATCTCAATTTGATCATGGTGGCCATCTTAAAATGGCTGCCCTTTTGAAAAGGAAAATAAATCCTTAAAAATCCAAAAGTTAACGGATTTCGCTGAAAATTGGAATATAAGTAGATTATGTTATACAGCACCATATGACGCACATGTTGACTTTTTATGGCAGCCATTTTGAATTCAAGATGTCCGACAAAATTGGAAAATGCTAAGATTTGCACGAAACTTGGTTTCCATGTAGATCAAGTTGCTGCGAATGGATGTCTGAACTCGTGTGTCCACGAGGGTCGTTTGGGAGCCAGTTATGATCCATAAGATCATAATCATGTTTAATTATTATTTTTATTCTTCCACTTTCCGCCAAAATTTTGTCCGACCGATTTCTCAGAGACCGTAAATTGGATCGACATGAAACTTCACACAAAAATAGGTCATGATGTGAACTGGTGCCTTTCAGGTTTAAAATTTTTAAATTGCAGCCATCTTGAAATGGCGGCCATTTTGAAAATGAAAAAAATCCTTTAAAATCCAAAAGTTAACGGATTTTGATGAAAATCGGAATATAAGTGAAGTATGTTATGCCGCACAATTTGACGCACACGCTGACTTTTCATGGCGGCCATTTTGAATCCACGATGGCCGACAAAAATTCAAAATGCTCGGAATTGCATGAAACTTGGTTTTTAGGTAGATTACCATGTTGCGATCAGATGTTAGTCATCAAAATTTGAATTTGAACACGACGGCCATCTAAAAATGGCGGCCATTTTGAAAATGAAAATAAATCATTAAAAAACCCAAAAGTTAACCAATTTCAATGAAAATTGGAATATAAGTAGGGTATGTTATACCGCACCATATGACGCACATGTCGACTTTTTACGGCGGCATTTTGAATCCAAGATGGCTGCCAAAAATTCAAAATGCTCGGAATCGGACGAAACTTGCTTTTTAGGTAGACTACCATGTTGCGATCTGTAGTTAGTCATCAGAATTTGAATTTGAACATGGCAGCCATCTTAAAATGGCGGCCATTTTGAAAATGAAAATAAATCCTTAAAATCCAAAAGTTAACGGATTTCGATGAAAATTGGAATATAAGTAGAGTATGTTATACCGCAAGATATGACGCACATGACGACTTTCTATGGAGGCCATTTTGAATCCAAGATGGCGGCCGAAAATTCCAAATGTTCCGATTTGCACGAAACTTGGTTTCCTGGTAGATAAAGTTGCTGTGAATGGATGTCTTAACTCCAGTGTCAACGGGGGTCGTTTGGGAGCCAGTTATGATCCATAAGATCTTAATCATGTTTAATTATTATTATTATTATTTCGGTTTCCACTTTTTCTAGATCGTGAACTTGTCCGACACATTTCTCAGAGACGTTTTAATAAAATCAAATGAAACTTGGCACAGTTGTAGATCGACATATGGAGGGGTGCAGTCGATAGTCAGATTTTTTATAATGACACCTATTTCAAAATGGCCTCCACTTGACGACACCCACCCAAAAATTGCAAAAATTTTCCCATGGTCCGATTTCAACGAAATTTGGTATGGAGGTAGATTTTAGTATTTCGAGTGAAACACTACCTTTAAAATTTTTTTCCGACATCCGGTTTCAAAATGGTCACTAAAAACGTGTATAATTTTCAATGTTATCCGATCTCGATGAAATTTAACGTGCTCCGTTTGCAACAAAATTTGGTGTGGAGGTAGACTTAGGTGTCTCGAGTGGAAATCCACATTCGGAATTTTTTTTCGACCGTATGTTTCAAAATGGCCACCAAAAACGCGTCAAATTTGAAACATTGTCCAATTTTAATGAAATTTAATTTGTAGGTACATTTCAATGTCCTGAGTGGAACGCAATACTATCCATGGGGATTTTGGGCGACTTCTGTGTTGGCATCCCAACAAATTATTTTTAATTATTATTATTTCGGTTTCCACTTTTTCTAGATTGTGAAATTGTCCGACATATTTCTCAGAGACGCTTTAATAAAATCAACTGAAACTTGGCACAGTTGTAGGTCAGCATATAGAGGGGTGCAGTCAATAGTAAGAATTTTGATAATGGACGCCATTTGAAAATGGCCGCCAGTTGACGACACCCACCCAAAAATTTTCCCGTGGTCCGATTTCAACGCAATATGGTATGGAGGTAGATGTTAGTATTTCGAGTGAAACGCTACCTTTATATTTTTTCTCCGACATCGGGTTTCAAAAAGGCCGCCAAAAACGTGTATAATTTTCAACGTTATGCGATCTCGATGACATTTAATGTGCTCCAATTGCAACAAAATTGGTGTGGATGTGGATTTAAGTGTATCGAGTTGAAATCCGAATTCAGAATTTTTTTTTCCATCCGGCGTTTCAAAATGGCCACCAAAACGCGTCAAATTTTAAACGTTATCCGATTTGAATGAAATTTGATATGTAGGTACATCTTAATGTCCTGAGTGGAACGCAATACTATCCATGGGGATTTTGGGCGACTTCTGTGTTGGCATCCCAACACATTATTTTTAATTATTATTATGTCTACCAAACGAAGTTTTGGGAGACACATTGTATTTGTCCGTTTTCTTCTTATTATTATTATTCTTTCTTTTTTCTTTCCGTTCAATCTTGTCCGACACATTTCTCTGAGAAGCAATGTCTACTCAAGATGAAACTTGGTACAATGTTAAGGGTGACCTGAAGTTTTGCAATCCACTTTTGGAATTTTTAAAATGGCCGCCGTTTCTCAGTAATGGCCAGCGCAATTTCAATGAAAATTGGCATACTGATACAACTAACTATTCTGAGCATTTTTGCCAAAAAAAGTTGGACGCGAACGACATTTCAAAATGGCCGCCATCCGAACACCACCCCCCTAAAATGCAACAATTTAAACATCATCTGATTTCGACGACATTTGGTATAAAGGTAGATTATGATACCCTGAGTGTGCCACTTTTTAAAATGTTTGTCCGATTTCCGGTTTAAAAATGGCGGCCGTTTTAAAGTTTTAAAAAATGGCGGCCGTTGTCAGATTTCTGTGACCGCCAAAGCAATTTCAATGAAATGTGGTTTACTGATACAGCTAACTATTCTGAGCATTTCTGATAAAACAATTGGATGCGAACGACACCATTTTGTGATGGCAGCCGTTTCACCACACTCCCCCCCAAACATCAACTTAGTCCGATTGCAACTAAATTTCCCATGTAGGTAGATTTTAATGCACAAACTAAGAATATCATGTATATTTGTTGATTTTCAACATGCACAAGAATATAGTGACAATGGGGGTTCGTTCAGGAGACATTCTGTGTTGGCATTCCAACACAATCAGCACTAGTTATGGCTCCCAAACGAAAGTTTGGGAGACATATTGTTTTTTCTCCGTTTCTTATTATTATGTCTCCCAAACATTGTTTTGGGAGACATATTGTTTTTGTCCAGTTTCTTATTATTATTCTTCTTCTTTTTTCTTTTTTCTTTCCGTTCAATCTTGTCCGCACAATTTAGCTAAGATAGATTGTCCAATCAATATGAAACTTTAGGAATATGTTAAGGGTGACCTGAAGTTTTGCAATCCATTTCTGGAATTTTCAACATGGCGGTCGTTGTCAGATCTCAGTAATGGCCAAAGCCATTTCAATGGTATACTGATACAGCTAACTATCCTGAGCATTTTTGCCAAAAAAGGGCGCGAACGACATTTCAAAATGGCCGCTATCCGAACACCACCCCTTATAAATGCAAAAATGTAAACATCATCCGATTTCGACGAAAGTTGGTAGACAAAATGGCGGCCGTTTTAAAGTTAAAAAAAATGGTGGCCGTTGTAGGATCTCAGTAATGGCCAAAGCAATTTCAATGAAAATTCGTATACTGATACATCTAACTATCATAAGCATTTTGCCAAAAAAATTGGGCGCGAGCCATCATTTCAAAATGGCTGCCATCCAAACACACCCTTCAAAAATGCCAAAATTTAAACGTCATCTGATTTCGACGAAATTTGGTACCCAAGTAAATTATGGTACCCTGAGTGTGCCATTTTTTTCAAATTTTTCTCCGACTTCCGGTTTCAAAATGGCGGCCGTTTTAAAGTTTTAAAATGGCGGCTGTTGTAAGATCTCAGTAATGGCCAGAGCAATGAAAATTGGTATACTGATACATATGGAATATAGGACATTTTGTTTGTGATACAGACTTTATCACGGCCAGTATCAGGTGAGCCCGTAGGGCGAACCTGATACGTTAAGCCGTGATAAAGTCTGTATCACAAACAAAATGTCCTATATTCCTTTTATCGGTAATTTTCAAAAAGAGTATTTTTGGTCAATTTAGGCCATATTTTTTTGGTTGAAGTGATCTGTGAAAAACGGTTTGCTACGTCATTTAGCGTCAACGTCATTCAATCGGAATGTGGCGTGATGAATGGACGTGTTGTTTCATTGATCCTCCTGTAAAAGTCTTTTTTTCATCGTTTATGTAATGGTTTGTGAATGAGAATCTTTTAAATGGGGTGTCACATTTTGTGTTTTTAATATTTTGCTCTTTGACGAACCGTATTTCAAATTTATGTTGCCAATACCCAACTTTTCTGACCGATTTTCCAATTGAGTGCTAGTTTCCCCTTTTAATGTTTTCTATATTTTGTATTTTATATCGTTATCATTTCTGGTAACTGTTTGGTGCTGTGTTATTTTTAATTTTCGGTACTTTGCAGTGGCCAGGGGAGATACGATTTACACATCGTCATCATTTATTTATAAATTCCAATTGTACTATTCCAATGGATAAATGCGATGAGTTGTAGGTTCTTGTGTATGCCGAATTTTCCTGCCGTAATAATCCTATTACAGTTTTGTGATTTGTCGGATTAACCCCCAAAAATGGCGAGGTCATTCGCAAGTTCTTGTGGTGAATGAACAGGAATTCGGGATTGTCACTTGCTGTTAATGTTTGTGCAATTTGAAGAGTTTTGTTCAGATTATTTAAACTGTATTATTGTTAACGGAAGGTAGCTGCGAAAACGGAGCTCTGGTGGTCGCGTTGTGTTCGTTTTCTTTTTTTTGGGGGGGGGGGGTAGATTGTTTGTTTATTTTATCTTGCTTTCACGTTTGTTTATTTTTGAACATTCTGTTAGTTATTGTGACGTAATCATAGTTAGATTCCTCCGCAATCTACTGACCCGATAAATTCGGTGATAAATGCCAGTACGTTGTTACTGACTTTATCACCGGTACACATCAATGGGAAAATGTACAAATTACCGATAAAGCTAAATATCCTGAGCATTTTTGCCGAACAAAATTGGACGCGAACGACACCATTTTGTGATGGCAGCCATTTCACCACACTCCACCGCCCCCAAATGTCAACTTAGTCCGATTACAACGAAATTTGATATGTAGGTAGATTTTATGGACAAACTATGAATAACATGTCTATTTGGTGGTTTTCAACATGTACAAGAATATAGTGGCAATGGGGGTTTGTTTGGGAGACATTCTGTGTTGGCATCCCAACACAATTATATATATAATATATATTTTTTTTTCTTCCACTTTCCGACAGAATTTTGTCCTACTGTTTTCTCGGAGACCGTGAATTGGATCGACATGAAACTTCACACAAAAATAGGTCATGATGTGAAGTTGTGCCTTTCGGGTTTAAAATTTTTAAATTGGCGGCCATCTTGAAATGGAGGCCATTTTGAAAATGAAAAAAATCTTTAAAAATCCAAAAGTTAACGGATTTCAATGAAAATTGGAATATAAGTAGGTTATTTTATACCCGCACCATATGACGCACATGTCGACCTTTTTCGGCGGCCATTTTTAATCCTAGATGGCTGCCAAAACTTTTAAATGCTCGGAATCGCATGAAACTTAGTTTTGAGGTGGATTACCATGTTGCGATCAGATGTTAGTCATCAAAATTTGAATTTGAACACGGTGACCATCTTAAAATGGCGGCCATTTTGAAAATAAAAAAATCCTTAAAAATCAAAAAGTTTACGAATTTTAACGAAAATTGGTATATAAAAAGAGTATGTTATACCACACCATATGACGCACTTGTTGACTTTTTATGGTGGCTATTTTGAATCCTAGATGGCCGCTTAAAATTTAAAATTCTCGGAATCGCACGAAACTTGGTTTTTGGGTAGATTACCATGTTCCGATCTGATGTTAGTCATCAAAATTTGAATTTGAACATGGCGCCATCTTTAAATGGCGGCCATTTTGAAAATGAAAAACTCCTTAAAAATAAAAAAAGTTTACGGATTTTAACGAAAATTGGTAAATAAGTAGAGTATGTTATACCGCACCATTTGACGCACATGTTGACTTTTTATGGCGCCAATTTAAATCCAAGATGTCCACCCAAAATTCAAAATGATTGGAATTGCACGACACTTAATTTTTAGGTAGATTACCATGTTGCGATCTGATGTTAGTCATCAAAATTCGAATTTGATCATGGCGGCCATCTTAAAATGGCGGCCATCGTGAAAATGAAAACAAATCCTCAAAAATCCAAAAGCTAACGGATTTCGATGAAAATTGGAACATAAGTAGAGTATGTTATACCGCACTATATGACGCACATGTTGACTTTCTATGGCGGCCATTTTGAATCCAAGATGGCCGCAAAAAATTTAAAATGCTCGGAATCGCACGAAACTTGGTTTTTAGGTAGATTACCATGTTGCGATCAGATGTTAATCATCAAAATTTGAATTTGATCATGGTGGGCATCTTAAAATGGCGGCCATTTTGAAAATGAAAATAAATCCTTAAAAATCCAAAAGTTAACGGATTTCGCTGAAAATTGGAATATATACCGCACCATATGACGCACATGTTGACTTTTTATGGCAGCCATTTTGAATCCAATGTGGCCGACAAAATTGGAAAATGTTCCGATTTGCACGAAACTTAGTTTCCTGGTAGGTAAAGTTGCTGTGAATGGATGTCTGAACTCCAGTGTCCACGGGGATCGTTTGGAAGCCAGTTATGATCCATAAGATCATAATCATGTTTAATTATTATTAGTTTAGTTCTTCCACTTTCCGCCAAAATTTTGTCCGACCGATTTCTCACAGACCGTAAATTGGATCGACATAAAACTTAAAACAAAAATAGGTCATGATGTGAAGTGTGCCTTTCAGGTTTAAATTTTTTAAATTGGCAGCCATCTTGAAATGGCAGCCATTTTGAAAATGAAACAAATCCTCAAAAATCCAAAAGTTAACGGATTTCGATGAAAATTGGAATATAAGAAGGGTATATTATACCGCATCGTATGACGCACATGTCGACTCTTTATGGCGGCCATTTTGAATCCAAGATGGCCGCAAAAAATTCTAAATGCGCGGAATCGCACGAAACTTGGTTTTTAGGTAGATTACTATGTTGTGATCAGATGTTACTCATCAAAATTTGAATTTGTATACGGCGGCCATCTTAAAATAGTGGCCATTTTGAAAATGAAAATAAATCTTTAAAATCAAAAAGTTTACGATTATGACGAAAATTGGTATATAAATAGAGTATGTTAAACCGCACCACATGACGCAGATGTCGACTTTTTTGGCAGCCATTTTGAATCCAAGATGGCAGAAATAAAGTTGCTGTGAATGGATGTCTGAACTCCAGTCTCCGTGGGGGTCGTTTGGGAGCCAGTTATGATCCATGAGATCATTATCATGTTCAATTATGGCCCCCAAACGAAAGTTCGGGAGACATATTGTTTGTTTCTCCGTTTCTTATTAAATCCCCGACCACGAAGTGTCGGGGATTTATTGTTTTTGCACCGTTTCTTATTATTATTATTATTCTTCTTCTTCTTCTTCTTCTTCTTCTTCTGGACCTAACTTTGTCCGTAGGATTTCTCGAAGACGAAAAGACATAGGTCAATGAAACTTACCAGAAAGATAGGTCACCACTAGGAAATGTTCTTTCCGATTTCGAAATTTTGAAAATGGCGGCCATCTTGGATTGGCGGCCATTTTGAATTTGAAAAAAATACAAAATTAATCATAAAAAATCACAAACAATATGGATATGAACCAAAATAGGTTTATAGGTCAATATTAAGGTCCCGGACAATATGGGACCATTTTCCGAAAAATCCAAGATGGCCACCATATTCAAAATGGCCGCCAAAGTGCGAAAATTGAAAAGTTGTCCGATTTCAACGAAAATTGGCATTTAGGTCAATATTGATATTACGAACAACATGGTGACATGTTCGAACAAATCAAAGATGGCCGCCAAAGTCCAAGATGGCCGCCATATTCAAAATGGCCTCCAAAGTGCGAAAATTGAAAAGTTGTCCGATTTCAACGAAAATTGGCATTTAGGTGAATATTGATATTACGAACAACATGGTGACATGTTTGAACAAATCCAAGATGGCCGCCAAAGTCCAAGATGGCCGCCATATTCAAAATGGCCGCCAAAGTGCGAAAATTGAAAAGTTGTCCGATTTCAACGAAAATTGGCATTAAGGTCAATATTGATATTACGAACAACATGGCGACACTTTCGAACAAATCCAAGATGGCTGTCATATTCAAAATGGCTGCCAAAGTGCGAATATTGAAAAGTTGTCTGATTTCAACAAAAATTGGCATTTAGGTCAATATTGATATTACGAACAACATGTCGAACAAATCCAAGATGGCTGCCAAAGTCCAAGATGGCCGCCATATTCAAAATGGCCGCCAAAGTGCGAAAATTGACAAGTTGTCCGAATTGTGACAAAAGTGGGCACGGGAGGGGATTTTTTTGTGACTTGCTTGCAATCACAATCAGCACTTGTTATCATTATTTTTTTTTATTCGTTCACTTTCCGACAGAATTTTGTCCGACTGTTTTCTCGGAGACCGTAAAATGTATCGACATGAAACTTCACACAAAAATAGGTCATGATGTGAAGTGGTGCCTTTCAGATTTAAAATTTGAAAAATTGGCGGCCATTTTGAAAATGAAAAAATCCAAAAATTTACGGATTTCGACGAAAATTGGAATATAAGTAGAGTATTTTATACCACACAATATGACGAACAGGTTGACTTTATGGCGGCCATTTTGAATCTAAGATAGCCGCCGAAAATTCAAAATGCTCGGAATCACACGAAACTAGGTAGATTACCATGTTGCGATCTGATGTTATTCATCAAAATGTCAATTGGAACATGGCGGCTATCTTTAAATGGCGGCCATTTTGAAAATGAAAAAAATTCTTAAAAATCAAAAAGTTTAAGGATTTTAACGAAAATTGGAATAAAAGTAGTGTATTTTATACCGCACCATATGACGCACATGTTGACATTCTATGGTGGCCATTTTGAATTAGAAATGCTCCGATTTGCACGAAACTTGGTTTCCTGGTAGATAAAGTTGCTGTGAATGTATGTCTGAACTCGAGTGTCCATGGGGGTCCTTTGGGAGCCAGTTATGATTCATAAGATCATAATCATGTTTAATTCCAAATGGGCTTATCAGAAACTTAAACAGCAGGGATTTCGAGGTGTCTGCTCTTATTTGTATTTGGTTTAAACTTGCCATTGTTTTGTTAAAATCTTTACACTTTTTTGACTGAAAAAAATCAGTATAATAGCACTCATCCTCACAAGTCAGGGTTTCTGTGTCCTCATGTGTCCACGAAACCCTGACAAACTTAGCTAGGAAATTCCCGGGCTAGAAGTCACTATTTTGATTGGTTACATCATACCTTCATGTAGCCAATCACAAGCTTGTTTTCATTCCCAACTTGGTCAAGGGATATCCCGATGTCGATTAAGAATAAACCATACGGATGTGTTGCATAGACCATGTGAAAATCAGTGTATTTTGTACAGTAGTGTTAATAGTTTGTTATTACCGCGTTATTTATTAGTGAAGTTTTCTTCCCACTCGAGAATGAGTAAGAATGACTGCCAAACACTTGCTTCTTTCAATCAATTTCATTGGTTGATATTTCGATGAAATGGGAAGAAAATTTGAAACATCTGATATTGACCCCTTATTTGTATAAATAGGTGTAACATAAGATTCCAAATGTATGGTAGTTGGCCGTCCAGTAGAATAGTAGAGTCAATGGATTTACCAATACAACTGAAATATTGTTAAGTTAACATACAGATTTGACAATACGCCACCACTTGCCAGGTGGGATATCCTTATTAAGAAGCTGCGAAGTTAGCTTTTCCTTATATGATGCCTTGGCATCTCTAACAAGTTTAATGACGTCATTTAATTGTTGTATTTATAGCCCAATGATCTGGGTTTTCCGAATGCTTTGCTTTATAATGAGCACGGCACGGTACAGTGACGCTTGCGGATTGCCCGTCTTATTCTGGTATTATTAATCATAAACGGTTTATTATTAGGACCGATTACTACGGTTTTGGCTGGAATGTGATTGTCGCATGCCTCGGTGAGTTTTGACTCGAAAATTGAAAAGCTTTTAGTTACCGTCTGATTCTTAAAAGAAAGTGTTCCAATCATTCCATACTACATCCTCTGACATAGCTACATAATGCATGTTCATATCTACAGATAGTACGTTTATAACACCTTCGCTTTAAATTTTTTATGTTGATATCTAGACTTGCAGAGCAGTGGTCACAGCAAAAATCAGCATGGACATTAACCGGTAAAACCTGATTTGATCGATTTGTAATAAATATATCTAGACATGGAGATAATGTATCAGTGATCCTTGTAGTCTCACATGTAATAATTATACGTCTTTGCCGTAGCCAAGTAATTTAAATGCTAGTATTATTAATTTTTGTATAAATGTAGAATTAAGTAGCTAGCTAACGTATAATATATAATATATAGGTGTTAAAACAACTAGGGGGTTTAACTGTCAGATGAGTTAACTATTAGAGGCATCAGAGTTTCTATTGTAAAAAAAGTATCCAGAAAGCATCTTTAAGGCCTGGCATTGTGCAAGGGTAAGGAGTTAACTAACAGTGATCATAATTAAGGCCAGTCAGTGTTTACAAGACAGGTGATATTATAATCAACTCATATCATATTATAATAAATAAATAGTTCATAATTATTAAATATTGACTTTATTACGTTTGTGAGCTTGGTAACACGTCTATTCTTTCATCAGGAGGTCTAACAAACTGACACGAGTTCGATTCCTGAGGTGGGACGACTCAAAACTCAAATCTGTGTGTACAGATGATTTTCAGAGTGGAAATTACAACGACATTGTTTGGTTAATTTATTAGACACTTATATATATACGTTTACAAATTTAGCCCAACACTGTTAGAATTAGATTTTTAACACTGTCAAATTTTTGCTTTCC
Organism: Limnoperna fortunei; assembly: GCA_944474755.1. Taxonomy (NCBI): domain Eukaryota; kingdom Metazoa; phylum Mollusca; class Bivalvia; order Mytilida; family Modiolidae; genus Limnoperna; species Limnoperna fortunei. The sequence goes on along the minus strand of OX104118.1, from coordinate 2,268,149 downwards.
CTCAGCGGGATTCGAACTCACACCGTTGTTACACTGTGGCACCAATTCGCCTGCACAATGTCCAGCGGTCTAGACCTCTCGGCCTAATGCGCTGTATTAAAATATAGCTTCATTAACCGGGGTGAATCGTAGACATAGACATAGTAAATGTGTACTAGCGTGTGACGATGGATTTTTCGTAACCAATACGTATTAATCTGACAGTAATCTAATTCAGCATTTTGGTATATATTATATAGGATGACAAAGTTACTTGTCATACAGTCACAGTAAGTAAATTATATACAAACGTCTAAGTATTGTGACAACCATATAATATATCTATCCAGCGGATTTCTGAAACATCAGAAATACAGGGTTAATATCAAATATATATATATATATATATATATATATATATATACGTTTACAAATTAAGCCCAACACTGTTAGAATTAGATTTTTAACAGTCACATTTTTGCTTTCCCTCAGCGGGATTCGAACTCACACCGTTGTTACACTGTGGCACCAATTCGCCTGCACTATGTCCAGCGGTCTAGACCCCTCGGCCAAATCCGCTATATTAAAATATAGCTTCATTAACCGGGGTGTAGCGTAGACATAGACATAGTTCATGTGTACTAGCGTGTGACGATGGGTTTTTCGTAACCAATACGTATTAATCTATATACATATGATACCCAAGGCTTGGGTTTCCCCTCTTTACGAATACAAGTGTATCTAAACACAATCCGTCTCATACCACATAGCACTTAGCATTCTTTGTATTTCTATTGTTTTGAAACCAATTTACTTCTATATTACCCGGAATTGTAATAGTTTATTACTCTTTTCTTTCAGTTTTTTCATCTTCTTTACTTTTGTATCTTTTTTAGCATTTTTCATCCCTTATTATTCTGTTTAATAATTATTGTTTTGTCGCTTTTGCCTAGTTTGTACGGTTCAGAGAAGAGATGTCAACGGTGGTATTTGTTTTCTATAACGCCGTATAATGGTTTTAACCTAGCTGGATTGCAATTATACAAATTCATTGGCGGTAAAAGTTTTTAACGTTTTAATTATTTAACCTTCGTATATTTCTTACAGCGCAACTGATAAATCTTTAGAATTTCATTCTTTTAATTCGCATTCGTTCATTAAAGAAACCTTAATCATTAAAGCCATTAAATAAATGTATATATGAAAGTATTGTTTTTTTCTAAATAAATAAAATATATCACATGAAATACAAAAAACCAATCTCCTTCAATTACTAAATTGTACGATTTTAACATATTTTAACATTGTCTCATGAGAAAAGGTACAAAAAACGTCGTGACGTTGTTATCGAGAAAACGGCCTCAGAATGTACGATATGATTTTAGCGTTGTTCAGTTTCGATTTGTTTTTGCAAAAAACGGTATCTTCATGAAAAACTTGACAATGGGTTGTCAAAACTTTGGGAATAAATTTGGGGAAAAGATTATTTGAATATGGATATATTACTGTGTAATAATGTAAAAAAGCTTACAATATTTTTAATTCCATACAAAAGAGTTTACCACAGATCAATATTCAGTACGTCAGTCACTGGAAAGCCCTTTTTGAAGAATTGAATGATTTCCAGATGCAAGCCTGGTATTTTCTGAAATTTGTCATTTATTTGACGAATATGTACAGAGTGAAATATTTATTTTATCATCCTTATACTATCTAGTCATATCCCGGGGTCAAGTGAAACTGAAAGTACTATTCACGGAATCGTCCACGTGACCCTTCATGTACAACATTTCTAAAAATATCTCATTAATAAAATTAAAAAATTCAATTGTTTCTTTTATTATCGGATTTGCTATTTGCAGTTTATGACCGTTATTTTAACAAAACATATATAGAATAATGGAAAAATTAGTCTTTCAACGGGTTACCAATCTTTTGAAAAATTATTTTTGTCACTCACAGGAATTCCAACCCATATTATTTCGGGCGAAATGTGGTCAGAAAAAAAAAATTGTCGCCGAACAAAGTGAGGTGGGTGTTTTACGTACTCGCGGGCATTCATTCTTCAAGATTATTAGCTACAATAACGTAGCCCTTTTTTTCCTTTCAAACAGAAAAAAACGTTAAAAAAGGAGCTACATTAATTGTAGAGCTACAAGATTATGACATCGATTCCTATAATAGATCCATATTTTTGCAACCACGAAACGTTTTCTTGGACGGAAACAGTTTCTTTACCTTCTGTGCACACACACACCCTCTCTCACACACACACAATACTTATTATAATTGACTTGGGCATTTATCGACCACACCTAAACTATCTGATTTTTTAATGTTCTTGTTTGTTTGCCCTGTAAGCCAAAATTTTGTTTTACATTCCCCCCCACCACCCCTCCCCCCCCCAAAAAAAAAAAATCAATAAATAAATCAGTAAAAATGATAAAATAAAATAAGAAGTCATAAACATTAATTATGAAATGAAGTCAATTATTTGGAGTACATCATTTCAATGAGTTGCATTTCAGTGAAATTGTTAACTTATTTACGCTGTTTATAAAACTTTGCATCCTCCCAAGTCACGGGTTCTGAGTCCGTGTTCGCTCCATCATCGATAATAGAGCGAACATGGACTCAGAACCCTTGACTTGGTAGGATGAAAACTTTGTTGCTGCTTTGTAACTATCTGTTCTTGTGTTCGTGTTCAAGTACCCGTTCGAGAAAATAATTATGAAAATCGGGATGAGAGATCAAAATGATCAAATGAATGAAACAATTCACACTACGGAAAGATTGCGTCTGCTTTCAACTGAATTAAATACTGAATCTGATAGTAGGTCTATTCAAAGTAATGGTGCTGTTATTTTTGACAATGATTTAAATGATGTAGAAGTGGTTTTTACTAAGGGTTGTTGTTCAAGTAAGCCCCATTATTGCTTGAATCAATTGATTGAAAGGAAATAAAAGATTTTTTTTCTAGTTCGGGAAATGACCAAATTAGAACGAGACATGTATTTTATGGAATCATTATCATACGTAAATAATAAATATTTGGCTAAAACGGAAAGTATAAGAAAGAGGAGAAGTAGGCCGAGAATCGTGTGCCGACCCACTCCAAAAAGTGTTGGACGGCAGAGGATTCTGGGAATAGAGGACAAAGTGCTCATTTACTTTTAAAAGCCGTTCAGTATGCAGCGAATGTTTTAAACTTTGTTTGGACATTTTCGAAATTTAAACATGCATATGGATGAAAATGGCACTGTTCCTCGTGAACATGGAAATGTCAGTGTTACACCAAAACAATTTTTTTTAATAGACTATGCAAATGAATTCGGACTACTCCAACCGGCGGCTCCACGAGGACGCGATGAAGACCCTCCGATATTTCTTTCTTCCTCCGAAACTATTTTAAATCAAATTTTACATAGAGTTTTAGGTATCTCCTCTTTAAGAGATATTTGAATAAAATGTTGTCAACAAATCAAAATAGCTAGACCAAAAGATGATGTAAGTGGAAAGTGTGAACAATTAAAACAGTTAATAAGTAACTTTATAGTCAGTAAATCTACATTTAAATGATTTGTGACAGCAAACAGATAATACACAAATAAAACACAAAAATTTGACAACATAACAAGCATATGTGACTCCCGTACTTATTTCCAAAGACCGTTTTATGAAGGAGGAAAGACTATGAATTTGCCAAAAAGTTATGGGGTTTGCTATTTTATATTAAACATTCAAGGTCGTGATTTTGGGCTAAAACATTGAAATGTGTAAATAAAGGGCCTCTATAATTTTTATTTTTATTCAAAGTGTAAAACGAAATGAGCTTCATCGTCAATTTTAATTGGTTACAGTAGTTACACATACCAAGTTCCCGAGGAGCCTACATTTAAATCCCATTCAATGTTTGTTATAAGTTATAAGCAACTGATTGTGTAACCTACCGACCCTTTTAAAACATCGAAATTCAAGAAAATCCTTTTATTTTTCCGACGCACTTTTTACCCTTTGACCTCATGACACTTCACCTCTCGAAAAGCAAGTAACGTGATCCTAATCTCTGTTTCTTGATTAGTCAAAAACCAATTTGGACTGGGGTTCGAAACAGGGTAATGAATTGGACAGGGGTTCGGAACAGGATGGTAAATTGGCAATTCACCTTTCAAATTGTGTACTATTATTATTAGATTTTGCCGTCTGTTTGTATAAAAAATTATTTCATAGTGCAATTTAATTATTAAGAACGATAGAGATGAGCTGCAGTTTGTAAAATTTTATATTAAACAACTTGTATAAAAATGTTAAATATTTTTTATTTGAAGTACAGCGCAAATTAAAACGCATATAAACACCCTGGATTTTTTCGGGATTTTATGGAGTGTAAACGAAACGAAGAGAAGAAATTTTAATTAATTTCTTTAATAAATACAAATTGACAATCATTTTATATTCATGTTGATAGTAAATCAAATGTGTTATTATTGTTCTTGGGCGTCCGTCGTAGTACGCACATAGATAGAGAGTTGTGGCTCTAATTGTAAAGTATACTTTGCTTAATCAGTAAATTTAAAAATATAAACATTCTTATATTCAATTTGTTGACATTATTGTATATTTGCTTTTGGTGCTCGCAGAAAAACTTCATTTCTATATCTTAGGCAGTTGGTTTCAATACATAATAGCAATACACGTTCTGGAATACATATGTACATGTACAACAAAGTACATGTAGTTGTATGTAAATTATCAATTTTGAGTTAACTGTATACTTGGTAAATCTGTTAATATTGAAAACACGTAAATAAAAGGGGGGGCGCACTCATGTAATTGTTAATTTATAGGTTCATGATTTCTTTCACGTAGTAATAATTGTCCGTCAGTACTTCCCCCAAAAAAATTCCATCAAACATTTCTGGTCTATTGAAACGGGGAATTTGTATGGCAATAATGGCGATTCGTCGTAGTTCAATGCATAACTCAATTTATATCTTTACTGCGTCGGTTATCTTTTTTAAAGATAGTACTTGTTTTGTGTTACAATGTAGCCAAAAACGCTGACTATTGCCTACTAACTATGTACAGAACATATGGGGTCACCACTTGACGTCAATTATCAAATCAAAAACGCAGGTATTTACAGTATGTAGGATATAATTATAAACGTGAATACAATCACATGCGTAGTGTATTATTAGTATGTATCCAAAATACTCGTAGGAGCTACAAGACTGTGAAGTATTCTTTTTATTATATTCTTGAGGGCTGGGGTTCAGGGAAGATCCAGGGTGGTGATGATCGCATACACATACATGTAGCAACTACATGTATGTATTTACATCCATACTCATTTTAACTTGTTACCATGTTATATGTGGCCAGTATTTAAATGTTGCTTGACATTTTTAGGTAAAGAAAAGATGGGTCAAATGTACATGTTATATCAAAGTTAGATCATGCACTCGCTACTTTTGGTTACGGTGCGAAGGAATGAGGCATGCATCACGTGCATGCATGCAGATAATTGCGCAGTTAAAAATTTGGAACTGCTAATTGTTAAAATGTAATTTTATATTTCTGTTGCTAAACATCGGAACCAGCTTTTGAAAAAAATAATGGCTAAAAAAAGTCAAAATCAGGTAGTAATTTGCCCTTTTGTCTGTAACCGCTGATAAAGTAAGTACCAACTTAAACGTATTAGCGAATTTATTGGGTCATAAATTACCGATACAGTCAGTAACAACAAACTGGGATTTATCAGGTCAGAACTTATGTAACTATATATTTCTAATATATAGAACCATTTGTATTTTAAACAGACTTTGTAATAGCATAACGTATCATGTTTGTCCTGCGCGCTTATCTGATACTTGCAGTTTTAAAGCTTGCATCAAAAAGGAAATTTTCAATATTCCGTATGAATATCCTAAAAATTATGAAGCTTATTTTTATTCGAATACACCATAAACAAATTCTTTCAATGCGACTTTTGATATGAATTTTAAAAGTTAAACTATATGTTATTAATGATTTTACTGTATTTGTGTTGTTTTGACGATTTTTCATTATAATTGATTTCTGATCTATTAGGCCGAATTTTACTGCCATTATAATCCGAAGTTAGTTTTGTGATTTGTCGGATTAACGGCAGAATTCAGTCCTACTGCTCGTAATGTGGCAAATTAAAAAAATTCTACCTTCGGTTCATTTATACAAAATTCGAACATAATATTAATTTTCTTTACGTTATTAAAGCTTCAGACATTGCGAAAATAACGGGAAACTCTCTTTACTGAAGAAATTTCCTTTTTCGTCTTTGAAGATGCACGCGGAAAATGCTATGTTGATCATTTTTCCGTATATGGATAATGTGACCTAAGTTTAGTAAAATCATGCTAATTTGCATACTGTGACAACCAATCCGGATTAAGAATCCAGTCATTTACATATACTTTCCACAAGATGCAACACATTCAGTTTCGGGTTTCTCAATGTTTTGCGTGCAGTAAACGTAATAAAATAGAGACACGAATGTCAATTAATACTAGTCTCGATCACCCAGACGCATATATAATAGCGTCTGGGATCACCTTGTTATAATTTCGCTACCAATAGGTGGAGACAAAACAATTATTCTATTTTTAGGGCCCTATTTTTAGGCCAGGAAAACCATGCAAACATGTATATACTTATAAAATGACGTCACAGTAAGATTCTCTCTCGATTGTGCATAACAATAATATTTGTTTAATTAATTGATAAAGTAATATTTTATAAAAATATTTAAATGTAAACTTTTCTACAATTTTTTATACACTTCTTGATATGAACGGAACTAAATTTTTAGACAATAAAAATATCATCCAATCAAAAATTACGCCCAGTTTTGGGCGTAATAATAACGAGTTCAATATGGAGATGAATCCAGACGCACACATGCAAGTAAGCGTCTGGATGATCGAGACTAAATTAATACACAATGCACAGCGGGTTATTAAAAACTTCAATAACTATCATCACTTATCAATAATGATTGATCTTAAACATGAAACCGATAAAATACTTGTGACATTGTTGAAATACATCAAGATTGACCACAGCGGATTATATATGCAACTTCTTTTTTACATCAAAGTGCCTGGAGAGATTCACTCCCGCACTGCTACATTACGAGTAATGGGACTAAATTCGTAACCCCCCCCCCCCCAAAAAAAAAAATAAATAAATAACGAGAGGGTACGATTATTCGTTCTTTTGATCTATGTGATCCGGCTTGCATTTTACTCTTTGAATTCAGAATATCAGCTTGTGTTGCGAAAACCAGAAAAGGTAACCAATTTTAGTTGTTTTATTGCCAAACAATAACAATTGCAAATTAATTTAATTTAGAACGATCGAATGGACAATTGGACAATGATTTACAACGATCAACATGACTATTTCCGTGTCAATTAAAAACTTTTTTCTAATAAGTTGTATTATAGCTTAAGTCCTGCTGATTTATATACACTTTTCCGTTTGTTAGTATCTTTATTGACAAGGAAAATATTCACATTTGAAAAAAGGGCTGATAAATAAAAAAACGTCAAAAAATAACATTTGACGTCGAAAGTTTTCGCGAATACATACCTCGTCCACAAACTCTGAAACACAAAGTTGGTCTTTGAAGGTCTTTTTAATTTGAATTTGTAATTTGTAATTCCTCAAATTCCAACAAAATTTCCGTTGTACACAACAGTCAATCATTCATACGTCAAAGTGGGCGCTAGTGTTGGTAATATTTACAATAAAAAATGCATCGACGTTTACATGCATCTCTTTGACAATTTTATTATTTCCATACTAAAGTGAATTTAATAACTGCCAACACTATTTTCGGTTTGAATTTATGTTCATTGCACTATTTGTTCAACAACAACCTTTGCAAATATCTCTTTTCTTAAGGTCTTTGCAACGTATAAAAAGATTATGTATTTTATTGTTTTGAATTAATTTATTGTTTGCTTCTTAGTATAAGACACGGTTTTATATCCAATTAAAAAGTATTTGTCAATTGCTCTTTTCCACTATAAATCTATGGCTATTGCATTGTAGATAAAATAGTCCAATACAAAACTCCCAGTTACAGATAAGCTGAATCACATACACCCGAGTTAAGTTTTATATGCATGTACGGAATTAGCGCAAGAATTAAATTAGTTCTCGGCGACATTTGATCTGCATTTAACGAATTATATATAAAACAATCTGCACATTGTACCCTTGTCATAACTGACGAAAATACAAGACAGATATTTTAAAATAAAAAAACTGGCTGTTATGTGTTTTATTTTCAAAAACTAAACCTCATTTAACCACTGTCTGTAGATTGTTCAAAGATCAGTTTTTATATATAGATATTTGTTTATTTATTGTTTAAATGTTTGCTTAACTTCCAGCGAACTATATTTCAGCTATCTTCAGGGCGGAAACAAGAAAACAAACATTAAGCAAACCGGGGAAAAGATGGACCAACATTGTAAAACTGGATTTCAACTGGAACAATAGTGTGTATTAGACGATATTTTATATCATATGACAGATACAACATATCCAAAATGTCGCTGATAAAATGTGTAAAATTATATACTTCATTTCTACGTTATCTAGAAATATGCTGCATAAACACTTACAAACACGTCAGGGTTTAGATTTTACCGACCAAAATATAATTGCCACAAAGGCAGTTGAATCATTAGGATATTAAATAAATTTGCAACAATATTTAATTTTGAACCAAGTTTATTTCAAGCAATGTCTACTCATTACTAATTTGAAGTTCTTTTTACTGTTTTAGTAAATGCCTGATGTGATAATTCCAAAATATAGATTATCGAGAGCGTCCCAGACTAAGATGGGGCGTCTCAGAATGATACCAGGTCAAATATAGAAAAGGTCATGTATTATTCTCTCTATATTACACCTCACCAACCACGAGATATACTTGTAAATAAATGATATCAGATAAACAATTTAATCAGAATGTCACGTCATGATTGCACACAAAGGTACATTCAGTACGCAGTAAAATTTTATCTCCGTTTAATGTATTATATATAGTAAGTCAGCCACTGGACATTGCCCTAAAGTTTAAACGACGTCTTTGCCAAGGACACATGATAACCGACTGCAAAAATTGTACAAATTGTTGCGACAGTAAAGGTTGGTGCTAATATCCATTTTCGCCTGAATATAGCTGAAATATTGCTGCTCGGGCGTTAAACACCATTAATCAATCAATCTAATATCCATTTAACCTAAAAAAAGACACTATATTACTTATAAATTATTACGATTTTTTTCTTGCCACAACGTGGCTCAAATTTTGTAATTTTGTTATTTTTCCATAGTATCGTTGCCTAAAACGTTCTCTAAAATTGTCAGTGCTATTAACAGAATATTAACGGAAAGTTAAAAAAACAATCCATAGGGCTATTATTAAAAAATGTGAAAAATTGTACTGCCAGAAGATACTATCTTACCCTTTTTGCCAAGTGTTCTATACCTGAGAAAATAAAAAAAACGTGTCACGGATAAAAAACTTACAGAGAAATATTCTGCACTGATATTTTCTTCCATAAACTAAAAAAAAAATCAATGGTTGACTTGCAATAGCTATAATCAATTTACAAAAACTGAAATTAAGATGAGGAAACAAAAAAGTGACAAAAACATCAAGACAGACACGTAAGAGAAAGATTATTTAAGCAAAACCATACAGAGAAGGTAAACGTAAGAAAAGATTACAAGGTGGTAAGATTTTATTCGGAAGCAAATTTGTTAGCACCTTGTTTTCTCGTAAGAAAAATAGCAAGGAGCCCGGCAGAACAAGAACCAAAAATCAAGGGACAATTACGAATCCGGATTTAGACAAATATATACAACACAAAATCAAAACCCAACACCAAAAACACAAATACAATCAAAACCATGGGTGCCTTCAGGAGCTCTGGACAAGTAAGCAGTGCATGCCAATAATTATACACCGTAGAACTACTCCCCGTCATGTCCAGTCAAAAGTCAAATCCAGGAATAGATTTGATTTAGATTCATTGACGAGGAAGTAAGTTTTTCATGGTTAATTACCAGGTATTTATATCGTCTAATTCTGTTTTTCGTGAAAAAGCAGCGTTCGATAAGATCTTTTAGCCTGGTTTTTAGCTACATGTGTGGTAGGGCCGTGTAGAGTGTCGAACAATCAAAGGTTTTAATCCAGTTACATTGGGAAGAGATCGGGACCTTGACATGTGTAGATTGTTAAAAATCCACATTTCATTCATGCCACTACTGGAATAGCAAGTGTCACTGTATTTTTGAAACCAGTTGTTATTGCTGTTAAAATAGTGGTCAGGAGTTTCGATAGAGGTTTGTTGGTACATTTAGATGATGCTGATTGCTATTTTTTTTTGAATTTTAGGTTTCCAATACAGGTAGGAAGAATACATGTACAATCTTTGACTTTGATATGGAGACCAAAGGATGCCAACACTGACTGTAATTGTCAAGAACCTCTTCTTTTGAAAGCATAGTGCATGTGTAAGTATGATTGCCAAGTGAACTTTACATGTCTAATTCATTTATTAAACACTCTTTGTAATGTTTCCTGCAGATAGAAATAAGGATGTTATGGTGTAGGACCACCATTGTTTTTCGTTTTTCGACTCTTTGAGTATATTAAATTTGATGACTTTGGCTTTTCCTAGAAAATTTACCTTTATTTCAAATAAAGTGACACTTCTGTCCCATATCAATATGAACGGTGTCAGGATTAAAAGAACGAACGCTCAACCCGAAGTTTGTCGGTCTAAAAATCTAATTTCATTTTCTATTTCAGTCCAAAAATAGTGCATGTCCTTAATTCACTCTCAACATTTTATGTGCATTTAAAACCAATAAAATAAAATGTCATCAAGGATAGCAAGGTTAATAGAATTAACTTTATCCTCGAGATACGTAGAATATTTAGCTTTCCTAAAATACCAAATTTATTCTGTTATCATCTGCGGTTCAAATTCTATATTAGGCAACAGTGAGATTGTCTGTTGAAAAATATTATTTTATGTACATCTTGTGGACCGGTTTCCGGTATTTGGTGGTCCTACACCACACCTGAATTATGGGCATTATTAGCTGGCACATCTACATATGTGTCGTGAATGTCGGACAGTTTTTGCAGTTTCAAGATTTTTTAAGACGATGCTTTAGTACCAATAAAACTTCTTAAACGAGTGCTTCTTCATTGAATCGTTATCTCAACGCTTTTATCCCCTCGGACAGGTATCAACCTCCTGTTCTTCTAGTTTCGCCCATTTTCTGACATAGTCCTCTAATCCATGAATATTTAAAGTTGTAATTCCAGTTCATGGACTTATGTTCAAGGTATTTCGGTGCTTTGGACAAAAAGGTAATGGAGGCTTTCATTGTCAACAATGTTTAGATCTTCGGTTATCACGTGATCTGAACTGAAGGACTGTATATGAATAGGGGAATTGTGGCAATAGCAGTCAGGTTTAACTTTGAATTAATTTATCAAAATATTTTGCAATATACGTTTGTAATTGATTCTGGGTTCAATGTGGATAGTAAATGTGTAAGATATAATCGGAACGGATTTGTTTTCGAAGTATGGTGGAATTTTGGAAGTAACAGATTTGTGATGCAATATATTACTAAGACTGATAGCAGCTTTGTCTCTGTTAGCGAAAAGTTAAGACAGAAAGTGACTAGGATCTGGTTCAGCTTTGTGTGTGTTAACCGGTTTGAAAGATCTGTGATTTGCAATGTCTAAAATAATTGCTAATAATCTATATAGATCGGGAGACGGGTTTGTTGCAGATGACTGGAGACATTTTTTCTAAAGAGAATGTAGTGCTTTGAGTGGAATAGAGTACAATTTATTGCGAATGTGATGGAGTCCTTATGGTTTTTGAGCAAACGGTAGTAGGCCATTTATATATACATTTGACTTTTCCCTAGACATGACAATGAGTACTTCGGCGGGGGTCTAATTATATACAGGTACTGCTTACTCGTCCAGAGCACCTGAGTGCACCCATGGGTTTTATTTGTTTCGAATTTACTATATTTCTGTTGTTTGTGCTTTTGGTTTTTGTGTTGCGTTTGTCTCTATACGGATTTGTAACTGTCCCTTGACTTTTTGATTTTGTTGTTCGGTCGTTTTTTTTGCAATTGTTTTTAACAAAGGACGTATGTGTAATGACGAATACAATGACTACATTGTCGCACGAGGTTATGATTCAAAAGGCCCATCACATTCACACTGCTGCAACCAGGACTGGAACGTTTACCTATACTTTCGATTTTACCCATATGGTATTGCAGATCCTCATTTTATGATCCAGTAATCTTTTTTTGCCCACATAGTGATATACTTAATTGTAGATTGTTACTATGATGGTAGATTTTTCAAGGATGCGGACTTTCATTGACAGAATAGAGTGGTCTGGCTGATGAAAACGTTAATACACCACAGGAAATTTGATGTTATTGATTCCTGAACTATGTCCACACATGCGTAAATCTAAAGTATTAAAAGACGAAGCTTAGTTTGTATTATTTGTCACGGTATCCCTTAGATGACCATAAAGAAAATTGTTAATTATCATATAACTTTAATAGATCAACCATTTTTGAAAGCATGTCAAACACAAATGGAGTTGGATTCAATGCACTCAACAATTAAGGTGCTCAAGCAAGACTCATGTTTATATTCCAAAATCAATGGGATACAGTTATCTGTATGGCACGAAAAAATAATCCGTTGTCGTTGGCCATCATTTTTAATTAAGGCATCCGACCCATAATTGAAGTCACCGTTTAATTTTAATTTTCGACCAAGAAATACAGCTTTATTACATCAAGGTATTGCTAATTAATGATACAGTATAAATATATTGTTGTACTTTAAGTCAATATTTTTGAGCAAAAAAGGTTAGTTACTCAAATAGTATTTCCGATGTTTGCCGAATATGACCAAGGTCTGCTATATTGAAAAACAATGAACATCCAGGACACCAAATATGATCACTTGGTCAATTGTGGTCCGGATACCTTAAGATTGGAGTAGAGTACACCCAGCCAACAGTAAGACTCTAACCCGCAACCTCAGTGTTGACAGACCATGTGATTAATAGTAGACGAACTTAACAACTCGGCCACCGAGGCTCATTTCCTGTTAAGCCAAAGTTGCATAAAGTGGAAAGAAAAAGTCGGTGCATAATCATAATATGTCATTTAAATGTGTTGCTCGTTTATCCGTTGTCACTATGTAAACTAGGTGTTATATCAACGCATTTTATTGATTTACAGATATAATTAAACAAAATGTTTCCATTTAGAACATTAAATTTAGAGCATTACTTTAAAACTTGGAATTTGATTTCATCCAATGGCATATAACCTAAATCTGAGAAATCCTCTTGTCGCACGAAACGCTAAGGATGTTCTAATATAAGACAATATTTGATAAAAAAAGAATGAATTTACATAGATGCAACCTCTATATTTAAATGTAAGTCTTTAAGAAATTGGTTTTGTTATCCTCTGTTGAATATTAACCTACAATGTATCTGTCCGATCATTGAAATCAAACAAAAGTATACAAAACAACCAAAATGTCGCTACGTTATCTTCCAGTATACTGTATGAACACCGACCAATACTTAAGGGTTAAGATATTGCAGTGCTCAATATCATTGCCACAAAGACAGTTAAATCAATTGTATATTAAACAACATTTTACCAATATTCATTTTAATCAAATTTATTCTAAGCAGTGTCTACACACGAGCAAATTGATTGAAGGTGGTAACACCGTTCAAACAACAGATGATTGTGGTAAATAAAGGAAAGTAAATTTAGATAGTTGCTAAGAATAAAGGTTTTTATAATTAGTTTATATCACTTAATTAGCGGGCATTCCAACCAGCGATCACCATAATAGGTTTGATTCAAACTAACCTAGTGGTTTTGGGGGAGAGTAGAATTATGTCTAGATTTGAACAAAACAATTGTTCTGATTGTTTTTTAGAAATTAAATAATAGTATTTTCAAATGCTGCATGGCAATATTGGAAATCATGTTTTTGTGCACAAGGAAACTGAAAGTCACTCCCATTTAATTATTTGTGTATCATGGTAAAGGCTTACATACTTTAGCACAATGATATTCCAATCACCATAACTGCCACGGTGATCAACATTTATCATACACTTTTCATATATACGACACACTTTGCATATGTTGTATGACAGAGAGAAAGACAGCCATGTTTTTACGACCAGGGCAAATATCTAATATTCGTCTTCTCAGTCGTGAGGTACCATATTTAGCCTCTTCTTTAAATGTTTTTTACGGTTTCTTTTGTTAATATTTTAAGTCATTAGAACTAAGTGATAAAAAGAATCCTACATGACCTTTCCATATTTGTCATCTGGCATCTTCCTCATCCCATAAGTATTAACTATTAAGTGCTTTTCGGATTAAGATGTGGGTCTCAGAATGATACCAGGTGAAATATGGAAAAGGTCATGTATTATTCTCTCTATATTACACCTCACCACGAGATATAATTTTAAATAAATGATATCAGATAAACAATTTAATCAGCATGTCATATCATGATTAAGCACAAAGATACATTTAGTACGCAGTAAAATTTGTTCCCGGTTTAATGTGTTATTGACAATAAATCAGTCACTGCACATTGCCCTAAAGTTTAAACGACGATTATGATAACCGCAATATAAAATGCAAAAGGTTATTGTGACAGTACTGTTTGGAGTTTAACATAAATAAATTGTTTAATACGCATCAACATATAAAGCCAGAAATGAAATAAGTTAAACTCGTGAATACCCTTGAGTCATTATACATTAAATAAAAAAAACAACAAAACAAATGAATTAACATTGTGGCAACTTCTTCTAGACTTCGGATGGATTTAATACCTTTAAGAAAAATTGCATATACATTGGCATAATTGATTTAAAATTTAAATTTAATATGTTCAGTCATTTGTTTGCACGACCTAAACTTTTTTATTTGCTAATAAGAATGCTTTACGTTTAACTTCTACAAACAACTGTTTGTTCGTTCATCTGATCTTAAGTGCACGGGGTACCATATGGGAAATGCATTGCATATAATTGAGTAGTTCTATAACATAAAACCTCCCATTTCACGTTTCATCATACTTTTACATTTTTTAATATTATTTGAAATGCGAGGTTTTATCTGTGAGTTGATTTTTCTCGGAGCAAAATTTTTTCAGCAGTTCTGCATATTTTAACATGTGAAATATCATGAAACTAACATAAACACAAAGACTATACCTGTTTTCAATGAATTAAACTATGATCAATTAAGTAATCCATGTTTGAAATATCGAGACAACATTTTTCTGCGAGCTGACATTTTGAATATAACGGTTAATCAACATACGGAATCAAGTTATATTTAATGGCGGAACGAATACAATTTGTCGTAATTGTAACACACGGAAAATTCGTTTCGTCAAATACAATTTGTCGTAATTGTAACACACGGAAAATTCGTTTCGTCAAAAGATAGATTTAATTGGGGTCAGCAATTGAATGTAATGGGAGTTAAGGGACACCTCAAATAAAGCTTTAAACAGGACTTGAAAAATCCACGATATCCGAAGGTAAGACAATTTTTAGAAAATTTAGATATTTTTCTTTCAGTTTAGCGCAGTTTGCAAGGTTATAGAACTTTTTCATATCGAACTTAACTTAAACATTCCGCACGATTTTCTTGCGGAATTTGCGCACGGGAAAATGCGTTTAAAGATGAAACCTCGAATTTCACTAAAAACATAAAATATCAATATCCGATAAAAAAATGTTGAAAATAAACATGAAATGAGAGGTTTTATTAATGGAACTAATAATTGAGCTTTTGTAATTCACAATTAAACTTATATTATGATCATCACCACAATTTAAAATAATTGCCACTGTGCTCTACATTTATTATGTGTTCCCGAGATGTAATTGTAAATAAACTGATAAAAATGATCAGCATGTAATGATTGAGAACAGAAGTACATTTAGTACAAAGTAAAATTTGATCTTTGTTTAATGTGTTAATAAAATCAGTCCAATGTGCATTGCCCTAAAGTTTAAACGATATCTTTGAAAAGGACATCATGATAACCGATCCAAATACAAAATACAAAGCATATTTTTCATTTCGGGATTTTCGTCATTTTATTTTCGTTTATCTTCACTTTGTAATTCCATTTAACCTGCATACAATAGACAGCAACCCTAAATTCATTATTACTTTAGCCAGAACAGAACTGTCTATCTTTCTTGTTATTAATGTCATAGCTCAACTCTTTAATTAATAGTTATACAGTTAGGATTTTATGTGGAAATTTAAACTGGGTCTGAAATAAACAAGCAGTAGAAACTTTTTACTGATCTTTGATATGGTTCAAGATAGCTCTGCATTTTTGTAGCTATATTTTTGAAAAAAATCTTCATGTCAACAATAATTTATATTAAAATAATGTAAATAATATTATAGTTGTGAAATATTATGAAATGCGTGCATTTCATTTTACAGTCCCCTGGTTGTAGTTGGCAGCATTCTCCCTGAGAGATGATTGTCAATCAAAGTAAATCAGAAGTTTCACGTGCGTAATCAAAAGAAAAAAAATTATCGCACTAGGGTTAGGTTTGAGCAGAGAAACTGCTGAAAAAGGATATGAAGCCGTTAAATTAAGTCGTACTTCGTATCAGTTTAACAGCCATCAGCAAACCTATTGACTCGAAACCGGGTTATGAATTTTATGGATTTGATTAAAACTTTTAAGTAAATAGGCTCACCCAATTTTTGATGATCATCAGGTTGTCGATAAACTTTATAAATATTTCGAAAAATATGTTATTGTTATAGCGGTAAAGTATTTGTCTTTCATGTCACGAAAATTACACTGTACCTTAAAAGATACGATAGGTTTTGTTCATAATGCAGTAAAAGCGAACTGTTTTGTAATGATCGGTATCAAGACTGTTGTTAATAGGAAGTCGGGTTTTCTTCATTTTTAGTTTGTATGTTCATAATTTGTCAATCCTTCAGTTTGCGTATATCTGTTTAATCCAGCGATTAACTAGTTGTCTTAATCTATTTGTCACACTGTGATATTTAAAACCAGTAATCAAATCAGATTAAATTATGTTAAAAATTTTAGTACATTATGGATTTTGTATAATGGTGTTAAACTATCTGCAATTTTTCAGCTATATCGTGGCGTCCAGTTTTTATTGGAGCAGAAAGCCAGAGCACCAAAATAAAACGAACGACGACAATCGATAGGAAAACTGGCAGTCCTTGTCAATAAAGATTGGAGTCTAGTACACCCTGCCCGCAGTGGGACTCGAACCCGCAACTTTCGTGTTGACAGACTACCAAATCAATAGCAGACGAAGTACCTTAACAGCTCGGCCACCGAGGCCCCCTTATGATCATTAATAAAAATACTATCGTTTTTTATTTTGAAACTTAGGAAGTGACGCTAAATACCAGATAATGAAATATTTTGTTTAGTTATAACATCGAGAGAGATTAACTGTCCGAAAAACAGCAAAAATAAGTTATATGAATAAAATGAATCAGCATTCACCACAAGATAGTCCGAGAATTATCTGCAGAAACAGTTAGAGATCAAAATCTATAAAGGCGTTGGCGGCAAAGAATTCTCGGACTAATCACACGAATTCGAATTCATCATTAAGGCAAATTAATATAGAAAGACACCACATCCCCAGTTTTTACAAACACGCCAATAAACGACACTACCCTCTCGCTTCAAAATGGACACCAAAAAAAGTTTGCCTTCATGGCAAGACTTGTCGAAGTTCATTATATAATGACGCTATTTATTCTGAAAATATAACATTGTCATGTCAATAATAAATGCAAGTAAATATATATATTAAATAATATATCTAGACATAATAAAATGAACAAGATTTACTTACTTTAACTTCTAGAAGTGTTGTCGAGATGTGCATTAAAAATTATGAGCGTAATACATAGCCTGACAAGATAACGACTAAGGAGAAACCAGTTAATAGATTGATAATTATCTAGTAACTGGCTTCTCCTGGTCCGTTTTATCGGTAATTAATCTTAAAGTAAAGTGTGGGGAAAGTTTTTCTAATATTGGTATTTAAACATTTAAAAAAGAAGATTCTTTGGACATCAATGGTATTCTAGAGGAGTACAGAAGAAGCGAAGACAAACTGATCATAATACACCATAAAATTTCAATACGTTTACAGGCTTAAATGGCTTGCATACTTTGCAACAACGAGAAACTATCCAGCGAGTTCCCACCTTACAATGTATCTAAAGCCTGCAATCACCCATGTCTGATCTGCTTACGGGTATGTAAATTTAATTTTGATCTATTTTTCTCCAAACTGTATTTTTAATTTTTGAATTGTGGCACAATCATATTTTCGAGTTAATTCTGGAGACACAGACTTGAATTTTTTGCGGTCTAAAACTTGCTTTTATTTCCAACATTATCTAAGGCCTATATCTCGATGCTGACAACTCTATACTTCCAACATTTCAATATTAATTTTTACGTAATTTTTGACTGGGAGACCGCTATAATTTAAGTTTTCAATAAACTAATTCAGTGTAAAGTAAAAGGCTTTTACGGAATTAATCGGTATATGATTTCGCCAACTCACTAAAAAAATTTACATTATGCTCTTCGTGCTTCATTTAGTGTTGTGAGTTAGTGGTCTCGTTCATACACCGATAAATTCTTCCGAAACCTATGATCACACTAAATAGGCATTTGAATCAACACAGCGTCCCTCTATTCGATTAGCCAATATACTGTCAAGATTTTTTCCATATCGAGCATTTACATGAAGCTAGAATAGGAGAATCAGAATGAGCGCTGATGCCACTTACATTTATCAGCGCACTCAGGCCCTTCTTCGTGAGTGGAATAACATCCTTCAAAAAGAAAAAACCTTCTACTTGGGTCAACGGTAAAAAGCGTGTGCACGCAGCCACTGAAGCTGGTTTCAAAACATTACTGGTACTCTTGTTTTGGTATTGGCTAGGCTTTGGATATTTGCTTAGAAATAAGAACATAATATAATCATCTAAACAAATAAATAATCGCCATTGAAATATCAAAAATTATTTTGGAAAAAATCATGCATATATTATGGAATGGAAAGCAGATTATACTAAGTTGTGATTAAACAATCTAAAATCAATAAGGAAAAAACACGTGTGACTTAACTTTATTTTAATAACAATCGTCGAGCCCAAACAACGCAACTAAAAATTGTAGAGAATTCTTTTTCTAATTCGAGGATAAACAGAAAAAGTGTATACATGGTATTTAAAAGGTATATTGCACTTATATTTTGACTCTGCTTGATCAGGTTTTTTTTCTGAAGACCAATGAACAAGCTCACATATAAAGTTCTTTAGTATTTTCCTCAGTGACATTTTTGCAGTTATCTTGGTGACGCTCAAATGTGAATACATATATATTGTTATTGTCTTTCGTTGTAAAAACAATGATGAAGCCTGTTAGTCAGGTGTAATATTTTTGCAATTTTTAAAGTGTAAAACTTTATTTTCGCTTTAAATATGTATCTAGATGTTGTTGTACAACTTTTTATACGAATATATTAATATATTATTATTTTAGTCTATAAAGTATCGTTATCTACCGAAATGATCCAACATCCTTACGAACAATTGTTGACTAGACGAAGAAGTGTACTGGTTAATAGCTTTCTTGAGACCCTTTATATAATATTTTTAACTGCCTGTATTGTGTATTTACACGATCCAAGTGGACTTATATTATTCCATCTCCAAATGAAAAAAATGCTTTAAGCATTTAGTGTTAAACGCCACTGAGTCTTGAATAGACGAAACGCGCGTCTGGCGTACTGAATTTATCGCGTTGGTAATTTTGATAACATTTTGTTGGAATATTTGAACAAAGCCATATTTAGTATCGGATCGACAAAATATTATATAAAGGGTCTAAAGAAAGTACCAAACTTTGGTTGCAGTTATAACACCGTTTATAGTTTGTTATTAATTTACAGAGATAGGAAGGGTGATCAGTAGTGTTACAATGTTGGCATGTTGTTCTGTTGTTGTCAGCGAAAATTCTGGCTGGGAAACGCCCAACATCTGTACGGTTAAGCAAAGTGCTTTGACAATCTAGAATTTGTATATATCGAGATCCATTCTAAATGGATGTCCCTTTTACATAGCCTCTCCGAACAGAGCATGAGATGGTTTTTCTATATTTTATCATTTGAGTGTAAACAAAAGAGTCATCAATTTCATATGAAAGGTCCTTAATGGTCACGTTTGTAATGTTTTTTCTACTTCAAAGAAGGATATAAATCTATCTTTTAAAGTAATACCATTTACCATCATTGCTTCTTTCGTCTCTTTATCGTCAACAGATACAATGAAACTATTTTCACTGAATTGTATTGATTTAATTTTATCTATTTCGACAGTTTTTTTTAATTTCACGTAGCACATCATCATGTTTTATCCCTTTAGAGATCTTGTATTAAACTGTATTGAAAGATCTCTTTAATCATGGCCATGGTTATGTTTAGAAGAATGAATGAATTGTACTCAGTGGTTCTCACGGAAATCACAACATTATGGTGATAAATGAATATCAACAATTCTATAAAGTTTAAGAATATCATACTTGCATGTTATGACCTTTCACGATCTGTACCCTGATTTTGCCTGATAACTTTAAGTCCAGAAGATAAGAATTATACGTTTTTCCACACATCTCCGGAGCTCGAAAAAACCACTTCCATTAATAAGGGGACGTAACTCTTTTAGCACCAATGTCAGCATTGTCAATGCTAATGTCAGCTAAAAAAGAACAACTTCACTTTTAATGGAGACCATTTCTTGCAAATAAATTGAACAACTATGGGAACTAAAATGGCTCCTATATATGAAAACATATATATGGGTAAATTAGAAAAAGAACTTCTCCAATCGTCTATTGAAAAACCACTATCTTGGTACAGGTTTATTGATGATGCTGATATGAAGTGGATACATACTGATGAGGGATTACAAAACTTTATATTACGTGCCAATAACATCCCTCCCTCTCTCATATTTTCTTATGAAATCTCAAAATCTCTTATATCTTTCCTCGATACTTCCAGCTCCTTATCCGCAAATGGTGAGTTGTCCACTGACCACTATTCCAAACCAGCAGAACCAACCAATACATTTACCTAGTAGCTGTCATCCTCCTCATGTGACAAAGAGCATTCCTTATAGTCAAGCTCATAGACTCCGACGAATCTGTTCCAGCGATGATTCGTTTAACATGAGACTATGGAAATTAAAAGGTCACCTTAGAAGAAGGGGGTGCAAAAATAATAACATCAAAAAGAATTTCCAGAGTCCCCCATAGTTTCGTTTAAACAAACCAACAGTCTCTGCAACTTATTGGTACGAGCAGAGATTGCAAAGCCCAGCACTGCCGCTGGCAGAAGTCAGTCTTGTGGTGACAAACGCTACAAATTTTGCAAACATATGGAACCCTTGTTTACATTTATCAGCAAAGTCACAGATAATCAGTACAAAATATTCACTTCTGTTAACTGCAAAAGCTCGAATGTCAGTTACATTCTTGAGTGCCACATCTGTGGCTAACAATATGTTGGCGAGTCCAAACAGCCATTCCACAAACGACCGAATGCTCATAGAAGTGACCTAACTTAGAAACAGTTTCTGCCCGTGAGCCAACATTTCAGACTGCCCGACCACACTCCAAAGGATTTTGATCACATAAAAATCCTAATTATCGAGCAGAATTGCAAGTGGCGAGACTCTGAACGGGAGGCCCGAGACGGAGATTCTAGATAAAAAAGCTCTACTCTGTACACCCTAATGGAATAAACAAAAAAACAATAAATATCATTCTGAATATAAATAATAAAGTCATGAATATCAAGATGTTCAAGATTAGATGGTTTATACAACTGACAACTGTACAGTACTCCCTTATGTAATGACTAATAACTGTGATCTGAGAAAGTTCAAGATCAATAAAATCAGACCCGAGTACGTCACCACCGGATGCTGATGTACCAATAACCAACTTTTATCATTTATTTATAGATTGATATTGACACTGAAGAAGGCCATCAATTGGTCGAAAATTTTGTCGTATTGATTAATATATTTATTTTATAGTAGAAACATCTCTATATTTGTATCGAATCCTCTAGACTTATGTATTATTTTTTTGTTTATGCTGTATCATCATGTCGGCGATCCGATACTTAGTAAGTGTGCTTGTTGGTAGCTTCCTTTAGCCTTTTTTCTGTCAAATATTTGCTAAAACTCAGCGGGATTCGAATTCACACCGTTGTGACACTGTGGCACAAATTCGCCTGCACTATGTCCGGCAGTCTAGACCCCGGGCAAAATCCGATATATTAAAATATAGCTTCATTAACCGGAATGAACGGTAGACATAGACTTAGGAGATCTTAAGATGGCGGAATGAACAGATCGACGGTGAATTCTTACTCACAAATACTTGTGTTTTGACGATAAACTCTAATACGTACAGCTTCATGAAAATGTGTAATGCACTCTTTTGTGTTTAATATATTTGGAAATGTAATATTTCACGTGGATTTTTGATGGGGAGAAAGAGAACTCGCAATAACCAAAGTAAGTCTGGTTTGACACCACCAACAAAAGTAATAACAAACATGGCGGCGCCCACGTCTCAACCAACACAATCATTTTCACAGATGTTACAGCAGGCTCATGAGTCCTATTATTAGTATATTAGCCCCACTCATCTTTTAGTGGTTCACCTAACCAGTACCAAACGAACAATATGACATTCCCTGAAATCCAAGTGCAAATTTAGTGCATCCGCATGTACCTCTGAACCCTCAGTACCCTATCTGCCACAGTACTCCAGCCCCAACACACAACCCGATGTCAGTTTATTCAAGTACGTTGCAACCGCCTCATCCTGTATCACTGGATACCAATACTTTACATACACTGTTATCTAACATTAAAACTCTTAATCGTCGATTTGATTGTATTGAAACACTAATGCGAGACAAATTGTCAAAACTAGACGCAATTGACAAATTACATGAACAATTTGACAAATTTGAAAGAGAGCTTATTGGTTTGAGACAAGAAATTGACAATATTAAAGAAACCCAAACGCAACAAAATGAAATAATTAATAAAGAAGAGCGTCATCATCATGAAATTGCCGATCGGATGGCTGCGCTTGAAAAAACGAACTGGGATCTGCAAGACGAAAATTTAGAGCTAAAGAAGATCTATTAAAACTTCAAGCGCACTCAATGAAGTATAATCTTATTTTCGGTGGTATAACTGAACAAAGTGGGGATAATGAAAATACTGAAGCGGTCTCAAACATTTTTTACACACTGAACTGGATATTCCAAATGTTTCGGACATAGAATTCCAAAATGTCCATAGATTACGTCCGAGGAAGGATGGTAAGCCACGAAATATCATAGCCAAATTTGCTAACTATAAACACCACGAAATGGTAAGGAAATCAGCCTCAAAATAGAAAAACAAACCAAATTTCTCAATCTCTCAACAGTATCCGTCCGAAATAACCGAGAGACGGAATAGACTTTACCCGAAACTAAAAGAATTTCAACGCCAAGGAAAACATGCAACTTTAGTATACGACCGACTGTTAGTAGATGGACAACCAGATGAACCGGCACAACAGCGTAATGAGTCTCGTCCAATACACAACGACAAAAGTTAGTACAACGCATCGGACACTCGTGCAGACTTTGTTGACAAACTTAATATTACTCACCTGAATGTTTGTGGCATTAAATCTAAGTTATTGAACCCCGACTTTGACACTCTAATTAAACAATACGATATCTTATTATTTACAGAGAGAAAAACCGATGAATATGATCAGTTAAAAATTCCAAATGATAACGATTGTTACTTAAAAAATAGAAAAAATTTTTACCAATAGATCAGGTGGTATCGTAATAATCTACAAAAAATCTTTATCTAAATTTTTGAAATTTATCAAATCTGACAGTGAGTTTGTGCAGTGGGTAGAAATTACAAATGATATTGGCTTAAAACAGGATAAAATTCTACTAGGGTGTACATACATCCCACCCGAATTTTCAAAATACTCATCTGATGAGCCATTTACTGAAATCGAAGAAGAATTATTGATCTTTTCTAAAGAATCTAGCAATATTGTAGTGGTTGGTGATTTTAATTCACGAACGTCTAACCTACCAGACTATATTATAATAGATGATAACTTATTAGATATTCTAGATATTACTGATGATGTTAACAATGCTGATCATATTTTTAGTTACCTTATGTTAAAAGATAAGAACATACCCTTAGACAGAAGCACTCAAGATACTGGTCGTGTAAATAAATATGGTACCAAACTTTTAGATTCATGTAAACGATGTAATCTGTTTATAGCAAATGGTCGCTTATTCGCCGATAGAGGCGTCGGTCGTACTACTTGTAAAAATATTAGTTTAATTGATTATTTGTTACTTTCACCATACATGTTTGATATTGTTTCTGACTTTGAAATTGTTGATTTTAACCCTATGTTTTCAGATGTGCATAATAGACTACATTCTACGCTAATTTTCCTGCGCATAGTGGAAATAATAATACTTGTATAAAAACAAACTATAAGCGTATTAGATGGAAAACCAATAAAGCAATTGACTTTACGCGAGAATTAGAAAATGATCAAAACAACACACTGTTTGAAATTAACAAGGCGTTGGATGGGTTACCCGATAAAGCGCATGTGACAGTTGGTCAGGTGAACTGTTTAATTTACGACCTTTGTACTCTTTTTACTAAAACTGCTAATACTGTATTTAGTGTGAAAAATGAACCGAGACAACAGTCAAATAACAGTAAACCATGGTTCAATAAACAATGTAAATTAAAACGAAATGAATTTTACAAGGCTAAGAATAGATTCAGACATGATAAAACAAAATGTACTAAATCATTATTAAATAAAAAAAGCAAAGGAATATAGAAAAGAGCTTAAGAATAATTTTTGCCTATACCAAAATAAATGTGCCAATGAATTAAGGTCTCTTGCTAAATCTGACTCGAAATCATTCTGGAAAACTCTAAAAAAAGTACTCGGGAACCAAAAAACAGAACCCCCCTATAGATATTGATTCCTTTTACGATTACTTTAAGAATCTAAATAATTCCGATGTCGAAAATAATTTAAAGCTAGATGTTCACGTACTTTGTGATAACCCTCTTTATGACTCAATACTTAATGATGCGATTTCTGTAGCAGAAGTCACTGATGCTATTAATGAATTGAAAAACAATAAATCTCCAGGTTTAGACAATATCCACCTGCACTAGTTCAAATATATTGTAGAATATTCAATTTTGTCTTTGATACAGGAATAATACCTGAAAGCTGGACACTCGGTATCATTAGACCTGTATATAAGAACAAGGGAAATTCGATGGACCCGGACAACTTTAGAGCGATAACGTTAATCAGTTGCTTACGAAAACTTTTTACTTCAATAATAAATGCTAGATTGACATTTTTTGCAAAAGAAATTTCATTGATACCTTTAATCAGGCTGGCTTTCGTAAAGGACATTCAACCACAGACAATACTTTTGTCCTGCATGCTTTAATATCGCTATACCAGTCATTTGTTAAGAAATTATTTTGCACCTTTGTAGATTTCCACAAAGCTTTTGACACTGTGTGGAGAAGTGGCTTGTGGACAAAACTACAAAAGAGTGAAATAAAAGGCAAAATCTTCACAATTATCTTTAACATGTACGACAATATAAAATCGTGTGTTCAGTATAATGGTGAACAGTCAGTGTTTTTTCCATGTTTGACGGGTGTCAGACAGGGAGAAAACCTGTCACCTTTCCTTTTCTCCATCTTTTTAAATGATCTAGAAAAAATTATCCTAGAACTTGATGTTTCACCTCTTGAATTAGTTAAAGAAAAGTGATTAAGTGAGCTTAATATTATAATTAAACTGTGTATTATATTATATGCCGACGATACGGTTATTTTAGCGGATACTTATGAAGGCATGCAACATGCTCTGACTATTTTTCAATCTTACTGCGACACATGGAAATTAGAGGTTAATATAAGTAAGACAAAGGTATTAATCTTTAGTAAAGGAAGAGTACGCCAAAAATTTGAGTTCAAACTACATAATAATATATTAAAATCAGTAGATTCTTATTCATATTTGGGCTTAATATTTAAGTTTAATGAGAATTTTTCTGATGCTAGGAGCAAATTAGCAACCCAAGCACAGAAATCTTTGTATGGTATTTATAAGATAATAAGAAATCAAAACATCCCTATTGATCTCCAACTGAAACTGTTTGATTCTATGGTAGAACCAATACTGCTTTACGGCTCAGAGATATGGGGTTTTGAAAATTTAAAAAATATTGAGCAGGTACATCTGAGTTTTTGTAAAAGAATATTAAAAGTTAGATCTACAACTCCCAACTATATGTTTGATGGGGAACTGGGAAGATTTCCACTAGAAATTAAAGTGAAGTTAAGAATGGTTTCATTCTGGAAGAAATTGTTACTGCAAGGTGATAAATTAAGTAGCTGTATGTACAAAATGATATATAGTTTAAAGAAAAATGGTGTAAACAACTTTATATGGTTGAATTACATTGAATCGATATTTAATGATACAGGTCTTAGATACATTGTTTAAAACCAAATAGAATTTATTGACAATCAATTAATCACACAAGTACATCGAGACCAGTTTATACAGAAATGGTTCAGTGATATCCGTGTCTCATCTAGAGGCATATTCTATAGTACCTTTAAAAAAGAGTTTGGCTTAGAAAAATACCTGATTAAACTACCTGAGCAAAACAGAGTTTGGATCTGGAAATTACGTACTTCAAATCTCCCAATACCTATTGAAACTGGTAGATGGTTCAATATACCAAAAAGAAGCCAAAATATGTACACTATGTCAAAAAGACATTGGAGATGAGTTTCATCTGCTATTTACATGCAAAAACATGAAAATAGTTGAATTTCGAAATAAGTATATGCCTGTTATGTATATGTATACAAATAATCCCAACCACATAAAAATGGTCGGTTTATTAGCATTATGTAATGTTGACTTGTACAAGCGACTATCTGTTTTTGTAAAAAAAAATAAGTTGTTTGACTAAATGGTTATAAATATATAATACTTAGACGTTTGTATATATAGATTATATAGCGGATTTGGCCGAGGGGTCTAGACCGCTGGACATAGTGCAGGCGAATTGGTGCCACAGTGTCACAACGGTGTGAGTTCGAATCCCGCTGAGGGTAAGCAAAAATTTGACACAGTGTTAAAAATCTAATTCAAACAGTGTTGGGCTTAATTTGTAGACGTATATATATATATATGTGTGTGTGTGTGTGATATAAATTTATTATAAAAGCAAGAATGTAATGATTATATATGTTCATGTGATATGTCGTATCTGTTCATGTCGTCATTTATTTATTTGTGTTGTATGTATAGCCTCATATTACACATTTTTTGTGTCTGAGCGTTGATGAATAAAGTTAAGTAAAGTAAAGTAAAGACATAGTACATGTATACGAGCGTGTGACGATGGAATTTTTGTAACAGATACATATTAATCTGATAGTAATCTAATTCAGCATTTTTGTATATATTATATAGTATGACAAAGTTACTTGTTATACTGTCACAGTAAGTAAAGCATAAACCAACGTCCAAGTATTGTGACAACCATATGTATACAAGAAAAGATATGGGTTAAACCCATATCCAGAGATGTTCGATTTATATGTTATAGGTGTATCCCATTTGGTTTAATAGTTTTTTTTAATTTGTTTTATTTAAAATTTCATCATATGCTGTAAAGGTATGCAAATATAGACGATTGTGAAAGGCAAGAAATAATCATCTTGATTATAATATCTCAACTTTGAGAAGAGTACTGTAATAAAAAAAGCAAAGTTTTGGAAGGACAAATATATGTTTACTAATAAAAATACATTGACCATAGTCAAGTGGTTCTGTGGGGGGAAATGTGAATGTAAGATCGGCAGTTATCGCGTCCTCGGAAAATCAAAGAAAACATACCGACATGTTACAATTTTTATTGATATAATTTTACTGTAATTAAAATTGTTTCAAAAGATTTGCAATTAAATGTATTTCAAACGTCAAAATAGCATTCATGTGCATAAACATTGCTAAGAACTTTATAAAATTTTCAGAATTTAAAATATAAAAAAAAACAATTAGAAGAAGAGTCTTATTTTGCAAAACAATTGATGAGTTTATTAACTTCTACAATTATTTTCAACCTGTTGATGACCTTTATTCGAACGTAACTGAATTTTTTTCTGTTGTATTATTATATATATAACTTGCTTCGTTAAAATATCTTAACATCAAAATTTTTAAATCTTGAATTAAATAAAAATCTATATCTTTTGTGCTTTTTTTTATTATTGAGAAATTTCTTTTCCCTACTAATTTCTACCAAATTTTTCACTGATTCAGACATCAATTTTTTTTTAAATAACATGCTTGTTTGAAAATCTAATTTTGTATTTATAGTTTCTTCTCACACAGCCAATAATACAATTGGTACAGAGAAAGTAACAAATAAACAAACAAAACAACAGGCTATATACATTTGTAATACAAATTATATCTTAAGTAAAAGTGTAATTAAATATATTGAGAATGTCTCATTTGATAATTACAAACAAGAATGGTTTAATAAGATATCGTCTAATGATGGTAGTAAACTGCGTACATATAGAAAGTTTAAGTGTGTATATGGTGTTGAAAAGTATCTATGTATGAATATGTCTGGAAAATATAAAAGAGCAATGTCAAAATTCAGATCCCGGTTCGCACCGATTAAAGTTGAAACAGGAAGATAAGAAAATATGAGGTTAGAAGATAGAGTCTGTTTTACTGCACTGATAATATTGAAGATGAACAACATGTTTTACTAAAATGTCCTATATATGCAGATATCCTTAATGTTTATTTTAATTATGCTATTAGTGTTGATAAAAATTTCATTAATATGTCAGATGATGATAAAATTGTTTTTATGTTTACGAATAACTAAATGTTGTTTTACACTGCCAGAATCTGCCATGATATTTTATTTCATAGAAAATGTATCCTGTATTCTTAACTATAATGTTACGCATTTATATCAAATATATCCAAAAAAATAATAATATATAACCTTATCATAACTGTATATTCATAGTATTAAAATGTTTTAAAGTAGAAGTTTTTATGAAAATATCAATCCATGTGTATATTATTTTACTTTTGTGTAATAGTCATAGCTCTTTTTAGAGTGGCTCTTTTTGTATCAGAGACATATAATTACAGAGATTGGCAACTCGTCGTAATAACCAATGAAATGCAATCGAACTATCACGGCCATTACGTACAGACGAGACTTTACGATAGTTTACATCCGCCATTTTGTTGCTTATGAAAACAATTGTGAACATCGAAAGGAATCACCTCGCAGTTGAAATAAAATTTGCCAAGAAAAACACAGTTAATTAAATCAGAAAGGTAAGTAAATAATATAGAATCCACAGATTTAGCGCATATTTCATTAAACGTCTTTTTGCTTACCTGTATAATACTGTAAAGGCTTAAATAATGGGTACTTCGATGTTCGTGCACTACTGCAGTACGTCTGGACCGACCGCATCATGTTGTTGTGTGGGAAATATTTGTGTTTAATATTTTATTTGTTTCTAATATTTTTGTGCACAGTATGTTTGCTTAAATATTTTTATATACTTGAGGTAATAGGTTATGAGATTGTTGGTGAACGTTGTGTATAGTCAATCTGAAAGGGGGGGATTTTTTACTTAACAGCATTTCACGAAAATCGGATTGCGCTCGTTGTGATTAAATATAATTGTATAGTTTTTCAACAATTAAAAATGTAGACTTAAACTATTCTAATCGATTGTCATGAAGTGCAACTTCCATTTTGAATTGCATGGTAAAGGAAGCCAGCTATATTGTTGAATGTTCTTTCTATAGATTGTAAATAACACTAGTATGACTTTGTATACTACTTTTTTACCTTTCAATAAAAACACCCAAACCATGTTCCTTTTGTATCTTAACAGCATATACTACATGGTATAGAAAGTCATTATTCAATTCAAAATGAAATTTAAAAAACAATTAAGCTCTAAAACATGTGTTTTTCTATATTTTACATACAGAAATCTGGGTCTAGATTGTAAATAACACAAGTATGACTTTGTATACTTCTTTTTCACCTTTTAATAAAAACACCCAAACCATGTTCTGTTTGTATCTTTACACCATATACTATATGGTATAGAAAGTCATTATTCAATTCAAATTGAAATTTAAAAAAAATCAAGCTCTAAATCATGTTTTTCTATATTTTTACATACAGAAATCTGGGTCTAGATTGTAAATAACACTAGTATGACTTTGTATACTACTTTTTCACCTTTCAATAAAAACACCCAAACCATGTTCTGTTTGTATCTGTATACCATATACTATATGGTATAGAAAGTCATTATTCAATTCAAATTGAAATTTAAGAAAAAATGAAGCTCTAAAACATGTGTTTTTCTATATTTTACATACGGAAATCTGGGTCTAGATTGTAAATAACACTAATATGACTTTGTATACTACTTTTTCACCTTTCAATAAAAACACCCAAACCATGTTCTGTTTGTATCTTTACACCATATACTATATGGTATAGAAAGTCATTATTCAATTCAAATTGAAATTTAAGAAAAATGAAGCTCTAAAACATGTGTTTTTCTATATTTTACATACGGAAATCTGGGTCTAGATTGTAAATAACACTAATATGACTTTGTATACTACTTTTTCACCTTTCAATAAAAACACCCAAACCATGTTCTGTTTGTATCTTTACACCATATACTATATGGTATAGAAAGTCATTCTTCAATTCAAATTGAAATTTAAGAAAAAATGAAGCTCTAAAACATGTGTTTTTCTATATTTTTACATATGGAAATCTGGGTCTAGATTGTAAATGACTCTGTATACTCCTTTTTCACCTTTCAATAAAACACCCAAAACTTGTTCTTTTTGTATCTTTACACCATATACTACATGGTATAGAAAGTCATTATTCAATTCAAATTGAAATATAAAAAAAATAAGCTCTAAAACATGTGTTTTTCTATATTTTTGCATAAGGAAATCTGGGTCTAGATTGTAAAAAAAAAAAAAAAACAAAAATAATTTTTTATTAATTCCAAAATAAGATTATAGTACATTGTATGATTTTCTTTTATATTTATGGCTTTTACCGATTAGACAAATTATATGATAACACAGGTATTTGCTACCTAGGGAAGTACCCTCAGACAACTTATAATTATGACATCCTTGTTTATTGCACCTATTGTTCATCACACCTGTTATTACATAACAATGGCAACAGGTGGTACCAAATTAAAGAAAAATGAGTTGTAAATAAATAAAATATTAACTCAAATTTACCACAGGTTGTGCTGAACTTTTTTGTAAAATGAAAGCTGAAAATATGTAACAGGATGGATATGTCCTCCTGTAAAAAAAACCTGTTCTAAAAGGTGTAACAAAGTATGCGGTTTCATCAGATTCTCAATTATGACCTATTTCTTCTTGTTTTAAAACAGACCTATTTCTTCTTGTTTTAAAACAATCATATCATGTTCGATTTGTATGTTTACATGACTTGTTTAATTCAATCATCTGATTTTTTTTTAGAGTGCCAAGAAAACGAAGAAAATCTTCTGTGTGCCAAAGATCTAAATATTCATGGAATAAGCTTTAAGAGAATAAACCTGATGTATCAACTTCACTTCATATATGCTAATATTTTGCTGAACAATAGAGAAAATTAAAGAGAATGATTGCAATGCTATTTGTTTTCTTCTATACTATTAGTTCCAGTTATAGAACAAAGAACAATTCATAATTATGTAATTATATGTCTCTGTATATATTAAGGTTTTAGACTTTGTATGTTTGTTGTCTCGCCTGCGACGAAAGTCGCTGGAGGCGAGACATATGTATGGGAATCCGGCGCGGCGGCGTAAACACTTGACATCTTGCTTCATTTATTTGTAAGCCCAAGCCCTAGGTCCATCAAATTTGGTACAGAGGTAGCTTATGATGAGTACTTGCCAGTCAGACACCTGTCACCTGACCTTGATCTCAATTTCACGGTCCAGCGACTACGTTAAAGTTTTTGGGTTACGGCAGTTCCTCTGTAACTACGCATAGTAGGATGACAATATTTGGTGTATAGGTTGCTGATGACTAGTACATGACTGTCTGGTAGTGTCACCTGACCTTGACCTCAATTTCACGGTCCAGCGACTACGTTACAGTTTTTGGGTTACGACAGTTCCTCTGTAACTACGCATGGTAGGATGACAATATTTGGTATATAGGTTGCTGATGACTAGTACATGACTGTCTGGTAGGTGTCACCTGACCTTGACCTCAATTTCACGGTCCAGTGACTACGTTAAAGTTTTTGGATTACGACAGTTCCTCTGTTACCACGCATGGTAGGATGACAATATTTGGTATATGGGTTGCTGATGACTAGTACATGACTGTCTGGTAGGTGTCACCTGACCTTGACCTCAATTTCACGGTCCAGCGACTACGTTAAAGTTTTTGGGTTACGACAGTTCCTCTGTTACCACGCATGGTAGGATGACAATATTTGGTATATAAGTTGCTGATGACTAGTACATGACTGTCTGGTAGGTGTCACCTGACCTTGACCTCAATTTCACGGTCCAGCGACTATGTTAAAGTTTTTGTGTTACTGCAGTTTCTCTGTAACTATGCATGGTAGGATGACAATATTTGGTATATAGGTTGCTGATAAATAGCGACTACGTTAAAGTTTTTGTAATAGGACAGTTCCTCTGTAACTATGCATAGTATGGTGACAATATTTGGTATACAGGCCGCTGCTCATAATTAATGCTATTTACGTAATGCTTATGCTTATGCAAAATTTATTTTCGTTACTGATGCGGAATTCAGGCGAGACGTTTTTCTGTGTCCACACTTGTTTTATTGTGATACATTTTGAGGTGAGACTCTAATAAAGTATTTGTCTTGTCTACAATATATATCAAAATCATAATCTAATTTAGCCATTTTATCGGCTTGTTATGCGAGTCTGATTGGTCTTTCATTTTTACCTTTCATTAAAGTTCGGTGTCGGGTAATAAATAATAAATTAGCAAATAAACAAGGCACATCTAATATACAATTACATCACAGAAATGTATCTGCCCCCTCCCTAAAACCACCACTACCACACACGAATCGTTCACGAGAGTTTGGGATTTCGAAACCGTCAATAAACAAAACCCAGGGAAATTAAATTTAATGTTCAAGATGACTAATTTTCTGCGTAAAAGTTCCATTTTCTACCTTATAAATTATGAAATAATCCAGAAATAAGTTTTCTGGATGAGTGGTCACAAGCGCGTTAAACAAAATCTAAAAATGCACTATTATTGTCAAATTATCTAAGTAACTAATAAAAGAAACCGAAAAATTTACACTTTATCATGTTAAAATAAGAATGCATGAAAAATTACGAAGCTTGACATATAAATCACGAAATAATCCAAGAAATACAATTGAAGCGATGAAATACATAACGTAATATAACATAACAAAATTTTTAAATGCCTTTTTCTTATCAAATTAAATAACTAATTAATAAAATAAAATCAAGTATATACATTTTATTATGTCAAGAATAGAATGCATTAATAAAAATACTAGGCTTGCCCTATAGATAGTAAAATAATCCAAAAATAAAAATTGAAGCGGATCTATTCATACTACCGAGAAACTGGTAAAGCGCGCATTAATATGCAATTATGTACATCTTTACATCTTCTTATTAGATCAGGACATAAAAAAACGTATTTTAAAGCTTGAAGGATTTAACAAATACGAAAAACTGTAATTGAAATATTTTCTTTACTATTAAATTTGCCATTTTATCACTTACAACATGAACTATATGGTAGAGTAGGGTTTTTACCTTTTTGCTCAATTTACCCGAAAACAATTATATCTCATTAGAAGAGATCGAACATATCAAAATGTAAGAGATCGAACATATGAAAATGTAAGATTTGTAAAAAAAAACACTAGTTTTCAAAAGCCTGGTTTATAATAAAGTAAAACTGTTGTATGCAGCTTATTTTTTGTCTGGGGTTTGCATAACACTATGCATTTTATTTATTTTCAGTGTTTAGTCAAAGCTGTTGAAAAAACTGAAAAATGTCCCCAGCCTGGTTGTGGAGAAACCGTTAGTAGAACATCAGATACAATAATTCTATTCAAAGAAATACTTGCAGACATGTTCACTGAGTATACTACAGAATACACTCAAACAGATTACACCTCATTGATTAATATAAGTGAAGGACAACAATTCTTCAACGTAATTGGTTTGACAGGTACATCTGCCAGGATTGCATTCAGTCCTGACATGACAGTTAAGGATTTAAAGCTGCAGATAAAGAAAAAGATGGGAGTATCCACAACAAAGCAGAAGTTATTGTACATTAATAGGGAGATGAATGTAATGTCATTTTTATTTATTTATTTATTTATTTATTTAAATTTCTTTCTATTAATTTTTTTCCAAATGATTTTATTTGTTTTACGATCTATTCCCAAAACCAGTAAACTTCATTTGATTATAATTGGATTAATAGAGATTGTAAAGTTCTTATTAGATCAACATATATTTCTTTTGGGTTTTTATTGTTATTTTTTTGCATTCTATTTTTCAGGTTTTCAATGAAGATAAAAGTCTCTGTACATTATCATTTTACGGCGTGACTGTCAACTCAACCATACACCTAGTGGTGTGTTTGTACACAGTTCCAGACACATTTGACCATGTTGTGTTTGATTTGTATTGGGGATTTCCAGCTAGTGGCTGCGATTATTTAGACGCTTCTTGTCTAATTTTTAACGGGGAGAATTTAACAAAAATCGTCGATTTTTACAATCGAAAATCTGCTGTAGGTGTTGAGCACTCGGGTGATATAATGGACTATTTTAATAAACGTGGTCATCACAGAATTGATGTTAACTTGACGAAAATTACAAATGACGTTACTCATTTGTTTTTTACATTAAGTTCTTGGGAATCACCGAACATATCTAAGTACCCGAATCCAAGCTTACGGTTTTATGAAGCATCAGATCAGACACAGGACCTGTGTAAAACGACCTTTACCCATGCAAAATGTTCGCAGGCAGTTGTAATGTGTTCCATGTCAAGAGCAAACGGCTTGTGGCAAATATTTGATTCTGGTCAGCTGTCAAAGGGCAATGTAAGGCAATACGAACCACTTATAGAAACAATCAAAGGATTAATAACTTACGGATATTGAAACTATATCCAATGTTAAATGAAAGGCGTAAATTGTAGGAGTATGCACTTTGGCTTTCTTCAAGTTAGATGTTTCAAGTTTTAAATTGACAATCATTCAAATAAACATTTGATATATAAATAATGTTTTTCGACAACAAACCAGTCGGAAAGCATTTCTCATAATGGCTTCCAATTTCTTGACAAAGTCACGTGATTTTCGATTTGAAAATTTGACGTTTTTATTTCACGATAGGTTATCTTGCAAAACGGACTCGTACGCATATAAAAATTGTGGTATTGGCATATTCTGACAATATTTTGATCCTCAGATATCTGATTTTCATATTTTTTTTATCAAGTTTGACATACGGTGTAAAATTTTGAAGAATTTCACTGAAAAAGACGACGAAGAAATAGCGAAATTCGTTGATTTAAAATATTGCACAACAAATCGAAACGATGTGGAAGCGCATAGTTAATGAAAAGAACAATAGAATTAAACATACGCTACATTTTGCACCCATCGCCATCGGTTGAGTTTTAGCGGTTCTTATACGCAATTGTCAGATTGTTCGCTCCAAAGTTGGCGTTTTTAAAGGGAGATAATTCAAAATGACGGATTGGAAACGATTTTTTTTTTAATCGGAAAAACATTTTAAAAATTTTTATTCTGTCATGCTTTACTCTCCACTTAGCTTTATTTACAGAAATTTTAAGTAACTTAATTAAATTTTTAAATAAAAATTATTTATAACTCTTTACTGACACCTTAAAACTTGAATGTATGAGGCTTTGGTTGGAATTATTTTTAAATTATTTAGAAAAGTTTGGAATAGTTAGTAAATTTATTTCTCAAACTAAACTGACATATATAAAAGGGTTAGCTATACATGCATGGCTAAATTCTAATAAGGTGGGTTAGTTTTAAGAATAGAAAATAAACAATTGTCTATATTTAAAAGTGATCATAGTTTCCTTCAATTCCCTGTTTGTAATATAAATAGACAAGAAATGGATAGGCTTGTTAACAAAAAATTATTATGATTCATCATATATCAGTTAGACTTTCCACATGTCCCTTTGATTTTTTAAAATATTTTTTTGTTGTTGGAGAATTACATTTTTATAATCAAGGTTTGTACACAAGTGGATAGCATAGAAATTGTTGATAATAAATTATCTTTTTACTATAAAAAAAATTCAAAGGGACTTGTGGCAAGTCTATAGGTCAATATATATTTTTTGATGAACTAACTTATTCTTATATTTTAGTTTTTTTTAATACCTCAATAAAAATATATTTTATCATACAGGTCAACTAGAACTAAAATCAATTGACAGAATGTAAAAAGGTTGTTTTTATTTATAAACAAGTGCACAAAATGTAGAAATAAATCTAGTCCGAGAATCCTCTGCCGTCCAACGCTTTTTTAACGCAAAAAAGCATTGGACTGCAGAGGATTCTCGGACTAAAATAAATCATGTTTTATATTTTAATTAAATTAACACACTTTGTTGTAGAAAGTTTAATTAAATATTCTAATATGGCGTCCTTCAAACGCTTTGAGAACACATTAGGGCTCTAATAAGCATAGAGCATGGTGTGACGTCACAATTAGAATTCCGACGTCATATACGCTCAAACTGAAAAATTTCAAACTGGAACAGTCGGGACGCCACGATTCGATTTGTCCGTTAAAGTGGGCGTTGTCATGACCGTGAAATCAGGGGAAATAACCACAATTTTTACAGGTGTCCCGCTAATCGCATATTTTCGTCTCGATGTAAACAAATCGCATCGCTCGATATTTGTATGAAAATCAATAAAGAATCATGTAAATCTATAAAAACGAAATAAACGAGATTAAAGTTAAATAATTTTTGGAGGCAACTGACGTAAAAACTATAAGTTTACAGTGATATAAATATAGACTGAATAGTTTAACTGACACTCTCGTTCGTCAGCTCATTTTTCAGAAACGTAATTTGGCGGGGAAAAACCAGGTCTATATTTAACTGTCACAAATGCATCCCCCAGTATCAAATTAGAAAAAAATGCTAAAAATAGATAAAATAAACATAGAGAATCCCTCTATTCGTCCAATCACACATCACTATATCATTTACTTCCAAAAAAGAACATTGAAGCGGACGAGGACAAACTGCGCCATTTTGCAGAGTTAGGACGTATTAAAGTCATCTGCTGAAGCAAACAAGAACAATGTAAAAAGGTAAGTATAAAAAATATTCTGTTTTTGTATATTGATACATTATATGAACATTAATTATGTAGTAAATGGCAGAAATACGTTATAATATTTCTTGATTAGCTCTCGGTCCCTCGAGACCAGTCGACTTCGCCGATTTCCATATAGCCCTGCAGTTTGCTTAATTTATTTAAGAAATTTGTGTTATTAATTCCCTGTTTATTTCCCATGTAACATGTTAAGCACTGTACGGTCAAAGATAGACTCCACACACGTGGATGAAAGCTTGGCTGGCCGCGTAAGCATAGGCCTATTTATATCATTATCATATCAAATTTATTTTACTTTCTCTTTTGCATTGAGGTCCAAGTTTTAAATTTGCATATTATGTATATTCAAAGTGTTCCATGCAGTTTCAATATTAAAGGTGTTTTCAACTATTAGTCATTTTGTTATAATCCACATTTTATTTCAGAAAGTTTGTTTGGTCCATGGATAATGCCTATCCATTTACCTTTACAAGTTATTGGATGAAGATATTGGATGGAGTGAAAATCTGTGGACTTGAAATATTATCATTCTTAAGAGATTTATTTATTATTGAATAATTATTTCCTTTTTTACTTCTTTACAATTTATTTATTTATTTATTTATTTATTTACTTAAACTACATGCATATGATTTATTTTTGTTTTAAATTTATTTAAGTTATATTTTATTTATTTATTTGATAATTATTTCTAATATTTACTTCTTTACAGTATTTATTTAGATAACTTTCAAGACTTTTTTTAGTAATTTCTGTTTGAGTATTTTTTGTTTAATTTTACTTGTATTAAAACCAAACAGTCTTAACTGCAAGAATTAAAACTCTACAGTAGACCTGCAGATTACCTCTATTAAATTGCCTTTATGTATATAGGTACGAATTGAAATTAACCTGTAAGAGTTATTGCAACCTAAGTACCCTTATATGTGTATGCTGGTCATTGTTTTATAGCGAGGAAAGAGTTAAGTCACATAAGTACCCTTACATGTGAATGCTGCTCATTCTTTCTTTTTTTTTGGTTGGGGGGTGGGTGTGGAAGGTTATTGCAACCCAAGTACCCCTACATGTGTATGCTGGTCAGAAACACACATTTTTTAATTTTTAATTTAAATTCAGGTTTTGTTTGTTTATTTATTTAATTTTTTATTTTTGTTGTTGTAAGATGTCTTTTTAAATACTGTACATTGATAAATAATAATAATAATAAATGTTTAAGAAAAAATTATATTGCCCATGTTGCATTCAGTTGTCATTTTGTTAATTAGTGTGCATTTGCATTATTGATACATGTACATGGAGCTTACCTCTTCACTTTTATTCTGTCATCATTTATTTGTTCTTAAAAAACACTGGACAAACACTATCTCCACGATGCTTATTAATAGACATACTGTGTCTGACAGTTATGATTATTATTTACTGAAATTTCAAAAAATTGAGGATTCCCAATCTACATGACAGAAAAATTTAATACAGTATACTGTATAAATTTAAAATGAACAAAATTGTAAAACCAGGTGTTCTGGAAGTATGATTAGTTTCCATCTTACATGTATTTATGGTAAAAATAAATCTTTGAAACTACCAACTCAATAAGTACAATGCTTTTGCATTTATCATATGGATGGTCTGCTACATTATGGTATTTTATGACATAAAAACATGAAAACCCCATTCAACATTTTTTTAATTCCTGAAATTATATGTCATTTGGGCCTGAAGCCAGGTATGAAATTACAAATCTATGAATTACAAAAACAAACAAAAAACAAAACAAAGAAAAAATCATAATCCCTCTATCAACAGAATGGGGGAATCGCTGGCGTACCTGAAGGGTTTTACCTCTATTTTAAAACAACATAATTATGCAGTGATAAGGATTTGAATTCTAAGAATGTGATATTTTTCAATAACCTCGTAATGAAACATTTCAGTTTCAACGTAAACCCACATCTTCCGTCGGAATAAAGATACTAATGTCATTTTTCTGTACATTTAATGATTAGATGAATAACGTTCCGAATGTCAAAATCCGAGCGTCGACATTCTTTGGGAAACCCCTATACAGGAAGAGACATTTAACTGTAACAATTGCATCCCCCAACTGATAAACATAATTTTTTTGTATCATTCGATAGCTAATATGAACTTTAAAGCATGTCTTTACTAGCAATGCATCACTATGACGATTAAACATCCAATTCAAGGAATTCCTAGCGCGGACATTTGAACAGTCGCCCCATCACCAACTTTAGACATACATTTTATTGTGATGCAGTGAGTATTTTATCGCATTTTGCATTAAAAAGGGTATAAAATTTTCTCGTTAATTATATCTATGAAAAAATATTTAATGTGTAACAAAGAGTAGCTCAAAATTTTGCATTTTCTACGACATCGTCTGTTTACCTAATTTTGAATTAAAGTCACGTGACCCTGGTCATGACAATGGAACTCTACTGTGTCGGTGGCATCCCGGCTGGAACAATGCGATTTTGTTAAGATTTCTCAATAGTTTTGCTTAAAAGGTACGTATATTCAATAAATATTTGTTTATGTCAATAATATTTGCTTTAACATACTGTTTGAAGAGATATCTCATTAGTTCAAAAAATATATATCACCACTGAAAGCGTCCTCTTTGAGCCGCTTCGAAATTTTAAAACATTTGTTAGACATATAAGAATCAAAATAGATTATTGCAATTTGGCTCTATGCGAATTAGAACAGGGTCCGACCTTATATTTGTCTTCTATCGCTCGGTATAAAATATTGACAAATATAAGGTCGGACCATGTTCTAATTCTCATAAAGCCCGCTCGCAATAATCTATTTCTTAGTTAATTTTAAAATAAAACAGAAATTCTGGATAAATAATTTAACAAAATGTAGTAAAATTTAAAAGTTCATTTCTTACAAGTTTATTAAGATGAGTAATATTTTGTGGGTATTATAAAAATCTTGTATTTCAATTAGAACTGAAACACAAATCTGCATTGCACTTCTGAAGTTTTTTAAAATTACATATGTTTCTAACTATAGGCAATTTACCGTGTCATTCCGACTGGATTTTGCTTCACAAAATGGAAAACTGCTACCGCGTTTGGTCGAGTTTATGGTCCTTTAGTAGATCTTTTATTCCACTTTTTGAAAGTAACAATTATTTTCCACAGTTAATCGGCTTTTTGAAATGCGGCTGTTTTTTCATTTTGCCAGATCGATTTTCCATACTAAATTTTGACCTTGTTTTGAACGGAAGTGTACGTTAGGAAAATTCCATTGTTGTCTATTCAAATTCCTTCGGGTAATGTCGTCTGCAGTTGAGGCGGGAAAAGTCTCGCGGTTTGTCCAAATACCATTGTACGTTACGAAAACAGACGAACGTTTGTAAACAACATTAGACCCCTTAAGATAAAAAAATGGCTGACTTCGTATGGAAAATCGATCTGGCAAAATGAAAAAACAGCCGCATTTCAAAAAGCCGATTAACTGTGGAAAATAATTGTTACTTTCAAAAAGTGGAATAAAAGATCTACTAAAGGACCCTAAACTCGACCAAACGCGGTAGCAGTTTTCCATTTTGTGAAGCAAAATCCCGTCGGAATGACTCGGTAAAATTGACTATAGACAACAGTTTTTCAGAACATTATGTTGTTCTATTTAGAAAATTTTTGTTTATAAGAAATTAGAGCATTCATTTCAGCTGCAAGCAACAGAAAATATATTGCAAATATGCACCTACTTCAGAATTGTTATTAACATCACATCAGATCAGTGTGTAAGTTGACAAATCTTCAAATAATTTTATATTGCGTCATTTTATAGTGATATTAATAGTAGATGGGGTATAATGTTCCTTTGTAAGGCATTACTGTACTATAAATACTAGAGTCTGGAATGTTATGTCACTACAATTCATAATTTTATCTATAAAGAGTTATAATACCAAAATTTTCGGCGTAAAATGAGCAATTGTCACAAACCTTGGACAGCTCTGATCTCCTGGTAAGTTGTATAACAACGGCTTTACAGTCCGTCAAGTTTAAAAACTGGTTTGGATGAAAATTTACTTTTTTCGTGAATAGAATAATAATATTTTGTAAGAAAATTAAATAATTTAAACAAAATCAGATCCCTTTATCATAGTATAGGCGGCTATTTTGACTACTAATCGGCAAAAATACTACAAATAACGAGAATTTTTCAAGTTACCATGTGCTTTTGGGGACCCCCGAAATGAATGATGACTGCGCAATAACGACAATAAGAAGCTGTTTCTTACGTTTATCGTCAGTTCTTCATATCATCTAGTTTAGAAGTAACCAGTCATAATGAATATTCAGTACCTAATACGCCAATTGTGTCAGATTATTCCGAGCATTAAAATTGTAAACAGAAGTCGCCAACATCTTCCGGTCACTACGCACAACCAAAGTTAACCTCGATTTTTATGTATTTAATTTGCATTAAAGCATATCTTAACATAACAAATACAGCTAAAATAGTTTTAAAATTATATTTCACATATTTCTTTTTTTTTCTTTTCAATATTTATTATAATTTCGTGCATTTTCCGCAAGGTCATGAAAACGACGGAAAAGACATTTGTTTTGCGCCATCTAGCGGCCGTTAAATTTTTATTATCTCCACTTGTTTCTCTGTCAATAAAATCGCGGTTTTTACGGTCACATCAGGGAAATGCTTTCCGACTGAACTTAAAACATCCATCAAATGATATATTATTGTACAAGGGTCCTAGTGGTTGAGTTGTTAAGGTCTAATAATTTTTATCTTACATTCGTTTACGTTTATAGTCATTTTTGATTAGTCACAAGGCCTTAAACCAGTACTTTACTGTTCAGTTCATACTTTGATGAACGACTTTTGGGGAACTACTTTTTTCTT
The DNA here is from genome assembly GCA_944474755.1 of Limnoperna fortunei. Classification (NCBI taxonomy): domain Eukaryota; kingdom Metazoa; phylum Mollusca; class Bivalvia; order Mytilida; family Modiolidae; genus Limnoperna; species Limnoperna fortunei. The sequence goes on along the minus strand of OX104118.1, from coordinate 2,225,312 downwards.
GCTAAAAGTCAACAAATATGGCAGCTATGTGTCGTGTACGCTTCAGACAATAGATTAAGCCAGTACACTAGAATTTTGGCGATTCAAATAAGAGTGATGTATCGCTTAAACGGAAAGCTATCTAATTGAAACAGCTGTATATTATTATGAAATCATTTGATTTACAGAGAAATACATACAAGAAAATAAGTTAAAAGTACACTTCGTTTTAGATTCATTGTACACATTGCTGAATGACGGGAAATAGCCGAATTCGAATGTGGACGAAATGCGAGTGTGAAGGCAAACGATTCTTTAAAATTGCGTTTCTTGTAATTTCAATTATTAATCATTTCAAATACACATAATAGCCGTAACGGTAAAACTACCTTCTTTTTTCTCGGTCACAACAAATCGACGAAATGAGCAAGATGCACGGATTTGTCACCAACTCCATGTCTCAGCACAGTTCCATCAATTTTCACTGATAAGTCTACTGAACAATCGACAACTATTGTTGTTCCTGTTCGTATTTAAGAAAGAACGTCTATACTAAACTTTACCGTGTCAATCCGACGGGATTTTGCCTGTCAAAATGAAAAACTGCTACCGCGTTTGGTCGAGTTTATGGTCATTTTGTAAATCTTTTATTATACTTTTTGAAATCAATTATTTTCCACAGCTAAACGGCGTTGTGAAATGCGGCTGAATTTTCATTTTGAGACATCGATTTTCCATACTAAATTTTGACCTTGTTTTGAACGGAAGTGTACGTTAGGAAAATTCCATTGTTGTCTATTCGAAATCCTTCGGGTAATGTCGTCTGCAGTTGAGGCGGGAAAAGTCTCGCGGTTTGTCCGAATACCATTGTACGTTACGAAAGCAGACGAACGTTTGTAAACAACATTAGACCCCTTTAGAAACAAAAATGGCTGACTTCGATCTACCAAAATGAAAACTCAGCCGCATTTCACAACGCCGTTTAGCTGTGGAAAATAATTGTGGATTTCAAAAAGTGTAATACAAGATTTACAAAAGGACCATAAACTCGATCAAAAGCGGTAGCAGTTTTTAATTTTGACAGGCAAAATCCCATCGGAATGACACGGTAAAGTTTAGTATAGCTAGGTTTACGTTGAGTTTGAACAATTATGACGTCACACATGTCGTTAATATAAACCGCGAGTACAATGAGGAACATTAGTATACGGAATATTGTTTTTTGTTGAGTCTTCTTTTGTTTTTATTAATAATCATTTCCGCAAATCGTAAAAAAGTATCTGTTGTCAATGCCAGTTATTCCCTTCAAACCGACCACGTCTTCGTCTTCAGTTCGTTGTGTATATTCCTACGCCTCAACATTTATAATGAAATTTTCATTTGGGAAAAGAATGTATATATAAAAACAATTTTGGAAGAATTATAAGGATTAAACGCTTATTTTCGGTAATTCATCGATGTATGAACGAGGTCGACTCACTCACAAACGGCTTCGGATAATTGCTATCATCCAGACGCTTCAATTGCAGTTTGAGCGTCTGGATTTTTCTATGTATTGAAATGTTTAACTTGGCGAAGATTTGTTAGGTTGAAACTTTTATTGGGTAAAAAATTAGTTCCGCTCCTATGAAGAACTGTATGAAAAACTGTACAAAGTTTAACGTGAACATCTTTTTTTCTAGTAATTATAATTAAAAAACTATTTGTTTTACCTTGCGAAAATTAAGATTTTACATTGGTATGAGTGGATAATCGGATTTCTACATCGAGATAGTTAAATTATGGTATTTTAGGTCATCGCACAGTCTCGGACTTAACATTTCATTATTTAACTATGTCGAATGTAGAAATCCGATAATCCAAGAGTAATAGTGTAAGATTCTGTTTCTCTAAATTCAAAAAGCAGTAAATTGCGAAATGAAATACAAATTCTCACAGTTTAATGGTCATGAATTGATGTGCGGTAAATTGAAGCGGCTTTGTTTATGACGCCATTATTTCTGTTTATGACGTTATTATTTTAAACCAATCAACAGATGAGAACCACATTTCTTACGAATGATGAGAACTATTGTTTTCACACCGGTCAAGCGGTTGGAATATAACGCAAAAATTAGAGAAATTATAAAAACGTGATCTGAGACGCAGCTATATATGCGTTTAGTTGATCGAGACTACTGTCAACACTGAGATTGCGTCTGGGTGTACTCGACTACTATCTTAATTGACAATCATACCGAATGACGGGGGTTTTCTGTAATCCGGCTTCCGCTGAAACTAAAAATTTGCTAAAATTGGCGTAGAACAACATTCAAACAAACAAAAACATATTGTTGTTCTATTTATTATTTCCTAATTAATGTGTACCGACAAATCAGACTGCTTTCTTATGTACGTTCAGAAAACTCCTAATTTTTCGGATCAATGGGTACCTATTAAAAGGTAAGAAGATATATAAAAATGCATTAAAACCTCAACTTCTGGATAAATTTCATAACAATTTGGCCACATTTCATAAGAAGTACCAGTTGGTGTCACATGTCAGAAGAGACCAGTTGGTTAAGGTTCTGAACGGTGCACTCGATAGATGAAAACGTCTGTTTTTTATTGTGTTCTCTATTTTGTTTTTTTGTCTTTGTCAACACCGTCATGGTGTTGACAAAGACAAAAAAAAAACAAAATAAAAAACAGTATATTATAAAACACCAATATCTGCATATTTAAGTTGAAACGAATTTTCTTAGGGATTGTTCATCGAATGGAAAAGATTTTCTAGCGATTTGGTTTTGTTTAACATCACGGCAAAGTCGTTTGTTCAGTAACGCAATCATGTTATTCTTCATATATTCGATGTAACTTTGTCTCATCATATTTAGAGCTATTGTGTATATCCGCCAGTTTCGATTAAATCGTATAAATTTAAGAAATAATTCATTAGGACAAGAATATTTTCAGATTTTACATTGGTTTGGTCACGTATGGCCACATTTTAACCCGGGGTACATATGAACTTTTATCAGCGAAGCAATCACCCATGAGTTGCTGGACTTGTCGGCTATTTAGGGCACAAAGTTGATTGTGACGTCGTTAAAAATATGTAAAAGTAGGGGCTCCAGGAGCCTGTAATCGCTCACCTGGAACACAAATGACTGCAACTATATTTAAATTTTTGAGATTTACAGTTTCGGTCTAGTTGTTAAAACTTTTTAAGTTACTGGGCAAAAACTAAACATTTCTTCAAAAATTCTGGTTAAGTACAATAACTCCTATGAAATGCCATTAGACATTTTTTTTAAATTAAATTATTTGTAGGCCGTGTCCTTAAGATTAACTTAGTAATTTACAGCTCTGGGGGTTAGAGACTAATTTATAACACAAAAAATGATAATTTGTCCAAATTCGTAATAAAAGAGCAATAACTGCTATAAAGATTCATCTAACTTTTTTGGGCTAAGCAATGATTTGTTCTCCTTGCTTTGTCGACCATTTGCGCAATTTGCAGTTTCAATCTAGCTGTTATGGCATTTAAGTTACAGGGCAAAAATACAAATTTCATCAAAACTTTTTATTAAAGGGCACTAACTCCTATAAGGAGTCATCTGACAATTTCAGACCAAGTAAGTGAATATACAAGTTTCACAATGTCTTTCTTTCTAAAATTAGATTGCTCGGATCAGTTCTTAATGAAGCAAAGGGTGTATAGATCTCTATAGCTTCTTTAACTGACAATGGCATCGAATGTCAACATTACACAAAAATACGTTCTAGATCAATTATGGATAATGAGATGTGTTAAAAAAAATTTAAGAGAAAATGGTAATTTAAGCGTGTTTGTCACAAGACTGATTTTATTTGCCAGGTGTTATCATTAAATCAGCTGTAGACGATCGAAAGAATGCAACTTCTGATGACGGGTCAAGCGAGGACCCAGACCTTGTGTACAGTTTCAATCCTCTTCTTAGTTTAGATTCCATCAAGGGAATAGGATTTAAAGAACTTAATTTAACAGCCAAAGAGCTACTATGGCATACGGACCTTAGAAAATTTTCGCCGTGCAATCTTCATTAGGATTATGCGGGTTATGAATGCGTAGTAAGTTAATAGGACTAAACAATACGGCGACTTAGTTATGAAAAAAAGGTGACACATATAAAAAGATAAAATCCTACAATTGTTTTCCCAAAAAGGTAATGTTATCCCAACATGTACATGTATAATCAAAGTTAAACTAATGAAAAAGTTAGTAAAAAGACACAATTATATATTCAATATCTAAACCTACAATTTGTATACTTCCATTCCCAAATTGAACATTTTGAAAAAAACAATAATTCATCAAAAGTGCTCTAGCCAAATGGTTAAAAATACCAAAGAAAATATATCTTTGAAATATATGAGGAGGGGCGGAGGGGTCATCATCCCGAATTACCGATCACAAGATTAGAAGATACCGAATTCCCGGTCTTACAATTGACATTTTCCCAAATTTCAAAAAAATTCAGAATGGTAATCAATAAAATTTTTTCCAGATGTTGTCAATTTGGCCAATATTGAAAAGTAAATCAACCTGAAGTTGCTATACTAATTTGACATAATTTTCATACTATTTTATTATTAGTAACGAAAAACAAGTTCAGAATTGTAATGGGGTAAGCTGAAATGACACTTGTAAAATGGGATGATATGAAAGTCCAAGGTCTTCGGAATCCCTGCGTACCAATTTTATGTTTGACATTCCGAATTCCCGGCGAAGAAAATGTGTTCTTTCCCTGATCTCGCTTACGTTTTAATCCACAATTCCCGGTCAAATTTTAACCAAATCCCGAATTCCCGTTAAAACAAATGCCCAATCCTGGCGTCCCGAAAAAGGTCCTTCCGACCCTCATATATGGCCTACCACTCGAATTTCGACGATTGTCCTTCATTCTGCATCGTAAACATCGAACTCAAGTCGAAAATACTTTTAAATTATATTGCATTTATCGTGGCATTTATCATGTTTATTTCAAAAGATTAAACTCAATAATAAATTTCGGACAAATTAACGTCGTAAAGCGAATATGAAATAATAACCGAAACTTAGAAAGTAAAGCAATTTATTTATGATAAATTAAAAAGAACAAATTTAAACATCTGTTTATCTATCTACGACTGATCGGACTGATGGTTACAATAAACCAAATATTTGTTTACATTACACCGGGGAATTTTTGAATCCAAGATAGTAATCAGAAGAAAATACACGGATGCATCTGATTGGATGTTGGGGTTCTGAAAATTTAAAAAAAGAAACATAATTGATTGAAAATCTTCTACATTTGGGGGAACATTAATAAGAGCCGGGAAAATAGAGCTCTTTTTTTAAAAAGGGGGGAGGTTCGACAGTTTGTTAGTTTCATTCAGTGCTGATTTTTCACCCAAAAGTTTCGGTCATTTTTGCCGCACGACCTATATTTTTTTATTTGTTAATAATGTAGTCTAACATTTCAACTTCCACAAGCAACTGCTTTCGGGGGTTTAATTTGAGAGGATTTTCACACATAAAATCTTAATTGCAGCTACCCCATATGGAAGGCGCAATGTTAAATATTTGGTTTATTGTAATCTATTGGGAGACAGGATTTTTTTCATTATACTTGATTCATTAATCCATTGTTAATTTTCACATGGGTTTTCGTCACAGAATGACAAGTTATATGTATAGATTGTTCATTTAAAACGACGTGTTACAAAAATATAGTCTATTTCTGAAAGTACGCATTTTTCAATAGGAAATCTAGGGTGGCTACAAAGAGGAGTTTGTAAGGACTGTTAAGTAACGACTGCTACTGCTTTTTAGCAAGAAAATTGTACTACACATTTAACTGCAGCGTTTGACACCAAAAAAAATTATTTTACGCTATGATTAAGTTTGCTAGCCAACTTTTGGGCCTTAACCAATTTTCGGCCGAATGTAATTTTCTGGGTTTCAAACATTGTTGTATGCTGTGTTTACGATTGACATCAACTTTCTAAAATTATAATGTAGTTATCTTCAGCAGGACTACTCATGACAAACAAACATATAATTAGACCGATCAAATAGCATCAAAGTTTGTTATAGTCTGTTTCAAAAATGTAGTTTTTCACAAATTGCACGAATTTTCGTTTTCGGCCTCTAAATATTTTTCCGAGGAAAGATGTTAAAGAAGAATTCTATCCCAGGCGTGATCCGTGTATCAAATAGACAAATAACAATTGAAAACACGAACAATAACTCGCATATTACTAAAAAGCAACACATAATTGCAGAAAAACACCTTGAAAAAAGCGTGCAATTTTGAGAGAGGGTGGCCTCCTGAAAATTCAAATAAACTAATAACCCTTGAAGATAACTCTATTTTATTTTGGTAAACACGTGGATATTGTGTCAGGATGCTACCTCAAGGTTTTGGACTAATTCGGACTCTTTTAGTGGTTTCTATAGGGAGACAGGATTTTTTTCATTATACTTGATTCATTAATCCATTGTAAATTTTCACATGGGTTTTCGTCACAGAATGACAAGTTAAAGCATAGATTGTTCATTTAAAACGACGTGTTACAAAAATATAGTCTATTTCTGAAAGTTCGCATTTTTCAATAGGAAATCTAGGGTGGCTACAAAGAGGAGTTTGTAAGGACTGTTAAGTAACGACTGCTACTGCTTTTTAGCAAGAAAATTGTACTACACATTTAACTGCAGCGTTTGACACCAAAAAAAAAATATTTTACGCTATGATTAAGTTTGCTAGCCAACTTTTGGGCCTTAACCAATTTTCGGCCGAATGTAATTTTCTGGGTTTCAAACATTGTTGTATGCTGTGTTTACGATTGACATCAACTTTCTAAAATTATAATGTAGTTATCTTCAGCAGGACTACTCATGACAAACAAACATATAATTAGACCTATCAAATAGCATCAAAGTTTGTTATAGTCTGTTTCAAAAATGTAGTTTTTCACAAATTGCACGAATTTTCGTTTTCGGCCTCTAAATATTTTTCCGAGGAAAGATGTTAAAGAAGAATACTATCCCAGGCGTGATCCGTGTATCAAATAGACAAATAACAATTGAAAACACGAACGATAACTCGCATATTACTAAAAAGCAACACATAATTGCAGAAAAACACCTTGAAAAAAGCGTGCAATTTTGAGAGAGGGTGGCCTCCTGAAAATTCAAATAAACTAATAACTCTTGAAGATAACTCTATTTTATTTTGGTAAACACGTGGATATTGTGTCAGGATGCTACCTCAAGGTTTTGGACTAATTCGGACTCTTTTAGTGGTTTCTATAGGGAGACAGGATTTTTTTCATTATACTTGATTCATTAATCCATTGTTAATTTTCACATGGGTTTTCGTCACAGAATGACAAGTTATATGTATAGATTGTTCATTTAAAACGACGAGTTACAAAAATATAGTCTATTTCTGTAAGTACGCATTTTTCAATAGGAAATCTAGGGTGGCTACAAAGAGGAGTTTCTAAGGACTGTTAAGTAACGACTGAAACTGCTTTTTAGCAAGAAAATTGTACTACACATTTAACTGCAGCGTTTGACACCAAAAAAAATTATTTTACGCTATGATTAAGTTTGCTAGCCAACTTTTGGGCCTTAACCAATTTTCGGCCGAATGTAATTTTCTGGGTTTCAAACATTGTTGTATGCTGTGTTTACGATTGACATCAACTTTCTAAAATTACAATGTAGTTATCTTAAGCAGGACTACTCATGACAAACAAACATATAATTAGACCGATCAAATAGCATCAAAGTTTGTTATAGTCTGTTTCAAAAATGTAGTTTTTCCCACATTGCACGAATTTTCGTTTTCGGCCTCTAAATATTTTTCCGAGGAAAGATGTTAAAGAAGAATACTATCCCAGGCGTGATCCGTGTATCAAATAGACAAATAACAATTGAAAACACGAACGATAACTCGCATATTACTAAAAAGCAACACATAATTGCAGAAAACACCTTAAAAAAGCGTGCAATTTTGAGAGAGGGTGGCCTCCTGAAAATTCAAATAAACTAATAACCCTTGAAGATAACTCTATTTTATTTTGGTAAACACGTGGATATTGTGTCAGGATGCTACCTCAAGGTTTTGGACTAATTCGGACTCTTTTAGTGGTTTCTATAGGGAGACAGGATTTTTTTCATTATACTTGATTCATTAATCAATTGTTAATTTTCACATGGGTTTTCGTCACAGAATGACAAGTTATATGTATAGATTGTTCATTTAAAACGACGTGTTACAAAAATATAGTCTATTTCTGAAAGTACGCATTTTTCAATAGGAAATCTAGGGTGGCTACAAAGAGGAGTTTGTAAGGACTGTTAAGTAACGACTGCTACTGCTTTTTAGCAAGAAAATTGTACTACACATTTAACTGCAGCGTTTGACACCAAAAAAATTATTTTACGCTATGATTAAGTTTGCTAGCCAACTTTTGGGCATTAACCAATTTTCGGCCGAATGTAATTTTCTGGGTTTCAAACATTGTTGTATGCTGTGTTTACGATTGACATCAACTTTCTAAAATTGTAATGTAGTTATCTTCAGCAGGACTACTCATGACAAACAAACATATAATTAGACCGATCAAATAGCATCAAAGTTTGTTATAGTCTGTTTCAAAAATGTAGTTTTTCACACATTGCACGAATTTTCGTTTTCGGCCTCTAAATATTTTTCCGAGGAAAGATGTTAAAGAAGAATACTATCCCAGGCGTGATCCGTGTATCAAATAGACAAATAACAATTGAAAACACGAACGATAACTCGCATATTACTAAAAAGCAACATATAATTGCAGAAAAACACCTTAAAAAAGCGTGCAATTTTGAGAGAGGGTGGCCTCCTGAAAATTCAAATAAACTAATAACCCTTGAAGATAACTCTATTTTATTTTGGTAAACACGTGGATATTGTGTCAGGATGCTACCTCAAGGTTTTGGACTAATTCGGACTCTTTTAATGGTTTCTATAGGGAGACAGGATTTTTTTCATTATACTTGATTCATTAATCCATTGTTAATTTTCACATGGGTTTTCGTCACAGAATGACAAGTTATATGTATAGATTGTTCATTTAAAACGACGTGTTACAAAAATATAGTCTATTTCTGAAAGTACGCATTTTTCAATAGGAAATCTAGGGTGGCTACAAAGAGGAGTTTGTAAGGACTGTTAAGTAACGACTGAAACTGCTTTTTAGCAAGAAAATTGTACTACACATTTAACTGCAGCCTTTGACACCAAAAAAAATTATTTTACGCTATGATTAAGTTTGCTAGCCAACTTTTGGGCCTTAACCAATTTTCGGCCGAATGTAATTTTCTGGGTTTCAAACATTGTTGTATGCTGTGTTTACGATTGACATCAACTTTCTAAAATTATAATGTAGTTATCTTCAGCAGGACTACTCATGACAAACAAACATATAATTAGACCGATCAAATAGCATCAAAGTTTGTTATAGTCTGTTTCAAAAATGTAGTTTTTCACAAATTGCACGAATTTTCGTTTTCGGCCTCTAAATATTTTTCCGAGGAAAGATGTTAAAGAAGAATACTATCCCAGGCGTGATCCGTGTATCAAATAGACAAATAACAATTGAAAACACGAACGATAACTCGCATATTACTAAAAAGCAACACATAATTGCAGAAAAACACCTTGAAAAAAGCGTGCAATTTTGAGAGAGGGTGGCCTCCTGAAAATTCAAATAAACTAATAACCCTTGAAGATAACTCTATTTTATTTTGGTAAACACGTGGATATTGTGTCAGGATGCTACCTCAAGGTTTTGGACTAATTCGGACTCTTTTAGTGGTTTCTATAGGGAGACAGGATTTTTTTCATTATACTTGATTCATTAATCCATTGTTAATTTTCACATGGGTTTTCGTCACAGAATGACAAGTTATATGTATAGATTGTTCATTTAAAACGACGAGTTACAAAAATATAGTCTATTTCTGTAAGTACGCATTTTTCAATAGGAAATCTAGGGTGGCTACAAAGAGGAGTTTGTAAGGACTGTTAAGTAACGACTGAAACTGCTTTTTAGCAAGAAAATTGTACTACACATTTAACTGCAGCGTTTGACACCAAAAAAATTTATTTTACGCTATGATTAAGTTTGCTAGCCAACTTTTGGGCCTTAACCAATTTTCGGCCGAATGTAATTTTCTGGGTTTCAAACATTGTTGTATGCTGTGTTTACGATTGACATCAACTTTCTAAAATTACAATGTAGTTATCTTCAGCAGGACTACTCATGACAAACAAACATATAATTAGACCGATCAAATAGCATCAAAGTTTGTTATAGTCTGTTTCAAAAATGTAGTTTTTCCCACATTGCACGAATTTTCGTTTTCGGCCTCTAAATATTTTTCCGAGGAAAGATGTTAAAAGAAGAATACTATCCCAGGCGTGATCCGTGTATCAAATAGACAAATAACAATTGAAAACACGAACGATAACTCGCATATTACTAAAAAGCAACACATAATTGCAGAAAACACCTTAAAAAAGCGTGCAATTTTGAGAGAGGGTGGCCTCCTGAAAATTCAAATAAACTAATAACCCTTGAAGATAACTCTATTTTATTTTGGTAAACACGTGGATATTGTGTCAGGATGCTACCTCAAGGTTTTGGACTAATTCGGACTCTTTTAGTGGTTTCTATAGGGAGACAGGATTTTTTTCATTATACTTGATTCATTAATCCATTGTTAATTTTCACATGGGTTTTCGTCACAGAATGACAAGTTATATGTATAGATTGTTCATTTAAAACGACGTGTTACAAAAATATAGTCTATTTCTGAAAGTACGCATTTTTCAATAGGAAATCTAGGGTGGCTACAAAGAGGAGTTTGTAAGGACTGTTAAGTAACGACTGCTACTGCTTTTTAGCAAGAAAATTGTACTACACATTTAACTGCAGCGTTTGACACCAAACAAATTATTTTACGCTATGATTAAGTTTGCTAGCCAACTTTTGGGCATTAACCAATTTTCGGCCGAATGTAATTTTCTGGGTTTCAAACATTGTTGTATGCTGTGTTTACGATTGACATCAACTTTCTAAAATTATAATGTAGTTACCTTCAGCAGGACTACTCATGACAAACAAACATATAATTAGACCGATCAAATAGCATCAAAGTTTGTTATAGTCTGTTTCAAAAATGTAGTTTTTCACACATTGCACGAATTTTCGTTTTCGGCCTCTAAATATTTTTCCGAGGAAAGATGTTAAAGAAGAATACTATCCCAGGCGTGATCCGTGTATCAAATAGACAAATAACAATTGAAAACACGAACGATAACTCGCATATTACTAAAAAGCAACATATAATTGCAGAAAAACACCTTAAAAAGCGTGCAATTTTGAGAGAGGGTGGCCTCCTGAAAATTCAAATAAACTAATAACCCTTGAAGATAACTCTATTTTATTTTGGTAAACACGTGGATATTGTGTCAGGATGCTACCTCAAGGTTTTGGACTAATTCGGACTCTTTTAATGGTTTCTATAGGGAGACAGGATTTTTTTCATTATACTTGATTCATTAATCCATTGTTAATTTTCACATGGGTTTTCGTCACAGAATGACAAGTTATATGTATAGATTGTTCATTTAAAACGACGTGTTACAAAAATATAGTCTATTTCTGAAAGTACGCATTTTTCAATAGGAAATCTAGGGTGGCTACAAAGAGGAGTTTGTAAGGACTGTTAAGTAACGACTGAAACTGCTTTTTAGCAAGAAAATTGTACTACACATTTAACTGCAGCCTTTGACACCAAAAAAAATTATTTTACGCTATGATTAAGTTTGCTAGCCAACTTTTGGGCCTTAACCAATTTTCGGCCGAATGTAATTTTCTGGGTTTCAAACATTGTTGTATGCTGTGTTTACGATTGACATCAACTTTCTAAAATTATAATGTAGTTATCTTCAGCAGGACTACTCATGACAAACAAACATATAATTAGACCGATCAAATAGCATCAAAGTTTGTTATAGTCTGTTTCAAAAATGTAGTTTTTCACACATTGCACGAATTTTCGTTTTCGGCCTCTAAATATTTTTCCGAGGAAAGATGTTAAAGAAGAATACTATCCCAGGCGTGATCCGTGTATCAAATAGACAAATAACAATTGAAAACACGAACGATAACTCGCATATTACTAAAAAGCAACATATAATTGCAGAAAAACACCTTAAAAAAGCGTGCAATTTTGAGAGAGGGTGGCCTCCTGAAAATTCAAATAAACTAATAACCCTTGAAGATAACTCTATTTTATTTTGGTAAACACGTGGATATTGTGTCAGGATGCTACCTCAAGGTTTTGGACTAATTCGGACTCTTTTAATGGTTTCTATAGGGAGACAGGATTTTTTTCATTATACTTGATTCATTAATCCATTGTTAATTTTCACATGGGTTTTCGTCACAGAATGACAAGTTATATGTATAGATTGTTCATTTAAAACGACGTGTTACAAAAATATAGTCTATTTCTGAAAGTACGCATTTTTCAATAGGAAATCTAGGGTGGCTACAAAGAGGAGTTTGTAAGGACTGTTAAGTAACGACTGAAACTGCTTTTTAGCAAGAAAATTGTACTACACATTTAACTGCAGCCTTTGACACCAAAAAAAATTATTTTACGCTATGATTAAGTTTGCTAGCCAACTTTTGGGCCTTAACCAATTTTCGGCCGAATGTAATTTTCTGGGTTTCAAACATTGTTGTATGCTGTGTTTACGATTGACATCAACTTTCTAAAATTATAATGTAGTTATCTTCAGCAGGACTACTCATGACAAACAAACATATAATTAGACCGATCAAATAGCATCAAAGTTTGTTATAGTCTGTTTCAAAAATGTAGTTTTTCACAAATTGCACGAATTTTCGTTTTCGGCCTCTAAATATTTTTCCGAGGAAAGATGTTAAAGAAGAATACTATCCCAGGCGTGATCCGTGTATCAAATAGACAAATAACAATTGAAAACACGAACGATAACTCGCATATTACTAAAAAGCAACACATAATTGCAGAAAAACACCTCGAAAAAAGCGTGCAATTTTGAGAGAGGGTGGCCTCCTGAAAATTCAAATAAACTAATAACCCTTGAAGATAACTTTATTTTATTTTGGTAAACACGTGGATATTGTGTCAGGATGCTACCTCAAGGTTTTGGACTAATTCGGACTCTTTTAGTGGTTTCTATAGGGAGACAGGATTTTTTTCATTATACTTGATTCATTAATCCATTGTTAATTTTCACATGGGTTTTCGTCACAGAATGACAAGTTATATGTATAGATTGTTCATTTTAAAACGACGTGTTACAAAAATATAGTCTATTTCTGAAAGTACGCATTTTTCAATAGGAAATCTAGGGTGGCTACAAAGAGGAGTTTGTAAGGACTGTTAAGTAACGACTGCTACTGCTTTTTAGCAAGAAAATTGTACTACACATTTAACTGCAGCGTTTGACACCAAAAAAAATTATTTTACGCTATGATTAAGTTTGCTAGCCAACTTTTGGGCCTTAACCAATTTTCGGCCGAATGTAATTTTCTGGGTTTCAAACATTGTTGTATGCTGTGTTTACGATTGACATCAACTTTCTAAAATTATAATGTAGTTATCTTCAGCAGGACTACTCATGACAAACATACATATAATTAGACCGATCAAATAGCATCAAAGTTTGTTATAGTCTGTTTCAAAAATGTAGTTTTTCACAAATTGCACGAATTTTCGTTTTCGGCCTCTAAATATTTTTCCGAGGAAAGATGTTAAAGAAGAATACTATCCCAGGCGTGATCCGTGTATCAAATAGACAAATAACAATTGAAAACACGAACGATAACTCGCATATTACTAAAAAGCAACACATAATTGCAGAAAAACACCTTGAAAAAAGCGTGCAATTTTGAGAGAGGGTGGCCTCCTGAAAATTCAAATAAACTAATAACCCTTGAAGATAACTTTATTTTATTTTGGTAAACACGTGGATATTGTGTCAGGATGCTACCTCAAGGTTTTGGACTTATTCGGACTCTTTTAGTGGTTTCTATAGGGAGACAGGATTGTTTTCATTATACTTGATTCATTAATCAATTGTTAATTTTCACATGGGTTTTCGTCACAGAATGACAAGTTATATGTATAGATTGTTCATTTAAAACGACGTGTTACAAAAATATAGTCTATTTCTGAAAGTACGCATTTTTCAATAGGAAATCTAGGGTGGCTACAAAGAGGAGTTTGTAAGGACTGTTAAGTAACGACTGCTACTGCTTTTTAGCAAGAAAATTGTACTACACATTTAACTGCAGCGTTTGACACCAAAAAAATTATTTTACGCTATGATTAAGTTTGCTAGCCAACTTTTGGGCCTTAACCAATTTTCGGACGAATGTAATTTTCTGGGTTTCAAACATTGTTGTATGCTGTGTTTACGATTGACATCAACTTTCTAAAATTATAATGTAGTTATCTTCAGCAGGACTACTCATGACAAACAAACATATAATTAGACCGATCAAATAGCATCAAAGTTTGTTATAGTCTGTTTCAAAAATGTAGTTTTTCACAAATTGCACGAATTTTCGTTTTCGGCCTCTAAATATTTTTCCGAGGAAAGATGTTAAAGAAGAATACTATCCCAGGCGTGATCCGTGTATCAAATAGACAAATAACAATTGAAAACACGAACGATAACTCGCATATTACTAAAAAGCAACACATAATTGCAGAAAAATACCTTGAAAAAAGCGTGCAATTTTGAGAGAGGGTGGCCTCCTGAAAATTCAAATAAACTAATAACCCTTGAAGATAACTTTATTTTATTTTGGTAAACACGTGGATATTGTGTCAGGATGCTACCTCAAGGTTTTGGACTAATTCGGACTCTTTTAGTGGTTTCTATAGGGAGACAGGATTTTTTTCATTATACTTGATTCATTAATCCATTGTTAATTTTCACATGGGTTTTCGTCACAGAATGACAAGTTATATGTATAGATTGTTCATTTTAAAACGACGTGTTACAAAAATATAGTCTATTTCTGAAAGTACGCATTTTTCAATAGGAAATCTAGGGTGGCTACAAAGAGGAGTTTGTAAGGACTGTTAAGTAACGACTGCTACTGCTTTTTAGCAAGAAAATTGTACTACACATTTAACTGCAGCCTTTGACACCAGAAAAAAATATTTTACGCTATGATTAAGTTTGCTAGCCAACTTTTGGGCCTTAACCAATTTTCGGCCGAATGTAATTTTCTGGGTTTCAAACATTGTTGTATGCTGTGTTTACGATTGACATCAACTTTCTAAAATTACAATGTAGTTATCTTCAGCAGGACTACTCATGACAAACAAACATATAATTAGACCGATCAAATAGCATCAAAGTTTGTTATAGTCTGTTTCAAAAATGTAGTTTTTCACAAATTGCACGAATTTTCGTTTTCGGCCTCTAAATATTTTTCCGAGGAAAGATGTTAAAGAAGAATACTATCCCAGGCGTGATCCGTGTATCAAATAGACAAATAACAATTGAAAACACGAACGATAACTCGCATATTACTAAAAAGCAACACATAATTGCAGAAAAACACCTTGAAAAAAGCGTGCAATTTTGAGAGAGGGTGGCCTCCTGAAAATTCAAATAAACTAATAACCCTTGAAGATAACTCTATTTTATTTTGGTAAACACGTGGATATTGTGTCAGGATGCTACCTCAAGGTTTTGGACTAATTCGGACTCTTTTAGTGGTTTCTATAGGGAGACAGGATTTTTTTCATTATACTTGATTCATTAATCCATTGTTAATTTTCACATGGGTTTTCGTCACAGAATGACAAGTTATATGTATAGATTGTTCATTTAAAACGACGTGTTACAAAAATATAGTCTATTTCTGTAAGTACGCATTTTTCAATAGGAAATCTAGGGTGGCTACAAAGAGGAGTTTGTAAGGACTGTTAAGTAACGACTGAAACTGCTTTTTAGCAAGAAAATTGTACTACACATTTAACTGCAGCGTTTGACACCAAAAAAAATTATTTTACGCTATGATTAAGTTTGCTAGCCAACTTTTGGGCATTAACCAATTTTCGGCCGAATGTAATTTTCTGGGTTTCAAACATTGTTGTATGCTGTGTTTACGATTGACATCAACTTTCTAAAATTGTAATGTAGTTATCTTCAGCAGGACTACTCATGACAAACAAACATATAATTAGACCGATCAAATAGCATCAAAGTTTGTTATAGTCTGTTTCAAAAATGTAGTTTTTCACACATTGCACGAATTTTCGTTTTCGGCCTCTAAATATTTTTCCGAGGAAAGATGTTAAAGAAGAATACTATCCCAGGCGTGATCCGTGTATCAAATAGACAAATAACAATTGAAAACACGAACGATAACTCGCATATTACTAAAAAGCAACATATAATTGCAGAAAAACACCTTAAAAAAGCGTGCAATTTTGAGAGAGGGTGGCCTCCTGAAAATTCAAATAAACTAATAACCCTTGAAGATAACTCTATTTTATTTTGGTAAACACGTGGATATTGTGTCAGGATGCTACCTCAAGGTTTTGGACTAATTCGGACTCTTTTAATGGTTTCTATAGGGAGACAGGATTTTTTTCATTATACTTGATTCATTAATCCATTGTTAATTTTCACATGGGTTTTCGTCACAGAATGACAAGTTATATGTATAGATTGTTCATTTAAAACGACGTGTTACAAAAATATAGTCTATTTCTGAAAGTACGCATTTTTCAATAGGAAATCTAGGGTGGCTACAAAGAGGAGTTTGTAAGGACTGTTAAGTAACGACTGAAACTGCTTTTTAGCAAGAAAATTGTACTACACATTTAACTGCAGCCTTTGACACCAAAAAAAATTATTTTACGCTATGATTAAGTTTGCTAGCCAACTTTTGGGCCTTAACCAATTTTCGGCCGAATGTAATTTTCTGGGTTTCAAACATTGTTGTATGCTGTGTTTACGATTGACATCAACTTTCTAAAATTATAATGTAGTTATCTTCAGCAGGACTACTCATGACAAACAAACATATAATTAGACCGATCAAGTTATAGTCTGTTTCAAAAATGTAGTTTTTCACAAATTGCACGAATTTTCGTTTTCGGCCTCTAAATATTTTTCCGAGGAAAGATGTTAAAGAAGAATACTATCCCAGGCGTGATCCGTGTATCAAATAGACAAATAACAATTGAAAACACGAACGATAACTCGCATATTACTAAAAAGCAACACATAATTGCAGAAAAACACCTTGAAAAAAGCGTGCAATTTTGAGAGAGGGTGGCCTCCTGAAAATTCAAATAAATTAATAACCCTTGAAGATAACTTTATTTTATTTTGGTAAACACGTGGATATTGTGTCAGGATGCTACCTCAAGGTTTTGGACTAATTCGGACTCTTTTAGTGGTTTCTATAGGGAGACAGGATTTTTTTCATTATACTTGATTCATTAATCCATTGTTAATTTTCACATGGGTTTTCGTCACAGAATGACAAGTTATATGTATAGATTGTTCATTTTAAAACGACGTGTTACAAAAATATAGTCTATTTCTGAAAGTACGCAATTTTCAATAGGAAATCTAGGGTGGCTACAAAGAGGAGTTTGTAAGGACTGTTAAGTAACGACTGCTACTGCTTTTTAGCAAGAAAATTGTACTACACATTTAACTGCAGCGTTTGACACCAAAAAAAAATTATTTTACGCTATGATTAAGTTTGCTAGCCAACTTTTGGGCCTTAACCAATTTTCGGACGAATGTAATTTTCTGGGTTTCAAACATTGTTGTATGCTGTGTTTACGATTGACATCAACTTTCTAAAATTACAATGTAGTTATCTTCAGCAGGACTACTCATGACAAACAAACATATAATTAGACCGATCAAATAGCATCAAAGTTTGTTATAGTCTGTTTCAAAAATGTAGTTTTTCACAAATTGCACGAATTTTCGTTTTCGGCCTCTAAATATTTTTCCGAGGAAAGATGTTAAAGAAGAATACTATCCCAGGCGTGATCCGTGTATCAAATAGACAAATAACAATTGAAAACACGAACGATAACTCGCATATTACTAAAAAGCAACACATAATTGCAGAAAAACACCTTGAAAAAAGCGTGCAATTTTGAGAGAGGGTGGCCTCCTGAAAATTCAAATAAACTAATAACCCTTGAAGATAACTTTATTTTATTTTGGTAAACACGTGGATATTGTGTCAGGATGCTACCTCAAGGTTTTGGACTAATTCGGACTCTTTTAGTGGTTTCTATAGGGAGACAGGATTTTTTTCATTATACTTGATTCATTAATCAATTGTTAATTTTCACATGGGTTTTCGTCACAGAATGACAAGTTATATGTATAGATTGTTCATTTAAAACGACGTGTTACAAAAATATAGTCTATTTCTGAAAGTACGCATTTTTCAATAGGAAATCTAGGGTGGCTACAAAGAGGAGTTTGTAAGGACTGTTAAGTAACGACTGCTACTGCTTTTTAGCAAGAAAATTGTACTACACATTTAACTGCAGCGTTTGACACCAAAAAAAATTATTTTACGCTATGATTAAGTTTGCTAGCCAACTTTTGGGCCTTAACCAATTTTCGGACGAATGTAATTTTCTGGGTTTCAAACATTGTTGTATGCTGTGTTTACGATTGACATCAACTTTCTAAAATTATAATGTAGTTATCTTCAGCAGGACTACTCATGACAAACAAACATATAATTAGACCGATCAAATAGCATCAAAGTTTGTTATAGTCTGTTTCAAAAATGTAGTTTTTCACAAATTGCACGAATTTTCGTTTTCGGCCTCTAAATATTTTTCCGAGGAAAGATGTTAAAGAAGAATACTATCCCAGGCGTGATCCGTGTATCAAATAGACAAATAACAATTGAAAACACGAACGATAACTCGCATATTACTAAAAAGCAACACATAATTGCAGAAAAACACCTTGAAAAAAGCGTGCAATTTTGAGAGAGGGTGGCCTCCTGAAAATTCAAATAAACTAATAACCCTTGAAGATAACTTTATTTTATTTTGGTAAACACGTGGATATTGTGTCAGGATGCTACCTCAAGGTTTTGGACTAATTCGGACTCTTTTAGTGGTTTCTATAGGGAGACAGGATTTTTTTCATTATACTTGATTCATTAATCCATAGTTAATTTTCACATGGGTTTTCGTCACAGAATGACACGTTATATGTATAGATTGTTCATTTAAAACGACGTGTTACAAAAATATAGTCTATTTCTGAAAGTACGCATTTTTCAATAGGAAATCTAGGGTGGCTACAAAGAGGAGTTTGTAAGGACTGTTAAGTAACGACTGCTACTGCTTTTTAGCAAGAAAATTGTACTACACATTTAACTGCAGCCTTTGACACCAAAAAAAATTATTTTACGCTATGATTAAGTTTGCTAGCCAACTTTTGGGCCTTAACCAATTTTCGGTCGAATGTAATTTTCTGGGTTTCAAACATTGTTGTATGCTGTGTTTACGATTGACATCAACTTTCTAAAATTATAATGTAGTTATCTTCAGCAGGACTACTCATGACAAACAAACATATAATTAGACCGATCAAATAGCATCAAAGTTTGTTATAGTCTGTTTCAAAAATGTAGTTTTTCACAAATTGCACGAATTTTCGTTTTCGGCCTCTAAATATTTTTCCGAGGAAAGATGTTAAAGAAGAATACTATCCCAGGCGTTATCCGTGTATCAAATAGACAAATAACAATTGAAAACACGAACGATAACTCGCATATTACTAAAAAGCAACACATAATTGCAGAAAAACACCTTGAAAAAAGCGTGCAATTTTGAGAGAGGGTGGCCTCCTGAAAATTCAAATAAACTAATAACCCTTGAAGATAACTTTATTTTATTTTGGTAAACACGTGGATATTGTGTCAGGATGCTACCTCAAGGTTTTGGACTAATTCGGACTCTTTTAGTGGTTTCTATAGGGAGACAGGATTTTTTTCATTATACTTGATTCATTAATCCATTGTTAATTTTCACATGGGTTTTCGTCACATAATGACAAGTTATATGTATAGATTGTTCATTTAAAACGACGTGTTACAAAAATATAGTCTATTTCTGAAAGCACGCATTTTTCAATATGAAATCTAGGGTGGCTACAAAGAGGAGTTTGTAAGGACTGTTAAGTAACGACTGCTACTGCTTTTTAGCAAGAAAATTGTACTACACATTTAACTGCAGCGTTTGACACCAAAAAAATTATTTTACGCTATGATTAAGTTTGCTAGCCAACTTTTGGGCCTTAACCAATTTTCGGCCGAATGTAATTTTCTGGGTTTCAAACATTGTTGTATGCTGTGTTTACGATTGACATCAACTTTCTAAAATTATAATGTAGTTATCTTCAGCAGGACTACTCATGACAAACAAACATATAATTAGACCGATCAAATAGCATCAAAGTTTGTTATAGTCTGTTTCAAAAATGTAGTTTTTCACAAAATTGCACGAATTTTCGTTTTCGGCCTCTAAATATTTTTCCGAGGAAAGATGTTAAAGAAGAATACTATCCCAGGCGTGATCCGTGTATCAAATAGACAAATAACAATTGAAAACACGAACGATAACTCGCATATTACTAAAAAGCAACACATAATTGCAGAAAAACACCTTGAAAAAAGCGTGCAATTTTGAGAGAGGATGGCCTCCTGAAAATTCAAATAAACTAATAAGCCTTGAAGATAACTTTATTTTATTTTGGTAAACACGTGGATATTGTGTCAGGATGCTACCTCAAGGTTTTGGACTAATTCGGACTCTTTTAGTGGTTTCTATAGGGAGACAGGATTTTTTTCATTATACTTGATTCATTAATCCATTGTTAATTTTCACATGGGTTTTCGTCACAGAATGACAAGTTATATGTATAGATTGTTCATTTAAAACGACGTGTTACAAAAATATAGTCTATTTCTGAAAGAACGCATTTTTCAATAGGAAATCTAGTGTGGGCTACAAAGAGGAGTTTGTAAGGCCTGTTAAGTAACGACTGCTACTGCTTTTTAGCAAGAAAATTTTACTACACATTTAACTGCAGCGTTTGACACCAAAAAAAATTATTTTACGCTATGATTAAGTTTGCTAGCCAACTTTTGGGCCTTAACCAATTTTCGGCCGAATGTAATTTTCTGGGTTTCAAACATTGTTGTATGCTGTGTTTACGATTGGCATCAACTTTCTAAAATTGTAATGTAGTTATCTTCAGCAGGACTTCTCATGACAAACAAACATATAATTAGACCGATCAAATAGCATCAAAGTTTGTTATAGTCTGTTTCAAAAATGTAGTTTTTCACAAAATTGCACGAATTTTCGTTTTCGGCCTCTAAATATTTTTCCGAGGAAAGATGTTAAAGAAGAATACTATCCCAGGCGTGATCCGTGTATCAAATAGACAAATAACAATTGAAAACACGAACGATAACTCGCATATTACTAAAAAGCAACACATAATTGCAGAAAAACACCTTGAAAAAAGCGTGCAATTTTGAGAGAGGATGGCCTCCTGAAAATTCAAATAAACTAATAAGCCTTGAAGATAACTTTATTTTATTTTGGTAAACACGTGGATATTGTGTCAGGATGCTACCTCAAGGTTTTGGACTAATTCGGACTCTTTTAGTGGTTTCTATAGGGAGACAGGATTTTTTTCATTATACTTGATTTATTAATCCATTGTTAATTTTCACATGGGTTTTCGTCACAGAATGACAAGTTATATGTATAGATTGTTCATTTAAAACGACGTGTTACAAAAATATAGTCTATTTCTGAAAGAACGCATTTTTCAATAGGAAATCTAGTGTGGGCTACAAAGAGGAGTTTGTAAGGCCTGTTAAGTAACGACTGCTACTGCTTTTTAGCAAGAAAATTTTACTACACATTTAACTGCAGCGTTTGACACCAAAAAAAATTATTTTACGCTATGATTAAGTTTGCTAGCCAACTTTTGGGCCTTAACCAATTTTCGGCCGAATGTAATTTTCTGGGTTTCAAACATTGTTGTATGCTGTGTTTACGATTGGCATCAACTTTCTAAAATTGTAATGTAGTTATCTTCAGCAGGACTTCTCATGACAAACAAACATATAATTAGACCGATCAAATAGCATCAAAGTTTGTTATAGTCTGTTTCAAAAATGTAGTTTTTCACAAAATTGCACGAATTTTCGTTTTCGGCCTCTAAATATTTTTCCGAGGAAAGATGTTAAAGAAGAATACTATCCCAGGCGTGATCCGTGTATCAAATAGACAAATAACAATTGAAAACACGAACGATAACTCGCATATTACTAAAAAGCAACACATAATTGCAGAAAAACACCTTGAAAAAAGCGTGCAATTTTGAGAGAGGATGGCCTCCTGAAAATTCAAATAAACTAATAAGCCTTGAAGATAACTTTATTTTATTTTGGTAAACACGTGGATATTGTGTCAGGATGCTACCTCAAGGTTTTGGACTAATTCGGACTCTTTTAGTGGTTTCTATAGGGAGACAGGATTTTTTTCATTATACTTGATTCATTAATCCATTGTTAATTTTCACATGGGTTTTCGTCACAGAATGACAAGTTATATGTATAGATTGTTCATTTAAAACGACGTGTTACAAAAATATAGTCTATTTCTGAAAGTACGCATTTTTCAATAGGAAATCTAGAGTGGCTACAAAGAGGAGTTTGTAAGGACTGTTAAGTAACGACTGCTACTGCTTTTTAGCAAGAAAATTGTACTACACATTTAACTGCAGCCTTTGACACCAAAAAAAATTATTTTACGCTATGATTAAGTTTGCTAGCCAACTTTTGGGCCTTAACCAATTTTCGGTCGAATGTAATTTTCTGGGTTTCAAACATTGTTGTATGCTGTATTTACGATTGACATCAACTTTCTAAAATTATAATGTAGTTATCTTCAGCAGGACTACTCATGACAAACAAACATATAATTAGACCGATCAAATAGCATCAAAGTTTGTTATAGTCTGTTTCAAAAATGTAGTTTTTCACAAATTGCACGAATTTTCGTTTTCGGCCTCTAAATATTTTTCCGAGGAAAGATGTTAAAGAAGAATACTATCCCAGGCGTGATCCGTGTATCAAATAGACAAATAACAATTGAAAACACGAACGATAACTCGCATATTACTAAAAAGCAACACATAATTGCAGAAAAACACCTTGAAAAAAGCGTGCAATTTTGAGAGAGGGTGGCCTCCTGAAAATTCAAATAAACTAATAACCCTTGAAGATAACTTTATTTTATTTTGGTAAACACGTGGATATTGTGTCAGGATGCTACCTCAAGGTTTTGGACTAATTCGGACTCTTTTAGTGGTTTCTATAGGGAGACAGGATTTTTTTCATTATACTTGATTCATTAATCCATTGTTAATTTTCACATGGGTTTTCGTCACAGAATGACAAGTTATATGTATAGATTGTTCATTTAAAACGACGTGTTACAAAAATATAGTCTATTTCTGAAAGTACGCATTTTTCAATAGGAAATCTAGGGTGGCTACAAAGAGGAGTTTGTAAGGACTGTTAAGTAACGACTGCTACTGCTTTTTAGCAAGAAAATTGTACTACACATTTAACTGCAGCCTTTGACACCAAAAAAAATTATTTTACGCTATGATTAAGTTTGCTAGCCAACTTTTGGGCCTTAACCAATTTTCGGTCGAATGTAATTTTCTGGGTTTCAAACATTGTTGTATGCTGTATTTACGATTGACATCAACTTTCTAAAATTATAATGTAGTTATCTTCAGCAGGACTACTCATGACAAACAAACATATAATTAGACCGATCAAATAGCATCAAAGTTTGTTATAGTCTGTTTCAAAAATGTAGTTTTTCACAAATTGCACGAATTTTCGTTTTCGGCCTTTAATATTTTTCCGAGGAAAGATGTTAAAGAAGAATACTATCCCAGGCGTGATCCGTGTATCAAATAGACAAATAACAATTGAAAACACGAACGATAACTCGCATATTACTAAAAAGCAACACATAATTGCAGAAAAACACCTTGAAAAAAGCGTGCAATTTTGAGAGAGGATGGCCTCCTGAAAATTCAAATAAACTAATAACCCTTGAAGATAACTTTATTTTATTTTGGTAAACACGTGGATATTATGTCAGGATGCTACCTCAAGGTTTTGGACTAATTCGGACTCTTTTAGTGGTTTCTATAGGGAGACAGGATTTTTTTCATTATACTTGATTCATTAATCCATTGTTAATTTTCACATGGGTTTTCGTCACAGAATGACAAGTTATATGTATAGATTGTTCATTTAAAACGACGTGTTACAAAAATATAGTCTATTTCTGAAAGAACGCATTTTTCAATAGGAAATCTAGTGTGGGCTACAAAGAGGAGTTTGTAAGGCCTGTTAAGTAACGACTGCTACTGCTTTTTAGCAAGAAAATTTTACTACACATTTAAGTGCAGCGTTTGACACCAAAAAAAATTATTTTACGCTATGATTAAGTTTGCTAGCCAACTTTTGGGCCTTAACCAATTTTCGGCCGAATGTAATTTTCTGGGTTTCAAACATTGTTGTATGCTGTGTTTACGATTGGCATCAACTTTCTAAAATTGTAATGTAGTTATCTTCAGCAGGACTACTCATGACAAACAAACATATAATTAGACCGATCAAGTTATAGTCTGTTTCAAAAATGTAGTTTTTCACAAATTGCACGAATTTTCGTTTTCGGCCTCTAAATATTTTTCCGAGGAAAGATGTTAAAGAAGAATACTATCCCAGGCGTGATCCGTGTATCAAATAGACAAATAACAATTGAAAACACGAACGATAACTCGCATATTACTAAAAAGCAACACATAATTGCAGAAAAACACCTTGAAAAAAGCGTGCAATTTTGAGAGAGGATGGCCTCCTGAAAATTCAAATAAACTAATAAGCCTTGAAGATAACTTTATTTTATTTTGGTAAACACGTGGATATTGTGTCAGGATGCTACCTCAAGGTTTTGGACTAATTCGGACTCTTTTAGTGGTTTCTATAGGGAGACAGGATTTTTTTCATTATACTTGATTCATTAATCCATTGTTAATTTTCACATGGGTTTTCGTCACAGAATGACAAGTTATATGTATAGATTGTTCATTTAAAACGACGTGTTACAAAAATATAGTCTATTTCTGAAAGTACGCATTTTTCAATAGGAAATCTAGGGTGGCTACAAAGAGGAGTTTGTAAGGACTGTTAAGTAACGACTGCTACTGCTTTTTAGCAAGAAAATTGTACTACACATTTAACTGCAGCCTTTGACACCAAAAACATTATTTTACGCTATGATTAAGTTTGCTAGCCAACTTTTGGGCCTTAACCAATTTTCGGTCGAATGTAATTTTCTGGGTTTCAAACATTGTTGTATGCTGTATTTACGATTGACATCAACTTTCTAAAATTATAATGTAGTTATCTTCAGCAGGACTACTCATGACAAACAAACATATAATTAGACCGATCAAATAGCATCAAAGTTTGTTATAGTCTGTTTCAAAAATGTAGTTTTTCACAAATTGCACGAATTTTCGTTTTCGGCCTCTAAATATTTTTCCGAGGAAAGATGTTAAAGAAGAATACTATCCCAGGCGTGATCCGTGTATCAAATAGACAAATAACAATTGAAAACACGAACGATAACTCACATATTACTAAAAAGCAACACATAATTGCAGAAAAACACCTTGAAAAAAGCGTGCAATTTTGAGAGAGGGTGGCCTCCTGAAAATTCAAATAAACTAATAACCCTTGAAGATAACTTTATTTTATTTTGGTAAACACGTGGATATTGTGTCAGGATGCTACCTCAAGGTTTTGGACTAATTCGGACTCTTTTAGTGGTTTCTATAGGGAGACAGGATTTTTTTCATTATACTTGATTCATTAATCCATTGTTAATTTTCACATGGGTTTTCGTCACAGAATGACAAGTTATATGTATAGATTGTTCATTTAAAACGACGTGTTACAAAAATATAGTCTATTTCTGAAAGTACCCATTTTTCAATAGGAAATCTAGTGTGGGCTACAAAGAGGAGTTTGTAAGGCCTGTTAAGTAACGACTGCTACTGCTTTTTAGCAAGAAAATTGTACTACACATTTAACTGCAGCGTTTGACACCAAAAAAAATTATTTTACGCTATGATTAAGTTTGCTAGCCAACTTTTGGGCCTTAACCAATTTTCGGTCGAATGTAATTTTCTGGGTTTCAAACATTGTTGTATGCTGTGTTTACGATTGACATCAACTTTCTAAAATTGTAATGTAGTTATTTTCAGCAGGACTTCTCATGACAAACAAATAGATAATTAGACCGATCAAATAGCATCAAAGTTTGTTATAGTCTGTTTCAAAAATGTAGTTTTTCACAAATTGCACGAATTTTCGTTTTCGGCCTTTAATATTTTTCCGAGGAAAGATGTTAAAGTAGAATACTATCCCAGGCGTGATCCGTGTATCAAATAGACAAATAACAATTGAAAACACGAACGATAACTCGCATATTACTAAAAAGCAACACATAATTGCAGAAAAACACCTTGAAAAAAGCGTGCAATTTTGAGAGAGGATGGCCTCCTGAAAATTCAAATAAACTAATAACCCTTGAAGATAACTTTATTTTATTTTGGTAAACACGTGGATATTATGTCAGGATGCTACCTCAAGGTTTTGGACTAATTCGGACTGTTTTAGTGGTTTCTATAGGGAGACAGGATTTTTTTCATTATACTTGATTCATTAATCCATTGTTAATTTTCACATGGGTTTTCGTCACAGAATGACAAGTTATATGTATAGATTGTTCATTTAAAACGACGTGTTACAAAAATATAGTCTATTTCTGAAAGTACGCATTTTTCAATAGGAAATCTAGTGTGGGCTACAAAGAGGAGTTTGTAAGGCCTGTTAAGTAACGACTGCTACTGCTTTTTAGCAAGAAAATTTTACTACACATTTAACTGCAGCGTTTGACACCAAAAAAAATTATTTTACGCTATGATTAAGTTTGCTAGCCAACTTTTGGGCCTTAACCAATTTTCGGCCGAATGTAATTTTCTGGGTTTCAAACATTGTTGTATGCTGTGTTTACGATTGGCATCAACTTTCTAAAATTGTAATGTAGTTATCTTCAGCAGGACTTCTCATGACAAACATACATATAATTAGACCGATCAAATAGCATCAAAGTTTGTTATAGTCTGTTTCAAAAATGTAGTTTTTCACAAATTGCACGAATTTTCGTTTTCGGCCTCTAAATATTTTTCCGAGGAAAGATGTTAAAGAAGAATACTATCCCAGGCGTGATCCGTGTATCAAATAGACAAATAACAATTGAAAACACGAACGATAACTCGCATATTACTAAAAAGCAACACATAATTGCAGAAAAACACCTTGAAAAAAGCGTGCAATTTTGAGAGAGGGTGGCCTCCTGAAAATTCAAATAAACTAATAAGCCTTGAAGATAACTTTATTTTATTTTGGTAAACACGTGGATATTGTGTCAGGATGCTACCTCAAGGTTTTGGACTAATTCGGACTCTTTTAGTGGTTTCTATAGGGAGACAGGATTTTTTTCATTATACTTGATTCATTAATCCATTGTTAATTTTCACATGGGTTTTCGTCACAGAATGACAAGTTATATGTATAGATTGTTCATTTAAAACGACGTGTTACAAAAATAAAGTCTATTTCTGAAAGTACGCATTTTTCAATAGGAAATCTAGGGTGGCTACAAAGAGGAGTTTGTAAGGACTGTTAAGTAACGACTGCTACTGCTTTTTAGCAAGAAAATTGTACTACACATTTAACTGCAGCGTTTGACACCAAAAAAATTATTTTACGCTATGATTAAGTTTGCTAGCCAACTTTTGGGCCTTAACCAATTTTCGGCCGAATGTAATTTTCTGGGTTTCAACATTGTTGTATGCTGTGTTTACGATTGACATCAACTTTCTAAAATTATAATGTAGTTATCTTCAGCAGGACTACTCATGACAAACAAACATATAATTAGACCGATCAAATAGCATCAAAGTTTGTTATAGTCTGTTTCAAAAATGTAGTTTTTCACAAATTGCACGAATTTTCGTATTCGGCCTCTAAATATTTTTCCGAGGAAAGATGTTAAAGAAGAATACTATCCCAGGCGTGATCCGTGTATCAAATAGACAAATAACAATTGAAAACACGAACGATAACTCGCATATTACTAAAAAGCAACACATAATTGCAGAAAAACACCTTGAAAAAAGCGTGCAATTTTGAGAGAGGATGGCCTCCTGAAAATTCAAATAAACTAATAAGCCTTGAAGATCACTTTATTTTATTTTGGTAAACACGTGGATATTGTGTCAGGATGCTACCTCAAGGTTTTGGACTAATTCGGACTCTTTTAGTGGTTTCTATAGGGAGACAGGATTTTTTTCATTATACTTGATTCATTAATCCATTGTTAATTTTCACATGGGTTTTCGTCACAGAATGACAAGTTATATGTATAGATTGTTCATTTAAAACGACGTGTTACAAAAATATAGTCTATTTCTGAAAGTACGCATTTTTCAATAGGAAATCTAGTGTGGGCTACAAAGAGGAGTTTGTAAGGCATGTTAAGTAACGACTGCTACTGCTTTTTAGCAAGAAAATTGTACTACACATTTAACTGCAGCGTTTGACACCAAAAAAATAATTTAACGCTATGATTAAGTTTGCTAGCCAACTTTTGGGCCTTAACCAATTTTCGGCCGAATGTAATTTTCTGGGTTTCAAACATTGTTGTATGCTGTGTTTACGATTGGCATCAACTTTCTAAAATTGTAATGTAGTTATCTTCAGCAGGACTTCTCATGACAAACAAACATATAATTAGACCGATCAAATAGCATCAAAGTTTGTTATAGTCTGTTTCAAAAATGTAGTTTTTCACAAATTGCACGAATTTTCGTTTTCGGCCTCTAAATATTTTTCCGAGGAAAGATGTTAAAGAAGAATACTATCCCAGGCGTGATCCGTGTATCAAATAGACAAATAACAATTGAAAACACGAACGATAACTCGCATATTACTAAAAAGCAACACATAATTGCAGAAAAACACCTTGAAAAAAGCGTGCAATTTTGAGAGAGGATGGCCTCCTGAAAATTCAAATAAACTAATAAGCCTTGAAGATAACTTTATTTTATTTTGGTAAACACGTGGATATTGTGTCAGGATGCTACCTCAAGGTTTTGGACTAATTCGGACTCTTTTAGTGGTTTCTATAGGGAGACAGGATTTTTTTCATTATACTTGATTCATTAATCCATTGTTAATTTTCACATGGATTTTCGTCACAGAATGACAAGTTATATGTATAGATTGTTCATTTAAAACGACGTGTTACAAAAATAAAGTCTATTTCTGAAAGTACGCATTTTTCAATAGGAAATCTAGGGTGGCTACAAAGAGGAGTTTGTAAGGACTGTTAAGTAACGACTGCTACTGCTTTTTAGCAAGAAAATTGTACTACACATTTAACTGCAGCGTTTGACACCAAAAAAATTATTTTACGCTATGATTAAGTTTGCTAGCCAACTTTTGGGCCTTAACCAATTTTCGGCCGAATGTAATTTTCTGGGTTTCAACATTGTTGTATGCTGTGTTTACGATTGACATCAACTTTCTAAAATTATAATGTAGTTATCTTCAGCAGGACTACTCATGACAAACAAACATATAATTAGACCGATCAAATAGCATCAAAGTTTGTTATAGTCTGTTTCAAAAATGTAGTTTTTCACAAATTGCACGAATTTTCGTTTTCGGCCTCTAAATATTTTTCCGAGGAAAGATGTTAAAGAAGAATACTATCCCAGGCGTGATCCGTGTATCAAATAGACAAATAACAATTGAAAACACGAACGATAACTCACATATTACTAAAAAGCAACACATAATTGCAGAAAAACACCTTGAAAAAAGCGTGCAATTTTGAGAGAGGGTGGCCTCCTGAAAATTCAAATAAACTAATAACCCTTGAAGATAACTTTATTTTATTTTGGTAAACACGTGGATATTGTGTCAGGATGCTACCTCAAGGTTTTGGACTAATTCGGACTCTTTTAGTGGTTTCTATAGGGAGACAGGATTTTTTTCATTATACTTGATTCATTAATCCATTGTTAATTTTCACATGGGTTTTCGTCACAGAATGACAAGTTATATGTATAGATTGTTCATTTAAAACGACGTGTTACAAAAATATAGTCTGTTTCTGAAAGTACGCATTTTTCAATAGGAAATCTAGTGTGGGCTACAAAGAGGAGTTTGTAAGGACTGTTAAGTAACGACTGCTACTGCTTTTTAGCAAGAAAATTGTACTACACTTTTAACTGCAGCGTTTGACACAAAAAAAATTATTTTACGCTATGATTAAGTTTGCTAGCCAACTTTTGGGCCTTAACCAATTTTCGGTCGAATGTAATTTTCTGGGTTTCAAACATTGTTGTATGCTGTATTTACGATTGACATCAACTTTCTAAAATTATAATGTAGTTATCTTCAGCAGGACTACTCATGACAAACAAACATATAATTAGACCGATCAAATAGCATCAAAGTTTGTTATAGTCTGTTTCAAAAATGTAGTTTTTCACAAATTGCACGAATTTTCGTTTTCGGCCTCTAAATATTTTTCCGAGGAAAGATGTTAAAGAAGAATACTATCCCAGGCGTGATCCGTGTATCAAATAGACAAATAACAATTGAAAACACGAACGATAACTCGCATATTACTAAAAAGCAACACATAATTGCAGAAAAACACCTTGAAAAAAAGCGTGCAATTTTGAGAGAGGGTGGCCTCCTGAAAATTCAAATAAACTAATAACCCTTGAAGATAACTTTATTTTATTTTGGTAAACACGTGGATATTGTGTCAGGATGCTCCCTCAAGGTTTTGGACTAATTCGGACTCTTTTAGTGGTTTCTATAGGGAGACAGGATTTTTTTCATTATACTTGATTCATTAATCCATTGTTAATTTTCACATGGGTTTTCGTCACAGAATGACAAGTTATATGTATAGATTGTTCATTTAAAACGACGTGTTACAAAAATATAGTCTATTTCTGAAAGTACGCATTTTTCAATAGGAAATCTAGGGTGGCTACAAAGAGGAGTTTGTAAGGACTGTTAAGTAACGACTGCTACTGCTTTTTAGCAAGAAAATTGTACTACACATTTAACTGCAGCCTTTGACACCAAAAAAAATTATTTTACGCTATGATTAAGTTTGCTAGCCAACTTTTGGGCCTTAACCAATTTTCGGTCGAATGTAATTTTCTGGGTTTCAAACATTGTTGTATGCTGTATTTACGATTGACATCAACTTTCTAAAATTATAATGTAGTTATCTTCAGCAGGACTACTCATGACAAACAAACATATAATTAGACCGATCAAATAGCATCAAAGTTTGTTATAGTCTGTTTCAAAAATGTAGTTTTTCACAAATTGCACGAATTTTCGTTTTCGGCCTTTAATATTTTTCCGAGGAAAGATGTTAAAGAAGAATACTATCCCAGGCGTGATCCGTGTATCAAATAGACAAATAACAATTGAAAACACGAACGATAACTCGCATATTACTAAAAAGCAACACATAATTGCAGAAAAACACCTTGAAAAAAGCGTGCAATTTTGAGAGAGGATGGCCTCCTGAAAATTCAAATAAACTAATAACCCTTGAAGATAACTTTATTTTATTTTGGTAAACACGTGGATATTATGTCAGGATGCTACCTCAAGGTTTTGGACTAATTCGGACTCTTTTAGTGGTTTCTATAGGGAGACAGGATTTTTTTCATTATACTTGATTCATTAATCCATTGTTAATTTTCACATGGGTTTTCGTCACAGAATGACAAGTTATATGTATAGATTGTTCATTTAAAACGACGTGTTACAAAAATATAGTCTATTTCTGAAAGAACGCATTTTTCAATAGGAAATCTAGTGTGGGCTACAAAGAGGAGTTTGTAAGGCCTGTTAAGTAACGACTGCTACTGCTTTTTAGCAAGAAAATTTTACTACACATTTAAGTGCAGCGTTTGACACCAAAAAAAAATTATTTTACGCTATGATTAAGTTTGCTAGCCAACTTTTGGGCCTTAACCAATTTTCGGCCGAATGTAATTTTCTGGGTTTCAAACATTGTTGTATGCTGTGTTTACGATTGGCATCAACTTTCTAAAATTGTAATGTAGTTATCTTCAGCAGGACTACTCATGACAAACAAACATATAATTAGACCGATCAAGTTATAGTCTGTTTCAAAAATGTAGTTTTTCACAAATTGCACGAATTTTCGTTTTCGGCCTCTAAATATTTTTCCGAGGAAAGATGTTAAAGAAGAATACTATCCCAGGCGTGATCCGTGTATCAAATAGACAAATAACAATTGAAAACACGAACGATAACTCGCATATTACTAAAAAGCAACACATAATTGCAGAAAAACACCTTGAAAAAAGCGTGCAATTTTGAGAGAGGATGGCCTCCTGAAAATTCAAATAAACTAATAAGCCTTGAAGATAACTTTATTTTATTTTGGTAAACACGTGGATATTGTGTCAGGATGCTACCTCAAGGTTTTGGACTAATTCGGACTCTTTTAGTGGTTTCTATAGGGAGACAGGATTTTTTTCATTATACTTGATTCATTAATCCATTGTTAATTTTCACATGGGTTTTCGTCACAGAATGACAAGTTATATGTATAGATTGTTCATTTAAAACGACGTGTTACAAAAATATAGTCTATTTCTGAAAGTACGCATTTTTCAATAGGAAATCTAGGGTGGCTACAAAGAGGAGTTTGTAAGGACTGTTAAGTAACGACTGCTACTGCTTTTTAGCAAGAAAATTGTACTACACATTTAACTGCAGCCTTTGACACCAAAAAAATTATTTTACGCTATGATTAAGTTTGCTAGCCAACTTTTGGGCCTTAACCAATTTTCGGTCGAATGTAATTTTCTGGGTTTCAAACATTGTTGTATGCTGTATTTACGATTGACATCAACTTTCTAAAATTATAATGTAGTTATCTTCAGCAGGACTACTCATGACAAACAAACATATAATTAGACCGATCAAATAGCATCAAAGTTTGTTATAGTCTGTTTCAAAAATGTAGTTTTTCACAAATTGCACGAATTTTCGTTTTCGGCCTCTAAATATTTTTCCGAGGAAAGATGTTAAAGAAGAATACTATCCCAGGCGTGATCCGTGTATCAAATAGACAAATAACAATTGAAAACACGAACGATAACTCACATATTACTAAAAAGCAACACATAATTGCAGAAAAACACCTTGAAAAAAGCGTGCAATTTTGAGAGAGGGTGGCCTCCTGAAAATTCAAATAAACTAATAACCCTTGAAGATAACTTTATTTTATTTTGGTAAACACGTGGATATTGTGTCAGGATGCTACCTCAAGGTTTTGGACTAATTCGGACTCTTTTAGTGGTTTCTATAGGGAGACAGGATTTTTTTCATTATACTTGATTCATTAATCCATTGTTAATTTTCACATGGGTTTTCGTCACAGAATGACAAGTTATATGTATAGATTGTTCATTTAAAACGACGTGTTACAAAAATATAGTCTATTTCTGAAAGTACCCATTTTTCAATAGGAAATCTAGTGTGGGCTACAAAGAGGAGTTTGTAAGGCCTGTTAAGTAACGACTGCTACTGCTTTTTAGCAAGAAAATTGTACTACACATTTAACTGCAGCGTTTGACACCAAAAAAAATTATTTTACGCTATGATTAAGTTTGCTAGCCAACTTTTGGGCCTTAACCAATTTTCGGTCGAATGTAATTTTCTGGGTTTCAAACATTGTTGTATGCTGTGTTTACGATTGACATCAACTTTCTAAAATTGTAATGTAGTTATTTTCAGCAGGACTTCTCATGACAAACAAATAGATAATTAGACCGATCAAATAGCATCAAAGTTTGTTATAGTCTGTTTCAAAAATGTAGTTTTTCACAAATTGCACGAATTTTCGTTTTCGGCCTTTAATATTTTTCCGAGGAAAGATGTTAAAGTAGAATACTATCCCAGGCGTGATCCGTGTATCAAATAGACAAATAACAATTGAAAACACGAACGATAACTCGCATATTACTAAAAAGCAACACATAATTGCAGAAAAACACCTTGAAAAAAGCGTGCAATTTTGAGAGAGGATGGCCTCCTGAAAATTCAAATAAACTAATAACCCTTGAAGATAACTTTATTTTATTTTGGTAAACACGTGGATATTATGTCAGGATGCTACCTCAAGGTTTTGGACTAATTCGGACTGTTTTAGTGGTTTCTATAGGGAGACAGGATTTTTTTCATTATACTTGATTCATTAATCCATTGTTAATTTTCACATGGGTTTTCGTCACAGAATGACAAGTTATATGTATAGATTGTTCATTTAAAACGACGTGTTACAAAAATATAGTCTATTTCTGAAAGTACGCATTTTTCAATAGGAAATCTAGTGTGGGCTACAAAGAGGAGTTTGTAAGGCCTGTTAAGTAACGACTGCTACTGCTTTTTAGCAAGAAAATTTTACTACACATTTAACTGCAGCGTTTGACACCAAAAAAAATTATTTTACGCTATGATTAAGTTTGCTAGCCAACTTTTGGGCCTTAACCAATTTTCGGCCGAATGTAATTTTCTGGGTTTCAAACATTGTTGTATGCTGTGTTTACGATTGGCATCAACTTTCTAAAATTGTAATGTAGTTATCTTCAGCAGGACTTCTCATGACAAACATACATATAATTAGACCGATCAAATAGCATCAAAGTTTGTTATAGTCTGTTTCAAAAATGTAGTTTTTCACAAATTGCACGAATTTTCGTTTTCGGCCTCTAAATATTTTTCCGAGGAAAGATGTTAAAGAAGAATACTATCCCAGGCGTGATCCGTGTATCAAATAGACAAATAACAATTGAAAACACGAACGATAACTCGCATATTACTAAAAAGCAACACATAATTGCAGAAAAACACCTTGAAAAAAGCGTGCAATTTTGAGAGAGGGTGGCCTCCTGAAAATTCAAATAAACTAATAAGCCTTGAAGATAACTTTATTTTATTTTGGTAAACACGTGGATATTGTGTCAGGATGCTACCTCAAGGTTTTGGACTAATTCGGACTCTTTTAGTGGTTTCTATAGGGAGACAGGATTTTTTTCATTATACTTGATTCATTAATCCATTGTTAATTTTCACATGGGTTTTCGTCACAGAATGACAAGTTATATGTATAGATTGTTCATTTAAAACGACGTGTTACAAAAATAAAGTCTATTTCTGAAAGTACGCATTTTTCAATAGGAAATCTAGGGTGGCTACAAAGAGGAGTTTGTAAGGACTGTTAAGTAACGACTGCTACTGCTTTTTAGCAAGAAAATTGTACTACACATTTAACTGCAGCGTTTGACACCAAAAAAATTATTTTACGCTATGATTAAGTTTGCTAGCCAACTTTTGGGCCTTAACCAATTTTCGGCCGAATGTAATTTTCTGGGTTTCAACATTGTTGTATGCTGTGTTTACGATTGACATCAACTTTCTAAAATTATAAT
The DNA here is from genome assembly GCA_944474755.1 of Limnoperna fortunei. Classification (NCBI taxonomy): domain Eukaryota; kingdom Metazoa; phylum Mollusca; class Bivalvia; order Mytilida; family Modiolidae; genus Limnoperna; species Limnoperna fortunei. Next base: position 2,189,436 of record OX104118.1, on the reverse strand, counting down.
GTAGTTATCTTCAGCAGGACTACTCATGACAAACAAACATATAATTAGACCGATCAAATAGCATCAAAGTTTGTTATAGTCTGTTTCAAAAATGTAGTTTTTCACAAATTGCACGAATTTTCGTATTCGGCCTCTAAATATTTTTCCGAGGAAAGATGTTAAAGAAGAATACTATCCCAGGCGTGATCCGTGTATCAAATAGACAAATAACAATTGAAAACACGAACGATAACTCGCATATTACTAAAAAGCAACACATAATTGCAGAAAAACACCTTGAAAAAAGCGTGCAATTTTGAGAGAGGATGGCCTCCTGAAAATTCAAATAAACTAATAAGCCTTGAAGATCACTTTATTTTATTTTGGTAAACACGTGGATATTGTGTCAGGATGCTACCTCAAGGTTTTGGACTAATTCGGACTCTTTTAGTGGTTTCTATAGGGAGACAGGATTTTTTTCATTATACTTGATTCATTAATCCATTGTTAATTTTCACATGGGTTTTCGTCACAGAATGACAAGTTATATGTATAGATTGTTCATTTAAAACGACGTGTTACAAAAATATAGTCTATTTCTGAAAGTACGCATTTTTCAATAGGAAATCTAGTGTGGGCTACAAAGAGGAGTTTGTAAGGCATGTTAAGTAACGACTGCTACTGCTTTTTAGCAAGAAAATTGTACTACACATTTAACTGCAGCGTTTGACACCAAAAAAATAATTTAACGCTATGATTAAGTTTGCTAGCCAACTTTTGGGCCTTAACCAATTTTCGGCCGAATGTAATTTTCTGGGTTTCAAACATTGTTGTATGCTGTGTTTACGATTGGCATCAACTTTCTAAAATTGTAATGTAGTTATCTTCAGCAGGACTTCTCATGACAAACAAACATATAATTAGACCGATCAAATAGCATCAAAGTTTGTTATAGTCTGTTTCAAAAATGTAGTTTTTCACAAATTGCACGAATTTTCGTTTTCGGCCTCTAAATATTTTTCCGAGGAAAGATGTTAAAGAAGAATACTATCCCAGGCGTGATCCGTGTATCAAATAGACAAATAACAATTGAAAACACGAACGATAACTCGCATATTACTAAAAAGCAACACATAATTGCAGAAAAACACCTTGAAAAAAGCGTGCAATTTTGAGAGAGGATGGCCTCCTGAAAATTCAAATAAACTAATAAGCCTTGAAGATAACTTTATTTTATTTTGGTAAACACGTGGATATTGTGTCAGGATGCTACCTCAAGGTTTTGGACTAATTCGGACTCTTTTAGTGGTTTCTATAGGGAGACAGGATTTTTTTCATTATACTTGATTCATTAATCCATTGTTAATTTTCACATGGATTTTCGTCACAGAATGACAAGTTATATGTATAGATTGTTCATTTAAAACGACGTGTTACAAAAATAAAGTCTATTTCTGAAAGTACGCATTTTTCAATAGGAAATCTAGGGTGGCTACAAAGAGGAGTTTGTAAGGACTGTTAAGTAACGACTGCTACTGCTTTTTAGCAAGAAAATTGTACTACACATTTAACTGCAGCGTTTGACACCAAAAAAATTATTTTACGCTATGATTAAGTTTGCTAGCCAACTTTTGGGCCTTAACCAATTTTCGGCCGAATGTAATTTTCTGGGTTTCAACATTGTTGTATGCTGTGTTTACGATTGACATCAACTTTCTAAAATTATAATGTAGTTATCTTCAGCAGGACTACTCATGACAAACAAACATATAATTAGACCGATCAAATAGCATCAAAGTTTGTTATAGTCTGTTTCAAAAATGTAGTTTTTCACAAATTGCACGAATTTTCGTTTTCGGCCTCTAAATATTTTTCCGAGGAAAGATGTTAAAGAAGAATACTATCCCAGGCGTGATCCGTGTATCAAATAGACAAATAACAATTGAAAACACGAACGATAACTCACATATTACTAAAAAGCAACACATAATTGCAGAAAAACACCTTGAAAAAAGCGTGCAATTTTGAGAGAGGGTGGCCTCCTGAAAATTCAAATAAACTAATAACCCTTGAAGATAACTTTATTTTATTTTGGTAAACACGTGGATATTGTGTCAGGATGCTACCTCAAGGTTTTGGACTAATTCGGACTCTTTTAGTGGTTTCTATAGGGAGACAGGATTTTTTTCATTATACTTGATTCATTAATCCATTGTTAATTTTCACATGGGTTTTCGTCACAGAATGACAAGTTATATGTATAGATTGTTCATTTAAAACGACGTGTTACAAAAATATAGTCTGTTTCTGAAAGTACGCATTTTTCAATAGGAAATCTAGTGTGGGCTACAAAGAGGAGTTTGTAAGGACTGTTAAGTAACGACTGCTACTGCTTTTTAGCAAGAAAATTGTACTACACTTTTAACTGCAGCGTTTGACACAAAAAAAATTATTTTACGCTATGATTAAGTTTGCTAGCCAACTTTTGGGCCTTAACCAATTTTCGGCCGAATGTAATTTTCTGGGTTTCAAACATTGTTGTATGCTGTGTTTACGATTGACATCAACTTTCTAAAATTGTAATGTAGTTATTTTCAGCAGGACTTCTCATGACAAACAAATATATAATTAGACCGATCAAATAGCATCAAAGTTTGTTATAGTCTGTTTCAAAAATGTAGTTTTTCACAAATTGCACGAATTTTCGTTTTCGGCCTTTAATATTTTTCCGAGGAAAGATGTTAAAGAAGAATACTATCCCAGGCGTGATCCGTGTATCAAATAGACAAATAACAATTGAAAACACGAACGATAACTCGCATATTACTAAAAAGCAACACATAATTGCAGAAAAACACCTTGAAAAAAGCGTGCAATTTTGAGAGAGGATGGCCTCCTGAAAATTCAAATAAACTAATAACCCTTGAAGATAACTTTATTTTAAATTGGTAAACACGTGGATATTATGTCAGGATGCTACCTCAAGGTTTTGGACTAATTCGGACTCTTTTAGTGGTTTGTATAGGGAGACAGAATTTTTTTTATTATACTTGATTCATTAATCCATTGTTAATTTTCACATGGGTTTTCGTCACAGAATGACAAGTTATATGTATAGATTGTTCATTTAAAACGACGTGTTACAAAAATATAGTCTATTTCTGAAAGTACGCATTTTTCAATAGGAAATCTAGTGTGGGCTACAAAGAGGAGTTTGTAAGGACTGTTAAGTAACGACTGCTACTGCTTTTTAGCAAGAAAATTTTACTACACATTTAACTGCAGCGTTTGACACCAAAACAAATTATTTTACGCTATGACTAAGTTTGCTATCCAACTTTTGGGCCTTAACCAATTTTCGGCCGAATGTAATTTTCTGGGTTTCAAACATTGTTGTATGCTGTGTTTACGATTGGCATCAACTTTCTAAAATTGTAATGTAGTTATCTTCAGCAGGACTTCTCATGACAAACAAACATATAATTAGACCGATCAAATAGCATCAAAGTTTGTTATAGTCTGTTTCAAAAATGTAGTTTTTCACAAATTGCACGAATTTTCGTTTTCGGCCTCTAAATATTTTTCCGAGGAAAGATGTTAAAGAAGAATACTATCCCAGGCGTGATCCGTGTATCAAATAGACAAATAACAATTGAAAACACGAACGATAACTCACATATTACTAAAAAGCAACACATAATTGCAGAAAAACACCTTGAAAAAAGCGTGCAATTTTGAGAGAGGGTGGCCTCCTGAAAATTCAAATAAACTAATAACCCTTGAAGATAACTCTATTTTATTTTGGTAAACACGTGGATATTGTGTCAGGATGCTACCTCAAGGTTTTGGACTAATTCGGACTCTTTTAGTGGTTTCTATAGGGAGACAGGATTTTTTTCATTATACTTGATTCATTAATCCATTGTTAATTTTCACATGGGTTTTCGTCACAGAATGACAAGGTATATGTATAGATTGTTCATTTTAAACGACGTGTTACAAAAATATAGTCTATTTCTGAAAGTACGCATTTTTCAATAGGAAATCTAGGGTGGCTACAAAGAGGAGTTTGTAAGGACTGTTAAGTAACGACTGCTACTGCTTTTTAGCAAGAAAATTGTACTACACATTTAACTGCAGCGTTTGACACCAAAAAAATTATTTTACGCTATGATTAAGTTTGCTAGCCAACTTTTGGGCCTTAACCAATTTTCGGTCGAATGTAATTTTCTGGGTTTCAAACATTGTTGTATGCTGTGTTTACGATTGACATCAACTTTCTAAAATTATAATGTAGTTATCTTCAGCAGGACTACTCATGACAAACAAACATATAATTAGACCGATCAAATAGCATCAAAGTTTGTTATAGTCTGTTTCAAAAATGTAGTTTTTCACAAATTGCACGAATTTTCGTTTTCGGCCTCTAAATATTTTTCCGAGGAAAGATGTTAAAGAAGAATACTATCCCAGGCGTGATCCGTGTATCAAATAGACAAATAACAATTGAAAACACGAACGATAACTCGCATATTACTAAAAAGCAACACATAATTGCAGAAAAACACCTTGAAAAAAGCGTGCAATTTTGAGAGAGGGTGGCCTCCTGAAAATTCAAATAGACTAATAACCCTTGAAGATAACTCTATTTTATTTTGGTAAACACGTGGATATTGTGTCAGGATGCTACCTCAAGGTTTTGGACTAATTCGGACTCTTTTAGTGGTTTCTATAGGGAGACAGGATTTTTTTCATTATACTTGATTCATTAATCCATTGTTAATTTTCACATGGGTTTTCGTCACAGAATGACAAGTTATATGTATAGATTGTTCATTTAAAACGACGTGTTACAAAAATATAGTCTATTTCTGAAAGTACGCATTTTTCAATAGGAAATCTAGGGTGGCTACAAAGAGGAGTTTGTAAGGACTGTTAAGTAACGACTGCTACTGCTTTTTAGCAAGAAAATTGTACTACACATTTAACTGCAGCGTTTGACACCAAAATAATTATTTTACGCTATGATTAAGTTTGCTAGCCAACTTTTGGGCCTTAACCAATTTTCGGCCGAATGTAATTTTCTGGGTTTCAAACATTGTTGTATGCTGTGTTTACGATTGACATCAACTTTCTAAAATTATAATGTAGTTATCTTCAGCAGGACTACTCATGACAAACAAACATATAATTAGACCGATCAAATAGCATCAAAGTTTGTTATAGTCTGTTTCAAAAATGTAGTTTTTCACAAATTGCACGAATTTTCGTTTTCGGCCTCTAAATATTTTTCCGAAGAAAGATGTTAAATAAGAATACTATCACAGGCGTGATCCGTGTATCAAATAGACAAATAACAATTGAAAACACGAACGATAACTCGCATATTACTAAAAAGCAACACATAATTGCAGAAAAACACCTTGAAAAAAGCGTGCAATTTTGAGAGAGGGTGGCCTCCTGAAAATTCAAATAAACTAATAACCCTTGAAGATAACTTTATTTTATTTTGGTAAACACGTGGATATTGTGTCAGGATGCTACCTCAAGGTTTTGGACTAATTCGGACTCTTTTAGTGGTTTCTATAGGGAGACAGGATTTTTTTCATTATACTTGATTCATTAATCCATTGTTAATTTTCACATGGGTTTTCGTCACAGAATGACAAGTTATATGTATAGATTGTTCATTTAAAACGACGTGTTACAAAAATATAGTCTATTTCTGAAAGTACGCATTTTTGAATAGGAAATCTAGGGTGGCTACAAAGAGGAGTTTGTAAGGACTGTTAAGTAACGACTGCTACTGCTTTTTAGCAAGAAAATTGTACTACACATTTAACTGCAGCGTTTGACACCAAAAAAATTATTTTACGCTATGATTAAGTTTGCTAGCCAACTTTTGGGCCTTAACCAATTTTCGGCCGAATGTAATTTTCTGGGTTTCAAACATTGTTGTATGCTGTGTTTACGATTGACATCAACTTTCTAAAATTATAATGTAGTTATCTTCAGCAGGACTACTCATGACAAACAAACATATAATTAGACCGATCAAATAGCATCAAAGTTTGTTATAGTCTGTTTCAAAAATGTAGTTTTTCACAAATTGCACGAATTTTCGTTTTCGGCCTCTAAATATTTTTCCGAGGAAAGATGTTAAAGAAGAATACTATCCCAGGCGTGATCCGTGTATCAAATAGACAAATAACAATTGAAAACACGAACGATAACTCGCATATTACTAAAAAGCAACACATAATTGCAGAAAAACACCTTGAAAAAAGCGTGCAATTTTGAGAGAGGATGGCCTCCTGAAAATTCAAATAAACTAATAAGCCTTGAAGATAACTTTATTTTATTTTGGTAAACACGTGGATATTGTGTCAGGATGCTACCTCAAGGTTTTGGACTAATTCGGACTCTTTTAGTGGTTTCTATAGGGAGACAGGATTTTTTTCATTATACTTGATTCATTAATCCATTGTTAATTTTCACATGGGTTTTCGTCACAGAATGACAAGTTATATGTATAGATTGTTCATTTAAAACGACGTGTTACAAAAATATAGTCTATTTCTGAAAGTACGCATTTTTCAATAGGAAATCTAGTGTGGGCTACAAAGAGGAGTTTGTAAGGCCTGTTAAGTAACGACTGCTACTGCTTTTTAGCAAGAAAATTTTACTACACATTTAACTGCAGCGTTTGACACCAAAAAAAATTATTTTACGCTATGATTAAGTTTGCTAGCCAACTTTTGGGCCTTAACCAATTTTCGGCCGAATGTAATTTTCTGGGTTTCAAACATTGTTGTATGCTGTGTTTACGATTGGCATCAACTTTCTAAAATTGTAATGTAGTTATCTTCAGCAGGACTTCTCATGACAAACAAACATATAATTAGACCGATCAAATAGCATCAAAGTTTGTTATAGTCTGTTTCAAAAATGTAGTTTTTCACAAATTGCACGAATTTTCGTTTTCGGCCTCTAAATATTTTTCCGAGGAAAGATGTTAAAGAAGAATACTATCCCAGGCGTGATCCGTGTATCAAATAGACAAATAACAATTGAAAACACGAACGATAACTCGCATATTACTAAAAAGCAACACATAATTGCAGAAAAACACCTTGAAAAAAGCGTGCAATTTTGAGAGAGGATGGCCTCCTAAAAATTCAAATAAACTAATAAGCCTTGAAGATAACTTTATTTTATTTTGGTAAACACGTGGATATTGTGTCAGGATGCTACCTCAAGGTTTTGGACTAATTCGGACTCTTTTAGTGGTTTCTATAGGGAGACAGGTATTTTTTATTATACTTGATTCATTAATCCATTGTTAATTTTCACATGGGTTTTCGTCACAGAATGACAAGTTATATGTATAGATTGTTCATTTAAAACGACGTGTTACAAAAATATAGTCTATTTCTAAAAGTACGCATTTTTCAATAGGAAATCTAGTGTGGGCTACAAAGAGGAGTTTGTAAGGCCTGTTAAGTAACGACTGCTACTGCTTTTTAGCAAGAAAATTTTACTACACATTTAACTGCAGCGTTTGACACAAAAAAAAATTATTTTACGCTATGATTTAGTTTGCCCGCCAACTTTTGGGCCTTAACCAATTTTCGGCCGAATGTAATTTTCTGGGTTTCAAACATTGTTGTATGCTGTGTTTACGATTGGCATCAACTTTCTAAAATTGTAATGTAGTTATCTTCAGCAGGACTTCTCATGACAAACAAACATATAATTAGACCGATCAAATAGCATCAAAGTTTGTTATAGTCTGTTTCAAAAATGTAGTTTTTCACAAATTGCACGAATTTTCGTTTTCGGCCTCTAAATATTTTTCCGAGGAAAGATGTTAAAGAAGAATACTATCCCAGGCGTGATCCGTGTATCAAATAGACAAATAACAATTGAAAACACGAACGATAACTCGCATATTACTAAAAAGCAACACATAATTGCAGAAAAACACCTTGAAAAAAGCGTGCAATTTTGAGAGAGGATGGCCTCCTGAAAATTCAAATAAACTAATAAGCCTTGAAGATAACTTTATTTTATTTTGGTAAACACGTGGATATTGTGTCAGGATGCTACCTCAAGGTTTTGGACTAATTCGGACTCTTTTAGTGGTTTCTATTGGGAGACAGGATTTTTTTCATTATACTTGATTCATTAATCCATTGTTAATTTTCACATGGGTTTTCGTCACAGAATGACAAGTTATATGTATAGATTGTTCATTTAAAACGACGTGTTACAAAAATATAGTCTATTTCTGAAAGTACGCATTTTTCAATAGGAAATCTAGGGTGGCTACAAAGAGGAGTTTGTAAGGACTGTCAAGTAATGACTGCTACTGCTTTATAGCAAGAAAATTGTACTACACATTTAACTGCAGCGTTTGACACCAAACAAATTATTTTACGCTATGATTAAGTTTGCTAGCCAACTTTTGGGCCTTAACCAATTTTCGGCCGAATGTAATTTTCTGGGTTTCAAACATTGTTGTATGCTGTGTTTACGATTGACATCAACTTTCTAAAATTATAATGTAGTTATCTTCAGCAGGACTACTCATGACAAACAAACATATAATTAGACCGATCAAATAGCATCAAAGTTTGTTATAGTCTGTTTCAAAAATGTAGTTTTTCACAAATTGCACGAATTTTCGTTTTCGGCCTCTAAATATTTTTCCGAGGAAAGATGTTAAAGAAGAATACTATCCCAGGCGTGATCCGTGTATCAAATAGACAAATAACAATTGAAAACACGAACGATAACTCGCATATTACTAAAAAGCAACACATAATTGCAGAAAAACACCTTGAAAAAAGAGTGCAATTTGGAGAGAAGGTGGCCTCCTGAAAATGCAAATAAACTAATAACCCTTGAAGATAACTTTATTTTATTTTGGTAAACACGTGGATATTGTGTCAGGATGCTACCTCAAGGTTTTGGACTAATTCGGACTCTTTTAGTGGTTTCTATAGGGAGACAGGATTTTTTTCATTATACTTGATTCATTAATCCATTGTTAATTTTCACATGGGTTTTCGTCACAGAATGACAAGTTATATGAATAGATTGTTCATTTAAAACGACGTGTTACAAAAATATAGTCTATTTCTAAAAGTACGCATTTTTCAATAGGAAATCTAGTGTGGGCTACAAAGAGGAGTTTGTAAGGCCTGTTAAGTAACGACTGCTACTGCTTTTTAGCAAGAAAATTTTACTACACATTTAACTGCAGCGTTTGACACAAAAAAAAATTATTTTACGCTATGATTAAGTTTGCCCGCCAACTTTTGGGCCTTAACCAATTTTCGGCCGAATGTAATTTTCTGGGTTTCAAACATTGTTGTATGCTGTGTTTACGATTGGCATCAACTTTCTAAAATTTTAATGTAGTTATCTTCAGCAGGACTTCTCATGACAAACAAACATATAATTAGACCGATCAAATAGCATCAAAGTTTGTTATAGTCTGTTTCAAAAATGTAGTTTTTCACAAATTGCACGAATTTTCGTTTTCGGCCTCTAAATATTTTTCCGAGGAAAGATGTTAAAGAAGAATACTATCCCAGGCGTGATCCGTGTATCAAATAGACAAATAACAATTGAAAACACGAACGATAACTCGCATATTACTAAAAAGCAACACATAATTGCAGAAAAAAACCTTGAAAAAAGCGTGCAATTTTGAGAGAGGATGGCCTCCTGAAAATTCAAATAAACTAATAAGCCTTGAAGATAACTTTATTTTATTTTGGTAAACACGTGGATATTGTGTCAGGATGCTACCTCAAGGTTTTGGACTAATTCGGACTCTTTTAGTGGTTTCTATTGGGAGACAGGATTTTTTTCATTATACTTGATTCATTAATCCATTGTTAATTTTCACATGGGTTTTCGTCACAGAATGACAAGTTATATGTATAGATTGTTCATTTAAAACGACGTGTTACAAAAATATAGTCTATTTCTGAAAGTACGCATTTTTCAATAGGAAATCTAGGGTGGCTACAAAGAGGAGTTTGTAAGGACTGTCAAGTAATGACTGCTACTGCTTTATAGCAAGAAAATTGTACTACACATTTAACTGCAGCGTTTGACACCAAACAAATTATTTTACGCTATGATTAAGTTTGCTAGCCAACTTTTGGGCCTTAACCAATTTTCGGCCGAATGTAATTTTCTGGGTTTCAAACATTGTTGTATGCTGTGTTTACGATTGGCATCAACTTTCTAAAATTGTAATGTAGTTATCTTCAGCAGGACTTCTCATGACAAACAAACATATAATTAGACCGATCAAATAGCATCAAAGTTTGTTATAGTCTGTTTCAAAAATGTAGTTTTTCACAAATTGCACGAATTTTCGTTTTCGGCCTCTAAATATTTTTCCGAGGAAAGATGTTAAAGAAGAATACTATCCCAGGCGTGATCCGTGTATCAAATAGACAAATAACAATTGAAAACACGAACGATAACTCGCATATTACTAAAAAGCAACACATAATTGCAGAAAAACACCTTGAAAAAAGCGTGCAATTTTGAGAGAGGATGGCCTCCTGAAAATTCAAATAAACTAATAAGCCTTGAAGATAACTTTATTTTATTTTGGTAAACACGTGGATATTGTGTCAGGATGCTACCTCAAGGTTTTGGACTAATTCGGACTCTTTTAGTGGTTTCTATTGGGAGACAGGATTTTTTTCATTATACTTGATTCATTAATCCATTGTTAATTTTCACATGGGTTTTCGTCACAGAATGACAAGTTATATGTATAGATTGTTCATTTAAAACGACGTGTTACAAAAATATAGTCTATTTCTGAAAGTACGCATTTTTCAATAGGAAATCTAGGGTGGCTACAAAGAGGAGTTTGTAAGGACTGTCAAGTAATGACTGCTACTGCTTTATAGCAAGAAAATTGTACTACACATTTAACTGCAGCGTTTGACACCAAACAAATTATTTTACGCTATGATTAAGTTTGCTAGCCAACTTTTGGGCCTTAACCAATTTTCGGCCGAATGTAATTTTCTGGGTTTCAAACATTGTGTATGCTGTGTTTACGATTGACATCAACTTTCTAAAATTATAATGTAGTTATCTTCAGCAGGACTACTCATGACAAACAAACATATAATTAGACCGATCAAATAGCATCAAAGTTTGTTATAGTCTGTTTCAAAAATGTAGTTTTTCACAAATTGCACGAATTTTCGTTTTCGGCCTCTAAATATTTTTCCGAGGAAAGATGTTAAAGAAGAATACTATCCCAGGCGTGATCCGTGTATCAAATAGACAAATAACAATTGAAAACACGAACGATAACTCGCATATTACTAAAAAGCAACACATAATTGCAGAAAAACACCTTGAAAAAAGCGTGCAATTTGGAGAGAAGGTGGCCTCCTGAAAATGCAAATAAACTAATAACCCTTGAAGATAACTTTATTTTATTTTGGTAAACACGTGGATATTGTGTCAGGATGCTACCTCAAGGTTTTGGACTAATTCGGACTCTTTTAGTGGTTTCTATAGGGAGACAGGATTTTTTTCATTATACTTGATTCATTAATCCATTGTTAATTTTCACATGGGTTTTCGTCACAGAATGACAAGTTATATGTATAGATTGTTCATTTAAAACGACGTGTTACAAAAATATAGTCTATTTCTAAAAGTACGCATTTTTCAATAGGAAATCTAGTGTGGGCTACAAAGAGGAGTTTGTAAGGCCTGTTAAGTAACGACTGCTACTGCTTTTTAGCAAGAAAATTTTACTACACATTTAACTGCAGCGTTTGACACAAAAAAAAATTATTTTACGCTATGATTAAGTTTGCCCGCCAACTTTTGGGCCTTAACCAATTTTCGGCCGAATGTAATTTTCTGGGTTTCAAACATTGTTGTATGCTGTGTTTACGATTGGCATCAACTTTCTAAAATTGTAATGTAGTTATCTTCAGCAGGACTTCTCATGACAAACAAACATATAATTAGACCGATCAAATAGCATCAAAGTTTGTTATAGTCTGTTTCAAAAATGTAGTTTTTCACAAATTGCACGAATTTTCGTTTTCGGCCTCTAAATATTTTTCCGAGGAAAGATGTTAAAGAAGAATACTATCCCAGGCGTGATCCGTGTATCAAATAGACAAATAACAATTGAAAACACGAACGATAACTCGCATATTACTAAAAAGCAACACATAATTGCAGAAAAACACCTTGAAAAAAGCGTGCAATTTTGAGAGAGGATGGCCTCCTGAAAATTCAAATAAACTAATAAGCCTTGAAGATAACTTTATTTTATTTTGGTAAACACGTGGATATTGTGTCAGGATGCTACCTCAAGGTTTTGGACTAATTCGGACTCTTTTAGTGGTTTCTATTGGGAGACAGGATTTTTTTCATTATACTTGTTTCATTAATCCATTGTTAATTTTCACATGGGTTTTCGTCACAGAATGACAAGTTATATGTATAGATTGTTCATTTAAAACGACGTGTTACAAAAATATAGTCTATTTCTGAAAGTACGCATTTTTCAATAGGAAATCTAGGGTGGCTACAAAGAGGAGTTTGTAAGGACTGTCAAGTAATGACTGCTACTGCTTTATAGCAAGAAAATTGTACTACACATTTAACTGCAGCGTTTGACACCAAACAAATTATTTTACGCTATGATTAAGTTTGCTAGCCAACTTTTGGGCCTTAACCAATTTTCGGCCGAATGTAATTTTCTGGGTTTCAAACATTGTTGTATGCTGTGTTTACGATTGACATCAACTTTCTAAAATTATAATGTAGTTATCTTCAGCAGGACTACTCATGACAAACAAACATATAATTAGACCGATCAAATAGCATCAAAGTTTGTTATAGTCTGTTTCAAAAATGTAGTTTTTCACAAATTGCATGAATTTTCGTTTTCGGCCTCTAAATATTTTTCCGAGGAAAGATGTTAAAGAAGAATACTATCCCAGGCGTGATCCGTGTATCAAATAGACAAATAACAATTGAAAACACGAACGATAACTCGCATATTACTAAAAAGCAACACATAATTGCAGAAAAACACCTTGAAAAAAGCGTGCAATTTTGAGAGAGGATGGCCTCCTGAAAATTCAAATAAACTAATAAGCCTTGAAGATAACTTTATTTTATTTTGGTAAACACGTGGATATCGTGTCAGGATGCTACCTCAAGGTTTTGGACTAATTCGGACTCTTTTAGTGGTTTCTATTGGGAGACAGGATTTTTTTCATTATACTTGATTCATTAATCCATTGTTAATTTTCACATGGGTTTTCGTCACAGAATGACAAGTTATATGTATAGATTGTTCATTTAAAACGACGTGTTACAAAAATATAGTCTATTTCTGAAAGTACGGATTTTTCAATAGGAAATCTAGGGTGGCTACAAAGAGGAGTTAGTAAGGACTGTCAAGTAATGACTGCTACTGCTTTTTAGCAAGAAAATTGTACTACACATTTAACTGCAGCGTTTGACACCAAACAAATTATTTTACGCTATGATTAAGTTTGCTAGCCAACTTTTGGGCCTTAACCAATTTTCGGCCGAATGTAATTTTCTGGGTTTCAAACATTGTTGTATGCTGTGTTTACGATTGACATCAACTTTCTAAAATTATAATGTAGTTATCTTCAGCAGGACTACTCATGACAAACAAACATATAATTAGACCGATCAAATAGCATCAAAGTTTGTTATAGTCTGTTTCAAAAATGTAGTTTTTCACAAATTGCACGAATTTTCGTTTTCGGCCTCTAAATATTTTTCCGAGGAAAGATGTTAAAGAAGAATACTATCCCAGGCGTGATCCGTGTATCAAATAGACAAATAACAATTGAAAACACGAACGATAACTCGCATATTACTAAAAAGCAACACATAATTGCAGAAAAACACCTTGAAAAAAGCGTGCAATTTTGAGAGAGGATGGCCTCCTGAAAATTCAAATAAACTAATAAGCCTTGAAGATAACTTTATTTTATTTTGGTAAACACGTGGATATTGTGTCAGGATGCTACCTCAAGGTTTTGGACTAATTCGGACTCTTTTAGTGGTTTCTATAGGGAGACAGGATTTTTTTCATTATACTTGATTCATTAATCCATTGTTAATTTTCACATGGGTTTTCGTCACAGAATGACAAGTTATATGCATAGATTGTTCATTTAAAACGACGTGTTACAAAAATATAGTCTATTTCTGAAAGTACGGATTTTTCAATAGGAAATCTAGGGTGGCTACAAAGAGGAGTTGGTAAGGACTGTCAAGTAATGACTGCTACTGCTTTTTAGCAAGAAAATTGTACTACACATTTAACTGCAGCGTTTGACACCAAAAAAATTATTTTACGCTATGATTAAGTTTGCTAGCCAACTTTTGGGCCTTAACCAATTTTCGGCCGAATGTAATTTTCTGGGTTTCAAACATTGTTGTATGCTGTGTTTACGATTGACATCAACTTTCTAAAATTATAATGTAGTTATCTTCAGCAGGACTACTCATGACAAACAAACATATAATTAGACCGATCAAATAGCATCAAAGTTTGTTATAGTCTGTTTCAAAAATGTAGTTTTTCACAAATTGCACGAATTTTCGTTTTCGGCCTCTAAATATTTTTCCGAGGAAAGATGTTAAAGAAGAATACTATCCCAGGCGTGATCCGTGTATCAAATAGACAAATAACAATTGAAAACACGAACGATAACTCGCATATTACTAAAAAGCAACACATAATTGCAGAAAAACACCTTGAAAAAAGCGTGCAATTTGGAGAGAAGGTGGCCTCCTGAAAATGCAAATAAACTAATAACCCTTGAAGATAACTTTATTTTATTTTGGTAAACACGTGGATATTGTGTCAGGATGCTACCTCAAGGTTTTGGACTAATTCGGACTCTTTTAGTGGTTTCTATAGGGAGACAGGATTTTTTTTCATTATACTTGATTCATTAATCCATTGTTAATTTTCACATGGGTTTTCGTCACAGAATGACAAGTTATATGTATAGATTGTTCATTTAAAACGACGTGTTACAAAAATATAGTCTATTTCTAAAAGTACGCATTTTTCAATAGGAAATCTAGTGTGGGCTACAAAGAGGAGTTTGTAAGGCCTGTTAAGTAACGACTGCTACTGCTTTTTAGCAAGAAAATTTTACAACACATTTAACTGCAGCGTTTGACACCAAAAAAAATTATTTTACGCTATGATTAAGTTTGCTAGCCAACTTTTGGGCCTTAACCAATTTTCGGCCGAATGTAATTTTCTGGGTTTCAAACATTGTTGTATGCTGTGTTTACGATTGGCATCAACTTTCTAAAATTGTAATGTAGTTATCTTGAGCAGGACTTCTCATGACAAACAAACATATAATTAGACCGATCAAATAGCATCAAAGTTTGTTATAGTCTGTTTCAAAAATGTAGTTTTTCACAAATTGCACGAATTTTCGTTTTCGGCCTCTAAATATTTTTCCGAGGAAAGATGTTAAAGAAGAATACTATCCCAGGCGTGATCCGTGTATCAAATAGACAAATAACAATTGAAAACACGAACGATAACTCGCATATTACTAAAAAGCAACACATAATTGCAGAAAAACACCTTGAAAAAAGCGTGCAATTTGGAGAGAAGGTGGCCTCCTGAAAATGCAAATAAACTAATAACCCTTGAAGATAACTTTATTTTATTTTGGTAAACACGTGGATATTGTGTCAGGATGCTACCTCAAGGTTTTGGACTAATTCGGACTCTTTTAGTGGTTTCTATAGGGAGACAGGATTTTTTTCATTATACTTGATTCATTAATCCATTGTTAATTTTCACATGGGTTTTCGTCACAGAATGACAAGTTATATGTATAGATTGTTCATTTAAAACGACGTGTTACAAAAATATAGTCTATTTCTAAAAGTACGCATTTTTCAATAGGAAATCTAGTGTGGGCTACAAAGAGGAGTTTGTAAGGCCTGTTAAGTAACGACTGCTACTGCTTTTTAGCAAGAAAATTTTACTACACATTTAACTGCAGCGTTTGACACCAAAAAAAATTATTTTACGCTATGATTAAGTTTGCTAGCCAACTTTTGGGCCTTAACCAATTTTCGGCCGAATGTAATTTTCTGGGTTTCAAACATTGTTGTATGCTGTGTTTACGATTGGCATCAACTTTCTAAAATTGTAATGTAGTTATCTTGAGCAGGACTTCTCATGACAAACAAACATATAATTAGACCGATCAAATAGCATCAAAGTTTGTTATAGTCTGTTTCAAAAATGTAGTTTTTCACAAATTGCACGAATTTTCGTTTTCGGCCTCTAAATATTTTTCCGAGGAAAGATGTTAAAGAAGAATACTATCCCAGGCGTGATCCGTGTATCAAATAGACAAATAACAATTGAAAACACGAACGATAACTCGCATATTACTAAAAAGCAACACATAATTGCAGAAAAACACCTTGAAAAATGCGTGCAATTTTGAGAGAGGATGGCCTCCTGAAAATTCAAATAAACTAATAAGCCTTGAAGATAACTTTATTTTATTTTGGTAAACACGTGGATATTGTGTCAGGATGCTACCTCAAGGTTTTGGACTAATTCGGACTCTTTTAGTGGTTTCTATTGGGAGACAGGATTTTTTTCATTATACTTGATTCATTAATCCATTGTTAATTTTCACATGGGTTTTCGTCACAGAATGACAAGTTATATGTATAGATTGTTCATTTAAAACGACGTGTTACAAAAATATAGTCTATTTCTGAAAGTACGGATTTTTCAATAGGAAATCTAGGGTGGCTACAAAGAGGAGTTTGTAAGGACTGTCAAGTAATGACTGCTACTGCTTTTTAGCAAGAAAATTGTACTACACATTTAACTGCAGCGTTTGACACCAAACAAATTATTTTACGCTATGATTAAGTTTGCTAGCCAACTTTTGGGCCTTAACCAATTTTCGGCCGAATGTAATTTTCTGGGTTTCAAACATTGTTGTATGCTGTGTTTACGATTGACATCAACTTTCTAAAATTATAATGTAGTTATCTTCAGCAGGACTACTCATGACAAACAAACATATAATTAGACCGATCAAATAGCATCAAAGTTTGTTATAGTCTGTTTCAAAAATGTAGTTTTTCACAAATTGCACGAATTTTCGTTTTCGGCCTCTAAATATTTTTCCGAGGAAAGATGTTAAAGAAGAATACTATCCCAGGCGTGATCCGTGTATCAAATAGACAAATAACAATTGAAAACACGAACGATAACTCGCATATTACTAAAAAGCAACACATTATTGCAGAAAAACACCTTGAAAAAAGCGTGCAATTTTGAGAGAGGATGGCCTCCTGAAAATTCAAATAAACTAATAAGCCTTGAAGATAACTTTATTTTATTTTGGTAAACACGTGGATATTGTGTCAGGATGCTACCTCAAGGTTTTGGACTAATTCGGACTCTTTTAGTGGTTTCTATAGGGAGACAGGATTTTTTTCATTATACTTGATTCATTAATCCATTGTTAATTTTCACATGGGTTTTCGTCACAGAATGACAAGTTATATGTATAGATTGTTCATTTAAAACGACGTGTTACAAAAATATAGTCTATTTCTGAAAGTACGGATTTTTCAATAGGAAATCTAGGGTGGCTACAAAGAGGAGTTTGTAAGGACTGTCAAGTAATGACTGCTACTGCTTTTTAGCAAGAAAATTGTACTACACATTTAACTGCAGCGTTTGACACCAAAAAAATTATTTTACGCTATGATTAAGTTTGCTAGCCAACTTTTGGGCCTTAACCAATTTTCGGCCGAATGTAATTTTCTGGGTTTCAAACATTGTTGTATGCTGTGTTTACGATTGACATCAACTTTCTAAAATTATAATGTAGTTATCTTCAGCAGGACTACTCATGACAAACAAACATATAATTAGACCGATCAAATAGCATCAAAGTTTGTTATAGTCTGTTTCAAAAATGTAGTTTTTCACAAATTGCACGAATTTTCGTTTTCGGCCTCTAAATATTTTTCCGAGGAAAGATGTTAAAGAAGAATACTATCCCAGGCGTGATCCGTGTATCAAATAGACAAATAACAATTGAAAACACGAACGATAACTCGCATATTACTAAAAAGCAACACATAATTGCAGAAAAACACCTTGAAAAAAGCGTGCAATTTGGAGAGAAGGTGGCCTCCTGAAAATGCAAATAAACTAATAACCCTTGAAGATAACTTTATTTTATTTTGGTAAACACGTGGATATTGTGTCAGGATGCTACCTCAAGGTTTTGGACTAATTCGGACTCTTTTAGTGGTTTCTACAGGGAGACAGGATTTTTTTCATTATACTTGATTCATTAATCCATTGTTAATTTTCACATGGGTTTTCGTCACAGAATGACAAGTTATATGTATAGATTGTTCATTTAAAACGACGTGTTTCAAAAATATAGTCTATTTCTAAAAGTACGCATTTTTCAATAGGAAATCTAGTGTGGGCTACAAAGAGGAGTTTGTAAGGCCTGTTAAGTAACGACTGCTACTGCTTTTTAGCAAGAAAATTTTACTACACATTTAACTGCAGCGTTTGACACCAAAAAAAATTATTTTACGCTATGATTAAGTTTGCTAGCCAACTTTTGGGCCTTAACCAATTTTCGGCCGAATGTAATTTTCTGGGTTTCAAACATTGTTGTATGCTGTGTTTACGATTGGCATCAACTTTCTAAAATTGTAATGTAGTTATCTTCAGCAGGACTTCTCATGACAAACAAACATATAATTAGACCGATCAAATAGCATCAAAGTTTGTTATAGTCTGTTTCAAAAATGTAGTTTTTCACAAATTGCACGAATTTTCGTTTTCGGCCTCTAAATATTTTTCCGAGGAAAGATGTTAAAGAAGAATACTATCCCAGGCGTGATCCGTGTATCAAATAGACAAATAACAATTGAAAACACGAACGATAACTCGCATATTACTAAAAAGCAACACATAATTGCAGAAAAACACCTTGAAAAAAGCGTGCAATTTTGAGAGAGGATGGCCTCCTGAAAATTCAAATAAACTAATAAGCCTTGAAGATAACTTTATTTTATTTTGGTAAACACGTGGATATTGTGTCAGGATGCTACCTCAAGGTTTTGGACTAATTCGGACTCTTTTAGTGGTTTCTATTGGGAGACAGGATTTTTTTCATTATACTTGATTCATTAATCCATTGTTAATTTTCACATGGGTTTTCGTCACAGAATGACAAGTTATATGTATAGATTGTTCATTTAAAACGACGTGTTACAAAAATATAGTCTATTTCTAAAAGTACGGATTTTTCAATAGGAAATCTAGGGTGGCTACAAAGAGGAGTTTGTAAGGACTGTCAAGTAATGACTGCTACTGCTTTTTAGCAAGAAAATTGTACTACACATTTAACTGCAGCGTTTGACACCAAACAAATTATTTTACGCTATGATTAAGTTTGCTAGCCAACTTTTGGGCCTTAACCAATTTTCGGCCGAATGTAATTTTCTGGGTTTCAAACATTGTTGTATGCTGTGTTTACGATTGACATCAACTTTCTAAAATTATAATGTAGTTATCTTCAGCAGGACTACTCATGACAAACAAACATATAATTAGACCGATCAAATAGCATCAAAGTTTGTTATAGTCTGTTTCAAAAATGTAGTTTTTCACAAATTGCACGAATTTTCGTTTTCGGCCTCTAAATATTTTTCCGAGGAAAGATGTTAAAGAAGAATACTATCCCAGGCGTGATCCGTGTATCAAATAGACAAATAACAATTGAAAACACGAACGATAACTCGCATATTACTAAAAAGCAACACATAATTGCAGAAAAACACCTTGAAAAAAGCGTGCAATTTGGAGAGAAGGTGGCCTCCTGAAAATGCAAATAAACTAATAACCCTTGAAGATAACTTTATTTTATTTTGGTAAACACGTGGATATTGTGTCAGGATGCTACCTCAAGGTTTTGGACTAATTCGGACTCTTTTAGTGGTTTCTATAGGGAGACAGGATTTTTTTCATTATACTTGATTCATTAATCCATGGTTAATTTTCACATGGGTTTTCGTCACAGAATGACAAGTTATATGTATAGATTGTTCATTTAAAACGACGTGTTACAAAAATATAGTCTATTTCTAAAAGTACGCATTTTTCAATAGGAAATCTAGTGTGGGCTACAAAGAGGAGTTTGTAAGGCCTGTTAAGTAACGACTGCTACTGCTTTTTAGCAAGAAAATTTTGCTACACATTTAACTGCAGCGTTTGACACCAAAAAAAATTATTTTACGCTATGATTAAGTTTGCTAGCCAACTTTTGGGCCTTAACCAATTTTCGGCCGAATGTAATTTTCTGGGTTTCAAACATTGTTGTATGCTGTGTTTACGATTGACATCAACTTTCTAAAATTGTAATGTAGTTATTTTGAGCAGGACTTCTCATGACAAACAAATATATAATTAGACCGATCAAATAGCATCAAAGTTTGTTATAGTCTGTTTCAAAAATGTAGTTTTTCACAAATTGCACGAATTTTCGTTTTCGGCCTTTAATATTTTTCCGAGGAAAGATGTTAAAGAAGAATACTATCCCAGGCGTGATCGGTGTATCAAATAGACAAATAACACTTGAAAACACGAACGATAACTCGCATATTACTAAAAAGCAACACATAATTGCAGAAAAACACCTTGAAAAAAGCGTGCAATTTTGAGAGAGGATGGCCTCCTGAAAATTCAAATAAACTAATAAGCCTTGAAGATAACTTTATTTCATTTTGGTAAACACGTGGATATTGTGTCAGGATGCTACCTCAAGGTTTTGGATTAATTCGGACTCTTTTAGTGGTTTCTATAGGGAGACAGGATTTTTTTCATTATACTTGATTCATTAATCCATTGTTAATTTTCACATGGGTTTTCGTCACAGAATGACAAGTCATATGTATAGATTGTTCATTTAAAACGACGTGTTACAAAAATAAAGTCTATTTCTGAAAGTACGATTTTTCAATAGGAAATCTAGGGTGGCTACAAAGAGGAGTTTGTAAGGACTGTTAAGTAACGACTGCTACTGCTTTTTAGCAAGAAAATTGTACTACACATTTAACTGCAGCGTTTGACACCAAAAAAAATTATTTTATGCTATGATTAAGTTTGCTAGCCAACTTTTGGGCCTTAACCAATTTTCGGCCGAATGTAATTTTCTGGGTTTCAAACATTGTTGTATGCTGTGTTTACGATTGACATCAACTTTCTAAAATTGTAATGTAGTTATTTTCAGCAGGACTTCTCATGACAAACAAATATATAATTAGACCGATCAAATAGCATCAAAGTTTGTTATAGTCTGTTTCAAAAATGTAGTTTTTCACAAATTGCACGAATTTTCGTTTTCGGCCTTTAATATTTTTCCGAGGAAAGATGTTAAAGAAGAATACTATCCCAGGCGTGATCCGTGTATCAAATAGACAAATAACAATTGAAAACACGAACGATAACTCGCATATTACTAAAAAGCAACATTGCAGAAAAACACCTTGAAAAAAGCGTGCAATTTGGAGAGAAGGTGGCCTCCTGAAAATGCAAATAAACTAATAACCCTTGAAGATAACTTTATTTTATTTTGGTAAACACGTGGATATTGTGTCAGGATGCTACCTCAAGGTTTTGGACTAATTCGGACTCTTTTAGTGGTTTCTATAGGGAGACAGGATTTTTTTCATTATACTTGATTCATTAATCCATTGTTAATTTTCACATGGGTTTTCGTCACAGAATGACAAGTTATATGTATAGATTGTTCATTTAAAACGACGTGTTACAAAAATATAGTCTATTTCTAAAAGTACGCATTTTTCAATAGGAAATCTAGTGTGGGCTACAAAGAGGAGTTTGTAAGGCCTGTTAAGTAACGACTGCTACTGCTTTTTAGCAAGAAAATTTTGCTACACATTTAACTGCAGCGTTTGACACCAAAAAAAATTATTTTACGCTATGATTAAGTTTGCTAGCCAACTTTTGGGCCTTAACCAATTTTCGGCCGAATGTAATTTTCTGGGTTTCAAACATTGTTGTATGCTGTGTTTACGATTGACATCAACTTTCTAAAATTGTAATGTAGTTATTTTGAGCAGGACTTCTCATGACAAACAAATATATAATTAGACCGATCAAATAGCATCAAAGTTTGTTATAGTCTGTTTCAAAAATGTAGTTTTTCACAAATTGCACGAATTTTCGTTTTCGGCCTTTAATATTTTTCCGAGGAAAGATGTTAAAGAAGAATACTATCCCAGGCGTGATCGGTGTATCAAATAGACAAATAACACTTGAAAACACGAACGATAACTCGCATATTACTAAAAAGCAACACATAATTGCAGAAAAACACCTTGAAAAAAGCGTGCAATTTTGAGAGAGGATGGCCTCCTGAAAATTCAAATAAACTAATAAGCCTTGAAGATAACTTTATTTCATTTTGGTAAACACGTGGATATTGTGTCAGGATGCTACCTCAAGGTTTTGGACTAATTCGGACTCTTTTAGTGGTTTCTATAGGGAGACAGGATTTTTTTCATTATACTTGATTCATTAATCCATTGTTAATTTTCACATGGGTTTTCGTCACAGAATGACAAGTCATATGTATAGATTGTTCATTTAAAACGACGTGTTACAAAAATAAAGTCTATTTCTGAAAGTACGATTTTTCAATAGGAAATCTAGGGTGGCTACAAAGAGGAGTTTGTAAGGACTGTTAAGTAACGACTGCTACTGCTTTTTAGCAAGAAAATTGTACTACACATTTAACTGCAGCGTTTGACACCAAAAAAAATTATTTTATGCTATGATTAAGTTTGCTAGCCAACTTTTGGGCCTTAACCAATTTTCGGCCGAATGTAATTTTCTGGGTTTCAAACATTGTTGTATGCTGTGTTTACGATTGACATCAACTTTCTAAAATTGTAATGTAGTTATTTTCAGCAGGACTTCTCATGACAAACAAATATATAATTAGACCGATCAAATAGCATCAAAGTTTGTTATAGTCTGTTTCAAAAATGTAGTTTTTCACAAATTGCACGAATTTTCGTTTTCGGCCTTTAATATTTTTCCGAGGAAAGATGTTAAAGAAGAATACTATCCCAGGCGTGATCCGTGTATCAAATAGACAAATAACAATTGAAAACACGAACGATAACTCGCATATTACTAAAAAGCAACACATAATTGCAGAAAAACACCTTGAAAAAAGCGTGCAATTTGGAGAGAAGGTGGCCTCCTGAAAATGCAAATAAACTAATAACCCTTGAAGATAACTTTATTTTATTTTGGTAAACACGTGGATATTGTGTCAGGATGCTACCTCAAGGTTTTGGACTATTTCGGACTCTTTTAGTGGTTTCTATAGGGAGACAGGATTTTTTTCATTATACTTGATTCATTAATCCATTGTTACTTTTCACATGGGTTTTCGTCACAGAATGACAAGTTATATGTATAGATTGTTCATTTAAAACGACGTGTTACAAAAATATAGTCTATTTCTAAAAGTACGCATTTTTCAATAGGAAATCTAGTGTGGGCTACAAAGAGGAGTTTGTAAGGCCTGTTAAGTAACGACTGCTACTGCTTTTTAGCAAGAAAATTTTGCTACACATTTAACTGCAGCGTTTGACACCAAAAAAAAATTATTTTACGCTATGATTAAGTTTGCTAGCCAACTTTTGGGCCTTAACCAATTTTCGGCCGAATGTAATTTTCTGGGTTTCAAACATTGTTGTATGCTGTGTTTACGATTGGCTTCAACTTTCTAAAATTGTAATGTAGTTATCTTCAGCAGGACTTCTCATGACAAACAAACATATAATTAGACCGATCAAATAGCATCAAAGTTTGTTATAGTCTGTTTCAAAAATGTAGTTTTTCACAAATTGCACGAATTTTCGTTTTCGGCCTCTAAATATTTTTCCGAGGAAAGATGTTAAAGAAGAATACTATCCCAGGCGTGATCCGTGTATCAAATAGACAAATAACAATTGAAAACACGAACGATAACTCGCATATTACTAAAAAGCAACACATAATTGCAGAAAAACACCTTGAAAAAAGCGTGCAATTTTGAGAGAGGATGGCCTCCTGAAAATTCAAATAAACTAATAAGCCTTGAAGATAACTTTATTTTATTTTGGTAAACACGTGGATATTGTGTCAGGATGCTACCTCAAGGTTTTGGACTAATTCGGACTCTTTTAGTGGTTTCTATTGGGAGACAGGATTTTTTTCATTATACTTGATTCATTAATCCATTGTTAATTTTCACATGGGTTTTCGTCACAGAATGACAAGTTATATGTATAGATTGTTCATTTAAAACGACGTGTTACAAAAATATAGTCTATTTCTGAAAGTACGCATTTTTCAATAGGAAATCTAGTGTGGGCTACAAAGAGGAGTTTGTAAGGCCTGTTAAGTAACGACTGCTACTGCTTTTTAGCAAGAAAATTGTACTACACATTTAACTGCAGCGTTTGACACCAACAAAAATTATTTTACGCTATGATTAAGTTTGCTAGCCAACTTTTGGGCCTTAACCAATTTTCGGCCGAATGTAATTTTCTGGGTTTCAAACATTGTTGTATGCTGTGTTTACGATTGACATCAACTTTCTAAAATTGTAATGTAGTTATTTTGAGCAGGACTTCTCATGACAAACAAATATATAATTAGACCGATCAAATAGCATCAAAGTTTGTCATAGTCTGTTTCAAAAATGTAGTTTTTCCCACATTGCACGAATTTTCGTTTTCGGCCTTTAATATTTTTCCGAGGAAAGATGTTAAAGAAGAATACTATCCCAGGCGTGATCGGTGTATCAAATAGACAAATAACACTTGAAAACACGAACGATAACTCGCATATTACTAAAAAGCAACACATAATTGCAGAAAAACACCTTGAAAAAAGCGTGCAATTTTGAGAGAGGATGGCCTCCTGAAAATTCAAATAAACTAATAAGCCTTGAAGATAACTTTATTTTATTTTGGTAAACACGTGGATATTGTGTCAGGATGCTACCTCAAGGTTTTGGACTAATTCGGACTCTTTTAGTGGTTTCTATTGGGAGACAGGATTTTTTTCATTATACTTGATTCATTAATCCATTGTTAATTTTCACAAGGGTTTTCGTCACAGAATGACAAGTTATATGTATAGATTGTTCATTTAAAACGACGTGTTACAAAAATATAGTCTATTTCTGAAAGTACGCATTTTTCAATAGGAAATCTAGTGTGGGCTACAAAGAGGAATTTGTAAGGCCTGTTAAGTAACGACTGCTACTGCTTTTTAGCAAGAAAATTGTACTACACATTTAACTGCAGCGTTTGACACCAACAAAAATTATTTTACGCTATGATTAAGTTTGCTAGCCAACTTTTGGGCCTTAACCAATTTTCGGCCGAATGTAATTTTCTGGGTTTCAAACATTGTTGTATGCTGTGTTTACGATTGACATCAACTTTCTAAAATTGTAATGTAGTTATTTTGAGCAGGACTTCTCATGACAAACAAATATATAATTAGACCGATCAAATAGCATCAAAGTTTGATATAGTCTGTTTCAAAAATGTAGTTTTTCACAAATTGCACGAATTTTCGTTTTCGGCCTTTAATATTTTTCCGAGGAAAGATGTTAAAGAAGAATACTATCCCAGGCGTGATCGGTGTATCAAATAGACAAATAACACTTGAAAACACGAACGATAACTCGCATATTACTAAAAAGCAACACATAATTGCAGAAAAACACCTTGAAAAAAGCGTGCAATTTTGAGAGAGGATGGCCTCCTGAAAATTCAAATAAACTAATAAGCCTTGAAGATAACTTTATTTTATTTTGGTAAACACGTGGATATTGTGTCAGGATGCTACCTCAAGGTTTTGGACTAATTCGGACTCTTTTAGTGGTTTCTATAGGGAGACAGGATTTTTTTCATTATACTTGATTCATTAATCCATTGTTAATTTTCACATGGGTTTTCGTCACAGAATGACAAGTCATATGTATAGATTGTTCATTTAAAACGACGTGTTACAAAAATAAAGTCTATTTCTGAAAGTACGATTTTTCAATAGGAAATCTAGGGTGGCTACAAAGAGGAGTTTGTAAGGACTGTTAAGTAACGACTGCTACTGCTTTTTAGCAAGAAAATTGTACTACACATTTAACTGCAGCGTTTGACACCAAAAAAATTATTTTATGCTATGATTAAGTTTGCTAGCCAACTTTTGGGCCTTAACCAATTTTCGGCCGAATGTAATTTTCTGGGTTTCAAACATTGTTGTATGCTGTGTTTACGATTGACATCAACTTTCTAAAATTGTAATGTAGTTATTTTCAGTAGGACTTCTCATGACAAACAAATATATAATTAGACCGATCAAATAGCATCAAAGTTTGTTATAGTCTGTTTCAAAAATGTAGTTTTTCACAAATTGCACGAATTTTCGTTTTCGGCCTTTAATATTTTTCCGAGGAAAGATGTTAAAGAAGAATACTATCCCAGGCGTGATCCGTGTATCAAATAGACAAATAACAATTGAAAACACGAACGATAACTCGCATATTACTAAAAAGCAACACATAATTGCAGAAAAACACCTTGAAAAAAGCGTGCAATTTGGAGAGAAGGTGGCCTCCTGAAAATGCAAATAAACTAATAACCCTTGAAGATAACTTTATTTTATTTTGGTAAACACGTGGATATTGTGTCAGGATGCTACCTCAAGGTTTTGGACTATTTCGGACTCTTTTAGTGGTTTCTATAGGGAGACAGGATTTTTTTCATTATACTTGATTCATTAATCCATTGTTACTTTTCACATGGGTTTTCGTCACAGAATGACAAGTTATATGTATAGATTGTTCATTTAAAACGACGTGTTACAAAAATATAGTCTATTTCTAAAAGTACGCATTTTTCAATAGGAAATCTAGTGTGGGCTACAAAGAGGAGTTTGTAAGGCCTGTTAAGTAACGACTGCTACTGCTTTTTAGCAAGAAAATTTTGCTACACATTTAACTGCAGCGTTTGACACCAAAAAAAAAATTGTTTTACGCTATGATTAAGTTTGCTAGCCAACTTTTGGGCCTTAACCAATTTTCGGCCGAATGTAATTTTCTGGGTTTCAAACATTGTTGTATGCTGTGTTTACGATTGGCTTCAACTTTCTAAAATTGTAATGTAGTTATCTTCAGCAGGACTTCTCATGACAAACAAACATATAATTAGACCGATCAAATAGCATCAAAGTTTGTTATAGTCTGTTTCAAAAATGTAGTTTTTCACAAATTGCACGAATTTTCGTTTTCGGCCTCTAAATATTTTTCCGAGGAAAGATGTTAAAGAAGAATACTATCCCAGGCGTGATCCGTGTATCAAATAGACAAATAACAATTGAAAACACGAACGATAACTCGCATATTACTAAAAAGCAACACATAATTGCAGAAAAACACCTTGAAAAAAGCGTGCAATTTTGAGAGAGGATGGCCTCCTGAAAATTCAAATAAACTAATAAGCCTTGAAGATAACTTTATTTTATTTTGGTAAACACGTGGATATTGTGTCAGGATGCTACCTCAAGGTTTTGGACTAATTCGGACTCTTTTAGTGGTTTCTATTGGGAGACAGGATTTTTTTCATTATACTTGATTCATTAATCCATTGTTAATTTTCACATGGGTTTTCGTCACAGAATGACAAGTTATATGTATAGATTGTTCATTTAAAACGACGTGTTACAAAAATATAGTCTATTTCTGAAAGTACGCATTTTTCAATAGGAAATCTAGTGTGGGCTACAAAGAGGAGTTTGTAAGGCCTGTTAAGTAACGACTGCTACTGCTTTTTAGCAAGAAAATTGTACTACACATTTAACTGCAGCGTTTGACACCAACAAAAATTATTTTACGCTATGATTAAGTTTGCTAGCCAACTTTTGGGCCTTAACCAATTTTCGGCCGAATGTAATTTTCTGGGTTTCAAACATTGTTGTATGCTGTGTTTACGATTGACATCAACTTTCTAAAATTGTAATGTAGTTATTTTGAGCAGGACTTCTCATGACAAACAAATATATAATTAGACCGATCAAATAGCATCAAAGTTTGTTATAGTCTGTTTCAAAAATGTAGTTTTTCCCACATTGCACGAATTTTCGTTTTCGGCCTTTAATATTTTTCCGAGGAAAGATGTTAAAGAAGAATACTATCCCAGGCGTGATCGGTGTATCAAATAGACAAATAACACTTGAAAACACGAACGATAACTCGCATATTACTAAAAAGCAACACATAATTGCAGAAAAACACCTTGAAAAAAGCGTGCAATTTTGAGAGAGGATGGCCTCCTGAAAATTCAAATAAACTAATAAGCCTTGAAGATAACTTTATTTTATTTTGGTAAACACGTGGATATTGTGTCAGGATGCTACCTCAAGGTTTTGGACTAATTCGGACTCTTTTAGTGGTTTCTATAGGGAGACAGGATTTTTTTCATTATACTTGATTCATTAATCCATTGTTAATTTTCACATGGGTTTTCGTCACAGAATGACAAGTTATATGTATAGATTGTTCATTTAAAACGACGTGTTACAAAAATAAAGTCTATTTCTGAAAGTACGGATTTTTCAATAGGAAATCTAGGGTGGCTACAAAGAGGAGTTTGTAAGGACTGTTAAGTAACGACTGCTACTGCTTTTTAGCAAGAAAATTGTACTACACATTTAACTGCAGCGTTTGACACCAAAAAAAATTATTTTATGCTATGATTAAGTTTGCTAGCCAACTTTTGGGCCTTAACCAATTTTCGGCCGAATGTAATTTTCTGGGTTTCAAACATTGTTGTATGCTGTGTTTACGATTGACATCAACTTTCTAAAATTATAATGTAGTTATCTTCAGCAGGACTACTCATGACAAACAAATATATAATTAGACCGATCAAATAGCATCAAAGTTTGTTATAGTCTGTTTCAAAAATGTAGTTTTTCACAAATTGCACGAATTTTCGTTTTCGGCCTTTAATATTTTTCCGAGGAAAGATGTTAAAGAAGAATACTATCCCAGGCGTGATCCGTGTATCAAATAGACAAATAACAATTGAAAACACGAACGATAACTCGCATATTACTAAAAAGCAACACATAATTGCAGAAAAACACCTTGAAAAAAGCGTGCAATTTTGAGAGAGGATGGCCTCCTGAAAATTCAAATAAACTAATAACCCTTGAAGATAACTTTATTTTATTTTGGTAAACACGTGGATATTATGTCAGGATGCTACCTCAAGGTTTTGGACTAATTCGGACTCTTTTAGTGGTTTCTATAGGGAGACAGGATTTTTTTCATTATACTTGATTCATTAATCCATTGTTAATTTTCACATGGGTTTTCGTCACAGAATGACAAGTTATATGTATAGATTGTTCATTTAAAACGACGTGTTACAAAAATATAGTCTATTTCTGAAAGTACGCATTTTTCAATAGGAAATCTAGTGTGGGCTACAAAGAGGAGTTTGTAAGGACTGTTAAGTAACGACTGCTACTGCTTTTTAGCAAGAAAATTTTACTACACATTTAACTGCAGCGTTTGACACCAAAAAAAATTATTTTACGCTATGATTAAGTTTGCTTGCCAACTTTTGGGCCTTAACCAATTTTCGGCCG
Organism: Limnoperna fortunei; assembly: GCA_944474755.1. Lineage (NCBI taxonomy): Eukaryota > Metazoa > Mollusca > Bivalvia > Mytilida > Modiolidae > Limnoperna > Limnoperna fortunei. The sequence continues at coordinate 2,159,600 of OX104118.1, read as the reverse complement.
AATGTAATTTTCTGGGTTTCAAACATTGTTGTATGCTGTGTTTACGATTGGCATCAACTTTCTAAAATTGTAATGTAGTTATCTTCAGCAGGACTTCTCATGACAAACAAACATATAATTAGACCGATCAAATAGCATCAAAGTTTGTTATACTGTGGTTTCATTTATTTTCGTGGGTATCAATTTTCGTGGTTGGAGGAAAAAAGACATTTCGTGGAATTCTTAAATTCGTGGTTCACGGATTTAAAAAAAATCAAAAAATGAAAAATGAGCCAATTGCTTACAAATTTTCGGTATTCATACCGTGTTAGTCTGCACATTTTCTAATATGGCCTTTTTTAAGATATACTAGTAATCGCTCTCACGCTGATCACGTGATTTCATGGAAATTTACGGTACTTTTATTGGTCAGTGGCGACATTAAAACGAAATGGGATGGTTTAAGAAAGACAATGCAAAACGAAACCTGTTTTTTTTGTGGCGTGGTGCAAAGCCCGCACCAAACATAAATTTATGAAAGAGGTTGCGTTTTATGTCGTTTTATGTCGTCTGGAAACAAAATTTTAAAAGACGGTTCGTCGAGAAAAGTGCCCTTAATAAAATCCCCCGATACCACATTTAACGCCATAGTGTAAATCTAGGTAGCTATCTTGAAAACGGCGTAATGACTGTTTTGTTTTCAAAGTAACATAAAGTAATAAAGATTAAACAGATTTTGTTTTGTAGCCGTAAACATAATTAAAAAACATGTCATTTTATTAAAACCAACCTAAGTAAACAGATCATTGTAAATTCGTCGTAATTCCCTGGGGCAACGATTAAGTTTGTTTGTTTGACAATAAACTTGATGATATAATTAGTGGCTTTTAAAATAAAAATCAGTATAAAAGTTGTTAAAAATAGATTGCTTTATTGCTTTATTTCAATTAAGTTACTTTAATATTTAATAAATTAACACTTTACAACGAAAAGGTAAGACAGGAAGTGCGTTCATTACCGACGGGATTACGCAATTAAAAAAAACAACGATGTTTTTTATCAATTTTATTTCTATTTAGTGTCATAAACACATAAATGTGTTCATAATGCAAAATTGTCATAACTATTAAAAACATCAATATAACGATGCATCTTGAACGTCAGTCGTCATTAGCCATGTAAATAATTGTCCCATAGCAGTTTTTCGTGTCAGCTTGCAGTCATTCTAGATTTTTTGAGATCATTATTCGTTGAATTCTTAATTTCGTGGTTTGTCCCCACCCACGAAAACGACGAAAATTGGTACCCAACGAATAAAAATGAAACCACAGTAGTCTGTTTCAAAAATGTAGTTTTTCACAAATTGCACGAATTTTCGTTTTCGGCCTCTAAATATTTTTCCGAGGAAAGATGTTAAAGAAGAATACTATCCCAGGCGTGATCCGTGTATCAAATAGACAAATAACAATTGAAAACACGAACGATAACTCGCATATTACTAAAAAGCAACACATAATTGCAGAAAAACACCTTGAAAAAAGCGTGCAATTTTGAGAGAGGATGGCCTCCTGAAAATTCAAATAAACTAATAACCCTTGAAGATAACTTTATTTCATTTTGGTAAACACGTGGATATTGTGTCAGGATGCTACCTCAAGGTTTTGGACTAATTCGGACTCTTTTAGTGGTTTCTATAGGGAGACAGGATTTTTTTCATTATACTTGATTCATTAATCCATTGTTAATTTTCACATGGGTTTTCGTCACAGAATGACAAGTTATATGTATAGATTGTTCATTTAAAACGACGTGTTACAAAAATAAAGTCTATTTCTGAAAGTACGCATTTTTCAATAGGAAATCTAGGGTGGCTACAAAGAGGAGTTTGTAAGGACTGTTAAGTAACGACTGCTACTGCTTTTTAGCAAGAAAATTGTACTACACATTTAACTGCAGCGTTTGACACCAAAAAAAATTATTTTACGCTATGATTAAGTTTGCTAGCCAACTTTTGGGCCTTAACCAATTTTCGGCCGAATGTAATTTTCTGGGTTTCAAACATTGTTGTATGCTGTGTTTACGATTGGCATCAACTTTCTAAAATTGTAATGTAGTTATTTTCAGCAGGACTTCTCATGACAAACAAATATATAATTAGACCGATCAAATAGCATCAAAGTTTGTTATAGTCTGTTTCAAAAATGTAGTTTTTCACAAATTGCACGAATTTTCGTTTTCGGCCTTTAATATTTTTCCGAGGAAAGATGTTAAAGAAGAATACTATCCCAGGCGTGATCCGTGTATCAAATAGACAAATAACAATTGAAAACACGAACGATAACTCGCATATTACTAAAAAGCAACACATAATTGCAGAAAAACACCTTGAAAAAAGCGTGCAATTTGGAGAGAAGGTGGCCTCCTGAAAATGCAAATAAACTAATAACCCTTGAAGATAACTTTATTTTATTTTGGTAAACACGTGGATATTATGTCAGGATGCTACCTCAAGGTTTTGGACTAATTCGGACTCTTTTAGTGGTTTCTATAGGGAGACAGGATTTTTTTCATTATACTTGATTCATTAATCCATTGTTAATTTTCACATGGGTTTTCGTCACAGAATGACAAGTTATATGTATAGATTGTTCATTTAAAACGACGTGTTACAAAAATATAGTCTATTTCTGAAAGTACGCATTTTTCAATAGGAAATCTAGTGTGGGCTACAAAGAGGAGTTTGTAAGGACTGTTAAGTAACGACTGCTACTGCTTTTTAGCAAGAAAATTTTACTACACATTTAACTGCAGCGTTTGACACCAAAAAAAATTATTTTACGCTATGATTAAGTTTGCTTGCCAACTTTTGGGCCTTAACCAATTTTCGGCCGAATGTAATTTTCTGGGTTTCAAACATTGTTGTATGCTGTGTTTACGATTGGCATCAACTTTCTAAAATTGTAATGTAGTTATCTTCAGCAGGACTTCTCATGACAAACAAACATATAATAAGACCGATCAAATAGCATCAAAGTTTGTTATACTGTGGTTTCATTTATTTTCGTGGGTATCAATTTTCGTGGTTGGAGGAAAAAAGACATTTCGTGGAATTCTTAAATTCGTGGTTCACGGATTTAAAAAAAATCAAAAAATGAAAAATGAGCCAATTGCTTACAAATTTTCGGTATTCATACCGTGTTAGTCTGCACATTTTCTAATATGGCCTTTTTTAAGATATACTAGTAATCGCTCTCACGCTGATCACGTGATTTCATAGAAATTTACGGTACTTTTATTGGTAAGTGGCGACATTAAAACGAAATGGGATGGTTTAAGAAAGACAATGCAAAACGAAACCTGTTTTTTTTTGTGGCGTGGTGCAAAGCCCGCACCAAACATAAATTTATGAAAGAGGTTGCGTTTTATGTCGTTTTATGTCGTCTGGAAACAAAATTTTAAAAGACGGTTCGTCGAGAAAAGTGCCCTTAATAAAATCCCCCGATACCACATTTAACGCCATAGTGTAAATCTAGGTAGCTATCTTGAAAACGGCGTAATGACTGTTTTGTTTTCAAAGTAACATAAAGTAATAAAGATTAAACAGATTTTGTTTTGTAGCCGTAAACATAATTAAAAAACATGTCATTTTATTACAACCAACCTAAGTAAACAGATCATTGTAAATTCGTCGTACATTCCCTGGGGCAACGATTAAGTTTGTTTGTTTGACAATAAACTTGATGATATAATTAGTGGCTTTTAAAATAAAAATCAGTATAAAAGTTGTTAAAAATAGATTGCTTTATTGCTTTATTTCAATTAAGTTACTTTAATATTTAATAAATTAACACTTTACAACGAAAAGGTAAGACAGGAAGTGCGTTCATTACCGACGGGATTACGCAATTAAAAAAAACAACGATGTTTTTTATCAATTTTATTTCTATTTAGTGTCATAAACACATAAATGTGTTCATAATGCAAAATTGTCATAACTATTAAAAACATCAATATAACGATGCATCTTGAACGTCAGTCGTCATTAGCCATGTAAATAATTGTCCCATAGCAGTTTTTCGTGTCAGCTTGCAGTCATTCTAGATTTTTTGAGATCATTATTCGTTGAATTCTTAATTTCGTGGTTTGTCCCCACCCACGAAAACGACGAAAATTGGTACCCAACGAATAAAAATGAAACCACAGTAGTCTGTTTCAAAAATGTAGTTTTTCACAAATTGCACGAATTTTCGTTTTCGGCCTCTAAATATTTTTCCGAGGAAAGATGTTAAAGAAGAATACTATCCCAGGCGTGATCCGTGTATCAAATAGACAAATAACAATTGAAAACACGAACGATAACTCGCATATTACTAAAAAGCAACACATAATTGCAGAAAAACACCTTGAAAAAAGCGTGCAATTTTGAGAGAGGATGGCCTCCTGAAAATTCAAATAAACTAATAACCCTTGAAGATAACTTTATTTTATTTTGGTAAACACGTGGATATTGTGTCAGGATGCTACCTCAAGGTTTTGGACTAATTCGGACTCTTTTAGTGGTTTCTATAGGGAGACAGGATTTTTTTCATTATACTTGATTCATTAATCCATTGTTAATTTTCACATGGGTTTTCGTCACAGAATGACAAGTTATATGTATAGATTGTTCATTTAAAACGACTTGTTACAAAAATATAGTCTATTTCTGAAAGTACGCATTTTTCAATAGGAAATCTGGGGTGGCTACAAAGAGGAGTTTGTAAGGACTGTTAAATAACGACTGCTACTGTTTTTTAGCAAGAAAATTGTACTACACATTTAACTGCAGCGTTTGACACCAAAAAAATTATTTTACGCTATGATTAAGTTTGCTAGCCAACTTTTGGGCCTTAACCAATTTTCGGCAGAATGTAATTTTCTGGGTTTCAAACATTGTTGTATGCTGTGTTTACGATTGACATCAACTTTCTAAAATTATAATGTAGTTATCTTCAGCAGGACTACTCATGACAAACAAATATATAATTAGACCGATCAAATAGCATCAAAGTTTGTTATAGTCTGTTTCAAAAATGTAGTTTTTCACAAATTGCACGAATTTTCGTTTTCGGCCTCTAAATATTTTTCCGAGGAAAGATGTTAAAGAAGAATACTATCCCAGGCGTGATCCGTGTATCAAATAGACAAATAACAATTGAAAACACGAACGATAACTCACATATTACTAAAAAGCAACACATAATTGCAGAAAAATACCTTGAAACAAGCGTGCAATTTTGAGAGAGGGTGGCCTCCTGAAAATTCAAATAAACTAATAACCCTTGAAGATAACTCTATTTTATTTTGGTAAACACGTGGATATTGTGTCAGGATGCTACCTCAAGGTTTTGGACTAATTCGGACTCTTTTAGTGGTTTCTATAGGGAGACAGGATTTTTTTCATTATACTTGATTCATTAATCCATTGTTAATTTTCACATGGGTTTTCGTCACAGAATGACAAGTTATATGTACAGATTGTTCATTTAAAACGACGTGTTACAAAAATATAGTCTATTTCTGAAAGTACGCATTTTTCAATAGGAAATCTAGGGTGGCTACAAAGAGGAGTTTGTAAGGACTGTTAAGTAACGACTGCTACTGCTTTTTAGCAAGAAAATTGTACTACACATTTAACTGCAGCGTTTGACACCAAAAAAATTATTTTACGCTATGATTAAGTTTGCTAGCCAACTTTTGGGCCTTAACCAATTTTCGGTCGAATGTAATTTTCTGGGTTTCAAACATTGTTGTATGCTGTGTTTACGATTGACATCAACTTTCTAAAATTATAATGTAGTTATCTTCAGCAGGACTACTCATGACAAACAAACATATAATTAGACCGATCAAATAGCATAAAAGTTTGTTATAGTCTGTTTCAAAAATGTAGTTTTTCACAAATTGCACGAATTTTCGTTTTCGGCCTCTAAATATTTTTCCGAGGAAAGATGTTAAAGAAGAATACTATCCCAGGCGTGATCCGTGTATCAAATAGACAAATAACAATTGAAAACACGAACGATAACTCGCATATTACTAAAAGGCAACACATAATTGCAGAAAAACACCTTGAAAAAAGCGTGCAATTTTGAGAGAGGGTGGCCTCCTGAAAATTCAAATAGACTAATAACCCTTGAAGATAACTTTATTTTATTTTGGTAAACACGTGGATATTGTGTCAGGATGCTACCTCAAGGTTTTGGACTAATTCGGACTCTTTTAGTGGTTTCTATAGGGAGACAGGATTTTTTTCATTATACTTGATTCATTAATCCATTGTTAATTTTCACATGGGTTTTCGTCACAGAATGACAAGTTATATGTATAGATTGTTCATTTAAAACGACGTGTTACAAAAATATAGTCTATTTCTGAAAGTACGCATTTTTCAATAGGAAATCTAGGGTGGCTACAAAGAGGAGTTTGTAAGGACTGTTAAGTAACGACTGCTACTGCTTTTTAGCAAGAAAATTGTACTACACATTTAACTGCAGCGTTTGACACCAAAAAAAATTATTTTACGCTATGATTAAGTTTGCTAGCCAACTTTTGGGCCTTAACCAATTTTCGGCCGAATGTAATTTTCTGGGTTCCAAACATTGTTGTATGCTGTGTTTACGATTGGCATCAACTTTCTAAAATTATAATGTAGTTATCTTCAGCAGGACTTCTCATGACAAACAAAGATATAATTAGACCGATCAAATAGCATCAAAGTTTGTTACAGTCTGTTTCAAAAATGTAGTTTTTCACAAATTGCACGAATTTTCGTTTTCGGCCTCTAAATATTTTTCCGAAGAAAGATGTTAAATAAGAATACTATCACAGGCGTGATCCGTGTATCAAATAGACAAATAACAATTGAAAAGACGAACGATAACTCGCATATTACTAAAAAGCAACACATAATTGCAGAAAAACACCTTGAAAAAAGCGTGCAATTTTGAGAGAGGGTGGCCTCCTGAAAATTCAAATAAACTAATAACCCTTGAAGATAACTTTATTTTATTTTGGTAAACACGTGGATATTGTGTCAGGATGCTACCTCAAGGTTTTGGACTAATTCGGACTCTTTTAGTGGTTTCTATAGGGAGACAGGATTTTTTTCATTATACTTGATTCATTAATCCATTGTTAATTTTCACATGGGTTTTCGTCACAGAATGACAAGTTATATGTATAGATTGTTCATTTAAAACGACGTGTTACAAAAATATAGTCTATTTCTGAAAGTACGCATTTTTCAATAGGAAATCTAGGGTGGCTACAAAGAGGAGTTTGTAAGGACTGTTAAGTAACGACTGCTACTGCTTTTTAGCAAGAAAATTGTACTACACATTTAACTGCAGCGTTTGACACCAAAAAAATTATTTTACGCTATGATTAAGTTTGCTAGCCAACTTTTGGGCCTTAACCAATTTTCGGCCGAATGTAATTTTCTGGGTTTCAAACATTGTTGTATGCTGTGTTTACGATTGACATCAACTTTCTAAAATTATAATGTAGTTATCTTCAGCAGGACTACTCATGACAAACAAACATATAATTAGACCGATCAAATAGCATCAAAGTTTGTTATAGTCTGTTTCAAAAATGTAGTTTTTCACAAATTGCACGAATTTTCGTTTTCGGCCTCTAAATATTTTTCCGAGGAAAGATGTTAAAGAAGAATACTATCCCAGGCGTGATCCGTTTATCAAATAGACAAATAACAATTGAAAACACGAACGATAACTCGCATATTACTAAAAAGCAACACATAATTGCAGAAAAACACCTTGAAAAAAGCGTGCAATTTTGAGAGAGGATGGCCTCCTGAAAATTCAAATAAACTAATAAGCCTTGAAGATAACTTTATTTTATTTTGGTAAACACGTGGATATTGTGTCAGGATGCTACCTCAAGGTTTTGGACTAATTCGGACTCTTTTAGTGGTTTCTATAGGGAGACAGGATTTTTTTTATTATACTTGATTCATTAATCCATTGTTAATTTTCACATGGGTTTTCGTCACAGAATGACAAGTTATATGTATAGATTGTTCATTTAAAACGAGGTGTTACAAAAATATAGTCTATTTCTGAAAGTACTCATTTTTCTATAGGAAATCTATTGTGGGCTACAAAGAGGAGTTTGTAAGGACTGTTAAGTAACGACTGCTACTGCTTTTTAGCAAGAAAATTGTACTACACATTTAACTGCAGCGTTTGACACCAAAAAAAATTATTTTACGCTATGATTAAGTTTGCTAGCCAACTTTTGGGCCTTAACCAATTTTCGGCCGAATGTAATTTTCTTGGTTCCAAACATTGTTGTATGCTGTGTTTACGATTGGCATCAACTTTCTAAAATTGTAATGTAGTTATCTTCAGCAGGACTTCTCATGACAAACAAAGATATAATTAGACCGATCAAATAGCATCAAAGTTTGTTATAGTCTGTTTCAAAAATGTAGTTTTTCACAAATTGCACGAATTTTCGTTTTCGGCCTCTAAATATTTTTCCGAGGAAAGATGTTAAAGAAGAATACTATCCCAGGCGTGATCCGTTTATCAAATAGACAAATAACAATTGAAAACACGAACGATAACTCGCATATTACTAAAAAGCAACACATAATTGCAGAAAAACACCTTGAAAAAATCCTGCAATTTGGAGAGAAGGTGGCCTCCTGAAAATTCAAATAAACTAATAACCCTTGAAGATAACTTTATTTTATTTTGGTAAACACGTGGATATTGTGTCAGGATGCTACCTCAAGGTTTTGGACTAATTCGGACTCTTTTAGTGGTTTCTATAGGGAGACAGGATTTTTTTCATTATACTTGATTCATTAATCCATTGTTAATTTTCACATACGTTTTCGTCACAGAATGACAAGTTATATGTATAGATTGTTCATTTAAAACGACGTGTTACAAAAATATAGTCTATTTCTGAAAGTACGCATTTTTCAATAGGAAATCTAGTGTGGGCTACAAAGAGGAGTTTGTAAGGACTGTTAAGTAACGACTGCTACTGCTTTTTAGCAAGAAAATTGTACTACACATTTAACTGCAGCGTTTGACACCAAAAAAAATTATTTTACGCTATGATTAAGTTTGCTAGCCAACTTTTGGGCCTTAACCAATTTTCGGCCGAATGTAATTTTCTGGGTTTCAAACATTGTTGTATGCTGTGTTTACGATTGGCATCAACTTTCTAAAATTGTAATGTAGTTATCTTCAGCAGGACTTCTCATGACAAACAAACATATAATTAGACCGATCAAATAGCATCAAAGTTTGTTATAGTCTGTTTCAAAAATGTAGTTTTTCACAAATTGCACGAATTTTCGTTTTAGGCCTCTAAATATTTTTCCGAGGAAAGATGTTAAAGAAGAATACTATCCCAGGCGTGATCCGTGTATCAAATAGACAAATAACAATTGAAAACACGAACGATAACTCGCATATTACTAAAAAGCAACACATAATTGCAGAAAAACACCTTGAAAAAAGCGTGCAATTTTGAGAGAGGATGGCCTCCTGAAAATTCAAATAAACTAATAAGCCTTGAAGATAACTTTATTTTATTTTGGTAAACACGTGGATATTGTGTCAGGATGCTACCTCAAGGTTTTGGACTAATTCGGACTCTTTTAGTGGTTTCTATAGGGAGACAGGATTTTTTTTATTATACTTGATTCATTAATCCATTGTTAATTTTCACATGGGTTTTCGTCACAGAATGACAAGTTATATGTATAGATTGTTCATTTAAAACGAGGTGTTACAAAAATATAGTCTATTTCTGAAAGTACTCATTTTTCTATAGGAAATCTATTGTGGGCTACAAAGAGGAGTTTGTAAGGACTGTTAAGTAACGACTGCTACTGCTTTTTAGCAAGAAAATTGTACTACACATTTAACTGCAGCGTTTGACACCAAAAAAAATTATTTTACGCTATGATTAAGTTTGCTAGCCAACTTTTGGGCCTTAACCAATTTTCGGCCGAATGTAATTTTCTTGGTTCCAAACATTGTTGTATGCTGTGTTTACGATTGGCATCAACTTTCTAAAATTGTAATGTAGTTATCTTCAGCAGGACTTCTCATGACAAACAAAGATATAATTAGACCGATCAAATAGCATCAAAGTTTGTTATAGTCTGTTTCAAAAATGTAGTTTTTCACAAATTGCACGAATTTTCGTTTTCGGCCTCTAAATATTTTTTCGAAGAAAGATGTTAAATAAGAATACTATCACAGGCGTGATCCGTGTATCAAATAGACAAATAACAATTGAAAACACGAACGATAACTCGCATATTACTAAAAAGCAACACATAATTGCAGAAAAACACCTTGAAAAAAGCCTGCAATTTTGAGGGAGGATGGCCACCTGAAAATTCAAATAAACTAATAACCCTTGAAGATAACTTTATTTTATTTTGGTAAACACGTGGATATTGTGTCAGGATGCTACCTCAAGGTTTTGGACTAATTCGGACTCTTTTAGTGGTTACTATAGGGAGACAGGTTTTCTTTCATTATACTTGATTCATTAATCCATTGTTAATTTTTACATGGGCTTTCGTCACAGAATGACAAGTTATATGTATAGATTGTTCATTTAAAACGACGTGTTACAAAAATATAGTCTATTTCTGAAAGTACGCATTTTTCAATAGGAAATCTAGGGTGGCTACAAAGAGGAGTTTGTAAGGACTGTTAAGTAACGACTGCTACTGCTTTTTAGCAAGAAAATTGTACTACACATTTAACTGCAGCGTTTGACACCAAATAAAATTATTTTACGCTATGATTAAGTTTGCTAGCCAACTTTTGGGCCTTAACCAATTTTCGGCCGAATGTAATTTTCTGGGTTCCAAACATTGTTGTATGCTGTGTTTACGATTGGCATCAACTTTCTAAAATTGTAATGTAGTTATCTTCAGCAAGACTTCTCATGACAAACAAAGATATAATTAGACCGATCAAATAGCATCAAAGTTTGTTATAGTCTGTTTCAAAAATGTAGTTTTTCACAAATTGCACGAATTTTCGTTTTCGGCCTCTAAATATTTTTCCGAAGAAAGATGTTAAATAAGAATACTATCACAGGCGTGATCCGTGTATCAAATAGACAAATAACAATTGAAAACACGAACGATAACTCGCATATTACTAAAAAGCAACACATAATTGCAGAAAAACACCTTGAAAAAAGCCTGCAATTTTGAGAGAGGATGGCCTCCTGAAAATTCAAATAAACTAACAACCCTTGAAGATAACTTTATTTTATTTTGGTAAACACGTGGATATTGTGTCAGGATGCTACCTCAAGGTTTTGGACTAATTCGGACTCTTTTAGTGGTTTCTATAGGGAGACAGGATTTTTTTCATTATACTTGATTCATTAATCCATTGTTAATTTTCACATGGGTTTTCGTCACAGAATGACAAGTTATATGTATAGATTGTTCATTTAAAACGACGTGTTACAAAAATATAGTCTATTTCTGACAGTACGCATTTTTCAATAGGAAATCTAGGGTGGCTACAAAGAGGAGTTTGTAAGGACTGTTAAGTAACGACTGCTACTGCTTTTTAGCAAGAAAATTGTACTACACATTTAACTGCAGCGTTTGACACCAAACAAATTATTTTACGCTATGATTAAGTTTGCTTGCCAACTTTTGGGCCTTAACCAATTTTCGGCCGAATGTAATTTTCTGGGTTTCAAACATTGTTGTATGCTGTGTTTACGATTGACATCAACTTTCTAAAATTATGATGTAGTTATCTTCAGCAGGACTACTCATGACAAACAAACATATAATTAGACCGATCAAATAGCATCAAAGTTTGTTATAGTCTGTTTCAAAAATGTAGTTTTTCACAAATTGCACGAATTTTCGTTTTCGGCCTCTAAATATTTTTCCGAGGAAAGATGTTAAAGAAGAATACTATCCCAGGCGTGATCCGTGTATCAAATAGACAAATAACAATTGAAAACACGAACGATAACTCACATATTACTAAAAAGCAACACATAATTGCAGAAAAACACCTTGAAAAAAGCGTGACCTTGAGAGAGGGTGGCCTCCTGAAAATTCAAATAAACTAATAACCCTTGAAGATAACTCTATTTTATTTTGGTAAACACGTGGATATTGTGTCAGGATGCTACCTCAAGGTTTTGGACTAATTCGGACTCTTTTAGTGGTTTCTATAGGGAGACAGGATTTTTTTCATTATACTTGATTCATTAATCCATTGTTAATTTTCACATGGGTTTTCGTCACAGAATGACAAGTTATATGTATAGATTGTTCATTTAAAACGACGTGTTACAAAAATATAGTCTATTTCTGAAAGTACGCATTTTTCAATAGGAAATCTAGTGTGGGCTACAAAGAGGAGTTTGTAAGGCCTGTTAAGTAACGACTGCTACTGCTTTTTAGCAAGAAAATTGTACTACACATTTAACTGCAGCGTTTGACACCAAAAAAAATTATTTTACGCTATGATTAAGTTTGCTAGCCAACTTTTGGGCCTTAACCAATTTTCGGCCGAATGTAATTTTCTGGGTTTCAAACGTTGTTGTATGCTGTGTTTACGATTGACATCAACTTTCTAAAATTGTAATGTAGTTATCTTCAGCAGGACTTCTCATGACAAACAAACATACAGTTAGACCGATCAAATAGCGTCAAAGTTTTTTATAGTCTGTTTCAAAAATGTAGTTTTTCACAAATTGCACGAATTTTCGTTTTCGGCCTCTAAATATTTTTCCGAGGAAAGATGTTAAAGAAGAATACTATCCCAGGCGTGATCCGTGTATCAAATAGACAAATAACAATGGAAAACACGAACGATAACTCGCATATTACTAAAAAGCAACACATAATTGCAGAAAAACACCTTGAAAAAAGCGTGCAATTTTGAGAGAGGATGGCCTCCTGAAAATTCAAATAAACTAATAACCCTTGAAGATAACTTTATTTTATTTTGGTAAACACGTGGATATTGTGTCAGGATGCTACCTCAAGGTTTTGGACTAATTCGGACTCTTTTAGTGGTTTCTATAGGGAGACAGGATTTTTTTCATTATACTTGATTCATTAATCCATTGTTAATTTTCACATGGGTTTTCGTCACAGAATGACAAGTTATATGTATAGATTGTTCATTTAAAACGACGTGTTACAAAAATATAGTCTATTTCTGAAAGTACGCATTTTTCAATAGGAAATCTAGGGTGGCTACAAAGAGGAGTTTGTAAGGACTGTTAAGTAACGACTGCTACTGCTTTTTAGCAAGAAAATTGTACTACACATTTAACTGCAGCGTTTGACACCAAAAAAAAATTATTTTACGCTATGATTAAGTTTGCTAGCCAACTTTTGGGCCTTAACCAATTTTCGGCCGAATGTAATTTTCTGGGTTCCAAACATTGTTGTATGCTGTGTTTACGATTGGCATCAACTTTCTAAAATTGTAATGTAGTTATCTTCAGCAGGACTTCTCATGACAAACAAAGATATAATTAGACCGATCAAATAGCATCAAAGTTTGTTATAGTCTGTTTCAAAAATGTAGTTTTTCACAAATTGCACGAATTTTCGTTTTCGGCCTCTAAATATTTTTCCGAGGAAAGATGTAAAAGAAGAATACTATCCCAGGCGTGATCCGTGTATCAAATAGACAAATAACAATTGAAAACACGAACGAGAACTCGCATATTACTAAAAAGCAACACATAATTGCAGAAAAACACCTCGAAAAAAGCGTGCAATTTTGAGAGAGGGTGGCCTCCTGAAAATTCAAATAAACTAATAACCCTTGAAGATAACTTTATTTTATTTTGGTAAACACGTGGATATTGTGTCAGGATGCTACCTCAAGGTTTTGGACTAATTCGGACTCTTTTAGTGGTTTCTATAGGGAGACAGGATTTTTTTCATTATACTTGATTCATTAATCCATTGTTAATTTTCACATGGGTTTTCGTCACAGAATGACAAGTGATATGTATAGATTGTTCATTTAAAACGACGTGTTACAAAAATATAGTCTATTTCTGAAAGTACGCATTTTTCAATAGGTAATCTAGTGTGGGCTACAAAGAGGAGTTTGTAAGGACTGTTAAGTAACGACTGCTACTGCTTTTTAGCAAGAAAATTTTACTACACATTTAACTGCAGCGTTTGACACCAAAAAAAATTATTTTACGCTATGATTAAGTTTGCTAGCCAACTTTTGGGCCTTAACCAATTTTCGGCCGAATGTAATTTTCTGGGTTTCAAACATTGTTGTATGCTGTGTTTACGATTGGCATCAACTTTCTAAAATTGTAATGTAGTTATCTTCAGCAGGACTTCTCATGACAAACAAAGATATAATTAGACCGATCAAATAGCATCAAAGTTTGTTATAGTCTGTTTCAAAAATGTAGTTTTTCACAAATTGCACGAATTTTCGTTTTCGGCCTCTAAATATTTTTCCGAGGAAAGATGTAAAAGAAGAATACTATCCCAGGCGTGATCCGTGTATCAAATAGACAAATAACAATTGAAAACACGAACGAGAACTCGCATATTACTAAAAAGCAACACATAATTGCAGAAAAACACCTTGAAAAAAGCGTGCAATTTTGAGAGAGGGTGGCCTCCTGAAAATTCAAATAAACTAATAACCCTTGAAGATAACTTTATTTTATTTTGGTAAACACGTGGATATTGTGTCAGGATGCTACCTCACGGTTTTGGACTAATTCGGACTCTTTTAGTGGTTTCTATAGGGAGACAGGATTTTTTTCATTATACTTGATTCATTAATCCATTGTTAATTTTCACATGGGTTTTCGTCACAGAATGACAAGTGATATGTATAGATTGTTCATTTAAAACGACGTGTTACAAAAATATAGTCTATTTCTGAAAGTACGCATTTTTCAATAGGTAATCTAGTGTGGGCTACAAAGAGGAGTTTGTAAGGACTGTTAAGTAACGATTGCTACTGCTTTTTAGCAAGAAAATTTTACTACACATTTAACTGCAGCGTTTGACACCAAAAAAAATTATTTTACGCTATGATTAAGTTTGCTAGCCAACTTTTGGGCCTTAACCAATTTTCGGCCGAATGTAATTTTCTGGGTTTCAAACATTGTTGTATGCTGTGTTTACGATTGGCATCAACTTTCTAAAATTGTAATGTAGTTATCTTCAGCAGGACTTCTCATGACAAACAAACATATAATTAGACCGATCAAATAGCATCAAAGTTTGTTATAGTCTGTTTCAAAAATGTAGTTTTTCACAAATTGCACGAATTTTCGTTTTCGGCCTCTAAATATTTTTCCGAGGAAAGATGTTAAAGAAGAATACTATCCCAGGCGTGATCCGTGTATCAAATAGACAAATAACAATTGAAAACACGAACGATAACTCGCATATTACTAAAAAGCAACACATAATTGCAGAAAAACACCTTGAAAAAAGCGTGTAATTTTGAGATAGGATGGCCTCCTGAAAATTCAAATAAACTAATAAGCCTTGAAGATAACTTTATTTTATTTTGGTAAACACGTGGATATTGTGTCAGGATGCTGCCTCAAGGTTTTGGACTAATTCGGACTCTTTTAGTGGTTTCTATAAAGGAGACAGGATTTTTTTCATTATACTTGATTCATTAATCCATTGTTAATTTTCACATGGGTTTTCGTCACAGAATGACAAGTTATATGTATAGATTGTTCATTTAAAACGACGTGTTACAAAAATATAGTCTATTTCTGAAAGTACGCATTTTTCAATAGGTAATCTAGTGTGGGCTACAAAGAGGAGTTTGTAAGGACTGTTAAGTAACGACTGCTACTGCTTTTTAGCAAGAAAATTTTACTACACATTTAACTGCAGCGTTTGACACCAAAAAAAATTATTTTACGCTATGATTAAGTTTGCTAGCCAACTTTTGGGCCTTAACCAATTTTCGGCCGAATGTAATTTTCTGGGTTTCAAACATTGTTGTATGCTGTGTTTACGATTGGCATCAACTTTCTAAAATTGTAATGTAGTTATCTTCAGCAGGACTTCTCATGACAAACAAAGATATAATTAGACCGATCAAATAGCATCAAAGTTTGTTATAGTCTGTTTCAAAAATGTAGTTTTTCACAAATTGCACGAATTTTCGTTTTCGGCCTCTAAATATTTTTCCGAGGAAAGATGTAAAAGAAGAATACTATCCCAGGCGTGATCCGTGTATCAAATAGACAAATAACAATTGAAAACACGAACGAGAACTCGCATATTACTAAAAAGCAACACATAATTGCAGAAAAACACCTTGAAAAAAGCGTGCAATTTTGAGAGAGGGTGGCCTCCTGAAAATTCAAATAAACTAATAACCCTTGAAGATAACTTTATTTTATTTTGGTAAACACGTGGATATTGTGTCAGGATGCTACCTCACGGTTTTGGACTAATTCGGACTCTTTTAGTGGTTTCTATAGGGAGACAGGATTTTTTTCATTATACTTGATTCATTAATCCATTGTTAATTTTCACATGGGTTTTCGTCACAGAATGACAAGTGATATGTATAGATTGTTCATTTAAAACGACGTGTTACAAAAATATAGTCTATTTCTGAAAGTACGCATTTTTCAATAGGTAATCTAGTGTGGGCTACAAAGAGGAGTTTGTAAGGACTGTTAAGTAACGATTGCTACTGCTTTTTAGCAAGAAAATTTTACTACACATTTAACTGCAGCGTTTGACACCAAAAAAAATTATTTTACGCTATGATTAAGTTTGCTAGCCAACTTTTGGGCCTTAACCAATTTTCGGCCGAATGTAATTTTCTGGGTTTCAAACATTGTTGTATGCTGTGTTTACGATTGGCATCAACTTTCTAAAATTGTAATGTAGTTATCTTCAGCAGGACTTCTCATGACAAACAAACATATAATTAGACCGATCAAATAGCATCAAAGTTTGTTATAGTCTGTTTCAAAAATGTAGTTTTTCACAAATTGCACGAATTTTCGTTTTCGGCCTCTAAATATTTTTCCGAGGAAAGATGTTAAAGAAGAATACTATCCCAGGCGTGATCCGTGTATCAAATAGACAAATAACAATTGAAAACACGAACGATAACTCGCATATTACTAAAAAGCAACACATAATTGCAGAAAAACACCTTGAAAAAAGCGTGTAATTTTGAGATAGGATGGCCTCCTGAAAATTCAAATAAACTAATAAGCCTTGAAGATAACTTTATTTTATTTTGGTAAACACGTGGATATTGTGTCAGGATGCTGCCTCAAGGTTTTGGACTAATTCGGACTCTTTTAGTGGTTTCTATAAAGGAGACAGGATTTTTTTCATTATACTTGATTCATTAATCCATTGTTAATTTTCACATGGGTTTTCGTCACAGAATGACAAGTTATATGTATAGATTGTTCATTTAAAACGACGTGTTACAAAAATATAGTCTATTTCTGAAAGTACGCATTTTTCAATAGGAAATCTAGTGTGGGCTACAAAGAGGAGTTTGTAAGGCCTGTTAAGTAACGACTGCTACTGCTTTTTAGCAAGAAAATTGTACTACACATTTAACTGCAGCGTTTGACACCAAAAAAAATTATTTTACGCTATGATTAAGTTTGCTAGCCAACTTTTGGGCCTTAACCAATTTTCGGCCGAATGTAATTTTCTGGGTTTCAAACATTGTTGTATGCTGTGTTTACGATTGACATAAACTTTCTAAAATTGTAATGTAGTTATCTTCAGCAGGACTTCTCATGACAAACAAACATATAAATGGACCGATCAAATAGCATCAAAGTTTTTTATAGTCTGTTTCAAAAATGTAGTTTTTCACAAATTGCACGAATTTTCGTTTTCGGCCTCTAAATATTTTTCCGAGGAAAGATGTTAAAGAAGAATACTATCCCAGGCGTGATCCGTGTATCAAATAGACAAATAACAATTGAAAACACGAACGATAACTCGCATATTACTAAAAAGCAACACATAATTGCAGAAAAACACCTTGAAAAAAGCGTGCAATTTTGAGAGAGGATGGCCTTCTGAAAATTCAAATAAACTAATAACCCTTGAAGATAACTTTATTTTATTTTGGTAAACACGTGGATATTGTGTCAGGATGCTACCTCAAGGTTTTGAACTAATTCGGACTCTTTTAGTGGTTTCTATAGGGAGACAGGATTTTTTTCATTATACTTGATTCATTAATCCATTGTTAATTTTCACATGGGTTTTCGTCACAGAATGACAAGTTATATGTATAGATTGTTCATTTAAAACGACGTGTTACAAAAATATAGTCTATTTCTGAAAGTACGCATTTTTCAATAGGAAATCTAGGGTGGCTACAAAGAGGAGATTGTAAGGACTGTTAAGTAACGACTGCTACTGCTTTTTAGGAAGAAAATTGTACTACACATTTAACTGCAGCGTTTGACACCAAAAAAAAATTATTTTACGCTATGATTAAGTTTGCTAGCCAACTTTTGGGCCTTAACCAATTTTCGGCCGAATGTAATTTTCTGGGTTTCAAACATTGTTGTATGCTGTGTTTACGATTGACATCAACTTTCTAAAATTATAATGTAGTTATCTTCAGCAGGACTACTCATGACAAACAAACATATAATTAGACCGATCAAATAGCATCAAAGTTTGTTATAGTCTGTTTCAAAAATGTAGTTTTTCACAAATTGCACGAATTTTCGTTTTCGGCCTCTAAATATTTTCCCGAGGAAAGATGTTAAAGAAGAATACTATCCCAGGCGTGATCCGTGTATCAAATAGACAAATAACAATTGAAAACACGAACGATAACTCGCATATTACTAAAAAGCAACACATAATTGCAGAAAAACACCTTGAAAAAAGCGTGCAATTTTGAGAGAGGGTGGCCTCCTGAAAATTCAAATAAACTAATAACCCTTGAAGATAACTTTATTTTATTTTGTTAAACACGTGGATATTGTGTCAGGATGCTACCTCAAGGTTTTGAACTAATTCGGACTCTTTTAGTGGTTTCTATAGGGAGACAGGATTTTTTTGATTATACTTGATTCATTAATCCATTGTTAATTTTCACATGGGTTTTCGTCACAGAATGACAAGTTATATGTATAGATTGTTCATTTAAAACGACGTGTTACAAAAATATAGTCTATTTCTGAAAGTACGCATTTTTCAATAGGAAATCTAGGGTGGCTACAAAGAGGAGTTTGTAAGGACTGTTAAGTAACGACTGCTACTGCTTTTTAGCAAGAAAATTGTACTACACATTTAACTGCAGCGTTTGACACCAAAAAAAATTATTTTACGCTATGATTAAGTTTGCTAGCCAACTTTTGGGCCTTAACCAATTTTCGGCCGAATGTAATTTTCTGGGTTTCAAACATTGTTGTATGCTGTGTTTACGATTGACATCAACTTTCTAAAATTGTAATGTAGTTATCTTCAGCAGGACTTCTCATGACAAAGAAATATATTATTAGACCGATCAAATAGCATCAAAGTTTGTTATAGTCTGTTTCAAAAATGTAGTTTTTCACAAATTGCACGAATTTTCGTTTTCGGCCTCTAAATATTTTTCCGAGGAAAGATGTTAAAGAAGAATACTATCCCAGGCGTGATCCGTGTATCAAATAGACAAATAACAATTGAAAACACGAACGATAACTCGCATATTACTAAAAAGCAACACATAATTGCAGAAAAACACCTTGAAAAAAGCGTGCAATTTTGAGAGAGGATGGCCTCCTGAAAATTCAAATAAACTAATAACCCTTGCAGATAACTTTATTTTATTTTGGTAAACACGTGGATATTTTGTCAGGATGCTACATCAAGGTTTTGGACTGATTCGGACTCTTTTAGTGGTTTCTATAGGGAAACAGGATTTTTTTCATTATACTTGATTCATTAATCCATTGTTAATTTTCACATGGGTTTTCGTCACAGAATGACAAGTTATATGTATAGATTGTTCATTTAAAACGACGTGTTACAAAAATATAGTCTATTTCTGACAGTACGCATTTTTCAATAGGAAATCTAGGGTGGCTACAAAGAGGAGTTTGTAAGGACTGTTAAGTAACGACTGCTACTGTTTTTTAGCAAGAAAATTGTACTACACATTTAACTGCAGCGTTTGACACCAAACAAATTATTTTACGCTATGATTAAGTTTGCTAGCCAACTTTTGGGCCTTAACCAATTTTCGGCCGAATGTAATTTTCTGGGTTTCAAACATTGTTGTATGCTGTGTTTACGATTGACATCAACTTTCTAAAATTATAATGTAGTTATCTTCAGCAGGACTACTCATGACAAACAAACATATAATTAGACCGATCAAATAGCATCAAAGTTTGTTATAGTCTGTTTCAAAAATGTAGTTTTTCACAAATTGCACGAATTTTCGTTTTCGGCCTCTAAATATTTTTCCGAGGAAAGATGTTAAAGAAGAATACTATCCCAGGCGTGATTCGTGTATCAAATAGACAAATAACAATTGAAAACACGAACGATAACTCACATATTACTAAAAAGCAACACATAATTGCAGAAAAACACCTTGAAAAAAGCGTGCAATTTTGAGAGAGGGTGGCCTCCTGAAAATTCAAATAAACTAATAACCCTTGAAGATAACTCTATTTTATTTTGGTAAACACGTGGATATTGTGTCAGGATGCTACCTCAAGGTTTTGGACTAATTCGGACTCTTTTAGTGGTTTCTATAGGGAGACAGGATTTTTTTCATTATACTTGATTCATTAATCCATTGTTAATTTTCACATGGGTTTTCGTCACAGAATGACAAGTTATATGTATAGATTGTTCATTTAAAACGACGTGTTACAAAAATATAGTCTATTTCTGAAAGTACGCATTTTTCAATAGGAAATCTAGTGTGGGCTACAAAGAGGAGTTTTTAAGGCCTGTTAAGTAACGACTGCTACTGCTTTTTAGCAAGAAAATTGTACTACACATTTAACTGCAGCGTTTGACACCAAAAAAAAATTATTTTACGCTATGATTAAGTTTGCTAGCCAACTTTTGGGCCTTAACCAATTTTCGGCCGAATGTAATTTTCTGGGTTTCAAACGTTGTTGTATGCTGTGTTTACGATTGACATCAACTTTCTAAAATTGTAATGTAGTTATCTTCAGCAGGACTTCTCATGACAAACAAACATACAGTTAGACCGATCAAATAGCATCAAAGTTTTTTATAGTCTGTTTCAAAAATGTAGTTTTTCACAAATTGCACGAATTTTCGTTTTCGGCCTCTAAATATTTTTCCGAGGAAAGATGTTAAAGAAGAATACTATCCCAGGCGTGATCCGTGTATCAAATAGACAAATAACAATGGAAAACACGAACGATAACTCGCATATTACTAAAAAGCAACACATAATTGCAGAAAAACACCTTGAAAAAAGCGTGCAATTTTGAGAGAGGGTGGCCTCCTGAAAATTCAAATAAACTAATAACCCTTGAAGATAACTTTATTTTATTTTGGTAAACACGTGGATATTGTGTCAGGATGCTACCTCAAGGTTTTGGACTAATTCGGACTCTTTTAGTGGTTTCTATAGGGAGACAGGATTTTTTTCATTATACTTGATTCATTAATCCATTGTTAATTTTCACATGGGTTTTCGTCACAGAATGACCAGTGATATGTATAGATTGTTCATTTAAAACGACGTGTTACAAAAATATAGTCTATTTCTGAAAGTACGCATTTTTCAATAGGAAATCTAGTGTGGGCTACAAAGAGGAGTTTGTAAGGCCTGTTAAGTAACGACTGCTACTGCTTTTTAGGAAGAAAATTTTACTACACATTTAACTGCAGCGTTTGACACCAAAAAAAATTATTTTACGCTATGATTAAGTTTGCTAGCCAACTTTTGGGCCTTAACCAATTTTCGGCCGAATGTAATTTTCTGGGTTTCAAACGTTGTTGTATGCTGTGTTTACGATTGACATCAACTTTCTAAAATTGTAATGTAGTTATCTTCAGCAGGACTTCTCATGACAAACAAACATACAGTTAGACCGATCAAATAGCATCAAAGTTTTTTATAGTCTGTTTCAAAAATGTAGTTTTTCACAAATTGCACGAATTTTCGTTTTCGGCCTCTAAATATTTTTCCGAGGAAAGATGTTAAAGAAGAATACTATCCCAGGCGTGATCCGTGTATCAAATAGACAAATAACAATGGAAAACACGAACGATAACTCGCATATTACTAAAAAGCAACACATAATTGCAGAAAAACACCTTGAAAAAAGCGTGCAATTTTGAGAGAGGATGGCCTACTGAAAATTCAAATAAACTAATAACCCTTGAAGATAACTTTATTTTATTTTGGTAAACACGTGGATATTGTGTCAGGATACTACCTCAAGGTTTTGGACTAATTCGGACTCTTTTAGTGGTTTCTATAGGGAGACAGGATTTTTTTCATTATACTTGATTCATTAATCCATTGTTAATTTTCACATGGGTTTTCGTCACAGAATGACAAGTGATATGTATAGATTGTTCATTTAAAACGACGTGTTACAAAAATATAGTCTATTTCTGAAAGTACGCATTTTTCAATAGGTAATCTAGTGTGGGCTACAAAGAGGAGTTTGTAAGGACTGTTAAGTAACGACTGCTACTGCTTTTTAGCAAGAAAATTTTACTACACATTTAACTGCAGCGTTTGACACCAAAAAAATTATTTTACGCTATGATTAAGTTTGCTAGCCAACTTTTGGGCCTTAACCAATTTTCGGCCGAATGTAATTTTCTGGGTTCCAAACATTGTTGTATGCTGTGTTTACGATTGGCATCAACTTTCTAAAATTGTAATGTAGTTATCTTCAGCAGGACTTCTCATGACAAACAAAGATATAATTAGACCGATCAAATAGCATCAAAGTTTGTTATAGTCTGTTTCAAAAATGTAGTTTTTCACAAATTGCACGAATTTTCGTTTTCGGCCTCTAAATATTTTTCCGAAGAAAGATGTTAAATAAGAATACTATCACAGGCGTGATCCGTGTATCAAATAGACAAATAACAATGGAAAACACGAACGATAACTCGCATATTACTAAAAAGCAACACATAATTGCAGAAAAACACCTTGAAAAAAGCGTGCAATTTTGAGAGAGGGTGGCCTCCTGAAAATTCAAATAAACTAATAACCCTTGAAGATAACTTTATTTTATTTTGGTAAACACGTGGATATTGTGTCAGGATGCTACCTCAAGGTTTTGGACTAATTCGGACTCTTTTAGTGGTTTCTATAGGGAGACAGGATTTTTTTCATTATACTTGATTCATTAATCCATTGTTAATTTTCACATGGGTTTTCGTCACAGAATGACCAGTGATATGTATAGATTGTTCATTTAAAACGACGTGTTACAAAAATATAGTCTATTTCTGAAAGTACGCATTTTTCAATAGGAAATCTAGTGTGGGCTACAAAGAGGAGTTTGTAAGGCCTGTTAAGTAACGACTGCTACTGCTTTTTAGGAAGAAAATTTTACTACACATTTAACTGCAGCGTTTGACACCAAAAAAAATTATTTTACGCTATGATTAAGTTTGCTAGCCAACTTTTGGGCCTTAACCAATTTTCGGCCGAATGTAATTTTCTGGGTTTCAAACGTTGTTGTATGCTGTGTTTACGATTGACATCAACTTTCTAAAATTGTAATGTAGTTATCTTCAGCAGGACTTCTCATGACAAACAAACATACAGTTAGACCGATCAAATAGCATCAAAGTTTTTTATAGTCTGTTTCAAAAATGTAGTTTTTCACAAATTGCACTAATTTTCGTTTTCGGCCTCTAAATATTTTTCCGAGGAAAGATGTTAAAGAAGAATACTATCCCAGGCGTGATCCGTGTATCAAATAGACAAATAACAATGGAAAACACGAACGATAACTCGCATATTACTAAAAAGCAACACATAATTGCAGAAAAACACCTTGAAAAAAGCGTGCAATTTTGAGAGAGGATGGCCTCCTGAAAATTCAAATAAACTAATAACCCTTGAAGATAACTTTATTTTATTTTGGTAAACACGTGGATATTGTGTCAGGATGCTACCTCAAGGTTTTGGACTAATTCGGACTCTTTTAGTGGTTTCTATAGGGAGACAGGATTTTTTTCATTATACTTGATTCATTAATCCATTGTTAATTTTCACATGGGTTTTCGTCACAGAATGACAAGTGATATGTATAGATTGTTCATTTAAAACGACGTGTTACAAAAATATAGTCTATTTCTGAAAGTACGCATTTTTCAATAGGTAATCTAGTGTGGGCTACAAAGAGGAGTTTGTAAGGACTGTTAAGTAACGACTGCTACTGCTTTTTAGCAAGAAAATTTTACTACACATTTAACTGCAGCGTTTGACACCAAAAAAATTATTTTACGCTATGATTAAGTTTGCTAGCCAACTTTTGGGCCTTAACCAATTTTCGGCCGAATGTAATTTTCTGGGTTCCAAACATTGTTGAATGCTGTGTTTACGATTGGCATCAACTTTCTAAAATTGTAATGTAGTTATCTTCAGCAGGACTTCTCATGACAAACAAAGATATAATTAGACCGATCAAATAGCATCAAAGTTTGTTATAGTCTGTTTCAAAAATGTAGTTTTTCACAAATTGCACGAATTTTCGTTTTCGGCCTCTAAATATTTTTCCGAAGAAAGATGTTAAATAAGAATACTATCACAGGCGTGATCCGTGTATCAAATAGACAAATAACAATTGAAAACACGAACGATAACTCGCATATTACTAAAAAGCAACACATAATTGCAGAAAAACACCTTGAAAAAAGCCTGCAATTTTGAGAGAGGATGGCCTCCTGAAAATTCAAATAAACTAACGACCCTTGAATATAACTTTATTTTATTTTGGTAAACACGTGGATATTGTGTCAGGATGCTACCTCAAGGTTTTGGACTAATTCGGACTCTTTTAGTGGTTTCTATAGGGAGACAGGATTTTTTTCATTATACTTGATTCATTAATCCATTGTTAATTTTCACATGGGTTTTCGTCACAGAATGACAAGTGATATGTATAGATTGTTCATTTAAAACGACGTGTTACAAAAATATAGTCTATTTCTGAAAGTACGCATTTTTCAATAGGTAATCTAGTGTGGGCTACAAAGAGGAGTTTGTAAGGACTGTTAAGTAACGACTGCTACTGCTTTTTAGCAAGAAAATTGTACTACACATTTAACTGCAGCGTTTGACACCAAACAAATTATTTTACGCTATGATTAAGTTTGCTAGCCAACTTTTGGGCCTTAACCAATTTTCGGCCGAATGTAATTTTCTGGGTTTCAAACATTGTTGTATGCTGTGTTTACGATTGACATCAACTTTCTAAAATTATAATGTAGTTATCTTCAGCAGGACTACTCATGACAAACAAATAATTAGACCGATCAAATAGCATCAAAGTTTGTTATAGTCTGTTTCAAAAATGTAGTTTTTCACAAATTGCACGAATTTTCGTTTTCGGCCTCTAAATATTTTTCCGAGGAAAGATGTAAAAGAAGAATACTATCCCAGGCGTGATCCGTGTATCAAATAGACAAATAACAATTGAAAACACGAACGATAACTCGCATATTACTAAAAAGCAACACATAATTGCAGAAAAACACCTTGAAAAAAGCGTGCAATTTTGAGAGAGGGTGGCCTCCTGAAAATTCAAATAAACTAATAACCCTTGAAGATAACTTTATTTTATTTTGGTAAACACGTGGATATTGTGTCAGGATGCTACCTCAAGGTTTTGGACTAATTCGGACTCTTTTAGTGGTTTCTATAGGGAGACAGGATTTTTTTCATTATACTTGATTCATTAATCCATTGTTAATTTTCACATGGGTTTTCGTCACAGAATGACAAGTGATATGTATAGATTGTTCATTTAAAACGACGTGTTACAAAAATATAGTCTATTTCTGAAAGTACGCATTTTTCAATAGGAAATATAGGGTGGCTACAAAGAGGAGTTTCTAAGGACTGTTAAGTAACGACTGCTACTGCTTTTTAGCAAGAAAATTGTACTACACATTTAACTGCAGCGTTTGACACCAAAAAAAATTATTTTACGCTATGATTAAGTTGGCTAGCCAACCTTTGGGCCTTAACCAATTTTCGGCCGAATGTAATTTTCTGGGTTTCAAACATTGTTGTATGCTGTGTTTACGATTGACATCAACTTTCTAAAATTATAATGTAGTTATCTTCAGCAGGACTACTCATGACAAACAAACATATAATTAGACCGATCAAATAGCATCAAAGTTTGTTATAGTCTGTTTCAAAAATGTAGTTTTTCACAAATTGCACGAATTTTCGTTTTCGGCCTCTAAATATTTTTCCGAGGAAAGATGTTAAAGAAGAATACTATCCCAGGCGTGATCCGTGTATCAAATAGACAAATAACAATTGAAAACACGAACGATAACTCGCATATTACTAAAAAGCAACACATAATTGCAGAAAAACACCTTGAAAAAAGCGTGCAATTTTGAGAGAGGGTGGCCTCCTGAAAATTCAAATAAACTAATAACCCTTGAAGATAACTTTATTTTATTTTGTTAAACACGTGGATATTGTGTCAGGATGCTACCTCAAGGTTTTGAACTAATTCGGACTCTTTTAGTGGTTTCTATAGGGAGACAGGATTTTTTTCATTATACTTGATTCATTAATCCATTGTTAATTTTCACATGGGTTTTCGTCACAGAATAACCAGTTATATGTATAGATTGTTCATTTAAAACGACGTGTTACAAAAATATAGTCTATTTCTGAAAGTACGCATTTTTCAATAGGAAATCTAGTGTGGGCTACAAAGAGGAGTTTGTAAGGACTGTTAAGTAACGACTGCTACTGCTTTTTAGCAAGAAAATTGTACTACACATTTAACTGCAGCGTTTGACACCAAAAAAAATTATTTTACGCTATGATTAAGTTTGCTAGCCAACTTTTGGGCCTTAACCAATTTTCGGCCGAATGTAATTTTCCGGGTTTCAAACATTGTTGTATGCTGTGTTTACGATTGACATCAACTTTCTAAAATTATAATGTAGTTATCTTCAGCAGGACTACTCATGCCAAACAAACATATAATTAGACCGATCAAATAGCATCAAAGTTTGTTATAGTCTGTTTCAAAAATGTAGTTTTTCACAAATTGCACGAATTTTCGTATTCGGCCTCTAAATATTTTTCCGAGGAAAGATGTTAAAGAAGAATACTATCCCAGGCGTGATCCGTGTATCAAATAGACAAATAACAATTGAAAACACGAACGATAACTCGCATATTACTAAAAAGCAACACATAATTGCAGAAAAACACCTTGAAAAAAGCGTGCAATTTTGAGAGAGGATGGCCTCCTGAAAATTCAAATAAACTAATAACCCTTGAAGATAACTTTATTTTATTTTGGTAAACACGTGGATATTGTGTCAGGATGCTACCTCAAGGTTTTGGACTAATTCGGACTCTTTTAGTGGTTTCTATAGGGAGACAGGATTTTTTTCATTATACTTGATTCATTAATCCATTGTTAATTTTCACATGGGTTTTCGTCACAGAATGACCAGTTATATGTATAGATTGTTCATTTAAAACGAGGTGTTACAAAAATATAGTCTATTTCTGAAAGTACGCATTTTTCAATGGGAAATCTAGTGTGGGCTACAAAGAGGAGTTTGTAAGGACTGTTAAGTAACGACTGCTACTGCTTTTTAGCAAGAAAATTGTACTACACATTTAACTGCAGCGTTTGACACCAAAAAAAATTATTTTACGCTATGATTAAGTTTGCTAGCCAACTTTTGGGCCTTAACCAATTTTCGGCCGAATGTAATTTTCTGGGTTTCAAACATTGTTGTATGCTGTGTTTACGATTGACATCAACTTTCTAAAATTATAATGTAGTTATCTTCAGCAGGACTACTCATGACAAACAAACATATAATTAGACCGATCAAATAGCATCAAAGTTTGTTATAGTCTGTTTCAAAAATGTAGTTTTTCACAAATTGCACGAATTTTCGTTTTCGGCCTCTAAATATTTTTCCGAGGAAAGATGTTAAAGAAGAATACTATCCCAGGCGTGATCCGTGTATCAAATAGACAAATAACAATTGAAAACACGAACGATAACTCGCATATTACTAAAAAGCAACACATAATTGCAGAAAAACACCTTGAAAAAAGCGTGCAATTTTGAGAGAGGGTGGCCTCCTGAAAATTCAAATAAACTAATAACCCATGAAGATAACTTTATTTTATTTTGGTAAACACGTGGATATTGTGTCAGGATGCTACCTCAAGGTTTTGGACTAATTCGGACTCTTTTAGTGGTTTCTAAAGGGAGACAGGATTTTTTTCATTATACTTGATTCATTAATCCATTGTTAATTTTCACATGGGTTTTCGTCACAGAATAACCAGTTATATGTATAGATTGTTCATTTAAAACGACGTGTTACAAAAATATAGTCTATTTCTGAAAGTACGCATTTTTCAATAGGAAATCTAGTGTGGGCTACAAAGAGGAGTTTGTAAGGACTGTTAAGTAACGACTGCTACTGCTTTTTAGCAAGAAAATTGTACTACACATTTAACTGCAGCGTTTGACACCAAAAAAAATTATTTTACGCTATGATTAAGTTTGCTAGCCAACTTTTGGGCCTTAACCAATTTTCGGCCGAATGTAATTTTCGGGTTTCAAACATTGTTGTATGCTGTGTTTACGATTGACATCAACTTTCTAAAATTATAATGTAGTTATCTTCAGCAGGACTACTCATGACAAACAAACATATAATTAGACCGATCAAATAGCATCAAAGTTTGTTATAGTCTGTTTCAAAAATGTAGTTTTTCACAAATTGCACGAATTTTCGTATTCGGCCTCTAAATATTTTTCCGAGGAAAGATGTTAAAGAAGAATACTATCCCAGGTGTGATCCGTGTATCAAATAGACAAATAACAATTGAAAACACGAACGATAACTCGCATATTACTAAAAAGCAACACATAATTGCAGAAAAACACCTTGAAAAAAGCGTGCAATTTTGAGAGAAAGTGGCCTCCTGAAAATTCAAATAAACTAATAACCCTTGAAGATAACTTTATTTTATTTTGGTAAACACGTGGATATTGTGTCAGGATGCTACCTCAAGGTTTTGGACTAATTCGGACTCTTTTAGTGGTTTCTATAGGGAGACAGGATTTTTTTCATTATACTTGATTCATTAATCCATTGTTAATTTTCACATGGGTTTTCGTCACAGAATGACAAGTTATATGTATAGATTGTTCATTTAAAACGAGGTGTTACAAAAATATAGTCTATTTCTGAAAGTACGCATTTTTCAATAGGAAATCTAGTGTGGGCTACAAAGAGGAGTTTGTAAGGACTGTTAAGTAACGACTGCTACTGCTTTTTAGCAAGAAAATTGTACTACACATTTAACTGCAGCGTTTGACACCAAAAAAATTATTTTACGCTATGATTAAGTTTGCTAGCCAACTTTTGGGCCTTAACCAATTTTCGGCCGAATGTAATTTTCCGGGTTTCAAACATTGTTGTATGCTGTGTTTACGATTGACATCAACTTTCTAAAATTATAATGTAGTTATCTTCAGCAGGACTACTCATGCCAAACAAACATATAATTAGACCAATCAAATAGCAGCAAAGTTTGTTATAGTCTGTTTCAAAAATGTAGTTTTTCACAAATTGCACGAATTTTCGTTTTCGGCCTCTAAATATTTTTCCGAGGAAAGATGTTAAAGAAGAATACTATCCCAGGCGTGATCCGTGTATCAAATAGACAAATAACAATTGAAAACACGAACGATAACTCGCATATTACTAAAAAGCAGCACATAATTGCAGAAAAACACCTTGAAAAAAGCGTGCAATTTTGAGAGAGGATGGCCTCCTGAAAATTCAAATAAACTAATAACCCTTGAAGATAACTTTATTTTATTTTGGTAAACACGTGGATATTGTGTCAGGATGCTACCTCAAGGTTTTGGACTAATTCGGACTCTTTTAGTGGTTTCTATAGGGAGACAGGATTTTTTCATTATACTTGATTCATTAATCCATTGTTAATTTTCACATGGGTTTTCGTCACAGAATGACAAGTTATATGTATAGATTGTTCATTTAAAACGACGTGTTACAAAAATATAGTCTATTTCTGAAAGTACGCATTTTTCAATAGGAAATCTAGTGTGGGCTACAAAGAGGAGTTTGTAAGGACTGTTAAGTAACGACTGCTACTGCTTTTTAGCAAGAAAATTGTACTACACATTTAACTGCAGCGTTTGACACCAAAAAAAATTATTTTACGCTATGATTAAGTTTGCTAGCCAACTTTTGGGCCTTAACCAATTTTCGGCCGAATGTAATTTTCCGGGTTTCAAACATTGTTGTATGCTGTGTTTACGATTGACATCAACTTTCTAAAATTATAATGTAGTTATCTTCAGCAGGACTACTCATGCCAAACAAACATATAATTAGACCAATCAAATAGCATCAAAGTTTGTTATAGTCTGTTTCAAAAATGTAGTTTTTCACAAATTGCACGAATTTTCGTTTTCGGCCTCTAAATATTTTTCCGAGGAAAGATGTTAAAGAAGAATACTATCCCAGGTGTGATCCGTGTATCAAATAGACAAATAACAATTGAAAACACGAACGATAACTCGCATATTACTAAAAAGCAACACATAATTGCAGAAAAACACCTTGAAAAAAGCGTGCAATTTTGAGAGAAAGTGGCCTCCTGAAAATTCAAATAAACTAATAACCCTTGAAGATAACTTTATTTTATTTTGGTAAACACGTGGATATTGTGTCAGGATGCTACCTCAAGGTTTTGGACTAATTCGGACTCTTTTAGTGGTTTCTATAGGGAGACAGGATTTTTTTCATTATACTTGATTCATTAATCCATTGTTAATTTTTACATGGGTTTTCCTCACAGAATGACAAGTTATATGTATAGATTGTTCATTTAAAACGACGTGTTACAAAAATATAGTCTATTTCTGAAAGTACGCATTTTTCAATAGGAAATCTACTGTGGGCTACAAAGAGGAGTTTGTAAGGACTGTTAAGTAACGACTGCTACTGCTTTTTAGCAAGAAAATTGTACTACACATTTAACTGCAGCGTTTGACACCAAAAAAAAATATTTTACGCTATGATTAAGTTTGCTAGCCAACTTTTGGGCC
This sequence comes from Limnoperna fortunei, assembly GCA_944474755.1. Lineage (NCBI taxonomy): Eukaryota > Metazoa > Mollusca > Bivalvia > Mytilida > Modiolidae > Limnoperna > Limnoperna fortunei. The sequence continues at coordinate 2,128,217 of OX104118.1, read as the reverse complement.
TTAACCAATTTTCGGCCGAATGTAATTTTCTGGGTTTCAAACATTGTTGTATGCTGTGTTTACGATTGACATCAACTTTCTAAAATTGTAATGTAGTTATCTTCAGCAGGACTTCTCATGACAAACAAACATATAATTAGACCGATCAAATAGCATCAAAGTTTTTTATAGTCTGTTTCAAAAATGCAGTTTTTCACAAATTGCTCGAATTTTCGTTTTCGGCCTCTAAATATTTTTCCGAGGAAAGATGTTAAAAGAAGAATACTATCCCAGGCATGATCCGTGTATCAAATAGACAAATAACAATTGAAAACACGAACGATAACTCGCATATTACTAAAAAGCAACACATAATTGCAGAAAAACACCTTGAAAAAAGCGTTCAATTTTGAGAGAGGATGGCCTCCTGAAAATTCAAATAAACTAATAACCCTTGAAGATAACTTTATTTTATTTTGGTAAACACGTGGATATTGTGTCAGGATGCTACCTCAAGGTTTTGGACTAATTCGGACTCTTTTAGTGGTTTCTATAGGGAGACAGGATTTTTTTCATTATACTTGATTCATTAATCCATTGTTAATTTTCACATGGGTTTTCGTCACAGAATGACAAGTTATATGTATAGATTGTTCATTTAAAACGAGGTGTTACAAAAATATAGTCTATTTCTGAAAGTACGCATTTTTCAATAGGAAATCTAGTGTGGGCTACAAAGAGGAGTTTGTAAGGACTGTTAAGTAACGACTGCTACTGCTTTTTAGCAAGAAAATTGTACTACACATTTAACTGCAGCGTTTGACACCAAAAAAATTATTTTACGCTATGATTAAGTTTGCTAGCCAACTTTTGGGCCTTAACCAATTTTCGGCCGAATGTAATTTTCCGGGTTTCAAACATTGTTGTATGCTGTGTTTACGATTGACATCAACTTTCTAAAATTATAATGTAGTTATCTTCAGCAGGACTACTCATGCCAAACAAACATATAATTAGACCAATCAAATAGCAGCAAAGTTTGTTATAGTCTGTTTCAAAAATGTAGTTTTTCACAAATTGCACGAATTTTCGTTTTCGGCCTCTAAATATTTTTCCGAGGAAAGATGTTAAAGAAGAATACTATCCCAGGCGTGATCCGTGTATCAAATAGACAAATAACAATTGAAAACACGAACGATAACTCGCATATTACTAAAAAGCAGCACATAATTGCAGAAAAACACCTTGAAAAAAGCGTGCAATTTTGAGAGAGGATGGCCTCCTGAAAATTCAAATAAACTAATAACCCTTGAAGATAACTTTATTTTATTTTGGTAAACACGTGGATATTGTGTCAATATGCTACCTCAAGGTTTTGGACTAATTCGGACTCTTTTAGTGGTTTCTATAGGGAGACAGGATTTTTTTCATTATACTTGATTCATTAATCCATTGTTAATTTTCACATGGGTTTTCGTCACAGAATGACAAGTTATATGTATAGATTGTTCATTTAAAACGACGTGTTACAAAAATATAGTCTATTTCTGAAAGTACGCATTTTTCAATAGGAAATCTAGTGTGGGCTACAAAGAGGAGTTTGTAAGGACTGTTAAGTAACGACTGCTACTGCTTTTTAGCAAGAAAATTGTACTACACATTTAACTGCAGCGTTTGACACCAAAAAAAATTATTTTACGCTATGATTAAGTTTGCTAGTCAACTTTTGGGCCTTAACCAATTTTCGGCCGAATGTAATTTTCCGGGTTTCAAACATTGTTGTATGCTGTGTTTACGATTGACATCAACTTTCTAAAATTATAATGTAGTTATCTTCAGCAGGACTACTCATGCCAAACAAACATATAATTAGACCAATCAAATAGCATCAAAGTTTGTTATAGTCTGTTTCAAAAATGTAGTTTTTCACAAATTGCACGAATTTTCGTTTTCGGCCTCTAAATATTTTTCCGAGGAAAGATGTTAAAGAAGAATACTATCCCAGGCGTGATCCGTGTATCAAATAGACAAATAACAATTGAAAACACGAACGATAACTCGCATATTACTAAAAAGCAACACATAATTGCAGAAAAACACCTTGAAAAAAGCGTGCAATTTTGAGAGATGATGGCCTCCTGAAATTCAAATAAACTAATAACCCTTGAAGATAACTTTATTTTATTTTGGTAAACACGTGGATATTGTGTCAGGATGCTACCTCAAGGTTTTGGACTAATTCGGACTCTTTTAGTGGTTTCTATAGGGAGACAGGATTTTTTTCATTATACTTGATTCATTAATCCATTGTTAATTTTCACATGGGTTTTCGTCACAGAATGACAAGTTATATGTATAGATTGTTCATTTAAAACGACGTGTTACAAAAATATAGTCTATTTCTGAAAGTACGCATTTTTCAATAGGAAATATAGTGTGGGCTACAAAGAGGAGTTTGTAAGGACTGTTAAGTAACGACTGCTACTGCTTTTTAGCAAGAAAATTGTACTACACATTTAACTGCAGCGTTTGACACCAAAAAAAATTATTTTACGCTATGATTAAGTTTGCTAGCCAACTTTTGGGCCTTAACCAATTTTCGGCCGAATGTAATTTTCTGGGTTTCAAACATTGTTGTATGCTGTGTTTACGATTGACATCAACTTTCTAAAATTATAATGTAGTTATCTTCAACAGGACTACTCATGACAAACAAACATATAATTAGACCGATCAAATAGCATCAAAGTTTGTTATAGTCTGTTTCAAAAATGCAGTTTTCCACAAATTGCTCGAATTTTCGTTTTCGGCCTCTAAATATTTTTCCGAGGAAAGATGTTAAAGAAGAATACTATCCCAGGCGTGATCCGTGTATCAAATAGACAAATAACAATTGAAAACACGAACGATAACTCGCATATTACTAAAAAGCAACACATAATTGCAGAAAAACACCTTGAGAAAAGCGTGCAATTTTGAGAGAGGATGGCCTCCTGAAAATTCAAATAAACTAATAACCCTTGAAGATAACTTTATTTTATTTTGGTAAACACGTGGATATTGTGTCAGGATGCTACCTCAAGGTTTTGGACTAATTCGGACTCTTTTAGTGGTGGGGCCTCGGTGGCCGAGTGGTCAAGGTAGTTCGTCTACTATTGATCACGTGGTCTGTCAACACTGAGATTGCGGGTTCGATTCTCACTGCAGGCAGGGTGTACTCGACTCCAATCTTAATTGACAAGGATTGCCAGTTTTCCTACCGCAGGTCGGGGGTTTTCTCCGGGTACTCCGGCTTCCTCCCCCAATAAAAACTGGACGCCATGATATAGCTGAAAAATTGCTGAAAGTGGCGTTAAACAGCATCAAACAAACAAACAAACTCTTTTAGTGGTTTCTATAGGGAGACAGGATTTTTTTCATTATACTTGATTCATTAATCCATTGTTAATTTTCACATGGGTTTTCGTCACAGAATGACAAGTTATATGTATAGATTGTTCATTTAAAACGACGTGTTACAAAAATATAGTCTATTTCTGAAAGTACGCATTTTTCAATAGGAAATCTAGTGTGGGCTACAAAGAGGAGTTTGTAAGGCCTGTTAAGTAACGACTGCTACTGCTTTTTAGCAAGAAAATTGTACTACACATTTAACTGCAGCGTTTGACAGCAAAAAAATTATTTTACGCTATGATTAAGTTTGCTAGCCAACTTTTGCGCCTTAACCAATTTTCGGCCGAATGTAATTTTCTGGGTTTCAAACATTGTTGTATGCTGTGTTTACGATTGACATCAACTTTCTAAAATTGTAATGTAGTTATCTTCAGCAGGACTTCTCATGACAAACAAACATATAATTAGACCGATCAAATAGCATCAAAGTTTGTTATAGTCTGTTTCAAAAATGTTGTTTTTCACAAATTGCACGAATTTTCGTTTTCGGCCTCTAAATATTTTTCCGAGGAAAGATGTTAAAGAAGAATACTATCCCAGGCGTGATCCGTGTATCAAATAGACAAATGATAATTGAAAACACGAACGATAACTCGCATATTACTAAAAAGCAACACATAATTGCAGAAAAACACCTTGAAAAAAGCGTGCAATTTTGAGAGAGGATGGCCTCCTGAAAATTCAAATAATCTAATAAGCCTTGAAGATAACTTTATTTTATTTTGGTAAACACGTGGATATTGTGTCAGGATGCTACTTCAAGGTTTTGGACTAATTCGGACTCTTTTAGTGGTTTCTATAGGGAGACAGGATTTTTTTGATTATACTTGATTCATTAATCCATTGTTAATTTTCACATGGGTTTTCGTCACAGAATGACAAGTTATATGTATAGATTGTTCATTTAAAACGACGTGTTACAAAAATATAGTCTATTTCTGAAAGTACGCATTTTTCAATAGGAAATCTAGTGTGGGCTACAAAGAGGAGTTTGTAAGGACTGTTAAGTAACGACTGCTACTGCTTTTTAGCAAGAAAATTGTACTACACATTTAACTGCAGCGTTTGACACCAACAAAAATTATTTTACGCTATGATTAAGTTTGCTAGTCAACTTTTGGGCCTTAACCAATTTTCGGCCGAATGTAATTTTCCGGGTTTCAAACATTGTTGTATGCTGTGTTTACGATTGACATCAACTTTCTAAAATTATAATGTAGTTATCTTCAGCAGGACTACTCATGCCAAACAAACATATAATTAGACCAATCAAATAGCATCAAAGTTTGTTATAGTCTGTTTCAAAAATGTAGTTTTTCACAAATTGCACGAATTTTCGTTTTCGGCCTCTAAATATTTTTCCGAGGAAAGATGTTAAAGAAGAATACTATCCCAGGCGTGATCCGTGTATCAAATAGACAAATAACAATTGAAAACACGAACGATAACTCGCATATTACTAAAAAGCAACACATAATTGCAGAAAAACACCTTGAAAAAAGCGTGCAATTTTGAGAGAGGATGGCCTCCTGAAATTCAAATAAACTAATAACCCTTGAAGATAACTTTATTTTATTTTGGTAAACACGTGGATATTGTGTCAGGATGCTACCTCAAGGTTTTGGACTAATTCGGACTCTTTTAGTGGTTTCTATAGGGAGACAGGATTTTTTTCATTATACTTGATTCATTAATCCATTGTTAATTTTCACATGGGTTTTCGTCACAGAATGACAAGTTATATGTATAGATTGTTCATTTAAAACGACGTGTTACAAAAATATAGTCTATTTCTGAAAGTACGCATTTTTCAATAGGAAATATAGTGTGGGCTACAAAGAGGAGTTTGTAAGGACTGTTAAGTAACGACTGCTACTGCTTTTTAGCAAGAAAATTGTACTACACATTTAACTGCAGCGTTTGACACCAAAAAAAATTATTTTACGCTATGATTAAGTTTGCTAGCCAACTTTTGGGCCTTAACCAATTTTCGGCCGAATGTAATTTTCTGGGTTTCAAACATTGTTGTATGCTGTGTTTACGATTGACATCAACTTTCTAAAATTATAATGTAGTTATCTTCAACAGGACTACTCATGACAAACAAACATATAATTAGACCGATCAAATAGCATCAAAGTTTGTTATAGTCTGTTTCAAAAATGCAGTTTTCCACAAATTGCTCGAATTTTCGTTTTCGGCCTCTAAATATTTTTCCGAGGAAAGATGTTAAAGAAGAATACTATCCCAGGCGTGATCCGTGTATCAAATAGACAAATAACAATTGAAAACACGAACGATAACTCGCATATTACTAAAAAGCAACACATAATTGCAGAAAAACACCTTGAAAAAAGCGTGCAATTTTGAGAGAGGATGGCCTCCTGAAAATTCAAATAAACTAATAACCCTTGAAGATAACTTTATTTTATTTTGGTAAACACGTGGATATTGTGTCAGGATGCTACCTCAAGGTTTTGGACTAATTCGGACTCTTTTAGTGGTGGGGCCTCGGTGGCCGAGTGGTCAAGGTAGTTCGTCTACTATTGATCACGTGGTCTGTCAACACTGAGATTGCGGGTTCGATTCTCACTGCAGGCAGGGTGTACTCGACTCCAATCTTAATTGACAAGGATTGCCAGTTTTCCTACCGCAGGTCGGGGGTTTTCTCCGGGTACTCCGGCTTCCTCCCCCAATAAAAACTGGACGCCATGATATAGCTGAAAAATTGCTGAAAGTGGCGTTAAACAGCATCAAACAAACAAACAAACTCTTTTAGTGGTTTCTATAGGGAGACAGGATTTTTTTCATTATACTTGATTCATTAATCCATTGTTAATTTTCACATGGGTTTTCGTCACAGAATGACAAGTTATATGTATAGATTGTTCATTTAAAACGACGTGTTACAAAAATATAGTCTATTTCTGAAAGTACGCATTTTTCAATAGGAAATCTAGTGTGGGCTACAAAGAGGAGTTTGTAAGGCCTGTTAAGTAACGACTGCTACTGCTTTTTAGCAAGAAAATTGTACTACACATTTAACTGCAGCGTTTGACAGCAAAAAAATTATTTTACGCTATGATTAAGTTTGCTAGCCAACTTTTGCGCCTTAACCAATTTTCGGCCGAATGTAATTTTCTGGGTTTCAAACATTGTTGTATGCTGTGTTTACGATTGACATCAACTTTCTAAAATTGTAATGTAGTTATCTTCAGCAGGACTTCTCATGACAAACAAACATATAATTAGACCGATCAAATAGCATCAAAGTTTGTTATAGTCTGTTTCAAAAATGTTGTTTTTCACAAATTGCACGAATTTTCGTTTTCGGCCTCTAAATATTTTTCCGAGGAAAGATGTTAAAAAAGAATACTATCCCAGGCGTGATCCGTGTATCAAATAGACAAATGATAATTGAAAACACGAACGATAACTCGCATATTACTAAAAAGCAACACATAATTGCAGAAAAACACCTTGAAAAAAGCGTGCAATTTTGAGAGAGGATGGCCTCCTGAAAATTCAAATAATCTAATAAGCCTTGAAGATAACTTTATTTTATTTTGGTAAACACGTGGATATTGTGTCAGGATGCTACTTCAAGGTTTTGGACTAATTCGGACTCTTTTAGTGGTTTCTATAGGGAGACAGGATTTTTTTTATTATACTTGATTCATTAATCCATTGTTAATTTTCACATGGGTTTTCGTCACAGAATGACAAGTTATATGTATAGATTGTTCATTTAAAACGACGTGTTACAAAAATATAGTCTATTTCTGAAAGTACGCATTTTTCAATAGGAAATCTAGTGTGGGCTACAAAGAGGAGTTTGTAAGGCCTGTTAAGTAACGACTGCTACTGCTTTTTAGCAAGAAAATTGTACTACACATTTAACTGCAGCGTTTGGCAGCAAAAAAATTATTTTACGCTATGATTAAGTTTGCTAGCCAACTTTTGGGCCTTAACCAATTTTCGGCCGAATGTAATTTTCTGGGTTTCAAACATTGTTGTATGCTGTGTTTACGATTGACATCAACTTTCTAAAATTGTAATGTAGTTATCTTCAGCAGGACTTCTCATGACAAACAAACATATAATTAGACCGATCAAATAGCATCAAAGTTTGTTATAGTCTGTTTCAAAAATGTAGTTTTTCACAAATTGCACGAATTTTCGTTTTCGGCCTCTAAATATTTTTCCGAGGAAAGATGTTAAAGAAGAATACTATCCCAGGCGTGATCCGTGTATCAAATAGACAAATGATAATTGAAAACACGAACGATAACTCGCATATTACTAAAAAGCAACACATAATTGCAGAAAAACACCTTGAAAAAAGCGTGCAATTTTGAGAGAGGATGGCCTCCTGAAAATTCAAATAATCTAATAAGCCTTGAAGATAACTTTATTTTATTTTGGTAAACACGTGGATATTGTGTCAGGATGCTACCTCAAGGTTTTGGACTAATTCGGACTCTTTTAGTGGTTTCTATAGGGAGACAGGATTTTTTTCATTATACTTGATTCATTAATCCATTGTTAATTTTCACATGGGTTTTCGTCACAGAATGACAAGTTATATGTATAGATTGTTCATTTAAAACGACGTGTTACAAAAATATAGTCTATTTCTGAAAGAACGTCTTTTTCAATAGGAAATCTAGTTTGGGCTATAAAGAGGAGTTTGTAAGGACTGTTAAGTAACGACTGCTACTGCTTTTTAGCAAGAAAATTGTACTACACATTTAACTGCAGCGTTTGACACCAAAAAAAATTATTTTACGCTATGATTAAGTTTGCTAGCCAACTTTTGGGCCTTAACCAATTTTCGGCCGAATGTAATTTTCTGGGTTTCAAACATTGTTGTATGCTGTGTTTACGATTGACATCAACTTTCTAAAATTGTAATGTAGTTATCTTCGGCAGGACTTCTCATGACAAACAAACATATAATTAGACCGATCAAATAGCATCAAAGTTTGTTTTAGTCTGTTTCAAAAATGTAGTTTTTCACAAATTGCACGAATTTTCGTTTTCGGCCTCTAAATATTTTTCCGAGGAAAGATGTTAAAGAAGAATAATATCCCAGGCGTGATCCGTGTATCAAATAGACAAATAACAATTGAAAACACGAACGATAACTCGCATATTACTAAAAAGCAACACATAATTGCAGAAAAACACCTTGAAAAAAGCGTGCAATTTTGAGAGAGGATGGCCTACTGAAAATTCAAATAAACTAATAACCCTTGAAGATAACTTTATTTTATTTTGGTAAACACGTGGATATTTTGTCAGGATGCTACCTCAAGGTTTTGGACTAATTCGGACTCTTTTAGTGGTTTCTATAGGGAGACAGGATTTTTTTCATTATACTTGATTCATTAATCCATTGTTAATTTTCACATGGGTTTTCGTCACAGAATGACAAGTTATATGTATAGATTGTTCATTTAAAACGACGTGTTACAAAAATATAGTCTATTTCTGAAAGTACGCATTTTTCAATTGGAAATCTAGTGTGGGCTACAAAGAGGAGTTTGTAAGGCCTGTTAAGTAACGACTGCTACTGCTTTTTAGCAAGACAATTGTACTACACATTTAACTGCAGCGTTTGACACCAAAAAAAATATTTTACGCTATGATTAAGTTTGCTAGCCAACTTTTGGGCATTAACCAATTTTCGGCCGAATGTAATTTTCTGGGTTCCAAACATTGTTGTATGCTGTGTTTACGATTGGCATCAACTTTCTAAAATTGTAATGTAGTTATCTTCAGCAGGACTTCTCATGACAAACAAAGATATAATTAGACCGATCAAATAGCATCAAAGTTTGTTATAGTCTGTTTCAAAAATGTAGTTTTTCACAAATTGCACGAATTTTCGTTTTCGGCCTCTAAATATTTTTCCGAGGAAAGATGTTAAAGAAGAATACTATCCCAGGCGTGATCCGTGTATCAAATAGACAAATAACAATTGAAAACACGAACGATAACTCGCATATTACTAAAAAGCAACACATAATTGCAGAAAAACACCTTGAAAAAAGCGTGCAATTTTGAGAGAGGATGGCCTCCTGAAAATTCAAATAAACTAATAACCCTTGAAGATAACTTTATTTTATTTTGGTAAACACGTGGATATTGTGTCAGGATGCTACCTCAAGGTTTTGGACTAATTCGGACTCTTTTAGTGGCTTCTATAGGGAGACAGGATTTTTTTCATTATACTTGATTCATTAATCCATTGTTAATTTTCACATGGGTTTTCGTCACAGAATGACAAGTTATATGTATAGATTGTTCATTTTAAACGACGTGTTACAAAAATATAGTCTATTTCTGAAAGTACGCATTTTTCAATAGGAAATCTAGTGTGGGCTACAAAGAGGAGTTTGTAAGGCCTGTTAAGTAACGACTGCTACTGCTTTTTAGCAAGAAAATTGTACTACACATTTAACTGCAGCGTTTGACACCAAAAAAAATATTTTACGCTATGATTAAGTTTGCTAGCCAACTTTTGGGCATTAACCAATTTTCGGCCGAATGTAATTTTCTGGGTTCCAAACATTGTTGTATGCTGTGTTTACGATTGGCATCAACTTTCTAAAATTGTAATGTAGTTATCTTCAGCAGGACTTCTCATGACAAACAAAGATATAATTAGACCGATCAAATAGCATCAAAGTTTGTTATAGTCTGTTTTAAAAAATGTAGTTTTTCACAAATTGCACGAATTTTCGTTTTCGGCCTCTAAATATTTTTCCGAGGAAAGATGTTAAAGAAGAATACTATCCCAGGCGTGATCCGTGTATCAAATAGACAAATAACAATTGAAAACACGAACGATAACTCGCATATTACTAAAAAGCAACACATAATTGCAGAAAAACACCTTGAAAAAAGCGTGCAATTTTTAGAGAGGGTGGCTTCCTGAAAATTCAAATAAACTAATAACCCTTGAAGATAACTTTATTTTATTTTGGTAAAAACGTGGATATTGTGTCAGGATACTACCTCAAGGTTTTGGACTAATTCGGACTCTTTTAGTGGTTTCTATAGGGAGACAGGATTTTTTTCATTATACTTGATTCATTAATCCATTGTTAATTTTCACATGGGTTTTCGTCACAGAATGACAAGTTATATGTATAGATTGTTCATTTAAAACGACGTGTTACAAAAATATAGTCTATTTCTGAAAGTACGCATTTTTCAATAGGAAATCTAGTGTGGGCTACAAAGAGGCGTTTGTAAGGCCTGTTAAGTAACGACTGCTACTGCTTTTTAGCAAGAAAATTGTACTACACATTTAACTGCAGCGTTCGACACCAAACAAATTATTTTACGCTATGATTAAGTTTGCTAGCCAAATTTTGGGCTTAACCAATTTTCGGCCGAATGTAATTTTCTGGGTTCCAAACATTGTTGTATGCTGTGTTTACGATTGGCATCAACTTTCTAAAATTGTAATGTAGTTATCTGCAGCAGGACTTCTCATGACAAACAAAGATATAATTAGACCGATCAAATAGCATCAAAGTTTGTTATAGTCTGTTTCAAAAATGTAGTTTTTCACAAATTGCACGAATTTTCGTTTTCGGCCTCTAAATATTTTTCCGAAGAAAGATGTTAAATAAGAATACTATCACAGGCGTGATCCGTGTATCAAATAGACAAATAACAATTGAAAACACGAACGATAACTCGCATATTACTAAAAAGCAACACATAATTGCAGAAAAACACCTTGAAAAAAGCGTGCAATTTTTAGAGAGGGTGGCTTCCTGAAAATTCAAATAAACTAATAACCCTTGAAGATAACTTTATTTTATTTTGGTAAAAACGTGGATATTGTGTCAGGATACTACCTCAAGGTTTTGGACTAATTCGGACTCTTTTAGTGGTTTCTATAGGGAGACAGGATTTTTTTTATTATACTTGATTCATTAATCCATTGTTAATTTTCACATGGGTTTTCGTCACAGAATGACAAGTTATATGTATAGATTGTTCATTTAAAACGACGTGTTACAAAAATATAGTCTATTTCTGAAAGTACGCATTTTTCAATAGGAAATCTAGTGTGGGCTACAAAGAGGAGTTTGTAAGGCCTGTTAAGTAACGACTGCTACTGCTTTTTAGCAAGAAAATTGTTCTACACATTTAACTGCAGCGTTTGACACCAAACAAATTATTTTACGCTATGATTAAGTTTGCTAGCCAACTTTTGGGCCTTAACCAATTTTCGGCCGAATGTAATTTTCTGGGTTTCAAACATTGTTGTATGCTGTGTTTACGATTTACATCAACTTTCTAAAATTGTAATGTAGTTATCTTCAGCAGGACTTCTCATGACAAACAAACATATAATTAGACCAATCAAATAGCATCAAAGTTTTTTATAGTCTGTTTCAAAAATGTAGTTTTTCACAAATTGCACGAATTTTCGTTTTCGGCCTCTAAATATTTTTCCGAGGAAAGATGTTAAAGAAGAATACTATCCCAGGCGTGATCCGTGTATCAAATAGACAAATAACAATTGAAAACTCGAACGATAACTCGCATATTACTAAAAAGCAACACATAATTGCAGAAAAACACCTTGAAAAAAGCGTGCAATTTTGAGAGAGGATGGCCTCCTGAAAATTCAAATAAACTAATAACCCTTGAAGATAACTTTATTTTATTTTGGTAAACACGTGGATATTGTGTCAGGATGCTACCTCAAGGTTTTGGACTAATTCGGACTCTTTTAGTGGTTTCTATAGGGAGACAGGATTTTTTTCATTATACTTGATTCATTAATCCATTGTTAATTTTCACATGGGTTTTCGTCACAGAATGACCAGTTATATGTATAGATTGTTCATTTAAAACGACGTGTTACAAAAATATAGTCTATTTCTGAAAGTACGCATTTTTCAATAGGAAATCTAGTGTGGGCTACAAAGAGGAGTTTGTAAGGCCTGTTAAGTAACGACTGCTACTCCTTTTTAGCAAGAAAATTGTACTACACATTTAACTGCAGCGTTTGACAGCAAAAAAATTATTTTACGCTATGATTAAGTTTGCTAGCCAACTTTTGGGCCTTAACCAATTTTCGGCCGAATGTAATTTTCTGGGTTTCAAACATTGTTGTATGCTGTGTTTACGATTGACATAAACTTTCTAAAATTATAATGTAGTTATCTTCAGCAGGACTTCTCATGACAAACAAACATATAATTAGACCGATCAAATAGCATCAAAGTTTGTTATAGTCTGTTTCAAAAATGTAGTTTTTCACAAATTGCACGAATTTTCGTTTTCGGCCTCTAAATATTTTTCCGAGGAAAGATGTTAAGGAAGAATACTATCCCAGGCGTGATCCGTGTATCAAATAGACAAATAACAATTGAAAACACGAACGATAACTCGCATATTACTAAAAAGCAACACATAATTGCAGAAAAACACCTTGAAAAAAGCGTGCAATTTTGAGAGAGGGTGGCCTCCTGAAAATTCAAATAAACTAATAACCCTTGAAGATAACTTTATTTTATTTTGGTAAACACGTGGATATTGTGTCAGGATGCTACCTCAAGGTTTTGGACTAATTCGGACTCTTTTAATGGTTTCTATAGGGAGACAGGATTTTTTTCATTATACTTGATTCATTAATCCATTGTTAATTTTCACATGGGTTTTCGTCACAGAATGACAAGTTATATGTATAGATTGTTCATTTAAAACGACGTGTTACAAAAATATAGTCTATTTCTGAAAGTACGTATTTTTCAATAGGAAATCTAGTTTGGGCTATTAAGAGGAGTTTGTAAGGACTGTTAAGTAACGACTTCTACTGCTTTTTAGCAAGAAAATTGTACTACACATTTAACTGCAGCGTTTGACACCAAAAAAAATTATTTTACGCTATGATTAAGTTTGCTAGCCAACTTTTGGGCCTTAACCAATTTTCGGCCGAAAGTAATTTTCTGGGTTTCAAACATTGTTGTATGCTGTGTTTACGATTGACATCAACTTTCTAAAATTGTAATGTAGTTATCTTCAGCAGGACTTCTCATGACAAACAAAGATATAATTAGACCGATCAAATAGCATCAAAGTTTGTTATAGTCTGTTTCAAAAATGTAGTTTTTCACAAATTGCACGAATTTTCGTTTTCGGCCTCTAAATATTTTTCCGAGGAAAGATGTTAAAGAAGAATACTATCCCAGGCGTGATCCGTGTATCAAATAGACAAATAACAATTGAAAACACGAACGATAACTCGCATATTACTAAAAAGCAACACATAATTGCAGAAAAACACCTTGAAAAAAGCGTGCAATTTTGAGAGAGGATGGCCTCCTGAAAATTCAAATAAACTAATAACCCTTGAAGATAACTTTATTTTATTTTGGTAAACACGTGGATATTGTGTCAGGATGCTACCTCAAGGTTTTGGACTAATTCGGACTCTTTTAGTGGTTTCTATAGGGAGACAGGATTTTTTTCATTATACTTGATTCATTAATCCATTGTTAATTTTCACATGGGTTTTCGTCACAGAATGACAAGTTATATGTATAGATGGTTCATTTAAAACGACGTGTTACAAAAATATAGTCTATTTCTAAAAGTACGCATTTTTCAATAGGAAATCTAGTGTGGGCTACAAAGAGGAGTTTGTAAGGACTGTTAAGTAACGACAGCTACTGCTTTTTAGCAAGAAAATTGTACTACACATTTAACTGCAGCGTTTGACACCAAACAAATTATTTTACGCTATGATTAAGTTTGCTAGCCAACTTTTGGGCCTTAACCAATTTTCGGCCGAATGTAATTTTCTGGGTTTCAAACATTGTTGTATGCTGTGTTTACGATTGACATCAACTTTCTAAAATTATAATGTAGTTATCTTCAGCAGGACTACTCATGACAAACAAACATATAATTAGACCGATCAAATAGCATCAAAGTTTGTTATAGTCTGTTTTAAAAAATGTAGTTTTTCACAAATTGCACGAATTTTCGTTTTCGGCCTCTAAATATTTTTCCGAGGAAAGATGTTAAAGAAGAATACTATCCCAGGCGTGATCCGTGTATCAAATAGACAAATAACAATTGAAAACACGAACGATAACTCGCATATTACTAAAAAGCAACACATAATTGCAGAAAAACACCTTGAAAAAAGCGTGCAATTTTTAGAGAGGGTGGCTTCCTGAAAATTCAAATAAACTAATAACCCTTGAAGATAACTTTATTTTATTTTGGTAAAAACGTGGATATTGTGTCAGGATACTACCTCAAGGTTTTGGACTAATTCGGACTCTTTTAGTGGTTTCTATAGGGAGACAGGATTTTTTTCATTATACTTGATTCATTAATCCATTGTTAATTTTCACATGGGTTTTCGTCACAGAATGACAAGTTATATGTATAGATTGTTCATTTAAAACGACGTGTTACAAAAATATAGTCTATTTCTGAAAGTACGCATTTTTCAATAGGAAATCTAGTGTGGGCTACAAAGAGGAGTTTGTAAGGCCTGTTAAGTAACGACTGCTACTGCTTTTTAGCAAGAAAATTGTACTACACATTTAACTGCAGCGTTTGACACCAAAAAAAATTATTTTACGCTATGATTAAGTTTGCTAGCCAACTTTTGGGCCTTAACCAATTTTCGGCCGAATGTAATTTTCTGGGTTTCAAACATTGTTGTATGCTGTGTTTACGATTGACATCAACTTTCTAAAATTATAATGTAGTTATCTTCAGCAGGACTACTCATGACAAACAAACATATAATTAGACCGATGAAATAGCATCAAAGTTTGTTATAGTCTGTTTTAAAAAATGTAGTTTTTCACAAATTGCACGAATTTTCGTTTTCGGCCTCTAAATATTTTTCCGAGGAAAGATGTTAAAGAAGAATACTATCCCAGGCGTGAACCGTGTATCAAATAGACAAATAACAATTGAAAACACGAACGATAACTCGCATATTACTAAAAAGCAACACATAATTGCAGAAAAACACCTTGAAAAAAGCGTGCAATTTTTAGAGAGGGTGGCTTCCTGAAAATTCAAATAAACTAATAACCCTTGAAGATAACTTTATTTTATTTTGGTAAACACGTGGATATTGTGTCAAGATACTACCTCAAGGTTTTGGACTAATTCGGACTCTTTTAGTGGTTTCTAAAGGGAGACAGGATTTTTTTCATTATACTTGATTCATTAATCCATTGTTAATTTTCACATGGGTTTTCGTCACAGAATGACAAGTTATATGTATAGATTGTTCATTTAAAACGACGTGTTACAAAAATATAGTCTATTTCTGAAAGTACGCATTTTTCAATAGGAAATCTAGTGTGGGCTACAAAGAGGAGTTTGTAAGGCCTGTTAAGTAACGACTGCTACTCCTTTTTAGGAAGAAAATTGTACTACACATTTAACTGCAGCGTTTGACACCAAAAAAAATTATTTTACGCTATGATTAAGTTTGCTAGCCAAATTTTGGGCCTTAACCAATTTTCGGCCGAATGTAATTTTCTGGGTTCCAAACATTGTTGTATGCTGTGTTTACGATTGGCATCAACTTTCTAAAATTGTAATGTAGTTATCTTCAGCAGGACTTCTCATGACAAACAAAGATATAATTAGACCGATCAAATAGCATCAAAGTTTGTTATAGTCTGTTTCAAAAATGTAGTTTTTCACAAATTGCACGAATTTTCGTTTTCGGCCTCTAAATATTTTTCCGAGGAAAGATGTTAAATAAGAATACTATCACAGGCGTGATCCGTGTATCAAATAGACAAATAACAATTGAAAACACGAACGATAACTCGCATATTACTAAAAAGCAACACATAATTGCTGAAAAACACCTTGAAAAAAAATCGTGCAATTTTGAGAGAGGATGGCCTCCTGAAAATTCAAATAAACTAATAACCCTTAAAGATAACTTTATTTTATTTTGGTAAACACGTGGATATTGTGTCAGGATGCTACCTCAAGGTTTTGGACTAATTCGGACTCTTTTAGTGGTTTCTTTAGGGAGACAGGATTTTTTTCATTATACTTGATTCATTAATCCATTGTTAATTTTCACATGGGTTTTCGTCACAGAATGACAAGTTATATGTATATATTGTTCATTTAAAACGACGTGTTACAAAAATATAGTCTATTTCTGAAAGTACGCATTTTTCAATAGCAAATATAGGGTGGCTACAAAGAGGAGTTTGTAAGGACTGTTAAGTAACGACTGCTACTGCTTTTTAGCAAGAAAATTGTACTACACATTTAACTGCAGCGTTTGACCCCAAAAAAAATTATTTTACGCTATGATTAAGTTTGCTAGCCAACTTTTGGGCCTTAACCAATTTTCGGCCGAATGTAATTTTCTGCGTTTTAAACATTGTTGTATGCTGTGTTTACGATTGACATCAACTTTCTAAAATTATAATGTAGTTATCTTCAGCAGGACTACTCATGACAAACAAACATATAATTAGACCGATCAAATAGCATCAAAGTTTGTTATAGTCTGTTTTAAAAAATGTAGTTTTTCACAAATTGCACGAATTTTCGTTTTCGGCCTCTAAATATTTTTCCGAGGAAAGATGTTAAAGAAGAATACTATCCCAGGCGTGATCCGTGTATCAAATAGACAAATAACAATTGAAAACACGAACGATAACTCGCATATTACTAAAAAGCAACACATAATTGCAGAAAAACACCTTGAAAAAAGAGTGCAATTTTTAGAGAGGGTGGCTTCCTGAAAATTCAAATAAACTAATAACCCTTGAAGACAACTTTATTTTATTTTGGTAAAAACGTGGATAGTGTGTCAGGATACTACCTCAAGGTTTTGGACTAATTCGGACTCTTTTAGTGGTTTCTATAGGGAGACAGGATTTTTTTCATTATACTTGATTCATTAATCCATTGTTAATTTTCACATGGGTTTTCGTCACAGAATGACAAGTTATATGTATAGATTGTTCATTTAAAACGACGTGTTACAAAAATATAGTCTATTTCTGAAAGTACGCATTTTTCAATAGGAAATCTAGTGTGGGCTACAAAGAGGAGTTTGTAAGGCCTGTTAAGTAACGACTGCTACTCCTTTTTAGGAAGAAAATTGTACTACACATTTAACTGCAGCGTTTGACACCAAAAAAAATTATTTTACGCTATGATTAAGTTTGCTAGCCAAATTTTGGGCCTTAACCAATTTTCGGCCGAATGTAATTTTCTGGGTTCCAAACATTGTTGTATGCTGTGTTTACGATTGGCATCAACTTTCTAAAATTGTAATGTAGTTATCTTCAGCAGGACTTCTCATGACAAACAAAGATATAATTAGACCGATCAAATAGCATCAAAGTTTGTTATAGTCTGTTTCAAAAATGTAGTTTTTCACAAATTGCACGAATTTTCGTTTTCGGCCTCTAAATATTTTTTCGAGGAAAGATGTTAAATAAGAATACTATCACAGGCGTGATCCGTGTATCAAATAGACAAATAACAATTGAAAACACGAACGATAACTCGCATATTACTAAAAAGCAACACATAATTGCTGAAAAACACCTTGAAAAAAAATCGTGCAATTTTGAGAGAGGATGGCCTCCTGAAAATTCAAATAAACTAATAACCCTTAAAGATAACTTTATTTTATTTTGGTAAACACGTGGATATTGTGTCAGGATGCTACCTCAAGGTTTTGGACTAATTCGGACTCTTTTAGTGGTTTCTTTAGGGAGACAGGATTTTTTTCATTATACTTGATTCATTAATCCATTGTTAATTTTCACATGGGTTTTCGTCACAGAATGACAAGTTATATGTATATATTGTTCATTTAAAAAGACGTGTTACAAAAATATAGTCTATTTCTGAAAGTACGCATTTTTCAATAGCAAATATAGGGTGGCTACAAAGAGGAGTTTGTAAGGACTGTTAAGTAACGACTGCTACTGCTTTTTAGCAAGAAAATTGTACTACACATTTAACTGCAGCGTTTGACCCCAAAAAAATTATTTTACGCTATGATTAAGTTTGCTAGCCAACTTTTGGGCCTTAACCAATTTTCGGCCGAATGTAATTTTCTGCGTTTTAAACATTGTTGTATGCTGTGTTTACGATTGACATCAACTTTCTAAAATTATAATGTAGTTATCTTCAGCAGGACTACTCATGACAAACAAACATATAATTAGACCGATCAAATAGCATCAAAGTTTGTTATAGTCTGTTTTAAAAAATGTAGTTTTTCACAAATTGCAGGAATTTTCGTTTTCGGCCTCTAAATATTTTTCCGAGGAAAGATGTTAAAGAAGAATACTATCCCAGGCGTGATCCGTGTATCAAATAGACAAATAACAATTGAAAACACGAACGATAACTCGCATATTACTAAAAAGCAACACATAATTGCAGAAAAACACCTTGAAAAAAGAGTGCAATTTTTAGAGAGGGTGGCTTCCTGAAAATTCAAATAAACTAATAACCCTTGAAGACAACTTTATTTTATTTTGGTAAAAACGTGGATATTGTGTCAGGATACTACCTCAAGGTTTTGGACTAATTCGGACTCTTTTAGTGGTTTCTATAGGGAGACAGGATTTTTTTCATTATACTTGATTCATTAATCCATTGTTAATTTTCACATGGGTTTTCGTCACAGAATGACAAGTTATATTATAGATTGTTCATTTAAAACGACGTGTTACAAAAATATAGTCTATTTCTGAAAGTACGCATTTTTCAATAGGAAATCTAGTGTGGGCTACAAAGAGGAGTTTGTAAGGCCTGTTAAGTAACGACTGCTACTGCTTTTTAGCAAGAAAATTGTACTACACATTTAACTGCAGCGTTTGACACCAAAAAAAATTATTTTACGCTATGATTAAGTTTGCTAGCCAACTTTTGGGCCTTAACCAATTTTCGGCCGAATGTAATTTTCTGGGTTTCAAACATTGTTGTATGCTGTGTTTACGATTGACATCAACTTTCTAAAATTATAATGTAGTTATCTTCAGCAGGACTACTCATGACAAACAAACATATAATTAGACCGATGAAATAGCATCAAGCTTTGTTATAGTCTGTTTTAAAAAATGTAGTTTTTCACAAATTGCACGAATTTTCGTTTTCGGCCTCTAAATATTTTTCCGAGGAAAGATGTTAAAGAAGAATACTATCCCAGGCGTGATCCGTGTATCAAATAGACAAATAACAATTGAAAACACGAACGATAACTCGCATATTACTAAAAAGCAACACATAATTGCAGAAAAACACCTTGAAAAAAGCGTGCAATTTTTAGAGAGGGTGGCTTCCTGAAAATTCAAATAAACTAATAACCCTTGAAGATAACTTTATTTTATTTTGGTAAAAACGTGGATATTGTGTCAGGATACTACCTCAAGGTTTTGGACTAATTCGGACTCTTTTAGTGGTTTCTATAGGGAGATAGGATTTTTTTCATTATACTTGATTCATTAATCCATTGTTAATTTTCACATGGGTTTTCGTCACAGAATGACAAGTTATATGTATAGATTGTTCATTTAAAACGACGTGTTACAAAAATATAGTCTATTTCTGAAAGTACGCATTTTTCAATAGGAAATCTAGTGTGGGCTACAAAGAGGAGTTTGTAAGGCCTCTTAAGTAACGACTGCTACTGCTTTTTAGCAAGAAAATTGTACTACACATTTAACTGCAGCGTTTGACACCAAAAAAATTATTTTACGCTATGATTAAGTTTGCTAGCCAACTTTTGGGCCTTAACCAATTTTCGGCCGAATGTAATTTTCTGGGTTTCAAACATTGTTGTATGCTGTGTTTACGATTGACATCAACTTTCTAAAATTGTAATGTAGTTATCTTCAGCAGGACTTCTCATGACAAACAAACATATAATTAGACCGATCAAATAGCATCAAAGTTTGTTATAGTCTGTTTCAAAAATGTAGTTTTTCACAAATTGCACGAATTTTCGTTTTCGGCCTCTAAATATTTTTCCGAGGAAAGATGTTAAAGAAGAATACTATCCCAGGCGTGATCCGTGTATCAAATAGACAAATAACAATTGAAAACACGAACGATAACTCACATATTACTTAAAAGCAACACATAATTGCAGAAAAACACCTTGAAAAAAGCGTGCAATTTTGAGAGAGGGTGGCCTCCTGAAAATTCAAATAAACTAATAACCCTTGAAGATAACTTTATTTTATTTTGGTAAACACGTGGATATTGTGTCAGGATGCTACCTCAAGGTTTTGGACTAATTCGGACTCTTTTAGTGGTTTCTATAGGGCGACAGGATTGTTTTCATTATACTTGATTCATTAATCCATTGTTAATTTTCACATGGGTTTTCGTCACAGAATGACAAGTTATATGTATAGATTGTTCATTTAAAACGACGTGTTACAAAAATATAGTCTATTTCTGTAAGTACGCATTTTTCAATAGAAAATCTAGTGTGGGCTACAAAGAGGAGTTTGTAAGGCCTCTTAAGTAACGACTGCTACTGCTTTTTAGCAAGAAAATTGTACTACACATTTAACTGCAGCGTTTGACACCAAAAAAATTATTTTACGCTATGATTAAGTTTGCTAGCCAACTTTTGGGCCTTAACCAATTTTCGGCCGAATGTAATTTTCTGGGTTTCAAACATTGTTGTATGCTGTGTTTACGATTGACATCAACTTTCTAAAATTGTAATGTAGTTATCTTCAGCAGGACTTCTCATGACAAACAAAGATATAATTAGACCGATCAAATAGCATCAAAGTTTGTTATAGTCTGTTTCAAAAATGTAGTTTTTCACAAATTGCACGAATTTTCGTTTTCGGCCTCTAAATATTTTTCCGAGGAAAGACGTCAAAGAAGAATACTATCCCAGGCGTGATCCGTGTATCAAATAGACAAATAACAATTGAAAACACGAACGATAACTCGCATATTACTAAAAAGCAACACATAATTGCAGAAAAACACCTTGAAAAAAGCGTGCAATTTTGAGAGAGGGTGGCTTCCTGAAAATTCAAATAAACTAATAACCCTTGAAGATAACTTTATTTTATTTTGGTAAACACGTGGATATTGTTTCAGGATGCTACCTCAAGGTTTTGGACTAATTCGGACTCTTTTAGTGGTTTCTATAGGGAGACAGGATTTTTTTCATTATACTTGATTCATTAATCCATTGTTAATTTTCACATGGGTTTTCGTCACAGAATGACAAGTTATATGTATAGATTGTTCATTTAAAACGACGTGTTACAAAAATATAGTCTATTTCTGAAAGTACGCATTTTTCAATAGGAAATCTAGGGTGGCTACAAAGAGGAGTTTGTAAGGACTGTTAAGTAACGACTGCTACTGCTTTTTAGCAAGAAAATTGTACTACACATTTAACTGCAGCGTTTGACACCAAAAAAAAAATTATTTTACGCTATGATTAAGTTTGCTAGCCAACTTTTGGGCCTTAACCAATTTTCGGGCGAATGTAATTTTCTGGGTTTCAAACATTGTTGTATGCTGTGTTTACGATTGACATCAACTTTCTAAAATTATAATGTAGTTATCGTCAGCAGGACTTCTCATGACAAACAAACATATAATTAGACCGATCAAATAGCATCAAAGTTTGTTATAGTCTGTTTCAAAAATGTAGTTTTTCACAAATTGCACGAATTTTCGTTTTCGGCCTCTAAATATTTTTCCGAGGAAAGATGTTAAAGAAGAATACTATCCCTGGCGTGATCCGTGTATCAAATAGACAAATAACAATTGAAAACACGAACGATAGCTCGCATATTACTAAAAAGCAACACATAATTGCAGAAAAACACCTTGAAAAAAGCGTGCAATTTTGAGAGAGGGTGGCCTCCTGAAAATTCAAATAAACTAATAACCCTTGAAGATAACTTTATTTTATTTTGGTAAACACGTGGATATTGTGTCAGGATGCTACCTCAAGGTTTTGGACTAATTCGGACTCTTTTAGTGGTTTCTATAGGGAGACAGGATTTTTTTCATTATACTTGATTCATTAATCCATTGTTAATTTTCACATGGGTTTTCGTCACAGAATGACAAGTTATATGTATAGATTGTTCATTTAAAACGACGTGTTACAAAAATATAGTCTATTTCTGAAAGTACGTATTTTTCAATAGGAAATCTAGTGTGGGCTACAAAGAGGAGTTTGTAAGGCCTGTTAAGTAACGACTGCTACTGCTTTTTAGCAAGAAAATTGTACTACACATTTAACTGCAGCGTTTGACACCAAAAAAAAATTATTTTACGCTATGATTAAGTTTGCTAGCCAACTTTTGGGCCTTAACCAATTTTCGGCCGAATGTAATTTTCTGGGTTTCAAACATTGTTGTATGCTGTGTTGACGATTGACATCAACTTTCTAAAATTATAATGTAGTTATCTTCAGCAGGACTACTCATGACAAACAAACATATAATTAGACCGATCAAATAGCATCAAAGTTTGTTATAGTCTGTTTCAAAAATGTAGTTTTTCACAAATTGCACGAATTTTCGTTTTCGGCCTCTAAATATTTTTCCGAGGAAAGATGTTAAAGAAGAATACTATCCCAGGCGTGATCCGTGTATCAAATAGACAAATAACAATTGAAAACACGAACGATAACTCGCATATTACTAAAAAGCAACACATAATTGCAGAAAAACACCTTGAAAAAAACGTGCAATTTTGAGAGAGGGTGGCCTCCTCAAAATTCAAATAAACTAATAACCCTTGAAGATAACTTTATTTTATTTTGGTAAACACATAGATATTGTGTCAGGATGCTACCTCAAGGTTTTGGACTAATTCGGACTCTTTTAGTGGTTTCTATAGGGCGACAGGATTTTTTTCATTATACTTGATTCATTAATCCATTGTTAATTTTCACATGGGTTTTCGTCACAGAATGACAAGTTATATGTATAGATTGTTCATTTAAAACGACGTGTTACAAAAATATAGTCTATTTCTGTAAGTACGCATTTTTCAATAGAAAATCTAGTGTGGGCTACAAAGAGGAGTTTGTAAGGCCTCTTAAGTAACGACTGCTACTGCTTTTTAGCAAGAAAATTGTACTACACATTTAACTGCAGCGTTTGACACCAAAAAAATTATTTTACGCTATGATTAAGTTTGCTAGCCAACTTTTGGGCCTTAACCAATTTTCTGCCGAATGTAATTTTCTGGGTTTCAAACATTGTTGTATGCTGTGTTTACGATTGACATCAACTTTCTAAAATTGTAATGTAGTTATCTTCAGCAGGACTTCTCATGACAAACAAAGATATAATTAGACCGATCAAATAGCATCAAAGTTTGTTATAGTCTGTTTCAAAAATGTAGTTTTTCACAAATTGCACGAATTTTCGTTTTCGGCCTCTAAATATTTTTCCGAGGAAAGACGTCAAAGAAGAATACTATCCCAGGCGTGATCCGTGTATCAAATAGACAAATAACAATTGAAAACACGAACGATAACTCGCATATTACTAAAAAGCAACACATAATTGCAGAAAAACACCTTGAAAAAAGCGTGCAATTTTGAGAGAGGGTGGCTTCCTGAAAATTCAAATAAACTAATAACCCTTGAAGATAACTTTATTTTATTTTGGTAAACACGTGGATATTGTGTCAGGATGCTACCTCAAGGTTTTGGACTAATTCGGACTCTTTTAGTGGTTTCTATAGGGAGACAGGATTTTTTTCATTATACTTGATTCATTAATCCATTGTTAATTTTCACATGGGTTTTCGTCACAGAATGACAAGTTATATGTATAGATTGTTCATTTAAAACGACGTGTTACAAAAATATAGTCTATTTCTGAAAGTACGCATTTTTCAATAGGAAATCTAGGGTGGCTACAAAGAGGAGTTTGTAAGGACTGTTAAGTAACGACTGCTACTGCTTTTTAGCAAGAAAATTGTACTACACATTTAACTGCAGCGTTTGACACCAAAAAATTATTTTACGCTATGATTAAGTTTGCTAGCCAACTTTTGGGCCTTAACCAATTTTCGGCCGAATGTAATTTTCTGGGTTTCAAACATTGTTGTATGCTGTGTTTACGATTGACATCAACTTTCTAAAATTGTAATGTAGTTATCTTCAGCAGGACTTCTCATGACAAACAAAGATATAATTAGACCGATCAAATAGCATCAAAGTTTGTTATAGTCTGTTTCAAGAGTGTAGTTTTTCACAAATTGCTCGAATTTTCGTTTTCGGCCTCTAAATATTTTGCCGAGGAAAGATGTTAAAGAAGAATACTATCCCAGGCGTGATCCGTGTATCAAATAGACAAATAACAATTGAAAACACGAACGATAACTCGCATATTACTAAAAAGCAACACATAATTGCAGAAAAACACTTTGAAAAAAGCGTGCAATTTTGAGAGAGGGTGGACTCCTGAAAATTCAAATAAATTAATAACCCTTGAAGATAACTTTATTTTATTTTGGTAAAAACGTGGATATTGTGTCAGGATGCTACCTCAAGGTTTTGGACTAATTCGGACTCTTTTAGTGGTTTCTATAGGGAGACAGGATTTTTTTCATTATACTTGATTCATTAATCCATTGTTAATTTTCACATGGGTTTTCGTCACAGAATGACAAGTTATATGTATAGATTGTTCATTTAAAACGACGTGTTACAAAAATATAGTCTATTTCTGAAAGTACGCATTTTTCAATAGGAAATCTAGTGTGGGCTACAAAGAGGAGTTTGTAAGGCCTGTTAAGTAACGACTGCTACTGCTTTTTAGCAAGAAAATTGTACTACACATTTAACTGCAGCGTTTGACACCAAAAAAATTATTTTACGCTATGATTAAGTTTGCTAGCCAACTTTTGGGCCTTAACCAATTTTCGGCCGAATGTAATTTTCTGGGTTTCAAACATTGTTGTATGCTGTGTTTACGATTGACATCAACTTTCTAAAATTGTAATGTAGTTATCTTCAGCAGGACTTCTCATGACAAACAAAGATATAATTAGACCGATCAAATAGCATCAAAGTTTGTTATAGTCTGTTTCAAAAATGTAGTTTTTCACAAATTGCACGAATTTTCGTTTTCGGCCTCTAAATATTTTTCCGAGGAAAGACGTCAAAGAAGAATACTATCCCAGGCGTCATCCGTGTATCAAATAGACAAATAACAATTGAAAACACGAACGATAACTCGCATATTACTAAAAAGCAACACATAATTGCAGAAAAACACCTTGAAAAAAGCGTGCAATTTTGAGAGAGGGTGGCTTCCTGAAAATTCAAATAAACTAATAACCCTTGAAGATAACTTTATTTTATTTTGGTAAACACGTGGATATTGTGTCAGGATGCTACCTCAAGGTTTTGGACTAATTCGGACTCTTTTAGTGGTTTCTATAGGGAGACAGGATTTTTTTCATTATACTTGATTCATTAATCCATTGTTAATTTTCACATGGGTTTTCGTCACAGAATGACAAGTTATATGTATAGATTGTTCATTTAAAACGACGTGTTACAAAAATATAGTCTATTTCTGAAAGTACGCATTTTTCAATAGGAAATCTAGGGTGGCTACAAAGAGGAGTTTGTAAGGACTGTTAAGTAACGACTGCTACTGCTTTTTAGCAAGAAAATTGTACTACACATTTAACTGCAGCGTTTGACACCAAAAAATTATTTTACGCTATGATTAAGTTTGCTAGCCAACTTTTGGGCCTTAACCAATTTTCGGCCGAATGTAATTTTCTGGGTTTCAAACATTGTTGTATGCTGTGTTTACGATTGACATCAACTTTCTAAAATTGTAATGTAGTTATCTTCAGCAGGACTTCTCATGACAAACAAAGATATAATTAGACCGATCAAATAGCATCAAAGTTTGTTATAGTCTGTTTCAAGAGTGTAGTTTTTCACAAATTGCTCGAATTTTCGTTTTCGGCCTCTAAATATTTTGCCGAGGAAAGATGTTAAAGAAGAATACTATCCCAGGCGTGATCCGTGTATCAAATAGACAAATAACAATTGAAAACACGAACGATAACTCGCATATTACTAAAAAGCAACACATAATTGCAGAAAAACACTTTGAAAAAAGCGTGCAATTTTGAGAGAGGGTGGACTCCTGAAAATTCAAATAAATTAATAACCCTTGAAGATAACTTTATTTTATTTTGGTAAAAACGTGGATATTGTGTCAGGATGCTACCTCAAGGTTTTGGACTAATTCGGACTCTTTTAGTGGTTTCTATAGGGAGACAGGATTTTTTTCATTATACTTGATTCATTAATCCATTGTTAATTTTCACATGGGTTTTCGTCACAGAATGACAAGTTATATGTATAGATTGTTCATTTAAAACGACGTGTTACAAAAATATAGTCTATTTCTGAAAGTACGCATTTTTCAATAGGAAATCTAGTGTGGGCTACAAAGAGGAGTTTGTAAGGCCTGTTAAGTAACGACTGCTACTGCTTTTTAGCAAGAAAATTGTACTACATATTTAACTGCAGCGTTTGACACCAAAACAAATTATTTTACGCTATGATTAAGTTTGCTAGCCAACATTTGGGCCTTAACCAGTTTTCGGACGAATGTAATTTTCTGGGTTTCAAACATTGTTGTATGCTGTGTTTACGATTGTTTGTTTGTTTTGTTTGTATGCTGTTTTAACGCCACTTTCAGCAATTTTTCAGCTATTTCATGGCGTCCAGTTTTTATTGGGGGAGGAAGCCGGAGTACCCGGAGAGAACCCCCCACCTACGGTAGGAAAACTGGCAATCCTTGTCAATTAGGATTGGAGTCGAGTACACCCTGCCCGCAGTGAGAATCGAACTCGCAATCTCAGTGTTGACAGACCACGTGATCAATAGTAGACGAACTACCTTGACCACTAGGCCACCGAGGCCCCGTGTTTACGATTGACATCAACTTTCTAAAATTGTAATGTAGTTATCTTCAGCAGGACTTCTCATGACAAACAAACATATAATTAGACCGATCAAATAGCATCAAAGTTTGTTATAGTCTGTTTCAAAAATGTTGTTTTTCACAAATTGCACGAATTTTCGTTTTCGGCCTCTAAATATTTTTCCGAGGAAAGATGTTAAAGAAGAATACTATCCCAGGCGTGATCCGTGTATCAAATAGAGAAATAACAATTGAAAACACGAACGATAACTCGCATATTACTAAAAAGCAACACATAATTGCAGAAAAACACCTTGAAAAAAGCGTGCAATTTTGAGAGAGGGTGGCCTCCTGAAAATTCAAATAAACTAATAACCCTTGAAGATAACTTTATTTTATTTTGGTAAACACGTGGATATTGTGTCAGGATGCTACCTCAAGGTTTTGGACTAATTCGGACTCTTTTAGTGGTTTCTATAGGGAGACAGGATTTTTTTCATTATACTTGATTCATTAATCAATTGTTAATTTTCACATGGGTTTTCGTCACAGAATAACAAGATATATGTATAGATTGTTCATTTAAAACGACGTGTTACAAAAATATAGTCTATTTCTGAAAGTACGCATTTTTCAATAGGAAATCTAGTGTGGGCTACAAAGAGGTGTTTGTAAGGACTGTTAAGTAAAAAAAAAACGACTGCTACTGCTTTTTAGCAAGAAAATTGTACTACACATTTAACTGCAGCGTTTGACACCAAAAAAAATTATTTTACGCTATGATAAAGTTTGCTAGCCAACTTTTGGGCCTTAACCAATTTTCTGCCGAATGTAATTTTCTGGGTTTCAAATATTGTTGTATGCTGTGTTTACGATTGACATCAACTTTCTAAATTTGTAGTGTAGTTATCTTCAGCAGGACTTCTCATGACAAACAAACATATAATTAGACCGATCAAATAGCATCAAAGTTTTTTATAGTCTGTTTCAAAAATGTAGTTTTTCACAAATTGCACGAATTTTCGTTTTCGGCCTCTAAATATTTTTCCGAGGAAAGATTTTAAAGAAGAATACTATCCCAGGCGTGATCCGTGTATCAAATAGACAAATAACAATTGAAAACACGAACGATAACTCGCATATTACTAAAAAGCAACACATAATTGCAGAAAAACACCTTGAAAAAAGCGTGCAATTTTGAGAGAAAATGGACTCCTGAAAATTCAAATAAACTAATAACCCTTGAAGATAACTTTATTTTATTTTGGTAAACACGTGGATATTGTGTCAGGATGCTACCTCAAGGTTTTGGACTAATTCGGACTCTTTTAGTGGTTTCTATAGTGAGACAGGATTTTTTTCATTATACTTGATTCATTAATCCATTGTTAATTTTCACATGGGTTTTCGTCACAGAATGACAAGTTATATGTATAGATTGTTCATTTAAAACGACGTGTTACAAAAATATAGTCTATTTCTGAAAGTACGCATTTTTCAATAGGAAATCTAGTGTGGGCTACAAAGAGGAGTTTGTAAGGCCTGTTAAGTAACGACTGCTACTGCTTTTTAGCAAGAAAATTGTACTACACATTTAACTGCAGCGTTTGACACCAAACAAATTATTTTACGCTATGATTAAGTTTGCTAGCCAAATTTTGGGCCTTAACCAATTTTCGGCCGAATGTAATTTTCTGGGTTCCAAACATTGTTGTATGCTGTGTTTACGATTGGCATTAACTTTCTAAAATTGTAATGTAGTTATCTTCAGCAGGACTTCTCATGACAAACAAAGATATAATTAGACCGATCAAATAGCATCAAAGTTTGTTATAGTCTGTTTCAAAAATGTAGTTTTTCACAAATTGCACGAATTTTCGTTTTCGGCCTCTAAATATTTTTCCGAAGAAAGATGTTAAATAAGAATACTATCACAGGCGTGATCCGTGTATCAAATAGACAAATAACAATTGAAAACACGAACGATAACTCGCATATTACTAAAAAGCAACACATAATTGCAGAAAAACACCTTGAAAAAAGCGTGCAATTTTTAGAGAGGGTGGCTTCCTGAAAATTCAAATAAACTAATAACCCTTGAAGATAACTTTATTTTATTTTGGTAAAAACGTGGATATTGTGTCAGGATGCTACCTCAAGGTTTTGGACTAATTCGGACTCTTTTAGTGGTTTCTATAGGGAGACAGGATTTTTTTCATTATACTTGATTCATTAATCCATTGTTAATTTTCACATGGGTTTTCGTCACAGAATGACAAGTTATATGTATAGATTGTTCATTTAAAACGACGTGTTACAAAAATATAGTCTATTTCTGAAAGTACGCATTTTTCAATAGGAAATCTAGTGTGGGCTACAAAGAGGAGTTTGTAAGGCCTGTTAAGTAACGACTGCTACTGCTTTTTAGCAAGAAAATTGTACTACACATTTAACTGCAGCGTTTGACACCAAAAAAAAAATTATTTTACGCTATGATTAAGTTTGCTAGCCAACTTTTGGGCCTTAACCAATTTTCGGCCGAATGTAATTTTCTGGGTTTCAAACATTGTTGTATGCTGTGTTTACGATTGACATCAACTTTCTAAAATTGTAATGTAGTTATCTTCAACAGGACTTCTCATGACAAACAAAGATATAATTAGACCGATCAAATAGCATCAAAGTTTGTTATAGTCTGTTTCAAAAATGTAGTTTTTCACAAATTACACGAATTTTCGTTTTCGGCCTCTAAATATTTTTCCGAGGAAAGATGTTAAAGAAGAATACTATCCCAGGCGTGATCCATGTATCAAATAGACAAATAACAATTGAAAACACGAAAGATAACTCGCATATTACTAAAAAGCAACACATAATTGCTGAAAAACACCTTGAAAAAAGCGTGCAATTTTGAGAGAGGATGGCCTCCTGAAAATTCAAATAAACTAATAACCCTTGAAGATAACTTTATTTTATTTTGGTAAACACGTGGATATTGTGTCAGGATGCTACCTCAAGGTTTTGGACTAATTCGGACTCTTTTAGTGGTTTCTATAGGGAGACAGGATTTTTTCATTATACTTGATTCATTAATCCATTGTTAATTTTCACATGGGTTTTCGTCACAGAATGACAAGTTATATGTATATATTGTTCATTTAAAACGACGTGTTACAAAAATATAGTCTATTTCTGAAAGTACGCATTTTTCAATAGGAAATCTAGGGTGGCTACAAAGAGGAGTTTGTAAGGACTGTTAAGTAACGACTGTTACTGCTTTTTAGCAAGAAAATTGTACTACACATTTAACTGCAGCGTTTGACACCAAAAAAATTATTTTACGCTATGATTAAGTTTGCTAGCCAACTTTTGGGCCTTAACCAATTTTCGGCCGAATGTAATTTTCTGGGTTTCAAACATTGTTGTATGCTGTGTTTACGATTGACATCAACTTTCTAAAATTGTAATGTAGTTATCTTCAGCAGGACTTCTCATGACAAACAAAGATATAATTAGACCGATCAAATAGCATCAAAGTTTGTTAAAGTCTGTTTCAAGAGTGTAGTTTTTCACAAATTGCTCGAATTTTCGTTTTCGGCCTCTAAATATTTTGCCGAGGACAGATGTTAAAGAAGAATACTATCCCAGGCGTGATCCGTGTATCAAATAGACAAATAACAATTGAAAACACGAACGATAACTCGC
Organism: Limnoperna fortunei; assembly: GCA_944474755.1. Lineage (NCBI taxonomy): Eukaryota > Metazoa > Mollusca > Bivalvia > Mytilida > Modiolidae > Limnoperna > Limnoperna fortunei. The sequence continues at coordinate 2,097,099 of OX104118.1, read as the reverse complement.
ATATTACTAAAAAGCAACACATAATTGCAGAAAAAACACTTTGAAAAAAGCGTGCAATTTTGAGAGAGGGTGGACTCCTGAAAATTCAAATAAATTAATAACCCTTGAAGATAACTTTATTTTATTTTGGTAAAAACGTGGATATTGTGTCAGGATGCTACCTCAAGGTTTTGGACTAATTCGGACTCTTTTAGTGGTTTCTATAGGGAGACAGGATTTTTTTCATTATACTTGATTCATTAATCCATTGTTAATTTTCACATGGGTTTTCGTCACAGAATGACAAGTTATATGTATAGATTGTTCATTTAAAACGACGTGTTACAAAAATATAGTCTATTTCTGAAAGTACGCATTTTTCAATAGGAAATCTAGTGTGGGCTACAAAGAGGAGTTTGTAAGGCCTGTTAAGTAACGACTGCTACTGCTTTTTAGCAAGAAAATTGTACTACATATTTAACTGCAGCGTTTGACACCAAAACAAATTATTTTACGCTATGATTAAGTTTGCTAGCCAACATTTGGGCCTTAACCAGTTTTCGGACGAATGTAATTTTCTGGGTTTCAAACATTGTTGTATGCTGTGTTTACGATTGACATCAACTTTCTAAAATTATAATGTAGTTATCTTCAGCAGGACTACTCATGACAAACAAACATATAATAAGACCGATCAAATAGCATCAAAGTTTGTTATAGTCTGTTTCAAAAATGTAGTTTTTCACAAATTGCACGAATTTTCGTTTTCGGCCTCTAAATATTTTTCCGAGGAAAGATGTTAAAGAAGAATACTATCCCAGGCGTGATCCGTGTATCAAATAGACAAATAACAATTGAAAACACGAACGATAACTCGCATATTACTAAAAAGCAACACATAATTGCAGAAAAACACCTTGAAAAAAGCGTTCAATTTTGAGAGAGGGTGGCCTCCTGAAAATTCAAATAAACTAATAACCCTTGAAGATAACTTTATTTTATTTTGGTAAACACATAGATATTGTGTCAGGATGCTACCTCAAGGTTTTGGACTAATTCGGACTCTTTTAGTGGTTTCTATAGGGAGACAGGATTTTTTTCATTATACTTGATTCATTAATCCATTGTTAATTTTCACATGGGTTTTCGTCACAGAATGACAAGTTATATGTATAGATTGTTCATTTAAAACGACGTGTTACAAAAATATAGTCTATTTCTGAAAGTACGCATTTTTCAATAGAAAATCTAGTGTGGGCTACAAAGAGGAGTTTGTAAGGCCTCTTAAGTAACGACTGCTACTGCTTTTTACCAAGAAAATTGTACTACACATTTAACTGCAGCGGTTGACACCAAAAAAAAATTATTTTACGCTATGATTAAGTTTGCTAGCCAACTTTTGGGCCTTAACCAATTTTCGGCCGAATGTAATTTTCTGGGTTTCAAACATTGTTGTATGCTGTGTTTACGATTGACATCAACTTTCTAAAATTATAATGTAGTTATCTTCAGCAGGACTACTCATGACAAACAAACATATAATTAAACCGATCAAATAGCATCAAAGTTTGTTATAGTTTGTTTCAAAAATGTAGTTTTTCACAAATTGCACGAATTTTCGTTTTCGGCCTCTAAATATTTTTCCGAGGAAAGATGTTAAAGAAGAATACTATCCCAGGCGTGATCCGTGTATCAAATAGACAAATAACAATTGAAAACACGAACGATAACTCGCATATTACTAAAAAGCAACACATAATTGCTGAAAAACACCTTGAAAAAAGCGTGCAATTTTGAGAGAGGATGGCCTCCTGAAAATTCAAATAAACTAATAACCCTTAAAGATAACTTTATTTTATTTTGGTAAACACGTGGATATTGTGTCAGGATGCTACCTCAAGGTTTTGGACTAATTCGGACTCTTTTAGTCGTTTCTATAAGGAGACAGGATTTTTTTTTATTATACTTGATTCATTAATCCATTGTTAATTTTCACATGGGTTTTCGTCACAGAATGACAAGTTATATGTATAGATTGTTCATTTAAAACGACGTGTTACAAAAATATAGTCTATTTCTGAAAGTACGCATTTTTCAATAGGAAATCTAGGGTGGCTACAAAGAGGAGTTTGTAAGGACTGTTAAGTAACGACTGTTACTTCTTTTTAGCAAGAAAATTGTACTACACATTTAACTGCAGCGTTTGACACCAAAAAAAATTATTTTACGCTATGATTAAGTTTGCTAGCCAACTTTTGGGCCTTAACCAATTTTCGGCCGAATGTAATTTTCTGGGTTTCAAACATTGTTGTATGCTGTGTTTACGATTGACATCAACTTTCTAAAATTATAATGTAGTTATCTTCAGCAGGACTACTCATGACAAACAAACATATAATTAGACCGATCAAATAGCATCAAAGTTTGTTATAGTCTGTTTCAAAAATGTAGTTTTTCACAAATTGCACGAATTTTCGTTTTCGGCCTCTAAATATTTTTCCGAGGAAAGATGTTAAAGAAGAATACTATCCCAGGCGTGATCCGTGTATCAAATAGACAAATAACAATTGAAAACACGAACGATAACTCGCATATTACTAAAAAGCAACACATAATTGCAGAAAAACACCTTGAAAAAAGCGTGCAATTTTGAGAGAGGGTGGCCTCCTGAAAATTCAAATAAACTAATAACCCTTGAAGATAACTTTATTTTATTTTGGTAAACACATAGATATTGTGTCAGGATGCTACCTCAAGGTTTTGGACTAATTCGGACTCTTTTAGTGGTTTCTATAGGGAGACAGGATTTTTTTCATTATACTTGATTCATTAATCCATTGTTAATTTTCACATGGGTTTTCGTCACAGAATGACAAGTTATATGTATAGATTGTTCATTTAAAACGACGTGTTACAAAAATATAGTCTAATTCTGAAAGTACGCATTTTTCAATAGAAAATCTAGTGTGGGCTACAAAGAGGAGTTTGTAAGGCCTCTTAAGTAACGACTGCTACTGCTTTTTAGCAAGAAAATTGTACTACACATTTAACTGCAGCGTTTGACACCAAAAAAATTATTTTACGCTATGATTAAGTTTGCTAGCCAACTTTTGGGCCTTAACCAATTTTCGGCCGAATGTAATTTTCTGGGTTTCAAACATTGTTGTATGCTGTGTTTACGATTGACATCAACTTTCTAAAATTGTAATGTAGTTATCTTCAGCAGGACTTCTCATGACAAACAAAGATATAATTAGACCGATCAAATAGCATCAAAGTTTGTTATAGTCTGTTTCAAAAATGTAGTTTTTCACAAATTGCTCGAATTTTCGTTTTCGGCCTCTAAATATTTTTCCGAGGAAAGATGTTAAAGAAGAATACTATCCCAGGCGTGATCCGTGTATCAAATAGACAAATAACAATTGAAAACACGAACGATAACTCGCATATTACTAAAAAGCAACACATAATTGCAGAAAAACACCTTGAAAAAAGCGTGCAATTTTGAGAGAGGATGGCCTCCTGAAAATTCAAATAAACTAATAACCCTTGAAGATAACTTTATTTTATTTTGGTAAACACGTGGATATTGTGTCAGGATGCTACCTCAAGGTTTTGGACTAATTCGGACTCTTTTAGTGGTTTCTATAGGGAGACAGGATTTTTTCATTATACTTGATTCATTAATCCATTGTTAATTTTCACATGGGTTTTCGTCACAGAATGACAAGTTATATGTATAGATTGTTCATTTAAAACGACGTGTTAGAAAAATATAGTCTATTTCTGAAAGTACGCATTTTTCAATAGGAAATCTAGGGTGGCAACAAAGAGGAGTTTGTAAGGACTGTTAAGTAACGACTGCTACTGCTTTTTAGCAAGAAAATTGTACTACACATTTAACTGCAGCGTTTGACACCAAAAAAATTATTTTACGCTATGATTAAGTTTGCTAGCCAACTTTTGGGCCTTAACCAATTTTCGGCCGAATGTAATTTTCTGGGTTTCAAACATTGTTGTATGCTGTGTTTACGATTGACATCAACTTTGTAAAATTATAATGTAGTTATCTTCAGCAGGACTACTCATGACAAACAAACATATAATTAAACCGATCAAATAACATCAAAGTTTGTTATAGTCTGTTTCAAAAATGTAGTTTTTCACAAATTGCACGAATTTTCGTTTTCGGCCTCTAAATATTTTTCCGAGGAAAGATGTTAAAGAAGAATACTATCCCAGGCGTGATCCGTGTATCAAATAGACAAATAACAATTGAAAACACGAACGATAACTCGCATATTACTAAAACGCAACACATAATTGCAGAAAAACACCTTGAAAAAAGCGTGCAATTTTGAGAGAGGTTGGCCTCCTGAAAATTCAAATAAACTAATAACCCTTGAAGATAACTTTATTTTATTTTGGTAAACACGTGGATATTGTGTCAGGATGCTACCTCAAGGTTTTGGACTAATTCGGACTCTTTTAATGGTTTCTATAAGGAGACAGGATTTTTTTTATTATACTTGATTCATTAATCCATTGTTAATTTTCACATGGGTTTTCGTCACAGAATGACAAGTTATATGTATAGATTGTTCATTTAAAACGACGTGTTACAAAAATATAGTCTATTTCTGAAAGTACGCATTTTTCAATAGGAAATCTAGGGTGGCTACAAAGAGGAGTTTGTAAGGACTGTTAAGTAACGACTGTTACTTCTTTTTAGCAAGAAAATTGTACTACACATTTAACTGCAGCGTTTGACACCAAAAAAAATTATTTTACGCTATGATTAAGTTTGCTAGCCAACTTTTGGGCCTTAACCAATTTTCGGCCGAATGTAATTTTCTGGGTTTCAAACATTGTTGTATGCTGTGTTTACGATTGACATCAACTTTCTAAAATTATAATGTAGTTATCTTCAGCAGGACTACTCATGACAAACAAACATATAATTAGACCGATCAAATAGCATCAAAGTTTGTTATAGTCTGTTTCAAAAATGTAGTTTTTCACAAATTGCACGAATTTTCGTTTTCGGCCTCTAAATATTTTTCCGAGGAAAGATGTTAAAGAAGAATACTATCCCAGGCGTGATCCGTGTATCAAATAGACAAATAACAATTGAAAACACGAACGATAACTCGCATATTACTAAAAAGCAACACATAATTGCAGAAAAACACCTTGAAAAAAGCGTGCAATTTTGAGAGAGGGTGGCCTCCTGAAAATTCAAATAAACTAATAACCCTTGAAGATAACTTTATTTTATTTTGGTAAACACATAGATATTGTGTCAGGATGCTACCTCGAGGTTTTGGACTAATTCGGACTCTTTTAGTGGTTTCTATAGGGAGACAGGATTTTTTTCATTATACTTGATTCATTAATCCATTGTTAATTTTCACATGGGTTTTCGTCACAGAATGACAAGTTATATGTATAGATTGTTCATTTAAAACGACGTGTTACAAAAATATAGTCTAATTCTGAAAGTACGCATTTTTCAATAGAAAATCTAGTGTGGGCTACAAAGAGGAGTTTGTAACGCCTCTTAAGTAACGACTGCTACTGCTTTTTAGCAAGAAAATTGTACTACACATTTAACTGCAGCGTTTGACACCAAAAAAAAAATTATTTTACGCTATGATTAAGTTTGCTAGCCAACTTTTGGGCCTTAACCAATTTTCGGCCGAATGTAATTTTCTGGGTTTCAAACATTGTTGTATGCTGTGTTTACGATTGACATCAACTTTCTAAAATTGTAATGTAGTTATCTTCAGCAGGACTTCTCATGACAAACAAAGATATAATTAGACCGATCAAATAGCATCAAAGTTTGTTATAGTCTGTTTCAAAAATGTAGTTTTTCACAAATTGCTCGAATTTTCGTTTTCGGCCTCTAAATATTTTTCCGAGGAAAGATGTTAAAGAAGAATACTATCCCAGGCGTGATCCGTGTATCAAATAGACAAATAACAATTGAAAACACGAACGATAACTCGCATATTACTAAAAAGCAACACATAATTGCAGAAAAACACCTTGAAAAAAGCGTGCAATTTTGAGAGAGGATGGCCTCCTGAAAATTCAAATAAACTAATAACCCTTGAAGATAACTTTATTTTATTTTGGTAAACACGTGGATATTGTGTCAGGATGCTACCTCAAGGTTTTGGACTAATTCGGACTCTTTTAGTGGTTTCTATAGGGAGACAGGATTTTTTCATTATACTTGATTCATTAATCCATTGTTAATTTTCACATGGGTTTTCGTCACAGAATGACAAGTTATATGTATAGATTGTTCATTTAAAACGACGTGTTAGAAAAATATAGTCTATTTCTGAAAGTACGCATTTTTCAATAGGAAATCTAGGGTGGCAACAAAGAGTAGTTTGTAAGGACTGTTAAGTAACGACTGCTACTGCTTTTTAGCAAGAAAATTGTACTACACATTTAACTGCAGCGTTTGACACCAAAAAAAATTATTTTACGCTATGATTAAGTTTGCTAGCCAACTTTTGGGCCTTAACCAATTTTCGGCCGAATGTAATTTTCTGGGTTTCAAACATTGTTGTATGCTGTGTTTACGATTGACATCAACTTTGTAAAATTATAATGTAGTTATCTTCAGCAGGACTACTCATGACAAACAAACATATAATTAAACCGATCAAATAACATCAAAGTTTGTTATAGTCTGTTTCAAAAATGTAGTTTTTCACAAATTGCACGAATTTTCGTTTTCGGCCTCTAAATATTTTTCCGAGGAAAGATGTTAAAGAAGAATACTATCCCAGGCGTGATCCGTGTATCTAATAGACAAATAACAATTGAAAACACGAACGATAACTCGCATATTACTAAAACGCAACACATAATTGCAGAAAAACACCTTGAAAAAAGCGTGCAATTTTGAGAGAGGTTGGCCTCCTGAAAATTCAAATAAACTAATAACCCTTGAAGATAACTTTATTTTATTTTGGTAAACACGTGGATATTGTGTCAGGATGCTACCTCAAGGTTTTGGACTAATTCGGACTCTTTTAATGGTTTCTATAAGGAGACAGGATTTTTTTTATTATACTTGATTCATTAATCCATTGTTAATTTTCACATGGGTTTTCGTCACAGAATGACAAGTTATATGTATAGATTGTTCATTTAAAACGACGTGTTACAAAAATATAGTCTATTTCTGAAAGTACGCATTTTTCAATAGGAAATCTAGGGTGGCTACAAAGAGGAGTTTGTAAGGACTGTTAAGTAACGACTGTTACTTCTTTTTAGCAAGAAAATTGTACTACACATTTAACTGCAGCGTTTGACACCAAAAAAAATTATTTTACGCTATGATTAAGTTTGCTAGCCAACTTTTGGGCCTTAACCAATTTTCGGCCGAATGTAATTTTCTGGGTTTCAAACATTGTTGTATGCTGTGTTTACGATTGACATCAACTTTCTAAAATTATAATGTAGTTATCTTCAGCAGGACTACTCATGACAAACAAACATATAATTAGACCGATCAAATAGCATCAAAGTTTGTTATAGTCTGTTTCAAAAATGTAGTTTTTCACAAATTGCACGAATTTTCGTTTTCGGCCTCTAAATATTTTTCCGAGGAAAGATGTTAAAGAAGAATACTATCCCAGGCGTGATCCGTGTATCAAATAGACAAATAACAATTGAAAACACGAACGATAACTCGCATATTACTAAAAAGCAACACATAATTGCAGAAAAACACCTTAAAAAAAGCGTGCAATTTTGAGAGAGGGTGGCCTCCTGAAAATTCAAATAAACTAATAACCCTTGAAGATAACTTTATTTTATTTTGGTAAACACATAGATATTGTGTCAGGATGCTACCTCGAGGTTTTGGACTAATTCGGACTCTTTTAGTGGTTTCTATAGGGAGACAGGATTTTTTTCATTATACTTGATTCATTAATCCATTGTTAATTTTCACATGGGTTTTCGTCACAGAATGACAAGTTATATGTATAGATTGTTCATTTAAAACGACGTGTTACAAAAATATAGTCTAATTCTGAAAGTACGCATTTTTCAATAGAAAATCTAGTGTGGGCTAAAAAGAGGAGTTTGTAAGGCCTCTTAAGTAACGACTGCTACTGCTTTTTAGCAAGAAAATTGTACTACACATTTAACTGCAGCGTTTGACACCAAAAAAATTATTTTACGCTATGATTAAGTTTGCTAGCCAACTTTTGGGCCTTAACCAATTTTCGGCCGAATGTAATTTTCTGGGTTTCAAACATTGTTGTATGCTGTGTTTACGATTGACATCAACTTTCTAAAATTGTAATGTAGTTATCTTCAGCAGGACTTCTCATGACAAACAAAGATATAATTAGACCGATCAAATAGCATCAAAGTTTGTTATAGTCTGTTTCAAAAATGTAGTTTTTCACAAATTGCTCGAATTTTCGTTTTCGGCCTCTAAATATTTTTCCGAGGAAAGATGTTAAAGAAGAATACTATCCCAGGCGTGATCCGTGTATCAAATAGACAAATAACAATTGAAAACACGAACGATAACTCGCATATTACTAAAAAGCAACACATAATTGCAGAAAAACACCTTGAAAAAAGCGTGCAATTTTGAGAGAGGATGGCCTCCTGAAAATTCAAATAAACTAATAACCCTTGAAGATAACTTTATTTTATTTTGGTAAACACGTGGATATTGTGTCAGGATGCTACCTCAAGGTTTTGGACTAATTCGGACTCTTTTAGTGGTTTCTATAGGGAGACAGGATTTTTTCATTATACTTGATTCATTAATCCATTGTTAATTTTCACATGGGTTTTCGTCACAGAATGACAAGTTATATGTATAGATTGTTCATTTAAAACGACGTGTTAGAAAAATATAGTCTATTTCTGAAAGTACGCATTTTTCAATAGGAAATCTAGGGTGGCAACAAAGAGGAGTTTGTAAGGACTGTTAAGTAACGACTGCTACTGCTTTTTAGCAAGAAAATTGTACTACACATTTAACTGCAGCGTTTGACACCAAAAAAAATTATTTTACGCTATGATTAAATTTGCTAGCCAACTTTTGGGCCTTAACCAATTTTCGGCCGAATGTAATTTTCTGGGTTTCAAACATTGTTGTATGCTGTGTTTACGATTGACATCAACTTTGTAAAATTATAATGTAGTTATCTTCAGCAGGACTACTCATGACAAACAAACATATAATTAAACCGATAAAATAACATCAAAGTTTGTTATAGTCTGTTTCAAAAATGTAGTTTTTCACAAATTGCACGAATTTTCGTTTTCGGCCTCTAAATATTTTTCCGAGGAAAGATGTTAAAGAAGAATACTATCCCAGGCGTGATCCGTGTATCAAATAGACAAATAACAATTGAAAACACGAACGATAACTCGCATATTACTAAAACGCAACACATAATTGCAGAAAAACACCTTGAAAAAAGCGTGCAATTTTGAGAGAGGTTGGCCTCCTGAAAATTCAAATAAACTAATAACCCTTGAAGATAACTTTATTTTATTTTGGTAAACACGTGGATATTGTGTCAGGATGCTACCTCAAGGTTTTGGACTAATTCGGACTCTTTTAATGGTTTCTATAAGGAGACAGGATTTTTTTTATTATACTTGATTCATTAATCCATTGTTAATTTTCACATGGGTTTTCGTCACAGAATGACAAGTTATATGTATAGATTGTTCATTTAAAACGACGTGTTACAAAAATATAGTCTATTTCTGAAAGTACGCATTTTTCAATAGGAAATCTAGGGTGGCTACAAAGAGGAGTTTGTAAGGACTGTTAAGTAACGACTGTTACTTCTTTTTAGCAAGAAAATTGTACTACACATTTAACTGCAGCGTTTGACACCAAAAAAAATTATTTTACGCTATGATTAAGTTTGCTAGCCAACTTTTGGGCCTTAACCAATTTTCGGCCGAATGTAATTTTCTGGGTTTCAAACATTGTTGTATGCTGTGTTTACGATTGACATCAACTTTCTAAAATTATAATGTAGTTATCTTCAGCAGGACTACTCATGACAAACAAACATATAATTAGACCGATCAAATAGCATCAAAGTTTGTTATAGTCTGTTTCAAAAATGTAGTTTTTCACAAATTGCACGAATTTTCGTTTTCGGCCTCTAAATATTTTTCCGAGGAAAGATGTTAAAGAAGAATACTATCCCAGGCGTGATCCGTGTATCAAATAGACAAATAACAATTGAAAACACGAACGATAACTCGCATATTACTAAAAAGCAACACATAATTGCAGAAAAACACCTTGAAAAAAGCGTGCAATTTTGAGAGAGGGTGGCCTCCTGAAAATTCAAATAAACTAATAACCCTTGAAGATAACTTTATTTTATTTTGGTAAACACATAGATATTGTGTCAGGATGCTACCTCGAGGTTTTGGACTAATTCGGACTCTTTTAGTGGTTTCTATAAGGAGACAGGATTTTTTCATTATACTTGATTCATTAATCCATTGTTAATTTTCACATGGGTTTTCGTCACAGAATGACAAGTTATATGTATAGATTGTTCATTTAAAACGACGTGTTAGAAAAATATAGTCTATTTCTGAAAGTACGCATTTTTCAATAGGAAATCTAGGGTGGCAACAAAGAGGAGTTTGTAAGGACTGTTAAGTAACGACTGCTACTGCTTTTTAGCAAGAAAATTGTACTACACATTTAACTGCAGCGTTTGACACCAAAAAAAATTATTTTACGCTATGATTAAGTTTGCTAGCCAACTTTTGGGCCTTAACCAATTTTCGGCCGAATGTAATTTTCTGGGTTTCAAACATTGTTGTATGCTGTGTTTACGATTGACATCAACTTTGTAAAATTATAATGTAGTTATCTTCAGCAGGACTACTCATGACAAACAAACATATAATTAAACCGATCAAATAACATCAAAGTTTGTTATAGTCTGTTTCAAAAATGTAGTTTTTCACAAATTGCACGAATTTTCGTTTTCGGCCTCTAAATATTTTTCCGAGGAAAGATGTTAAAGAAGAATACTATCCCAGGCGTGATCCGTGTATCTAATAGACAAATAACAATTGAAAACACGAACGATAACTCGCATATTACTAAAACGCAACACATAATTGCAGAAAAACACCTTGAAAAAAGCGTGCAATTTTGAGAGAGGTTGGCCTCCTGAAAATTCAAATAAACTAATAACCCTTGAAGATAACTTTATTTTATTTTGGTAAACACGTGGATATTGTGTCAGGATGCTACCTCAAGGTTTTGGACTAATTCGGACTCTTTTAATGGTTTCTATAAGGAGACAGGATTTTTTTTATTATACTTGATTCATTAATCCATTGTTAATTTTCACATGGGTTTTCGTCACAGAATGACAAGTTATATGTATAGATTGTTCATTTAAAACGACGTGTTACAAAAATATAGTCTATTTCTGAAATTACGCATTTTTCAATAGGAAATCTAGTGTGGGCTACAAAGAGGAGTTTGTAAGGACTGTTAAGTAACGACTGCTACTGCTTTTTAGCAAGAAAATTGTACTACACATTTAACTGCAGCGTTTGACACCAAAAAAAATTATTTTACGCTATGATTAAGTTTGCTAGCCAACTTTTGGGCCTTAACCAATTTTCGGCCGAATGTAATTTTCTGGGTTTCAAACATTGTTGTATGCTGTGTTTACGATTGACATCAACTTTCTAAAATTGTAATGTAGTTATCTTCAGCAGGACTTCCCATGACAAACAAACATATAATTAGACCGATCAAATAGCATCAAAGTTTGTTATAGTCTGTTTCAAAAATGTAGTTTTTCACAAATTGCACGAATTTTCGTTTTCGGCCTCTAAATATTTTTCCGAGGAAAGATGTTAAAGAAGAATACTATCCCAGGCGTGATCCGTGTATCAAATAGACAAATAACAATTGAAAACACGAACGATAACTCGCATATTACTAAAAAGCAACACATAATTGCAGAAAAACACCTTGAAAAAAGCGTGCAATTTTGAGAGAGGGTGGCCTCCTGAAAATTCAAATAAACTAATAACCCTTGAAGATAACTTTATTTTATTTTGGTAAACACGTGGATATTGCGTCAGGATGCTACCTCAAGGTTTTGGACTAATTCGGTCTCTTTTAGTGGTTTCTATAGGGAGACAGGATTTTTTTCATTATACTTGATTCATTAATCCATTGTTAATTTTCACATGGGTTTTCGTCACAGAATGACAAGTTATATGTATAGATTGTTCATTTAAAACGACGTGTTACAAAAATAAAGTCTATTTCTGAAAGTACGCATTTTTCAATAGGAAATCTAGTGTGGGCTACAAAGAGGAGTTTGTAAGGACTGTTAAGTAACGACTGCTACTGCTTTTTAGCAAGAAAATTGTACTACACATTTAACTGCAGCGTTTGACACCAAAAAAAATTATTTTACGCTATGATTAAGTTTGCTAGCCAACTTTTGGGCCTTAACCAATTTTCGGCCGAATGTAATTTTCTGGGTTTCAAACATTGTTGTATGCTGTGTTTACGATTGACATCAACTTTCTAAAATTGTAATGTAGTTATCTTCAGCAGGACTTCTCATGACAAACAAACATATAATTAGACCGATCAAATAGCATCAAAGTTTGTTATAGTCTGTTTCAAAAATGTAGTTTTTCACAAATTGCACGAATTTTCGTTTTCGGCCTCTAAATATTTTTCCGAGGAAAGATGTTAAAGAAGAATACTATCCCAGGCGTGATCCGTGTATCAAATAGACAAATAACAATTGAAAACACGAACGATAACTCGCATATTACTAAAAAGCAACACATAATTGCTGAAAAACACCTTGAAAAAAGCGTGCAATTTTGAGAGAGGATGGCCTCCTGAAAATTCAAATAAAATAATAACCCTTGAAGATAACTTTATTTTATTTTGGTAAACACGTGGATATTGTGTCAGGATGCTACCTCAAGGTTTTGGACTAATTCGGACTCTTTTAGTGGTTTCTATAGGGAGACAGGATTTTTTCATTATACTTGATTCATTAATCCATTGTTAATTTTGACATGGGTTTTCGTCACAGAATGACAAGTTATATGTATAGATTGTTCATTTAAAACGACGTGTTACAAAAATATAGTCTATTTCTGAAAGTACGCATTTTTCAATAGGAAATCTAGGGTGGATACAAAGAGGAGTTTGTAAGGACTAAGTAACGACTGTTACTGCTTTTTAGCAAGAAAATTGTACTACACATTTAACTGCAGCGTTTGACACCAAAAAAAATTATTTTACGCTATGATTAAGTTTGCTAGCCAACTTTTGGGCCTTAACCAATTTTCGGCCGAATGTAATTTTCTGGGTTTCAAACATTGTTGTATGCTGTGTTTACGATTAACATCAACTTTCTAAAATTATAATGTAGTTATCTTCAGCAGGACTACTCATGACAAACAAACATATAATTAGACCGATCAAATAGCATCAAAGTTTGTTATAGTCTGTTTCAAAAATGTAGTTTTTCACAAATTGCACGAATTTTCGTTTTCGGCCTCTAAATATTTTTCCGAGGAAAGATGTTAAAGAAGAATACTATCCCAGGCGTGATCCGTGTATCAAATAGACAAATAACAATTGAAAACACGAACGATAACTCGCATATTACTAAAAAGCAACACATAATTGCAGAAAAACACCTTGAAAAAAGCGTGCAATTTTGAGAGAGGGTGGCCTCCTGAAAATTCAAATAAACTAATAACCCTTGAAGATAACTTTATTTTATTTTGGTAAACACATAGATATTGTGTCAGGATGCTACCTCAAGGTTTTGGACTAATTCGGAGTCTTTTAGTGGTTTCTATAGGGAGACAGGATTTTTTTCATTATACTTGATTCATTAATCCATTGTTAATTTTCACATGGGTTTTCGTCACAGAATGACAAGTTATATGTATAGATTGTTCATTTAAAACGACGTGTTACAAAAATATAGTCTATTTCTGAAAGTACGCATTTTTCAATAGAAAATCTAGTGTGGGCTACAAAGAGGAGTTTGTAAGGCCTCTTAAGTAACGACTGCTACTGCTTTTTAGCAAGAAAATTGTACTACACATTTAACTGCAGCGTTTGACACCAACAAAATTATTTTACGCTATGATTAAGTTTGCTAGCCAACTTTTGGGCCTTAACCAATTTTCGGCCGAATGTAATTTTCTGGGTTTCAAACATTGTTGTATGCTGTGTTTACGATTGACATCAACTTTCTAAAATTGTAATGTAGTTATCTTCAGCAGGACTTCTCATGACAAACAAAGATATAATTAGACCGATCAAATAGCATCAAAGTTTGTTATAGTCTGTTTCAAAAATGTAGTTTTTCACAAATTGCTCGAATTTTCGTTTTCGGCCTCTAAATATTTTTCCGAGGAAAGATGTTAAAGAAGAATACTATCCCAGGCGTGATCCGTGTATCAAATAGACAAATAACAATTGAAAACACGAACGATAACTCGCATATTACTAAAAAGCAACACATAATTGCAGAAAAACACCTTGAAAAAAGCCTGCAATTTTGAGAGAGGGTGGCCTCCTGAAAATTCAAATAAACTAATAACCCTTGAAGATAACTTTATTTTATTTTGGTAAACACGTGGATATTGTGTCAGGATGCTACCTCAAGGTTTTGGACTAATTCGGACTCTTTTAGTGGTTTCTATAGGGAGACAGGATTTTTTTCATTATACTTGATTCATTAATCCATTGTTAATTTTCACATGGGTTTTCGTCACAGAATGACAAGTTATATGTATAGATTGTTCATTTAAAACGACGTGTTACAAAAATAAAGTCTATTTCTGAAAGTACGCATTTTTCAATAGGAAATCTAGTGTGGGCTACAAAGAGGAGTTTGTAAGGACTGTTAAGTAACGACTGCTACTGCTTTTTAGCAAGAAAATTGTACTACACATTTAACTGCAGCGTTTGACACCAAAAAAAATTATTTTACGCTATGATTAAGTTTGCTAGCCAACTTTTGGGCCTTAACCAATTTTCGGCCGAATGTAATTTTCTGGGTTTCAAACATTGTTGTATGCTGTGTTTACGATTGACATCAACTTTCTAAAATTGTAATGTAGTTATCTTCAGCAGGACTTCTCATGACAAACAAACATATAATTAGACCGATCAAATAGCATCAAAGTTTGTTATAGTCTGTTCAAAAATGTAGTTTTTCACAAATTGCACGAATTTTCGTTTTCGGCCTCTAAATATTTTTCCGAGGAAAGATGTTAAAGAAGAATACTATCCCAGGCGTGATCCGTGTATCAAATAGACAAATAACAATTGAAAACACGAACGATAACTCGCATATTACTAAAAAGCAACACATAATTGCTGAAAAACACCTTGAAAAAAGCGTGCAATTTTGAGAGAGGATGGCCTCCTGAAAATTCAAATAAAATAATAACCCTTGAAGATAACTTTATTTTATTTTGGTAAACACGTGGATATTGTGTCAGGATGCTACCTCAAGGTTTTGGACTAATTCGGACTCTTTTAGTGGTTTCTATAGGGAGACAGGATTTTTTCATTATACTTGATTCATTAATCCATTGTTAATTTTGACATGGGTTTTCGTCACAGAATGACAAGTTATATGTATAGATTGTTCATTTAAAACGACGTGTTACAAAAATATAGTCTATTTCTGAAAGTACGCATTTTTCAATAGGAAATCTAGGGTGGATACAAAGAGGAGTTTGTAAGGACTAAGTAACGACTGTTACTGCTTTTTAGCAAGAAAATTGTACTACACATTTAACTGCAGCGTTTGACACCAAAAAAAATTATTTTACGCTATGATTAAGTTTGCTAGCCAACTTTTGGGCCTTAACCAATTTTCGGCCGAATGTAATTTTCTGGGTTTCAAACATTGTTGTATGCTGTGTTTACGATTAACATCAACTTTCTAAAATTATAATGTAGTTATCTTCAGCAGGACTACTCATGACAAACAAACATATAATTAGACCGATCAAATAGCATCAAAGTTTGTTATAGTCTGTTTCAAAAATGTAGTTTTTCACAAATTGCACGAATTTTCGTTTTCGGCCTCTAAATATTTTTCCGAGGAAAGATGTTAAAGAAGAATACTATCCCAGGCGTGATCCGTGTATCAAATAGACAAATAACAATTGAAAACACGAACGATAACTCGCATATTACTAAAAAGCAACACATAATTGCAGAAAAACACCTTGAAAAAAGCGTGCAATTTTGAGAGAGGGTGGCCTCCTGAAAATTCAAATAAACTAATAACCCTTGAAGATAACTTTATTTTATTTTGGTAAACACATAGATATTGTGTCAGGATGCTACCTCAAGGTTTTGGACTAATTCGGAGTCTTTTAGTGGTTTCTATAGGGAGACAGGATTTTTTTCATTATACTTGATTCATTAATCCATTGTTAATTTTCACATGGGTTTTCGTCACAGAATGACAAGTTATATGTATAGATTGTTCATTTAAAACGACGTGTTACAAAAATATAGTCTATTTCTGAAAGTACGCATTTTTCAATAGAAAATCTAGTGTGGGCTACAAAGAGGAGTTTGTAAGGCCTCTTAAGTAACGACTGCTACTGCTTTTTAGCAAGAAAATTGTACTACACATTTAACTGCAGCGTTTGACACCAACAAAATTATTTTACGCTATGATTAAGTTTGCTAGCCAACTTTTGGGCCTTAACCAATTTTCGGCCGAATGTAATTTTCTGGGTTTCAAACATTGTTGTATGCTGTGTTTACGATTGACATCAACTTTCTAAAATTGTAATGTAGTTATCTTCAGCAGGACTTCTCATGACAAACAAAGATATAATTAGACCGATCAAATAGCATCAAAGTTTGTTATAGTCTGTTTCAAAAATGTAGTTTTTCACAAATTGCTCGAATTTTCGTTTTCGGCCTCTAAATATTTTTCCGAGGAAAGATGTTAAAGAAGAATACTATCCCAGGCGTGATCCGTGTATCAAATAGACAAATAACAATTGAAAACACGAACGATAACTCGCATATTACTAAAAAGCAACACATAATTGCAGAAAAACACCTTGAAAAAAGCCTGCAATTTTGAGAGAGGGTGGCCTCCTGAAAATTCAAATAAACTAATAACCCTTGAAGATAACTTTATTTTATTTTGGTAAACACGTGGATATTGTGTCAGGATGCTACCTCAAGGTTTTGGACTAATTCGGACTCTTTTAGTGGTTTCTATAGGGAGACAGGATTTTTTTCATTATACTTGATTCATTAATCCATTGTTAATTTTCACATGGGTTTTCGTCACAGAATGACAAGTTATATGTATAGATTGTTCATTTAAAACGACGTGTTAGAAAAATATAGTCTATTTCTGAAAGTACGCATTTTTCAATAGGAAATCTAGGGTGGCAACAAAGAGGAGTTTGTAAGGACTGTTAAGTAACGACTGCTACTGCTTTTTAGCAAGAAAATTGTACTACACATTTAACTGCAGCGTTTGACACCAAAAAAATTATTTTACGCTATGATTAAGTTTGCTAGCCAACTTTTGGGCCTTAACCAATTTTCGGCCGAATGTAATTTTCTGGGTTTCAAACATTGTTGTATGCTGTGTTTACGATTGACATCAACTTTCTAAAATTATAATGTAGTTATCTTCAGCAGGACTACTCATGACAAACAAACATATAATTAAACCGATCAAATAGCATCAAAGTTTGTTATAGTCTGTTTCAAAAATGTAGTTTTTCACAAATTGCACGAATTTTCGTTTTCGGCCTCTAAATATTTTTCCGAGGAAAGATGTTAAAGAAGAATACTATCCCAGGCGTGATCCGTGTATCAAATAGACAAATAACAATTGAAAACACGAACGATAACTCGCATATTACTAAAAAGCAACACATAATTGCAGAAAAACACCTTGAAAAAAGCGTGCAATTTTGAGAGAGGTTGGCCTCCTGAAAATTCAAATAAACTAATAACCCTTGAAGATAACTTTATTTTATTTTGGTAAACACGTGGATATTGTGTCAGGATGCTACCTCAAGGTTTTGGACTAATTCGGACTCTTTTAGTGGTTTCTATAAGGAGACAGGATTTTTTTTATTATACTTAATTCATTAATCCATTGTTAATTTTCACATGGGTTTTCGTCACAGAATGACAAGTTATATGTATAGATTGTTCATTTAAAACGACGTGTTACAAAAATATAGTCTATTTCTGAAATTACGCATTTTTCAATAGGAAGTCTAGTGTGGGCTACAAAGAGGAGTTTGTAAGGCCTCTAAAGTAACGACTGCTACTGCTTTTTAGCAAGAAAATTGTGCTACACATTTAACTGCAGCGTTTGACACCAAAAAAAATTATTTTACGCTATGATTAAGTTTGCTAGCCAACATTTGGGCCTTAACCAATTTTCGGCCGAATGTAATTTTCTGGGTTTCAAACATTGTTGTATGCTGTATTTACGATTGACATCAATTTTCTAAAATTGTAATGTAGTTATCTTCAGCAGGACTTCTCATCACAAACAAACATATAATTAGACCGATCAAATAGCATCAAAGTTTGTTATAGTCTGTTTCAAAAATGTAGTTTTTCACAAATTGCACGAATTTTCGTTTTCGGCCTCTAAATATTTTTCCGAGGAAAGATGTTAAAGAAGAATACTATCCCAGGCGTGATCCGTGTATCAAATAGACAAATAACAATTGAAAACACGAACGATAACTCGCATATTACTAAAAAGCAACACATAATTGCAGAAAAACACCTTGAAAAATGCGTGCAATTTTGAGAGAGGGTGGCCTCCTGAAAATTCAAATAAACTAATAACCCTTGAAGATAACTTTATTTTATTTTGGTAAACACGTGGATATTGCGTCAGGATGCTACCTCAAGGTTTTGGACTAATTCGGACTCTTTTAGTGGTTTCTATAGGGAGACAGGATTTTTTTCATTATACTTGATTCATTAATCCATTGTTAATTTTCACATGGGTTTTCGTCACAGAATGACAAGTTATATGTATAGATTGTTCATTTAAAACGACGTGTTACAAAAATATAGTCTATTTCTGAAAGTACGCATTTTTCAATAGGAAATCTAGTGTGAGCTACAAAGAGGAGTTTGTAAGGACTGTTAAGTAACGACTGCTACTGCTTTTTAGCAAGAAAATTGTACTACACATTTAACTGCAGCGTTTGACACCAAAAAAAAATTATTTTACGCTATGATTAAGTTTGCTAGCCAACTTTTGGGCCTTAACCAATTTTCGGCCGAATGTAATTTTCTGGGTTTCAAACATTGTTGTATGCTGTGTTTACGATTGACATCAACTTTCTAAAATTGTAATGTAGTTATCTTCAGCAGGACTTCTCATGACAAACAAACATATAATTAGACCGATCAAATAGCATCAAAGTTTGTTATAGTCTGTTTCAAAAATGTAGTTTTTCACAAATTGCACGAATTTTCGTTTTCGGCCTCTAAATATTTTTCCGAGGAAAGATGTTAAAGAAGAATACTATCCCAGGCGTGATCCGTGTATCAAATAGACAAATAACAATTGAAAACACGAACGATAACTCGCATATTACTAAAAAGCAACACATAATTGCAGAAAAACACCTTGAAAAAAGCGTGCAATTTTGAGAGAGGTTGGCCTCCTGAAAATTCAAATAAACTAATAACCCTTGAAGATAACTTTTTTTTATTTTGGTAAACACGTGGATATTGTGTCAGGATGCTACCTCAAGGTTTTGGACTAATTCGGACTCTTTTAGTGGTTTCTATAGGGAGACAGGATTTTTTTCATTATACTTGATTCATTAATCCATTGTTAATTTTCACATGGGTTTTCGTTACAGAATGACAAGTTATATGTATAGATTGTTCATTTAAAACGACGTGTTACAAAAATATAGTCTATTTCTGAAAGTACGCATTTTTCAATAGGAAATCTAGTGTGGGCTACAAAGAGGAGTTTGTAAGGACTGTTAAGTAACGACTGCTACTGCTTTTTAGCAAGAAAATTGTACTACACATTTAACTGCAGCGTTTGACACCAAAAAAAATTATTTTACGCTATGATTAAGTTTGCTAGCCAACTTTTGGGCCTTAACCAATTTTCGGCCGAATGTAATTTTCTGGGTTTCAAACATTGTTGTATGCTGTGTTTACGATTGACATCAACTTTCTAAAATTGTAATGTAGTTATCTTCAGCAGGACTTCTCATGACAAACAAAGATATAATTAGACCGATCAAATAGCATCAAAGTTTGTTATAGTCTGTTTCAAAAATGTAGTTTTTCACAAATTGCTCGAATTTTCGTTTTCGGCCTCTAAATATTTTTCCGAGGAAAGATGTTAAAGAAGAATACTATCCCAGGCGTGATCCGTGTATCAAATAGACAAATAACAATTGAAAACACGAACGATAACTCGCATATTACTAAAAAGCAACACATAATTGCAGAAAAACACCTTGAAAAAAGCCTGCAATTTTGAGAGAGGGTGGCCTCCTGAAAATTCAAATAAACTAATAACCCTTGAAGATAACTTTATTTTATTTTGGTAAACACGTGGATATTGTGTCAGGATGCTACCTCAAGGTTTTGGACTAATTCGGACTCTTTTAGTGGTTTCTATAGGGAGACAGGATTTTTTTCATTATACTTGATTCATTAATCCATTGTTAATTTTCACATAGGTTTTCGTCACAGAATGACAAGTTATATGTATAGATTGTTCATTTAAAACGACGTGTTAGAAAAATATAGTCTATTTCTGAAAGTACGCATTTTTCAATAGGAAATCTAGGGTGGCAACAAAGAGGAGTTTGTAAGGACTGTTAAGTAACGACTGCTACTGCTTTTTAGCAAGAAAATTGTACTACACATTTAACTGCAGCGTTTGACACCAAAAAAATTATTTTACGCTATGATTAAGTTTGCTAGCCAACTTTTGGGCCTTAACCAATTTTCGGCCGAATGTAATTTTCTGGGTTTCAAACATTGTTGTATGCTGTGTTTACGATTGACATCAACTTTCTAAAATTATAATGTAGTTATCTTCAGCAGGACTACTCATGACAAACAAACATATAATTAAACCGATCAAATAGCATCAAAGTTTGTTATAGTCTGTTTCAAAAATGTAGTTTTTCACAAATTGCACGAATTTTCGTTTTCGGCCTCTAAATATTTTTCCGAGGAAAGATGTTAAAGAAGAATACTATCCCAGGCGTGATCCGTGTATCAAATAGACAAATAACAATTGAAAACACGAACGATAACTCGCATATTACTAAAAAGCAACACATAATTGCAGAAAAACACCTTGAAAAAAGCGTGCAATTTTGAGAGAGGTTGGCCTCCTGAAAATTCAAATAAACTAATAACCCTTGAAGATAACTTTATTTTATTTTGGTAAACACGTGGATATTGTGTCAGGATGCTACCTCAAGGTTTTGGACTAATTCGGACTCTTTTAGTGGTTTCTATAAGGAGACAGGATTTTTTTTATTATACTTAATTCATTAATCCATTGTTAATTTTCACATGGGTTTTCGTCACAGAATGACAAGTTATATGTATAGATTGTTCATTTAAAACGACGTGTTACAAAAATATAGTCTATTTCTGAAATTACGCATTTTTCAATAGGAAGTCTAGTGTGGGCTACAAAGAGGAGTTTGTAAGGCCTCTAAAGTAACGACTGCTACTGCTTTTTAGCAAGAAAATTGTGCTACACATTTAACTGCAGCGTTTGACACCAAAAAAAATTATTTTACGCTATGATTAAGTTTGCTAGCCAACATTTGGGCCTTAACCAATTTTCGGCCGAATGTAATTTTCTGGGTTTCAAACATTGTTGTATGCTGTATTTACGATTGACATCAATTTTCTAAAATTGTAATGTAGTTATCTTCAGCAGGACTTCTCATCACAAACAAACATATAATTAGACCGATCAAATAGCATCAAAGTTTGTTATAGTCTGTTTCAAAAATGTAGTTTTTCACAAATTGCACGAATTTTCGTTTTCGGCCTCTAAATATTTTTCCGAGGAAAGATGTTAAAGAAGAATACTATCCCAGGCGTGATCCGTGTATCAAATAGACAAATAACAATTGAAAACACGAACGATAACTCGCATATTACTAAAAAGCAACACATAATTGCAGAAAAACACCTTGAAAAATGCGTGCAATTTTGAGAGAGGGTGGCCTCCTGAAAATTCAAATAAACTAATAACCCTTGAAGATAACTTTATTTTATTTTGGTAAACACGTGGATATTGCGTCAGGATGCTACCTCAAGGTTTTGGACTAATTCGGACTCTTTTAGTGGTTTCTATAGGGA
Source organism: Limnoperna fortunei (assembly GCA_944474755.1). Taxonomy (NCBI): domain Eukaryota; kingdom Metazoa; phylum Mollusca; class Bivalvia; order Mytilida; family Modiolidae; genus Limnoperna; species Limnoperna fortunei. Next base: position 2,074,661 of record OX104118.1, on the reverse strand, counting down.
GACAGGATTTTTTTCATTATACTTGATTCATTAATCCATTGTTAATTTTCACATGGGTTTTCGTCACAGAATGACAAGTTATATGTATAGATTGTTCATTTAAAACGACGTGTTACAAAAATATAGTCTATTTCTGAAAGTACGCATTTTTCAATAGGAAATCTAGTGTGAGCTACAAAGAGGAGTTTGTAAGGACTGTTAAGTAACGACTGCTACTGCTTTTTAGCAAGAAAATTGTACTACACATTTAACTGCAGCGTTTGACACCAAAAAAAAATTATTTTACGCTATGATTAAGTTTGCTAGCCAACTTTTGGGCCTTAACCAATTTTCGGCCGAATGTAATTTTCTGGGTTTCAAACATTGTTGTATGCTGTGTTTACGATTGACATCAACTTTCTAAAATTGTAATGTAGTTATCTTCAGCAGGACTTCTCATGACAAACAAACATATAATTAGACCGATCAAATAGCATCAAAGTTTGTTATAGTCTGTTTCAAAAATGTAGTTTTTCACAAATTGCACGAATTTTCGTTTTCGGCCTCTAAATATTTTTCCGAGGAAAGATGTTAAAGAAGAATACTATCCCAGGCGTGATCCGTGTATCAAATAGACAAATAACAATTGAAAACACGAACGATAACTCGCATATTACTAAAAAGCAACACATAATTGCAGAAAAACACCTTGAAAAAAGCGTGCAATTTTGAGAGAGGTTGGCCTCCTGAAAATTCAAATAAACTAATAACCCTTGAAGATAACTTTTTTTTATTTTGGTAAACACGTGGATATTGTGTCAGGATGCTACCTCAAGGTTTTGGACTAATTCGGACTCTTTTAGTGGTTTCTATAGGGAGACAGGATTTTTTTCATTATACTTGATTCATTAATCCATTGTTAATTTTCACATGGGTTTTCGTTACAGAATGACAAGTTATATGTATAGATTGTTCATTTAAAACGACGTGTTACAAAAATATAGTCTATTTCTGAAAGTACGCATTTTTCAATAGGAAATCTAGTGTGGGCTACAAAGAGGAGTTTGTAAGGACTGTTAAGTAACGACTGCTACTGCTTTTTAGCAAGAAAATTGTACTACACATTTAACTGCAGCGTTTGACACCAAAAAAAATTATTTTACGCTATGATTAAGTTTGCTAGCCAACTTTTGGGCCTTAACCAATTTTCGGCCGAATGTAATTTTCTGGGTTTTAAACATTGTTGTATGCTGTGTTTACGATTGACATCAACTTTCTAAAATTGTAATGTAGTTATCTTCAGCAGGATTTCTCATGACAAACAAAGATATAATTAGACCGATCAAATAGCATCAAAGTTTGTTATAGTCTGTTTCAAAAATGTAGTTTTTCACAAATTGCACGAATTTTCGTTTTCGGCCTCTAAATATTTTTCCGAGGAAAGATGTAAAAGAAGAATACTATCCCAGGCGTGATCCGTGTATCAAATAGACAAATAACAATTGAAAACACGAACGATAACTCGCATATTACTAAAAAGCAACACATAATTGCAGAAAAACACTTTGAAAAAAGCGTGCAATTTTGAGAGAGGATGGCCTCCTGAAAATTCAAATAAACTAATAACCCTTGAAGATAACTTTATTTTATTTTGGTAAACACGTGGATATTGTGTCAGGATGCTACCTCAAGGTTTTGGACTAATTCGGACTCTTTTAGTGGTTTCTATAGGGAGACAGGATTTTTTTCATTATACTTGATTCATTGATCCATTGTTAATTTTCACATGGGTTTTCGTCACAGAATGACAAGTTGTATGTAAAGATTGTTCATTTAAAACGACGTGTTACAAAAATATAGTCTATTTCTGAAAGTACGCATTTTTCAAAAGGGAATCTAGGGTGGGCTACAAAGAGGAGTTTGTAAGGCCTGTTAAGTAACGACTGCTACTGCTTTTTAGCAAGAAAATTGTACTACACATTTAACTGCAGCGTTTGACACCAAAAAAAAATTATTTTACGCTATGATTAAGTTTGCTAGCCAACTTTTGGGCCTTAACCAATTTTCGGCCGAATGTAATTTTCTGGGTTTCAAACATTGTTGTATGCTGTGTTTACGATTGACATCAACTTTCTAAAATTGTAATGTAGTTATCTTCAGCAGGACTTCTCATGACAAACAAAGATATAATTAGACCGATCAAATAGCATCAAAGTTTGTTATAGTCTGTTTCAAAAATGTAGTTTTTCACAAATTGCTCGAATTTTCGTTTTCGGCCTCTAAATATTTTTCCGAGGAAAGATGTTAAAGAAGAATACTATCCCAGGCGTGATCCGTGTATCAAATAGACAAATAACAATTGAAAACACGAACGATAACTCGCATATTACTAAAAAGCAACACATAATTGCAGAAAAACACCTTGAAAAAAGCGTGCAATTTTGAGAGAGGGTGGCCTCCTGAAAATTCAAATAAACTAATAACCCTTGAAGATAACTTTATTTTATTTTGGTAAACACGTGGATATTGTGTCAGGATGCTACCTCAAGGTTTTGGACTAATTCGGACTCTTTTAGTGGTTTCTATAGGGAGACAGGATTTTTTTCATTATACTTGATTCATTAATCCATTGTTAATTTTCACATGGGTTTTCGTCACAGAATGACAAGTTATATGTATAGATTGTTCATTTAAAACGACGTGTTACAAAAATATAGTCTATTTCTGAAAGTACGCATTTTTCAATAGGAAATCTAGTGTGAGCTACAAAGAGGAGTTTGTAAGGACTGTTAAGTAACGACTGCTACTGCTTTTTAGCAAGAAAATTGTACTACACATTTAACTGCAGCGTTTGACACCAAAAAAAAATTATTTTACGCTATGATTAAGTTTGCTAGCCAACTTTTGGGCCTTAACCAATTTTCGGCCGAATGTAATTTTCTGGGTTTCAAACATTGTTGTATGCTGTGTTTACGATTGACATCAACTTTCTAAAATTGTAATGTAGTTATTTTCAGCAGGACTTCTCATGACAAACAAACATATAATTAGACCGATCAAATAGCATCAAAGTTTGTTATAGTCTGTTTCAAAAATGTAGTTTTTCACAAATTGCACGAATTTTCGTTTTCGGCCTCTAAATATTTTTCCGAGGAAAGATGTTAAAGAAGAATACTATCCCAGGCGTGATCCGTGTATCAAATAGACAAATAACAATTGAAAACACGAACGATAACTCGCATATTACTAAAAAGCAACACATAATTGCAGAAAAACACCTTGAAAAAAGCGTGCAATTTTGAGAGAGGGTGGCCTCCTGAAAATTCAAATAAACTAATAACCCTTGAAGATAACTTTATTTTATTTTGGTAAACACGTGGATATTGTGTCAGGATGCTACCTCAAGGTTTTGGACTAATTCGGGCTCTTTTAGTGGTTTCTATAGGGAGACAGGATTTTTTTCATTATACTTGATTCATTAATCCATTGTTAATTTTCACATGGGTTTTCGTTACAGAATGACAAGTTATATGTATAGATTGTTCATTTAAAACGACGTGTTACAAAAATATAGTCTATTTCTGAAAGTACGCATTTTTCAATAGGAAATCTAGTGTGGGCTACAAAGAGGAGTTTGTAAGGACTGTTAAGTAACGACTGCTACTGCTTTTTAGCAAGAAAATTGTACTACACATTTAACTGCAGCGTTTGACACCAAAAAAAATTATTTTACGCTATGATTAAGTTTGCTAGCCAACTTTTGGGCCTTAACCAATTTTCGGCCGAATGTAATTTTCTGGGTTTTAAACATTGTTGTATGCTGTGTTTACGATTGACATCAACTTTCTAAAATTGTAATGTAGTTATCTTCAGCAGGATTTCTCATGACAAACAAACATATAATTAGACCGATCAAATAGCATCAAAGTTTGTTATAGTCTGTTTCAAAAATGTAGTTTTTCACAAATTGCACGAATTTTCGTTTTCGGCCTCTAAATATTTTTCCGAGGAAAGATGTTAAAGAAGAATACTATCCCAGGCGTGATCCGTGTATCAAATAGACAAATAACAATTGAAAACACGAACGATAACTCGCATATTACTAAAAAGCAACACATAATTGCAGAAAAACACCTTGAAAAAAGCGTGCAATTTTGAGAGAGGGTGGCCTCCTGAAAATTCAAATAAACTAATAACCCTTGAAGATAACTTTATTTTATTTTGGTAAACACATAGATATTGTGTCAGGATGCTACCTCAAGGTTTTGGACTAATTCGGAGTCTTTTAGTGGTTTCTATAGGGAGACAGGATTTTTTTCATTATACTTGATTCATTAATCCATTGTTAATTTTCACATGGGTTTTCGTCACAGAATGACAAGTTATATGTATAGATTGTTCATTTAAAACGACGTGTTACAAAAATATAGTCTATTTCTGAAAGTACGCATTTTTCAATAGAAAATCTAGTGTGGGCTACAAAGAGGAGTTTGTAAGGCCTCTTAAGTAACGACTGCTACTGCTTTTTAGCAAGAAAATTGTACTACACATTTAACTGCAGCGTTTGACACCAACAAAATTATTTTACGCTATGATTAAGTTTGCTAGCCAACTTTTGGGCCTTAACCAATTTTCGGCCGAATGTAATTTTCTGGGTTTCAAACATTGTTGTATGCTGTGTTTACGATTGACATCAACTTTCTAAAATTGTAATGTAGTTATCTTCAGCAGGACTTCTCATGACAAACAAAGATATAATTAGACCGATCAAATAGCATCAAAGTTTGTTATAGTCTGTTTCAAAAATGTAGTTTTTCACAAATTGCTCGAATTTTCGTTTTCGGCCTCTAAATATTTTTCCGAGGAAAGATGTTAAAGAAGAATACTATCCCAGGCGTGATCCGTGTATCAAATAGACAAATAACAATTGAAAACACGAACGATAACTCGCATATTACTAAAAAGCAACACATAATTGCAGAAAAACACCTTGAAAAAAGCCTGCAATTTTGAGAGAGGGTGGCCTCCTGAAAATTCAAATAAACTAATAACCCTTGAAGATAACTTTATTTTATTTTGGTAAACACGTGGATATTGTGTCAGGATGCTACCTCAAGGTTTTGGACTAGTTCGGACTCTTTTAGTGGTTTCTATAGGGAGACAGGATTTTTTTCATTATACTTGATTCATTAATCCATTGTTAATTTTCACATGGGTTTTCGTCACAGAATGACAAGTTATATGTATAGATTGTTCATTTAAAACGACGTGTTAGAAAAATATAGTCTATTTCTGAAAGTACGCATTTTTCAATAGGAAATCTAGGGTGGCAACAAAGAGGAGTTTGTAAGGACTGTTAAGTAACGACTGCTACTGCTTTTTAGCAAGAAAATTGTACTACACATTTAACTGCAGCGTTTGACACCAAAAAAATTATTTTACGCTATGATTAAGTTTGCTAGCCAACTTTTGGGCCTTAACCAATTTTCGGCCGAATGTAATTTTCTGGGTTTCAAACATTGTTGTATGCTGTGTTTACGATTGACATCAACTTTCTAAAATTATAATGTAGTTATCTTCAGCAGGACTACTCATGACAAACAAACATATAATTAAACCGATCAAATAGCATCAAAGTTTGTTATAGTCTGTTTCAAAAATGTAGTTTTTCACAAATTGCTCGAATTTTCGTTTTCGGCCTCTAAATATTTTTCCGAGGAAAGATGTTAAAGAAGAATACTATCCCAGGCGTGATCCGTGTATCAAATAGACAAATAACAATTGAAAACACGAACGATAACTCGCATATTACTAAAAAGCAACACATAATTGCAGAAAAACACCTTGAAAAAAGCGTGCAATTTTGAGAGAGGTTGGCCTCCTGAAAATTCAAATAAACTAATAACCCTTGAAGATAACTTTTTTTTATTTTGGTAAACACGTGGATATTGTGTCAGGATGCTACCTCAAGGTTTTGGACTAATTCGGACTCTTTTAGTGGTTTCTATAGGGAGACAGGATTTTTTTCATTATACTTGATTCATTAATCCATTGTTAATTTTCACATGGGTTTTCGTTACAGAATGACAAGTTATATGTATAGATTGTTCATTTAAAACGACGTGTTACAAAAATATAGTCTATTTCTGAAAGTACGCATTTTTCAATAGGAAATCTAGTGTGGGCTACAAAGAGGAGTTTGTAAGGACTGTTAAGTAACGACTGCTACTGCTTTTTAGCAAGAAAATTGTACTACACATTTAACTGCAGCGTTTGACACCAAAAAAAATTATTTTACGCTATGATTAAGTTTGCTAGCCAACTTTTGGGCCTTAACCAATTTTCGGCCGAATGTAATTTTCTGGGTTTTAAACATTGTTGTATGCTGTGTTTACGATTGACATCAACTTTCTAAAATTGTAATGTAGTTATCTTCAGCAGGATTTCTCATGACAAACAAAGATATAATTAGACCGATCAAATAGCATCAAAGTTTGTTATAGTCTGTTTCAAAAATGTAGTTTTTCACAAATTGCACGAATTTTCGTTTTCGGCCTCTAAATATTTTTCCGAGGAAAGATGTAAAAGAAGAATACTATCCCAGGCGTGATCCGTGTATCAAATAGACAAATAACAATTGAAAACACGAACGATAACTCGCATATTACTAAAAAGCAACACATAATTGCAGAAAAACACTTTGAAAAAAGCGTGCAATTTTGAGAGAGGATGGCCTCCTGAAAATTCAAATAAACTAATAACCCTTGAAGATAACTTTATTTTATTTTGGTAAACACGTGGATATTGTGTCAGGATGCTACCTCAAGGTTTTGGACTAATTCGGACTCTTTTAGTGGTTTCTATAGGGAGACAGGATTTTTTTCATTATACTTGATTCATTGATCCATTGTTAATTTTCACATGGGTTTTCGTCACAGAATGACAAGTTGTATGTAAAGATTGTTCATTTAAAACGACGTGTTACAAAAATATAGTCTATTTCTGAAAGTACGCATTTTTCAAAAGGGAATCTAGGGTGGGCTACAAAGAGGAGTTTGTAAGGCCTGTTAAGTAACGACTGCTACTGCTTTTTAGCAAGAAAATTGTACTACACATTTAACTGCAGCGTTTGACACCAAAAAAAAATTATTTTACGCTATGATTAAGTTTGCTAGCCAACTTTTGGGCCTTAACCAATTTTCGGCCGAATGTAATTTTCTGGGTTTCAAACATTGTTGTATGCTGTGTTTACGATTGACATCAACTTTCTAAAATTGTAATGTAGTTATCTTCAGCAGGACTTCTCATGACAAACAAAGATATAATTAGACCGATCAAATAGCATCAAAGTTTGTTATAGTCTGTTTCAAAAATGTAGTTTTTCACAAATTGCTCGAATTTTCGTTTTCGGCCTCTAAATATTTTTCCGAGGAAAGATGTTAAAGAAGAATACTATCCCAGGCGTGATCCGTGTATCAAATAGACAAATAACAATTGAAAACACGAACGATAACTCGCATATTACTAAAAAGCAACACATAATTGCAGAAAAACACCTTGAAAAAAGCGTGCAATTTTGAGAGAGGGTGGCCTCCTGAAAATTCAAATAAACTAATAACCCTTGAAGATAACTTTATTTTATTTTGGTAAACACGTGGATATTGTGTCAGGATGCTACCTCAAGGTTTTGGACTAATTCGGACTCTTTTAGTGGTTTCTATAGGGAGACAGGATTTTTTTCATTATACTTGATTCATTAATCCATTGTTAATTTTCACATGGGTTTTCGTCACAGAATGACAAGTTATATGTATAGATTGTTCATTTAAAACGACGTGTTACAAAAATATAGTCTATTTCTGAAAGTACGCATTTTTCAATAGGAAATCTAGTGTGAGCTACAAAGAGGAGTTTGTAAGGACTGTTAAGTAACGACTGCTACTGCTTTTTAGCAAGAAAATTGTACTACACATTTAACTGCAGCGTTTGACACCAAAAAAAAATTATTTTACGCTATGATTAAGTTTGCTAGCCAACTTTTGGGCCTTAACCAATTTTCGGCCGAATGTAATTTTCTGGGTTTCAAACATTGTTGTATGCTGTGTTTACGATTGACATCAACTTTCTAAAATTGTAATGTAGTTATCTTCAGCAGGACTTCTCATGACCAAACAAACATATAATTAGACCGATCAAATAGCATCAAAGTTTGTTATAGTCTGTTTCAAAAATGTAGTTTTTCACAAATTGCACGAATTTTCGTTTTCGGCCTCTAAATATTTTTCCGAGGAAAGATGTTAAAGAAGAATACTATCCCAGGCGTGATCCGTGTATCAAATAGACAAATAACAATTGAAAACACGAACGATAACTCGCATATTACTAAAAAGCAACACATAATTGCAGAAAAACACCTTGAAAAAAGCGTGCAATTTTGAGAGAGGGTGGCCTCCTGAAAATTCAAATAAACTAATAACCCTTGAAGATAACTTTATTTTATTTTGGTAAACACGTGGATATTGTGTCAGGATGCTACCTCAAGGTTTTGGACTAATTCGGGCTCTTTTAGTGGTTTCTATAGGGAGACAGGATTTTTTTCATTATACTTGATTCATTAATCCATTGTTAATTTTCACATGGGTTTTCGTTACAGAATGACAAGTTATATGTATAGATTGTTCATTTAAAACGACGTGTTACAAAAATATAGTCTATTTCTGAAAGTACGCATTTTTCAATAGGAAATCTAGTGTGGGCTACAAAGAGGAGTTTGTAAGGACTGTTAAGTAACGACTGCTACTGCTTTTTAGCAAGAAAATTGTACTACACATTTAACTGCAGCGTTTGACACCAAAAAAAATTATTTTACGCTATGATTAAGTTTGCTAGCCAACTTTTGGGCCTTAACCAATTTTCGGCCGAATGTAATTTTCTGGGTTTTAAACATTGTTGTATGCTGTGTTTACGATTGACATCAACTTTCTAAAATTGTAATGTAGTTATCTTCAGCAGGATTTCTCATGACAAACAAACATATAATTAGACCGATCAAATAGCATCAAAGTTTGTTATAGTCTGTTTCAAAAATGTAGTTTTTCACAAATTGCACGAATTTTCGTTTTCGGCCTCTAAATATTTTTCCGAGGAAAGATGTTAAAGAAGAATACTATCCCAGGCGTGATCCGTGTATCAAATAGACAAATAACAATTGAAAACACGAACGATAACTCGCATATTACTAAAAAGCAACACATAATTGCAGAAAAACACCTTGAAAAAAGCGTGCAATTTTGAGAGAGGGTGGCCTCCTGAAAATTCAAATAAACTAATAACCCTTGAAGATAACTTTATTTTATTTTGGTAAACACATAGATATTGTGTCAGGATGCTACCTCAAGGTTTTGGACTAATTCGGAGTCTTTTAGTGGTTTCTATAGGGAGACAGGATTTTTTTCATTATACTTGATTCATTAATCCATTGTTAATTTTCACATGGGTTTTCGTCACAGAATGACAAGTTATATGTATAGATTGTTCATTTAAAACGACGTGTTACAAAAATATAGTCTATTTCTGAAAGTACGCATTTTTCAATAGAAAATCTAGTGTGGGCTACAAAGAGGAGTTTGTAAGGCCTCTTAAGTAACGACTGCTACTGCTTTTTAGCAAGAAAATTGTACTACACATTTAACTGCAGCGTTTGACACCAACAAAATTATTTTACGCTATGATTAAGTTTGCTAGCCAACTTTTGGGCCTTAACCAATTTTCGGCCGAATGTAATTTTCTGGGTTTCAAACATTGTTGTATGCTGTGTTTACGATTGACATCAACTTTCTAAAATTGTAATGTAGTTATCTTCAGCAGGACTTCTCATGACAAACAAAGATATAATTAGACCGATCAAATAGCATCAAAGTTTGTTATAGTCTGTTTCAAAAATGTAGTTTTTCACAAATTGCTCGAATTTTCGTTTTCGGCCTCTAAATATTTTTCCGAGGAAAGATGTTTAAGAAGAATACTATCCCAGGCGTGATCCGTGTATCAAATAGACAAATAACAATTGAAAACACGAACGATAACTCGCATATTACTAAAAAGCAACACATAATTGCAGAAAAACACCTTGAAAAAAGCCTGCAATTTTGAGAGAGGGTGGCCTCCTGAAAATTCAAATAAACTAATAACCCTTGAAGATAACTTTATTTTATTTTGGTAAACACGTGGATATTGTGTCAGGATGCTACCTCAAGGTTTTGGACTAGTTCGGACTCTTTTAGTGGTTTCTATAGGGAGACAGGATTTTTTTCATTATACTTGATTCATTAATCCATTGTTAATTTTCACATGGGTTTTCGTCACAGAATGACAAGTTATATGTATAGATTGTTCATTTAAAACGACGTGTTAGAAAAATATAGTCTATTTCTGAAAGTACGCATTTTTCAATAGGAAATCTAGGGTGGCAACAAAGAGGAGTTTGTAAGGACTGTTAAGTAACGACTGCTACTGCTTTTTAGCAAGAAAATTGTACTACACATTTAACTGCAGCGTTTGACACCAAAAAAATTATTTTACGCTATGATTAAGTTTGCTAGCCAACTTTTGGGCCTTAACCAATTTTCGGCCGAATGTAATTTTCTGGGTTTCAAACATTGTTGTATGCTGTGTTTACGATTGACATCAACTTTCTAAAATTATAATGTAGTTATCTTCAGCAGGACTACTCATGACAAACAAACATATAATTAAACCGATCAAATAGCATCAAAGTTTGTTATAGTCTGTTTCAAAAATGTAGTTTTTCACAAATTGCTCGAATTTTCGTTTTCGGCCTCTAAATATTTTTCCGAGGAAAGATGTTAAAGAAGAATACTATCCCAGGCGTGATCCGTGTATCAAATAGACAAATAACAATTGAAAACACGAACGATAACTCGCATATTACTAAAAAGCAACACATAATTGCAGAAAAACACCTTGAAAAAAGCGTGCAATTTTGAGAGAGGTTGGCCTCCTGAAAATTCAAATAAACTAATAACCCTTGAAGATAACTTTATTTTATTTTGGTAAACACGTGGATATTGTGTCAGGATGCTACCTCAAGGTTTTGGACTAATTCGGACTCTTTTAGTGGTTTCTATAAGGAGACAGGATTTTTTTTATTATACTTAATTCATTAATCCATTGTTAATTTTCACATGGGTTTTCGTCACAGAATGACAAGTTATATGTATAGATTGTTCATTTAAAACGACGTGTTACAAAAATATAGTCTATTTCTGAAATTACGCATTTTTCAATAGGAAGTCTAGTGTGGGCTACAAAGAGGAGTTTGTAAGGCCTCTAAAGTAACGACTGCTACTGCTTTTTAGCAAGAAAATTGTGCTACACATTTAACTGCAGCGTTTGACACCAAAAAAAATTATTTTACGCTATGATTAAGTTTGCTAGCCAACATTTGGGCCTTAACCAATTTTCGGCCGAATGTAATTTTCTGGGTTTCAAACATTGTTGTATGCTGTATTTACGATTGACATCAATTTTCTAAAATTGTAATGTAGTTATCTTCAGCAGGACTTCTCATCACAAACAAACATATAATTAGACCGATCAAATAGCATCAAAGTTTGTTATAGTCTGTTTCAAAAATGTAGTTTTTCACAAATTGCACGAATTTTCGTTTTCGGCCTCTAAATATTTTTCCGAGGAAAGATGTTAAAGAAGAATACTATCCCAGGCGTGATCCGTGTATCAAATAGACAAATAACAATTGAAAACACGAACGATAACTCGCATATTACTAAAAAGCAACACATAATTGCAGAAAAACACCTTGAAAAAAGCGTGCAATTTTGAGAGAGGGTGGCCTCCTGAAAATTCAAATAAACTAATAACCCTTGAAGATAACTTTATTTTATTTTGGTAAACACGTGGATATTGCGTCAGGATGCTACCTCAAGGTTTTGGACTAATTCGGACTCTTTTAGTGGTTTCTATAGGGAGACAGGATTTTTTTCATTATACTTGATTCATTAATCCATTGTTAATTTTCACATGGGTTTTCGTCACAGAATGACAAGTTATATGTATAGATTGTTCATTTAAAACGACGTGTTACAAAAATATAGTCTATTTCTGAAAGTACGCATTTTTCAATAGGAAATCTAGTGTGAGCTACAAAGAGGAGTTTGTAAGGACTGTTAAGTAACGACTGCTACTGCTTTTTAGCAAGAAAATTGTACTACACATTTAACTGCAGCGTTTGACACCAAAAAAAAATTATTTTACGCTATGATTAAGTTTGCTAGCCAACTTTTGGGCCTTAACCAATTTTCGGCCGAATGTAATTTTCTGGGTTTCAAACATTGTTGTATGCTGTGTTTACGATTGACATCAACTTTCTAAAATTGTAATGTAGTTATCTTCAGCAGGACTTCTCATGACAAACAAACATATAATTAGACCGATCAAATAGCATCAAAGTTTGTTATAGTCTGTTTCAAAAATGTAGTTTTTCACAAATTGCACGAATTTTCGTTTTCGGCCTCTAAATATTTTTCCGAGGAAAGATGTTAAAGAAGAATACTATCCCAGGCGTGATCCGTGTATCAAATAGACAAATAACAATTGAAAACACGAACGATAACTCGCATATTACTAAAAAGCAACACATAATTGCAGAAAAACACCTTGAAAAAAGCGTGCAATTTTGAGAGAGGTTGGCCTCCTGAAAATTCAAATAAACTAATAACCCTTGAAGATAACTTTTTTTTATTTTGGTAAACACGTGGATATTGTGTCAGGATGCTACCTCAAGGTTTTGGACTAATTCGGACTCTTTTAGTGGTTTCTATAGGGAGACAGGATTTTTTTCATTATACTTGATTCATTAATCCATTGTTAATTTTCACATGGGTTTTCGTTACAGAATGACAAGTTATATGTATAGATTGTTCATTTAAAACGACGTGTTACAAAAATATAGTCTATTTCTGAAAGTACGCATTTTTCAATAGGAAATCTAGTGTGGGCTACAAAGAGGAGTTTGTAAGGACTGTTAAGTAACGACTGCTACTGCTTTTTAGCAAGAAAATTGTACTACACATTTAACTGCAGCGTTTGACACCAAAAAAAATTATTTTACGCTATGATTAAGTTTGCTAGCCAACTTTTGGGCCTTAACCAATTTTCGGCCGAATGTAATTTTCTGGGTTTTAAACATTGTTGTATGCTGTGTTTACGATTGACATCAACTTTCTAAAATTGTAATGTAGTTATCTTCAGCAGGATTTCTCATGACAAACAAAGATATAATTAGACCGATCAAATAGCATCAAAGTTTGTTATAGTCTGTTTCAAAAATGTAGTTTTTCACAAATTGCACGAATTTTCGTTTTCGGCCTCTAAATATTTTTCCGAGGAAAGATGTAAAAGAAGAATACTATCCCAGGCGTGATCCGTGTATCAAATAGACAAATAACAATTGAAAACACGAACGATAACTCGCATATTACTAAAAAGCAACACATAATTGCAGAAAAACACTTTGAAAAAAGCGTGCAATTTTGAGAGAGGATGGCCTCCTGAAAATTCAAATAAACTAATAACCCTTGAAGATAACTTTATTTTATTTTGGTAAACACGTGGATATTGTGTCAGGATGCTACCTCAAGGTTTTGGACTAATTCGGACTCTTTTAGTGGTTTCTATAGGGAGACAGGATTTTTTTCATTATACTTGATTCATTAATCCATTGTTAATTTTCACATGGGTTTTCGTCACAGAATGACAAGTTGTATGTAAAGATTGTTCATTTAAAACGACGTGTTACAAAAATATAGTCTATTTCTGAAAGTACGCATTTTTCAAAAGGGAATCTAGGGTGGGCTACAAAGAGGAGTTTGTAAGGCCTGTTAAGTAACGACTGCTACTGCTTTTTAGCAAGAAAATTGTACTACACATTTAACTGCAGCGTTTGACACCAAAAAAAATTATTTTACGCTATGATTAAGTTTGCTAGCCAACTTTTGGGCCTTAACCAATTTTCGGCCGAATGTAATTTTCTGGGTTTCAAACATTGTTGTATGCTGTGTTTACGATTGACATCAACTTTCTAAAATTGTAATGTAGTTATCTTCAGCAGGACTTCTCATGACAAACAAACATATAATTAGACCGATCAAATAGCATCAAAGTTTGTTATAGTCTGTTTCAAAAATGTAGTTTTTCACAAATTGCTCGAATTTTCGTTTTCGGCCTCTAAATATTTTTCCGAGGAAAGATGTTAAAGAAGAATACTATCCCAGGCGTGATCCGTGTATCAAATAGACAAATAACAATTGAAAACACGAACGATAACTCGCATATTACTAAAAAGCAACACATAATTGCAGAAAAACACCTTGAAAAAAGCGTGCAATTTTGAGAGAGGGTGGCCTCCTGAAAATTCAAATAAACTAATAACCCTTGAAGATAACTTTATTTTATTTTGGTAAACACGTGGATATTGTGTCAGGATGCTACCTCAAGGTTTTGGACTAATTCGGACTCTTTTAGTGGTTTCTATAGGGAGACAGGATTTTTTTCATTATACTTGATTCATTAATCCATTGTTAATTTTCACATGGGTTTTCGTCACAGAATGACAAGTTATATGTATAGATTGTTCATTTAAAACGACGTGTTACAAAAATATAGTCTATTTCTGAAAGTACGCATTTTTCAATAGGAAATCTAGTGTGAGCTACAAAGAGGAGTTTGTAAGGACTGTTAAGTAACGACTGCTACTGCTTTTTAGCAAGAAAATTGTACTACACATTTAACTGCAGCGTTTGACACCAAAAAAAAATTATTTTACGCTATGATTAAGTTTGCTAGCCAACTTTTGGGCCTTAACCAATTTTCGGCCGAATGTAATTTTCTGGGTTTCAAACATTGTTGTATGCTGTGTTTACGATTGACATCAACTTTCTAAAATTGTAATGTAGTTATCTTCAGCAGGACTTCTCATGACAAACAAACATATAATTAGACCGATCAAATAGCATCAAAGTTTGTTATAGTCTGTTTCAAAAATGTAGTTTTTCACAAATTGCACGAATTTTCGTTTTCGGCCTCTAAATATTTTTCCGAGGAAAGATGTTAAAGAAGAATACTATCCCAGGCGTGATCCGTGTATCAAATAGACAAATAACAATTGAAAACACGAACGATAACTCGCATATTACTAAAAAGCAACACATAATTGCAGAAAAACACCTTGAAAAAAGCGTGCAATTTTGAGAGAGGGTGGCCTCCTGAAAATTCAAATAAACTAATAACCCTTGAAGATAACTTTATTTTATTTTGGTAAACACGTGGATATTGTGTCAGGATGCTACCTCAAGGTTTTGGACTAATTCGGGCTCTTTTAGTGGTTTCTATAGGGAGACAGGATTTTTTTCATTATACTTGATTCATTAATCCATTGTTAATTTTCACATGGGTTTTCGTTACAGAATGACAAGTTATATGTATAGATTGTTCATTTAAAACGACGTGTTACAAAAATATAGTCTATTTCTGAAAGTACGCATTTTTCAATAGGAAATCTAGTGTGGGCTACAAAGAGGAGTTTGTAAGGACTGTTAAGTAACGACTGCTACTGCTTTTTAGCAAGAAAATTGTACTACACATTTAACTGCAGCGTTTGACACCAAAAAAAATTATTTTACGCTATGATTAAGTTTGCTAGCCAACTTTTGGGCCTTAACCAATTTTCGGCCGAATGTAATTTTCTGGGTTTTAAACATTGTTGTATGCTGTGTTTACGATTGACATCAACTTTCTAAAATTGTAATGTAGTTATCTTCAGCAGGATTTCTCATGACAAACAAAGATATAATTAGACCGATCAAATAGCATCAAAGTTTGTTATAGTCTGTTTCAAAAATGTAGTTTTTCACAAATTGCACGAATTTTCGTTTTCGGCCTCTAAATATTTTTCCGAGGAAAGATGTTAAAGAAGAATACTATCCCAGGCGTGATCCGTGTATCAAATAGACAAATAACAATTGAAAACACGAACGATAACTCGCATATTACTAAAAAGCAACACATAATTGCAGAAAAACACTTTGAAAAAAGCGTGCAATTTTGAGAGAGGATGGCCTCCTGAAAATTCAAATAAACTAATAACCATTGAAGATAACTTTATTTTATTTTGGTAAACACGTGGATATTGTGTCAGGATGCTACCTCAAGGTTTTGGACTAATTCGGACTCTTTTAGTGGTTTCTATAGGGAGACAGGATTTTTTTCATTATACTTGATTCATTAATCCATTGTTAATTTTCACATGGGTTTTCGTCACAGAATGACAAGTTGTATGTATAGATTGTTCATTTAAAACGACGTGTTACAAAAATATAGTCTATTTCTGAAAGTACGCATTTTTCAAAAGGGAATCTAGGGTGGGCTACAAAGAGGAGTTTGTAAGGCCTGTTAAGTAACGACTGCTACTGCTTTTTAGCAAGAAAATTGTACTACACATTTAACTGCAGCGTTTGACACCAAAAAAAATTATTTTACGCTATGATTAAGTTTGCTAGCCAACTTTTGGGCCTTAACCAATTTTCGGCCGAATGTAATTTTCTGGGTTTCAAACATTGTTGTATGCTGTGTTTACGATTGACATCAACTTTCTAAAATTGTAATGTAGTTATCTTCAGCAGGACTTCTCATGACAAACAAAGATATAATTAGACCGATCAAATAGCATCAAAGTTTGTTATAGTCTGTTTCAAAAATGTAGTTTTTCACAAATTGCTCGAATTTTCGTTTTCGGCCTCTAAATATTTTTCCGAGGAAAGATGTTAAAGAAGAATACTATCCCAGGCGTGATCCGTGTTTCAAATAGACAAATAACAATTGAAAACACGAACGATAACTCGCATATTACTAAAAAGCAACACATAATTGCAGAAAAACACCTTGAAAAAAGCGTGCAATTTTGAGAGAGGGTGGCCTCCTGAAAATTCAAATAAACTAATAACCCTTGAAGATAACTTTATTTTATTTTGGTAAACACGTGGATATTGTGTCAGGATGCTACCTCAAGGTTTTGGACTAATTCGGACTCTTTTAGTGGTTTCTATAGGGAGACAGGATTTTTTTCATTATACTTGATTCATTAATCCATTGTTAATTTTCACATGGGTTTTCGTCACAGAATGACAAGTTATATGTATAGATTGTTCATTTAAAACGACGTGTTAGAAAAATATAGTCTATTTCTGAAAGTACGCATTTTTCAATAGGAAATCTAGGGTGGCAACAAAGAGGAGTTTGTAAGGACTGTTAAGTAACGACTGCTACTGCTTTTTAGCAAGAAAATTATACTACACATTTAACTGCAGCGTTTGACACCAAAAAAAATTATTTTACGCTATGATTAAGTTTGCTAGCCAACTTTTGGGCCTTAACCAATTTTCGGCCGAATGTAATTTTCTGGGTTTCAAACATTGTTGTATGCTGTGTTTACGATTGACATCAACTTTCTAAAATTATAATGTAGTTATCTTCAGCAGGACTACTCATGACAAACAAACATATAATTAAACCGATCAAATAGCATCAAAGTTTGTTATAGTCTGTTTCAAAAATGTAGTTTTTCACAAATTGCACGAATTTTCGTTTTCGGCCTCTAAATATTTTTCCGAGGAAAGATGTTAAAGAAGAATACTATCCCAGGCGTGATCCGTGTATCAAATAGACAAATAACAATTGAAAACACGAACGATAACTCGCATATTACTAAAAAGCAACACATAATTGCAGAAAAACACCTTGAAAAAAGCGTGCAATTTTGAGAGAGGGTGGCCTCCTGAAAATTCAAATAAACTAATAACCCTTGAAGATAACTTTATTTTATTTTGGTAAACACGTGGATATTGTGTCAGGATGCTACCTCAAGGTTTTGGACTAATTCGGACTCTTTTAGTGGTTTCTATAGGGAGACAGGATTTTTTTCATTATACTTGATTCATTAATCCATTGTTAATTTTCACATGGGTTTTCGTCACAGAATGACAAGTTATATGTATAGATTGTTCATTTAAAACGACGTGTTAGAAAAATATAGTCTATTTCTGAAAGTACGCATTTTTCAATAGGAAATCTAGGGTGGCAACAAAGAGGAGTTTGTAAGGACTGTTAAGTAACGACTGCTACTGCTTTTTAGCAAGAAAATTGTACTACACATTTAACTGCAGCGTTTGACACCAAAAAAAATTATTTTACGCTATGATTAAGTTTGCTAGCCAACTTTTGGGCCTTAACCAATTTTCGGCCGAATGTAATTTTCTGGGTTTTAAACATTGTTGTATGCTGTGTTTACGATTGACATCAACTTTCTAAAATTGTAATGTAGTTATCTTCAGCAGGACTTCTCATGACAAACAAAGATATAATTAGACCGATCAAATAGCATCAAAGTTTGTTATAGTCTGTTTCAAAAATGTAGTTTTTCACAAATTGCACGAATTTTCGTTTTCGGCCTCTAAATATTTTTCCGAGGAAAGATGTTAAAGAAGAATACTATCCCAGGCGTGATCCGTGTATCAAATAGACAAATAACAATTGAAAACACGAACGATAACTCGCATATTACTAAAAAGCAACACATAATTGCAGAAAAACACTTTGAAAAAAGCGTGCAATTTTGAGAGAGGATGGCCTCCTGAAAATTCAAATAAACTAATAACCCTTGAAGATAACTTTATTTTATTTTGGTAAACACGTGGATATTGTGTCAGGATGCTACCTCAAGGTTTTGGACTAATTCGGACTCTTTTAGTGGTTTCTATAGGGAGACAGGATTTT
Source organism: Limnoperna fortunei (assembly GCA_944474755.1). Classification (NCBI taxonomy): domain Eukaryota; kingdom Metazoa; phylum Mollusca; class Bivalvia; order Mytilida; family Modiolidae; genus Limnoperna; species Limnoperna fortunei. Next base: position 2,055,818 of record OX104118.1, on the reverse strand, counting down.
TTTCATTATACTTGATTCATTAATCCATTGTTAATTTTCACATGGGTTTTCGTCACAGAATGACAAGTTGTATGTATAGATTGTTCATTTAAAACGACGTGTTACAAAAATATAGTCTATTTCTGAAAGTACGCATTTTTCAAAAGGGAATCTAGGGTGGGCTACAAAGAGGAGTTTGTAAGGCCTGTTAAGTAACGACTGCTACTGCTTTTTAGCAAGAAAATTGTACTACACATTTAACTGCAGCGTTTGACACCAAAAAAAATTATTTTACGCTATGATTAAGTTTGCTAGCCAACTTTTGGGCCTGAACCAATTTTCGGCCGAATGTAATTTTCTAGGTTTCAAACATTGTTGTATGCTGTGTATACGATTGACATCAACTTTCTAAAATTATAATGTAGTTATCTTCAGCAGGACTACTCATGACAAACAAACATATAATTAGACCGATCAAATAGCATCAAAGTTTGTTATTGTCTGTTTCAAAAATGTAGTTTTTCACAAATTGCACGAATTTTCGTTTTCGGCCTCTAAATATTTTTCCGAGGAAAGATGTTAAAGAAAAATACTATCCCAGGCGTGATCCGTGTATCAAATAGACAAATAACAATTGAAAACACGAACGATAACTCGCATATTACTAAAAAGCAACACATAATAGCAGAAAAACACTTTGAAAAAAGCGTGCAATTTTGAGAGAGGATGGCCTCCTGAAAATTCAAATAAACTAATAACCCTTGAAGATAACTTTATTTTATTTTGGTAAACACGTGGATATTGTGTCAGGATGCTACCTCAAGGTTTTGGACTAATTCGGACTCTTTTAGTGGTTTCTATAGGGAGACAGGATTTTTTTCATTATACTTGATTCATTAATCCATTGTTAATTTTCACATGGGTTTTCGTCACAGAATGACAAGTTATATGTATAGATTGTTCATTTAAAACGACGTGTTAAAAAAATATAGTCTGTTTCTGAAAGTAAGCATTTTTCAATAGAGAATCTAGGGTTTACTACAAAGAGGAGTTTGTAAGGCCTGTTAAGTAACGACTGCTACTGCTTTTTAGCAAGAAAATTGTACTACACATTTAACTGCAGCGTTTGACACCAAAAAAATTATTTTACGCTATGATTAAGTTTGCTAGCCAACTTTTGGGCCTTAACCAATTTTCGGCCGAATGTAATTTTCTGGGTTTCAAACATTGTTGTATGCTGTGTTTACGATTGACATCAACTTTCTAAAATTGTAATGTAGTTATCTTCAGCAGGACTACTCATGACAAACAAACATATAATTAGAGCGATCAAATAGCATCAAAGTTTGTTATAGTCTGTTTCAAAAATGTAGTTTTTCACAAATTGCACGAATTTTCGTTTTCGGCCTCTAAATATTTTTCCGAGGAAAGATGTTAAAGAAAAATACTATCCCAGGCGTGATCCGTGTATCAAATAGACAAATAACAATTGAGAACACGAACGATAACTCGCATATTACTAAAAAGCAACACATAATTGCAGAAAAACACTTTGGAAAAAGCGTGCAATTTTGAGACAGGATGGCCTCCTGAAAATTCAAATAAACTAATAACCCTTGAAGATAACTTTATTTTATTTGGTAAACACGTGGATATTGTGTCAGGATGCTACCTCAAGTTTTTGGACTAATTCGGACTCTTTTAGTGGTTTCTATAGTGAGACAGGATTTTTTTCATTATACTTGATTCATTAATCCATTGTTAATTTTCACATGGGTTTTCGTCACAGAATGACAAGTTATATGTATAGATTGTTCATTTAAAACGACGTGTTACAAAAATATAGTCTATTTCTGAAAGTACGCATTTTTCAATAGGAAATCTAGGGTGGCTACAAAGAGGAGTTTGTAAGGACTGTTAAGTAACGACTGCTACTGCTTTTTAGCAAGAAAATTGTAGCACACATTTAACTGCAGCGTTTGACACCAAAAAAAATTATTTTACGCTATGATTAAGTTTGCTAGCCAACTTTTGGGCCTTAACCATTTTCGGACGAATGTAATTTTCTGGGTTTCAAACATTGTTGTATGCTGTGTTTACGATTGACATCAACTTTCTAAAATTATAATGTAGTTATCTTCAGCAGGACTACTCATGACAAACAAACATATAATTAGACCGATCAAATAGCATCAAAGTTTGTTATAGTCTGTTTCAAAAATGTAGTTTTTCACAAATTGCACGAATTTTCGTTTTCGGCCTCTAAATATTTTTCCGAGGAAAGATGTTAAAGACGAATACTATCCCAGGCGTTATCCGTGTATCAAATAGACAAATAACAATTGAAAACACGAACGATAACTCGCATATTACTAAAAAGCAACACATAATTACAGAAAAACACCTTGAAAAAAGAGTGCAATTTTGAGAGAGGGTGGCCTCCTGAAAATTCAAATAAACTAATAACCCTTGAAGATAACTTTATTTTATTTTGGTAAACACGTGGATATTGTGTCAGGATGCTACCTCAAGGTTTTGGACTCATTCGGACTCTTTTAGTGGTTTCTATAGGGAGACAGGATTTTTTTCATTATACTTGATTCATTAATCCATTGTTAATTTTCACATGGGTTTTCGTTACAGAATGACAAGTTATATGTATAGAATGTTCATTTAAAACGACGTGTTACAAAAATATAGTCTATTTCTGAAAGTACGCATTTTTCAATAGGAAATCTAGGGTGGCTACAAAGAGGAGTTTGTAAGGACTGTTAAGTAACGACTGCTACTGCTTTTTAGCAAGAAAATTGTACTACACATTTAACTGCAGCGTTTGACACCAAAAAAATTATTTTACGCTATGATTAAGTTTGCTAGCCAACTTTTGGGCCTTAACCAATTTTCGGCCGAATGTAATTTTCTGGGTTTCAAACATTGTTGTATGCTGTGTTTACGATTGACATCAACTTTCTAAAATTGTAATGTAGTTATCTTCAGCAGGACTTCTCATGACAAACAAAGATATAATTAGACCGATCAAATAGCATCAAAGTTTGTTATAGTCTGTTTCAAAAATGTAGTTTTTCACAAATTGCACGAATTTTCGTTTTCGGCCTCTAAATATTTTTCCGAGGAAAGATGTTAAAGAAGAATACTATCCCAGGCGTGATCCGTGTATCAAATAGACAAATAACAATTGAAAACACGAACGATAACTCGCATATTACTAAAAAGCAACACATAATTGCAGAAAAACACTTTGAAAAAAGCGTGCAATTTTGAGAGAGGATGGCCTCCTGAAAATTCAAATAAACTAATAACCCTTGAAGATAACTTTATTTTATTTTGGTAAACACGTGGATATTGTGTCAGGATGCTACCTCAAGGTTTTGGACTAATTCGGACTCTTTTAGTGGTTTCTATAGGGAGACAGGATTTTTTTCATTATACTTGATTCATTAATCCATTGTTAATTTTCACATGGGTTTTCGTCACAGAATGACAAGTTGTATGTATAGATTGTTCATTTAAAACGACGTGTTAAAAAAATATAGTCTATTTCTGAAAGTACGCATTTTTCAAAAGGGAATCTAGGGTGGGCTACAAAGAGGAGTTTGTAAGGCATGTTAAGTAACGACTGCTACTGCTTTTTAGCAAGAAAATTGTACTACACATTTAACTGCAGCGTTTGACAGCAAAAAAAAAATATTTTACGCTATGATTAAGTTTGCTAGCCAACTTTTGGGCCTTAACCAATTTTCGGCCGAATGTAATTTTCTAGGTTTCAAACATTGTTGTATGCTGTGTTTACGATTGACATCAACTTTCTAAAATTATAATGTAGTTATCTTCAGCAGGACTTCTCATGACAAACAAACATATAATTAGACCGATCAAATAGCATCAAAGTTTGTTATAGTCTGTTTCAAAAATGTAGTTTTTCACAAATTGCACGAATTTTCGTTTTCGGCCTCTAAATATTTTTCCGAGGAAAGATGTTAAAGAAGAATACTATCCCAGGCGTGATCCGTGTATCAAATAGACAAATAACAATTGAAAACACGAACGATAACTCGCATATTACTAAAAAGCAACACATAATTGCAGAAAAACACCTTGAAAAAAGCGTGCAATTTTGAGAGAGGGTGGCCTCCTGAAAATTCAAATAAACTAATAACCCTTGAAGATAACTTTATTTTATTTTGGTAAACACGTGGATATTGTGTCAGGATGCTACCTCAAGGTTTTGGACTAATTCGGGCTCTTTTAGTGGTTTCTATAGGGAGACAGGATTTTTTTCATTATACTTGATTCATTAATCCATTGTTAATTTTCACATGGGTTTTCGTTACAGAATGACAAGTTATATGTATAGATTGTTCATTTAAAACGACGTGTTACAAAAATATAGTCTATTTCTGAAAGTACGCATTTTTCAATAGGAAATCTAGTGTGGGCTACAAAGAGGAGTTTGTAAGGACTGTTAAGTAACGACTGCTACTGCTTTTTAGCAAGAAAATTGTACTACACATTTAACTGCAGCGTTTGACACAAAAAAAAATTATTTTACGCTATGATTAAGTTTGCTAGCCAACTTTTGGGCCTTAACCAATTTTCGGCCGAATGTAATTTTCTGGGTTTTAAACATTGTTGTATGCTGTGTTTACGATTGACATCAACTTTCTAAAATTGTAATGTAGTTATCTTCAGAAGGATTTCTCATGACAAACAAAGATATAATTAGACCGATCAAATAGCATCAAAGTTTGTTATAGTCTGTTTCAAAAATGTAGTTTTTCACAAATTGCACGAATTTTCGTTTTCGGCCTCTAAATATTTTTCCGAGGAAAGATGTTAAAGAAGAATACTATCCCAGGCGTGATCCGTGTATCAAATAGACAAATAACAATTGAAAACACGAACGATAACTCGCATATTACTAAAAAGCAACACATAATTGCAGAAAAACACTTTGAAAAAAGCGTGCAATTTTGAGAGAGGATGGCCTCCTGAAAATTCAAATAAACTAATAACCATTGAAGATAACTTTATTTTATTTTGGTAAACACGTGGATATTGTGTCAGGATGCTACCTCAAGGTTTTGGACTAATTCGGACTCTTTTAGTGGTTTCTATAGGGAGACAGGATTTTTTTCATTATACTTGATTCATTAATCCATTGTTAATTTTCACATGGGTTTTCGTCACAGAATGACAAGTTGTATGTATAGATTGTTCATTTAAAACGACGTGTTACAAAAATATAGTCTATTTCTGAAAGTACGCATTTTTCAAAAGGGAATCTAGGGTGGGCTACAAAGAGGAGTTTGTAAGGCCTGTTAAGTAACGACTGCTACTGCTTTTTAGCAAGAAAATTGTACTACACATTTAACTGCAGCGTTTGACACCAAAAAAAATTATTTTACGCTATGATTAAGTTTGCTAGCCAACTTTTGGGCCTTAACCAATTTTCGGCCGAATGTAATTTTCTGGGTTTCAAACATTGTTGTATGCTGTGTTTACGATTGACATCAACTTTCTAAAATTGTAATGTAGTTATCTTCAGCAGGACTTCTCATGACAAACAAAGATATAATTAGACCGATCAAATAGCATCAAAGTTTGTTATAGTCTGTTTCAAAAATGTAGTTTTTCACAAATTTGCTCGAATTTTCGTTTTCGGCCTCTAAATATTTTTCCGAGGAAAGATGTTAAAGAAGAATACTATCCCAGGCGTGATCCGTGTTTCAAATAGACAAATAACAATTGAAAACACGAACGATAACTCGCATATTACTAAAAAGCAACACATAATTGCAGAAAAACACCTTGAAAAAAGCGTGCAATTTTGAGAGAGGGTGGCCTCCTGAAAATTCAAATAAACTAATAACCCTTGAAGATAACTTTATTTTATTTTGGTAAACACGTGGATATTGTGTCAGGATGCTACCTCAAGGTTTTGGACTAATTCGGACTCTTTTAGTGGTTTCTATAGGGAGACAGGATTTTTTTCATTATACTTGATTCATTAATCCATTGTTAATTTTCACATGGGTTTTCGTCACAGAATGACAAGTTATATGTATAGATTGTTCATTTAAAACGACGTGTTAGAAAAATATAGTCTATTTCTGAAAGTACGCATTTTTCAATAGGAAATCTAGGGTGGCAACAAAGAGGAGTTTGTAAGGACTGTTAAGTAACGACTGCTACTGCTTTTTAGCAAGAAAATTATACTACACATTTAACTGCAGCGTTTGACACCAAAAAAAATTATTTTACGCTATGATTAAGTTTGCTAGCCAACTTTTGGGCCTTAACCAATTTTCGGCCGAATGTAATTTTCTGGGTTTCAAACATTGTTGTATGCTGTGTTTACGATTGACATCAACTTTCTAAAATTATAATGTAGTTATCTTCAGCAGGACTACTCATGACAAACAAACATATAATTAAACCGATCAAATAGCATCAAAGTTTGTTATAGTCTGTTTCAAAAATGTAGTTTTTCACAAATTGCACGAATTTTCGTTTTCGGCCTCTAAATATTTTTCCGAGGAAAGATGTTAAAGAAGAATACTATCCCAGGCGTGATCCGTGTATCAAATAGACAAATAACAATTGAAAACACGAACGATAACTCGCATATTACTAAAAAGCAACACATTATTGCAGAAAAACACTTTGAAAAAAGCGTGCAATTTTGAGAGAGGATGGCCTCCTGAAAATTCAAATAAACTAATAACCCTTGAAGATAACTTTATTTTATTTTGGTAAACACGTGGATATTGTGTCAGGATGCTACCTCAAGGTTTTGGACTAATTCGGACTCTTTTAGTGGTTTCTATAGGGAGACAGGATTTTTTTCATTATACTTGATTCATTAATCCATTGTTAATTTTCACATGGGTTTTCGTCACAGAATGACAAGTTGTATGTATAGATTGTTCATTTAAAACGACGTGTTACAAAAATATAGTCTATTTCTGAAAGTACGCATTTTTCAAAAGGGAATCTAGGGTGGGCTACAAAGAGGAGTTTGTAAGGCCTGTTAAGTAACGACTGCTACTGCTTTTTAGCAAGAAAATTGTACTACACATTTAACTGCAGCGTTTGACACCAAAAAAAATTATTTTACGCTATGATTAAGTTTGCTAGCCAACTTTTGGGCCTGAACCAATTTTCGGCCGAATGTAATTTTCTAGGTTTCAAACATTGTTGTATGCTGTGTATACGATTGACATCAACTTTCTAAAATTATAATGTAGTTATCTTCAGCAGGACTACTCATGACAAACAAACATATAATTAGACCGATCAAATAGCATCAAAGTTTGTTATTGTCTGTTTCAAAAATGTAGTTTTTCACAAATTGCACGAATTTTCGTTTTCGGCCTCTAAATATTTTTCCGAGGAAAGATGTTAAAGAAAAATACTATCCCAGGCGTGATCCGTGTATCAAATAGACAAATAACAATTGAAAACACGAACGATAACTCGCATATTACTAAAAAGCAACACATAATAGCAGAAAAACACTTTGAAAAAAGCGTGCAATTTTGAGAGAGGATGGCCTCCTGAAAATTCAAATAACTAATAACCCTTGAAGATAACTTTATTTTATTTTTTTAAACACGTGGATATTGTGTCAGGATGCTACCTCAAGGTTTTGGACTAATTCGGACTCTTTTAGTGGTTTCTATAGGGAGACAGGATTTTTTTCATTATACTTGATTCATTAATCCATTGTTAATTTTCACATGGGTTTTCGTCACAGAATGACAAGTTATATGTATAGATTGTTCATTTAAAACGACGTGTTAAAAAAATATAGTCTGTTTCTGAAAGTAAGCATTTTTCAATAGAGAATCTAGGGTTTACTACAAAGAGGAGTTTGTAAGGCCTGTTAAGTAACGACTGCTACTGCTTTTTAGCAAGAAAATTGTACTACACATTTAACTGCAGCGTTTGACACCAAAAAAATTATTTTACGCTATGATTAAGTTTGCTAGCCAACTTTTGGGCCTTAACCAATTTTCGGCCGAATGTAATTTTCTGGGTTTCAAACATTGTTGTATGCTGTGTTTACGATTGACATCAACTTTCTAAAATTGTAATGTAGTTATCTTCAGCAGGACTACTCATGACAAACAAACATATAATTAGAGCGATCAAATAGCATCAAAGTTTGTTATAGTCTGTTTCAAAAATGTAGTTTTTCACAAATTGCACGAATTTTCGTTTTCGGCCTCTAAATATTTTTCCGAGGAAAGATGTTAAAGAAAAATACTATCCCAGGCGTGATCCGTGTATCAAATAGACAAATAACAATTGAGAACACGAACGATAACTCGCATATTACTAAAAAGCAACACATAATTGCAGAAAAACACTTTGGAAAAAGCGTGCAATTTTGAGACAGGATGGCCTCCTGAAAATTCAAATAAACTAATAACCCTTGAAGATAACTTTATTTTATTTGGTAAACACGTGGATATTGTGTCAGGATGCTACCTCAAGTTTTTGGACTAATTCGGACTCTTTTAGTGGTTTCTATAGTGAGACAGGATTTTTTTCATTATACTTGATTCATTAATCCATTGTTAATTTTCACATGGGTTTTCGTCACAGAATGACAAGTTATATGTATAGATTGTTCATTTAAAACGACGTGTTACAAAAATATAGTCTATTTCTGAAAGTACGCATTTTTCAATAGGAAATCTAGGGTGGCTACAAAGAGGAGTTTGTAAGGACTGTTAAGTAACGACTGCTACTGCTTTTTAGCAAGAAAATTGTAGCACACATTTAACTGCAGCGTTTGACACCAAAAAAAATTATTTTACGCTATGATTAAGTTTGCTAGCCAACTTTTGGGCCTTAACCATTTTCGGACGAATGTAATTTTCTGGGTTTCAAACATTGTTGTATGCTGTGTTTACGATTGACATCAACTTTCTAAAATTATAATGTAGTTATCTTCAGCAGGACTACTCATGACAAACAAACATATAATTAGACCGATCAAATAGCATCAAAGTTTGTTATAGTCTGTTTCAAAAATGTAGTTTTTCACAAATTGCACGAATTTTCGTTTTCGGCCTCTAAATATTTTTCCGAGGAAAGATGTTAAAGACGAATACTATCCCAGGCGTTATCCGTGTATCAAATAGACAAATAACAATTGAAAACACGAACGATAACTCGCATATTACTAAAAAGCAACACATAATTACAGAAAAACACCTTGAAAAAAGAGTGCAATTTTGAGAGAGGGTGGCCTCCTGAAAATTCAAATAAACTAATAACCCTTGAAGATAACTTTATTTTATTTTGGTAAACACGTGGATATTGTGTCAGGATGCTACCTCAAGGTTTTGGACTCATTCGGACTCTTTTAGTGGTTTCTATAGGGAGACAGGATTTTTTTCATTATACTTGATTCATTAATCCATTGTTAATTTTCACATGGGTTTTCGTCACAGAATGACAAGTTATATGTATAGAATGTTCATTTAAAACGACGTGTTACAAAAATATAGTCTATTTCTGAAAGTACGCATTTTTCAATAGGAAATCTAGGGTGGCTACAAAGAGGAGTTTGTAAGGACTGTTAAGTAACGACTGCTACTGCTTTTTAGCAAGAAAATTGTACTACACATTTAACTGCAGCGTTTGACACCAAAAAAATTATTTTACGCTATGATTAAGTTTGCTAGCCAACTTTTGGGCCTTAACCAATTTTCGGCCGAATGTAATTTTCTGGGTTTCAAACATTGTTGTATGCTGTGTTTACGATTGACATCAACTTTCTAAAATTGTAATGTAGTTATCTTCAGCAGGACTTCTCATGACAAACAAAGATATAATTAGACCGATCAAATAGCATCAAAGTTTGTTATAGTCTGTTTCAAAAATGTAGTTTTTCACAAATTGCACGAATTTTCGTTTTCGGCCTCTAAATATTTTTCCGAGGAAAGATGTTAAAGAAGAATACTATCCCAGGCGTGATCCGTGTATCAAATAGACAAATAACAATTGAAAACACGAACGATAACTCGCATATTACTAAAAAGCAACACATAATTGCAGAAAAACACTTTGAAAAAAGCGTGCAATTTTGAGAGAGGATGGCCTCCTGAAAATTCAAATAAACTAATAACCCTTGAAGATAACTTTATTTTATTTTGGTAAACACGTGGATATTGTGTCAGGATGCTACCTCAAGGTTTTGGACTAATTCGGACTCTTTTAGTGGTTTCTATAGGGAGACAGGATTTTTTTCATTATACTTGATTCATTAATCCATTGTTAATTTTCACATGGGTTTTCGTCACAGAATGACAAGTTGTATGTATAGATTGTTCATTTAAAACGACGTGTTAAAAAAATATAGTCTATTTCTGAAAGTACGCATTTTTCAAAAGGGAATCTAGGGTGGGCTACAAAGAGGAGTTTGTAAGGCATGTTAAGTAACGACTGCTACTGCTTTTTAGCAAGAAAATTGTACTACACATTTAACTGCAGCGTTTGACAGCAAAAAAAAAATATTTTACGCTATGATTAAGTTTGCTAGCCAACTTTTGGGCCTTAACCAATTTTCGGCCGAATGTAATTTTCTAGGTTTCAAACATTGTTGTATGCTGTGTTTACGATTGACATCAACTTTCTAAAATTATAATGTAGTTATCTTCAGCAGGACTACTCATGACAAACAAACATATAATTAGACCGATCAAATAGCATCAAAGTTTGTTATAGTCTGTTTCAAAAATGTAGTTTTTCACAAATTGCACGAATTTTCGTTTTCGGCCTCTAAATATTTTTCCGAGGAAAGATGTTAAAGAAAAATACTATCCCAGGCGTGATCCGTGTATCAAATAGACAAATAACAATTGAAAACACGAACGATAACTCGCATATTACTAAAAAGCAACACATAATTGCAGAAAAACACTTTGAAAAAAGCGTGCAATTTTGAGAGAGGATGGCCTCCTGAAAATTCAAATAAACTAATAAACCTTGAAGATAACTTTATTTTATTTTTTTAAACACGTGGATATTGTGTCAGGATGCTACCTCAAGGTTTTGGACTAATTCGGACTCTTTTAGTGGTTTCTATAGGGAGACAGGATTTTTTTCATTATACTTGATTCATTAATCCATTGTTAATTTTCACATGGGTTTTCGTCACAGAATGACAAGTTATATGTATAGATTGTTCATTTAAAACGACGTGTTAAAAAAATATAGTCTATTTCTGAAAGTACGCATTTTTCAATAGGAAATCTAGGGTGGCTACAAAGAGGAGTTTGTAAGGCCTGTTAAGTAACGACTGCTACTGCTTTTTAGCAAGAAAATTGTACTACACATTTAACTGCAGCATTTGACACCAAAAAAAATTATTTTACGCTATGATTAAGTTTGCTAGCCAACTTTTGGGCCTTAACCAATTTTCGGCCGAATGTAATTTTCTGGGTTTCAAACATTGTTGTATGCTGTGTTTACGATTGACATCAACTTTCTAAAATTGTAATGTAGTTATCTTCAGCAGGACTACTCATGACAAACAAACATATAATTAGACCGATCAAATAGCATCAAAGTTTATTATAGTCTGTTTCAAAAATGTAGTTTTTCACAAATTGCACGAATTTTCGTTTTCGGCCTCTAAATATTTTTCCGAGGAAAGATGTTAAAGAAGAATACTATCCCAGGCGTGATCCGTGTATCAAATAGACAAATAACAATTGAAAGCACGAACGATAACTCGCATATTACTAAAAAGCAACACATAATTGCAGAAAAACACCTTGAAAAAAGCGTGCAATTTTGAGAGAGGGTGGCCTCCTGAAAATTCAAATAAACTAATAACCCTTGAAGATAACTTTATTTTATTTTGGTAAACACGTGGATATTGTGTCAGGATGCTACCTCAAGGTTTTGGACTAATTCGGACTCTTTTAGTGGTTTCTATAGGGAGACAGGATTTTTTTCATTATACTTGATTCATTGATCCATTGTTAATTTTCACATGGGTTTTCGTCACAGAATGACAAGTTATATGTATAGATTGTTCATTTAAAACGACGTGTTACAAAAATATTGTCTATTTCTGAAAGTACGCATTTTTCAATAGGAAATCTAGGGTGGCTACAAAGAGGAGTTTGTAAGAACTGTTAAGTAACGACTGCTACTGCTTTTTAGCAAGAAAATTGTACCACACATTTAACTGCAGCGTTTGACACCAAAAAAATTATTTTACGCTATGATTAAGTTTGCTAGCCAACTTTTGGGCCTTAACCAATTTTCGGCCGAATGTAATTTTCTGGGTTTCAAACATTGTTGTATGCTGTGTTTACGATTGACATCAACTTTCTAAAATTATAATGTAGTTATCTTCAGCAGGACTACTCATGACAAACAAACATATAATTAGACCGATCAAATAGCATCAAAGTTTGTTATAGTCTGTTTCAAAAATGTAGTTTTTAACAAATTGCACGAATTTTCGTTTTCGGCCTCTAAATATTTTTCCGAGGAAAGATGTTAAAGACGAATACTATCCCAGGCGTGATCCGTGTATCAAATAGACAAATAACAATTGAAAACACGAACGATAACTCGCATATTACTTAAAAGCAACACATAATTTGCAGAAAAACACCTTGAAAAAAGCGTGCAATTTTGAGAGAGGGTGGCCTCCTGAAAATTCAAATAAACTAATAACCCTTGAAGATAACTTTATTTTATTTTGGTAAACACGTGGATATTGTGTCAGGATGCTACCTCAAGGTTTTGGACTAATTCGGACTCTTTTAGTGGTTTCTATAGTGAGACAGGATTTTTTTCATTATACTTGATTCATTAATCCATTGTTAATTTTCACATGGGTTTTCGTCACAGAATGACAAGTTATATGTATAGATTGTTCATTTAAAACGACGTGTTACAAAAATATTGTCTATTTCTGAAAGTACGCATTTTTCAATAGGAAATCTAGGGTGGCTACAAAGAGGAGTTTGTAAGGACTGTTAAGTAACGACTGCTACTGCTTTTTAGCAAGAAAATTGTACTACACATTTAACTGCAGCGTTTGACACCAAAAAAAATTATTTTACGCTATGATTAAGTTTGCTAGCCAAATTTTGGGCCTTAACCAATTTTCGGCCGAATGTAATTTTCTGGGTTTCAAACATTGTTGTATGCTGTGTTTACGATTGACATCAACTTTCTAAAATTGTAATGTAGTTATCTTCAGCTGGACTTCTCATGACAAACAAACATATAATTAGACCGATCAAATAGCATCAAAGTTTGTTAAAGTCTGTTTCAAAAATGTAGTTTTTCACAAATTGCACGAATTTTCGTTTTCGGCCTCTAAATATTTTTCCGAGGAAAGATGTTAAAGACGAATACTATCCCAGGTGTGGTCCGTGTATCAAATAGACAAATAACAATTGAAAACACGAACGATAACTCGCATATTACTAAAAAGCAACACTTAATTTGCAGAAAAACACCTGGAAAAAAACGTGCAATTTTGAGAGAGGGTGGCCTCCTGAAAATTCAAATAAACTAATAACCCTTGAAGATAACTTTATTTTATTTTGGTAAATACGTGGATATTGTGTCAGGATGCTACCTCAAGGTTTTGGACTAATTCGGACTCTTTTAGTGGTTTCTATAGGGAGACAGGATTTTTTTCATTATACTTGATTCATTAATCCATTGTTAATTTTCACATGGGTTTTCGTCACAGAATGACAAGTTATATGTATAGAATGTTCATTTAAAACGACGTGTTACAAAAATATAGTCTATTTCTGAAAGTACGCATTTTTCAATAGGAAATCTAGGGTGGCTACAAAGAGGAGTTTGTAAGGACTGTTAAGTAACGACTGCTACTGCTTTTTAGCAAGAAAATTGTACTACACATTTAACTGCAGCGTTTGACACCAAAAAAAATTATTTTACGCTATGATTAAGTTTGCTAGCCAACTTTTGGGCCTTAACCAATTTTCGGCCGAATGTAATTTTCTGGGTTTCAAACATTGTTGTATGCTGTGTTTACGATTGACATCAACTTTCTAAAATTGTAATGTAGTTATCTTCAGCTGGACTACTCATGACAAACAAACATATAATTAGACCGATCAAATAGCATCAAAGTTTGTTATAGTCTGTTTCAAAAATGTAGTTTTTAACAAATTGCACGAATTTTCGTTTTCGGCCTCTAAATATTTTTCCGAGGAAAGATGTTATAGAAGAATACTATCCCAGGCGTGATCCGTGTATCAAATAGACAAATAACAATTGAAAACACGAACGATAACTCGCATATTACTAAAAAGCAACACATAATTGCAGAAAAACACCTTGAAAAAAGCGTGCAATTTTGAGAGAGGGTGGCCTCCTGAAAATTCAAATAAACTAATAACCCTTGAAGATAACTTTATTTTATTTTGGTAAATACGTGGATATTGTGTCAGGATGCTACCTCAAGGTTTTGGACTAATTCGGACTCTTTTAGTGGTTTCTATAGGGAGACAGGATTTTTTTCATTATACTTGATTCATTAATCCATTGTTAATTTTCACATGGGTTTTCGTCACAGAATGACAAGTTATATGTATAGAATGTTCATTTAAAACGACGTGTTACAAAAATATAGTCTATTTCTGAAAGTACGCATTTTTCAATAGGAAATCTAGGGTGGCTACAAAGAGGAGTTTGTAAGGCCTGTTAAGTAACGACTGCTACTGCTTTTTAGCAAGAAAATTGTACTACACATTTAACTGCAGCGTTTGACACCAAAAAAATTATTTTACGCTATGATTAAGTTTGCTAGCCAACTTTTGGGCCTTAACCAATTTTCGGCCGAATGTAATTTTCTGGGTTTCAAACATTGTTGTATGCTGTGTTTACGATTGACATCAACTTTCTAAAATTGTAATGTAGTTATCTTCAGCAGGACTACTCATGACAAACAAACATATAATTAGAGCGATCAAATAGCATCAAAGTTTGTTATAGTCTGTTTCAAAAATGTAGTTTTTCACAAATTGCACGAATTTTCGTTTTCGGCCTCTAAATATTTTTCCGAGGAAAGATGTTAAAGAAAAATACTATCCCAGGCGTGATCCGTGTATCAAATAGACAAATAACAATTGAGAACACGAACGATAACTCGCATATTACTAAAAAGCAACACATAATTGCTGAAAAACACTTTGGAAAAAGCGTGCAATTTTGAGACAGGATGGCCTCCTGAAAATTCAAATAAACTAATAACCCTTGAAGATAACTTTATTTTATTTGGTAAACACGTGGATATTGTGTCAGGATGCTACCTCAAGTTTTTGGACTAATTCGGACTCTTTTAGTGGTTTCTATAGTGAGACAGGATTTTTTCATTATACTTGATTCATTAATCCATTGTTAATTTTCACATGGGTTTTCGTCACAGAATGACAAGTTATATGTATAGATTGTTCATTTAAAACGACGTGTTACAAAAATATAGTCTATTTCTGAAAGTACGCATTTTTCAATAGGAAATCTAGGGTGGCTACAAAGAGGAGTTTGTAAGGACTGTTAAGTAACGACTGCCACTGCTTTTTAGCAAGAAAATTGTAGCACACATTTAACTGCAGCGTTTGACACCAAAAAAAATTATTTTACGCTATGATTAAGTTTGCTAGCCAACTTTTGGGCCTTAACCATTTTCGGACGAATGTAATTTTCTTGGTTTCAAACATTGTTGTATGCTGTGTTTACGATTGACATCAACTTTCTAAAATTATAATGTAGTTATCTTCAGCAGGACTACTCATGACAAACAAACATATAATTAGACCGATCAAATAGCATCAAAGTTTGTTATAGTCTGTTTCAAAAATGTAGTTTTTCACAAATTGCACGAATTTTCGTTTTCGGCCTCTAAATATTTTTCCGAGGAAAGATGTTAAAGACGAATACTATCCCAGGCGTTATCCGTGTATCAAATAGACAAATAACAATTGAAAACACGAACGATAACTCGCATATTACTAAAAAGCAACACATAATTACAGAAAAACACCTTGAAAAAAGAGTGCAATTTTGAGAGAGGGTGGCCTCCTGAAAATTCAAATAAACTAATAACCCTTGAAGATAACTTTATTTTATTTTGGTAAACACGTGGATATTGTGTCAGGATGCTACCTCAAGGTTTTGGACTCATTCGGACTCTTTTAGTGGTTTCTATAGGGAGACAGGATTTTTTTCATTATACTTGATTCATTAATCCATTGTTAATTTTCACATGGGTTTTCGTCACAGAATGACAAGTTATATGTATAGAATGTTCATTTAAAACGACGTGTTACAAAAATATAGTCTATTTCTGAAAGTACGCATTTTTCAATAGGAAATCTAGGGTGGCTACAAAGAGGAGTTTGTAAGGACTGTTAAGTAACGACTGCTACTGCTTTTTAGCAAGAAAATTGTACTACACATTTAACTGCAGCGTTTGACACCAAAAAAATTATTTTACGCTATGATTAAGTTTGCTAGCCAACTTTTGGGCCTTAACCAATTTTCGGCCGAATGTAATTTTCTGGGTTTCAAACATTGTTGTATGCTGTGTTTACGATTGACATCAACTTTCTAAAATTGTAATGTAGTTATCTTCAGCAGGACTTCTCATGACAAACAAAGATATAATTAGACCGATCAAATAGCATCAAAGTTTGTTATAGTCTGTTTCAAAAATGTAGTTTTTCACAAATTGCACGAATTTTCGTTTTCGGCCTCTAAATATTTTTCCGAGGAAAGATGTTAAAGAAGAATACTATCCCAGGCGTGATCCGTGTATCAAATAGACAAATAACAATTGAAAACACGAACGATAACTCGCATATTACTAAAAAGCAACACATAATTGCAGAAAAACACTTTGAAAAAAGCGTGCAATTTTGAGAGAGGATGGCCTCCTGAAAATTCAAATAAACTAATAACCCTTGAAGATAACTTTATTTTATTTTGGTAAACACGTGGATATTGTGTCAGGATGCTACCTCAAGGTTTTGGACTAATTCGGACTCTTTTAGTGGTTTTCTATAGGGAGACAGGATTTTTTTCATTATACTTGATTCATTAATCCATTGTTAATTTTCACATGGGTTTTCGTCACAGAATGACAAGTTGTATGTATAGATTGTTCATTTAAAACGACGTGTTAAAAAAATATAGTCTATTTCTGAAAGTACGCATTTTTCAAAAGGGAATCTAGGGTGGGCTACAAAGAGGAGTTTGTAAGGCATGTTAAGTAACGACTGCTACTGCTTTTTAGCAAGAAAATTGTACTACACATTTAACTGCAGCGTTTGACAGCAAAAAAAAAATATTTTACGCTATGATTAAGTTTGCTAGCCAACTTTTGGGCCTTAACCAATTTTCGGCCGAATGTAATTTTCTAGGTTTCAAACATTGTTGTATGCTGTGTTTACGATTGACATCAACTTTCTAAAATTATAATGTAGTTATCTTCAGCAGGACTACTCATGACAAACAAACATATAATTAGACCGATCAAATAGCATCAAAGTTTGTTATAGTCTGTTTCAAAAATGTAGTTTTTCACAAATTGCACGAATTTTCGTTTTCGGCCTCTAAATATTTTTCCGAGGAAAGATGTTAAAGAAAAATACTATCCCAGGCGTGATCCGTGTATCAAATAGACAAATAACAATTGAAAACACGAACGATAACTCGCATATTACTAAAAAGCAACACATAATTGCAGAAAAACACTTTGAAAAAAGCGTGCAATTTTGAGAGAGGATGGCCTCCTGAAAATTCAAATAAACTAATAAACCTTGAAGATAACTTTATTTTATTTTTTTAAACACGTGGATATTGTGTCAGGATGCTACCTCAAGGTTTTGGACTAATTCGGACTCTTTTAGTGGTTTCTATAGGGAGACAGGATTTTTTTCATTATACTTGATTCATTAATCCATTGTTAATTTTCACATGGGTTTTCGTCACAGAATGACAAGTTATATGTATAGATTGTTCATTTAAAACGACGTGTTAAAAAAATATAGTCTATTTCTGAAAGTACGCATTTTTCAATAGGAAATCTAGGGTGGCTACAAAGAGGAGTTTGTAAGGCCTGTTAAGTAACGACTGCTACTGCTTTTTAGCAAGAAAATTGTACTACACATTTAACTGCAGCATTTGACACCAAAAAAAATTATTTTACGCTATGATTAAGTTTGCTAGCCAACTTTTGGGCCTTAACCAATTTTCGGCCGAATGTAATTTTCTGGGTTTCAAACATTGTTGTATGCTGTGTTTACGATTGACATCAACTTTCTAAAATTGTAATGTAGTTATCTTCAGCAGGACTACTCATGACAAACAAACATATAATTAGACCGATCAAATAGCATCAAAGTTTATTATAGTCTGTTTCAAAAATGTAGTTTTTAACAAATTGCACGAATTTTCGTTTTCGGCCTCTAAATATTTTTCCGAGGAAAGGTGTTAAAGAAGAATACTATCCCAGGCGTGATCCGTGTATCAAATAGACAAATAACAATTGAAAACACGAACGATAACTCGCATATTACTAAAAAGCAACACATAATTGCAGAAAAACACCTTGAAAAAAGCGTGCAATTTTGAGAGAGGGTGGCCTCCTGAAAATTCAAATAAACTAATAACCCTTGAAGATAACTTTATTTTATTTTGGTAAACACGTGGATATTGTGTCAGGATGCTACCTCAAGGTTTTGGACTAATTCGGACTCTTTTAGTGGTTTCTATAGTGAGACAGGATTTTTTTCATTATTCTTGATTCATTAATCCATTGTTAATTTTCACATGGGTTTTCGTCACAGAATGACAAGTTATATGTATAGATTGTTCATTTAAAACGACGTGTTACAAAAATATTGTCTATTTCTGAAAGTACGCATTTTTCAATAGGAAATCTAGGGTGGCTACAAAGAGGAGTTTGTAAGGACTGTTAAGTAACGACTGCCACTGCTTTTTAGCAAGAAAATTGTACCACACATTTAACTGCAGCGTTTGACACCAAAAAAATTATTTTACGCTATGATTAAGTTTGCTAGCCAACTTTTGGGCCTTAACCATTTTCGGACGAATGTAATTTTCTGGGTTTCAAACATTGTTGTATGCTGTGTTTACGATTGACATCAACTTTCTAAAATTATAATGTAGTTATCTTCAGCAGGACTACTCATGACAAACAAACATATAATTAGACCGATCAAATAGCATCAAAGTTTGTTATAGTCTGTTTCAAAAATGTAGTTTTTCACAAATTGCACGAATTTTCGTTTTCGGCCTCTAAATATTTTTCCGAGGAAAGATGTTAAAGACGAATACTATCCCAGGCGTGATCCGTGTATCAAATAGACAAATAACAATTGAAAACACGAACGATAACTCGCATATTACTAAAAAGCAACACATAATTACAGAAAAACACCTTGAAAAAAGAGTGCAATTTTGAGAGAGGGTGGCCTCCTGAAAATTCAAATAAACTAATAACCCTTGAAGATAACTTTATTTTATTTTGGTAAACACGTGGATATTGTGTCAGGATGCTACCTCAAGGTTTTGGACTCATTCGGACTCTTTTAGTGGTTTCTATAGGGAGACAGGATTTTTTTCATTATACTTGATTCATTAATCCATTGTTAATTTTCACATGGGTTTTCGTCACAGAATGACAAGTTATATGTATAGAATGTTCATTTAAAACGACGTGTTACAAAAATATAGTCTATTTCTGAAAGTACGCATTTTTCAATAGGAAATCTAGGGTGGCTACAAAGAGGAGTTTGTAAGGACTGTTAAGTAACGACTGCTACTGCTTTTTAGCAAGAAAATTGTACTACACATTTAACTGCAGCGTTTGACACCAAAAAAATTATTTTACGCTATGATTAAGTTTGCTAGCCAACTTTTGGGCCTTAACCAATTTTCGGCCGAATGTAATTTTCTGGGTTTCAAACATTGTTGTATGCTGTGTTTACGATTGACATCAACTTTCTAAAATTGTAATGTAGTTATCTTCAGCAGGACTTCTCATGACAAACAAAGATATAATTAGACCGATCAAATAGCATCAAAGTTTGTTATAGTCTGTTTCAAAAATGTAGTTTTTCACAAATTGCACGAATTTTCGTTTTCGGCCTCTAAATATTTTTCCGAGGAAAGATGTTAAAGAAGAATACTATCCCAGGCGTGATCCGTGTATCAAATAGACAAATAACAATTGAAAACACGAACGATAACTCGCATATTACTAAAAAGCAACACATAATTGCAGAAAAACACTTTGAAAAAAGCGTGCAATTTTGAGAGAGGATGGCCTCCTGAAAATTCAAATAAACTAATAACCCTTGAAGATAACTTTATTTTATTTTGGTAAACACGTGGATATTGTGTCAGGATGCTACCTCAAGGTTTTGGACTAATTCGGACTCTTTTAGTGGTTTCTATAGGGAGACAGGATTTTTTTCATTATACTTGATTCATTAATCCATTGTTAATTTTCACATGGGTTTTCGTCACAGAATGACAAGTTGTATGTATAGATTGTTCATTTAAAACGACGTGTTAAAAAAATATAGTCTATTTCTGAAAGTACGCATTTTTCAAAAGGGAATCTAGGGTGGGCTACAAAGAGGAGTTTGTAAGGCATGTTAAGTAACGACTGCTACTGCTTTTTAGCAAGAAAATTGTACTACACATTTAACTGCAGCGTTTGACAGCAAAAAAAAATATTTTACGCTATGATTAAGTTTGCTAGCCAACTTTTGGGCCTTAACCAATTTTCGGCCGAATGTAATTTTCTAGGTTTCAAACATTGTTGTATGCTGTGTTTACGATTGACATCAACTTTCTAAAATTATAATGTAGTTATCTTCAGCAGGACTACTCATGACAAACAAACATATAATTAGACCGATCAAATAGCATCAAAGTTTGTTATAGTCTGTTTCAAAAATGTAGTTTTTCACAAATTGCACGAATTTTCGTTTTCGGCCTCTAAATATTTTTCCGAGGAAAGATGTTAAAGAAAAATACTATCCCAGGCGTGATCCGTGTATCAAATAGACAAATAACAATTGAAAACACGAACGATAACTCGCATATTACTAAAAAGCAACACATAATTGCAGAAAAACACTTTGAAAAAAGCGTGCAATTTTGAGAGAGGATGGCCTCCTGAAAATTCAAATAAACTAATAAACCTTGAAGATAACTTTATTTTATTTTTTTAAACACGTGGATATTGTGTCAGGATGCTACCTCAAGGTTTTGGACTAATTCGGACTCTTTTAGTGGTTTCTATAGGGAGACAGGATTTTTTTCATTATACTTGATTCATTAATCCATTGTTAATTTTCACATGGGTTTTCGTCACAGAATGACAAGTTATATGTATAGATTGTTCATTTAAAACGACGTGTTAAAAAAATATAGTCTATTTCTGAAAGTACGCATTTTTCAATAGGAAATCTAGGGTGGCTACAAAGAGGAGTTTGTAAGGCCTGTTAAGTAACGACTGCTACTGCTTTTTAGCAAGAAAATTGTACTACACATTTAACTGCAGCATTTGACACCAAAAAAAATTATTTTACGCTATGATTAAGTTTGCTAGCCAACTTTTGGGCCTTAACCAATTTTCGGCCGAATGTAATTTTCTGGGTTTCAAACATTGTTGTATGCTGTGTTTACGATTGACATCAACTTTCTAAAATTGTAATGTAGTTATCTTCAGCAGGACTACTCATGACAAACAAACATATAATTAGACCGATCAAATAGCATCAAAGTTTATTATAGTCTGTTTCAAAAATGTAGTTTTTCA
This sequence comes from Limnoperna fortunei, assembly GCA_944474755.1. Classification (NCBI taxonomy): domain Eukaryota; kingdom Metazoa; phylum Mollusca; class Bivalvia; order Mytilida; family Modiolidae; genus Limnoperna; species Limnoperna fortunei. The sequence goes on along the minus strand of OX104118.1, from coordinate 2,033,941 downwards.
CAAATTGCACGAATTTTCGTTTTCGGCCTCTAAATATTTTTCCGAGGAAAGGTGTTAAAGAAGAATACTATCCCAGGCGTGATCCGTGTATCAAATAGACAAATAACAATTGAAAACACGAACGATAACTCGCATATTACTAAAAAGCAACACATAATTGCAGAAAAACACCTTGAAAAAAGCGTGCAATTTTGAGAGAGGGTGGCCTCCTGAAAATTCAAATAAACTAATAACCCTTGAAGATAACTTTATTTTATTTTGGTAAACACGTGGATATTGTGTCAGGATGCTACCTCAAGGTTTTGGACTAATTCGGACTCTTTTAGTGGTTTCTATAGGGAGACAGGATTTTTTTCATTATACTTGATTCATTGATCCATTGTTAATTTTCACATGGGTTTTCGTCACAGAATGACAAGTTATATGTATAGATTGTTCATTTAAAACGACGTGTTACAAAAATATTGTCTATTTCTGAAAGTACGCATTTTTCAATAGGAAATCTAGGGTGGCTACAAAGAGGAGTTTGTAAGAACTGTTAAGTAACGACTGCTACTGCTTTTTAGCAAGAAAATTGTACCACACATTTAACTGCAGCGTTTGACACCAAAAAAATTATTTTACGCTATGATTAAGTTTGCTAGCCAACTTTTGGGCCTTAACCAATTTTCGGCCGAATGTAATTTTCTGGGTTTCAAACATTGTTGTATGCTGTGTTTACGATTGACATCAACTTTCTAAAATTGTAATGTAGTTATCTTCAGCTGGACTACTCATGACAAACAAACATATAATTAGACCGATCAAATAGCATCAAAGTTTGTTATAGTCTGTTTCAAAAATGTAGTTTTTCACAAATTGCACGAATTTTCGTTTTCGGCCTCTAAATATTTTTCCGAGGAAAGATGTTAAAGAAGAATACTATCCCAGGCGTGATCCGTGTATCAAATAGACAAATAACAATTGAAAACACGAACGATAACTCGCATATTACTAAAAACAACACATAATTTGCAGAAAAACACCTTGAAAAAAGCGTGCAATTTTGAGAGAGGGTGGCCTTCTGAAAATTCAAATAAACTAATAACCCTTGAAGATAACTTTATTTTATTTTGGTAAATACGTGGATATTGTGTCAGGATGCTACCTCAAGGTTTTGGACTAATTCGGACTCTTTTAGTGGTTTCTATAGGGAGACAGGATTTTTTTCATTATACTTGATTCATTAATCCATTGTTAATTTTCACATGGGTTTTCGTCACAGAATGACAAGTTATATGTATAGAATGTTCATTTAAAAAGACGTGTTACAAAAATATAGTCTATTTCTGAAAGTACGCATTTTTCAATAGGAAATCTAGGGTGGCTACAAAGAGGAGTTTGTAAGGACTGTTAAGTAACGACTGCTACTGCTTTTTAGCAAGAAAATTGTACTACACATTTAACTGCAGCGTTTGACACCAAAAAAAATTATTTTACGCTATGATTAAGTTTGCTAGCCAACTTTTGGGCCTTAACCAATTTTCGGCCGAATGTAATTTTCTGGGTTTCAAACATTGTTGTATGCTGTGTTTACGATTGACATCAACTTTCTAAAATTGTAATGTAGTTATCTTCAGCTGGACTACTCATGACAAACAAACATATAATTAGACCGATCAAATAGCATCAAAGTTTGTTATAGTCTGTTTCAAAAATGTAGTTTTTAACAAATTGCACGAATTTTCGTTTTCGGCCTCTAAATATTTTTCCGAGGAAAGATGTTAAAGAAGAATACTATCCCAGGCGTGATCCGTGTATCAAATAGACAAATAACAATTGAAAACACGAACGATAACTCGCATATTACTAAAAAGCAACACATAATTTGCAGAAAAACACCTGGAAAAAAACGTGCAATTTTGAGAGAGGGTGGCCTCCTGAAAATTCAAATAAACTAATAACCCTTTAAGATAACTTTATTTTATTTTGGTAAACACGTGGACATTGTGTCAGGATGCTACTTCAAGGTTTTGGACTAATTCGGACTCTTTTAGTGGTTTCTATAGTGAGACAGGATTTTTTTCATTATACTTGATTCATTAATCCATTGTTAATTTTCACATGGGTTTTCGTCACAGAATGACAAGTTATATGTATAGATTGTTCATTTAAAACGACGTGTTAAAAAAATATAGTCTATTTCTGAAAGTACGCATTTTTCAATAGGGAATCTAGGGTGGTCTAAAAAGAGGAGTTTGTAAGGCCTGTTAAGTAACGACTGCTACTGCTTTTTAGCAAGAAAATTGTACTACACATTTAACTGCAGCATTTGACACCAAAAAAAATTATTTTACGCTATGATTAAGTTTGCTAGCCAACTTTTGGGCCTTAACCAATTTTCGGCCGAATGTAATTTTCTGGGTTTCAAACATTGTTGTATGCTGTGTTTACGATTGACATCAACTTTCTAAATTTGTAATGTAGTTATCTTCAGCAGGACTACTCATGACAAACAAACATATAATTAGACCGATCAAATAGCATCAAAGTTTGTTATAGTCTGTTCCAAAATGTAGTTTTTCACAAATTGCACGAATTTTCGTTTTCGGCCTCTAAATATTTTTCCGAGGAAAGATGTTAAAGAAGAATACTATCCCAGGCGTGATCCGTGTATCAAATAGACAAATAACAATTGAAAACACGAACGATAACTCGCATATTACTAAAAAGCAACGCATAATTGCAGAAAAACACCTTGAAAAAAGCGTGCAATTTTGAGAGAGGGTGGCCTCCTGAAAATTCAAATAAACTAATAACCCTTGAAGATAACTTTATTTTATTTTGGTAAACACGTGGATATTGTGTCAGGATGCTACCTCAAGGTTTTGGACTAATTCGGACTCTTTTAGTGGTTTCTATAGTGAGACAGGATTTTTTTCATTATACTTGATTCATTAATCCATTGTTAATTTTCACATGGGTTTTCGTCACAGAATGACAAGTTATATGTATAGATTGTTCATTTAAAATGACGTGTTTAAAAAATATTGTCTATTTCTGAAAGTACGCATTTTTCAATAGGGAATCTAGGGTGGTCTACAAAGAGGAGTTTGTAAGGCCTGTTAAGTAACGACTGCTACTGCTTTTTAGCAAGAAAATTGTACTACACATTTAACTGCAGCGTTTGACACCAAAAAAAATTATTTTACGCTATGATTAAGTTTGCTAGCCAACTTTTGGGCCTTAACCAATTTTCGGCCGAATGTAATTTTCTAGGTTTCAAACATTGTTGTATGCTGTGTTTACGATTGACATCAACTTTCTAAATTTGTAATGTAGTTATCTTCAGCAGGACTACTCATGACAAACAAACATATAATTAGACCGATCAAATAGCATCAAAGTTTGTTATAGTCTGTTCCAAAATGTAGTTTTTCACAAATTGCACGAATTTTCGTTTTCGGCCTCTAAATATTTTTCCGAGGAAAGATGTTAAAGAAGAATACTATCCCAGGCGTGATACGTGTATCAAATAGACAAATAACAATTGAAAACACGAACGATAACTCGCATATTACTAAAAAGCAACACATAATTGCAGAAAAACACCTTGAAAAAAGCGTGCAATTTTGAGAGAGGGTGGCCTCCTGAAAATTCAAATAAACTAATAACCCTTGAAGATAACTTTATTTTATTTTGGTAAACACGTGGATATTGTGTCAGGATGCTACCTCAAGGTTTTGGACTAATTCGGACTCTTTTAGTGGTTTCTATAGGGAGACAGGATTTTTTTCATTATACTTGATTCATTGATCCATTGTTAATTTTCACATGGGTTTTCGTCACAGAATGACAAGTTATATGTATAGATTGTTCATTTAAAACGACGTGTTACAAAAATATTGTCTATTTCTGAAAGTACGCATTTTTCAATAGGAAATCTAGGGTGGCTACAAAGAGGAGTTTGTAAGGACTGTTAAGTAACGACTGCTACTGCTTTTTAGCAAGAAAATTGTACCACACATTTAACTGCAGCGTTTGACACCAAAAAAAATTATTTTACGCTATGATTAAGTTTGCTAGCCAACTTTTGGGCCTTAACCAATTTTCGGCCGAATGTAATTTTCTGGATTTCAAACATTGTTGTATGCTGTGTTTACGATTGACATCAACTTTCTAAAATTATAATGTAGTTATCTTCAGCAGGACTACTCATGACAAACAAACATATAATTAGACCGATCAAATAGCATCAAAGTTTGTTATAGTCTGTTTCAAAAATGTAGTTTTTCACAAATTGCACGAATTTTCGTTTTCGGCCTCTAAATATTTTTCGGAGGAAAGATGTTAAAGACGAATACTATCCCAGGCGTGATCCGTGTATCATATAGACAAATAACAATTGAAAACACGAACGATAACTCGCATATTACTAAAAAGCAACGCATAATTGCAGAAAAACACCTTGAAAAAAGCGTGCAATTTTGAGAGAGGGTGGCCTCCTGAAAATTCAAATAAACTAATAACCCTTGAAGATAACTTTATTTTATTTTGGTAAACACGTGGATATTGTGTCAGGATGCTACCTCAAGGTTTTGGACTAATTCGGACTCTTTTAGTGGTTTCTATAGGGAGACAGGATTTTTTTCATTATACTTGATTCATTAATCCATTGTTAATTTTCACATGGGTTTTCGTCACAGAATGACAAGTTATATGTATAGATTGTTCATTTAAAATGACGTGTTTAAAAAATATAGTCTATTTCTGAAAGTACGCATTTTTCAATAGGGAATCTAGGGTGGTCTACAAAGAGGAGTTTGTAAGGCCTGTTAAGTAACGACTGCTACTGCTTTTTAGCAAGAAAATTGTACTACACATTTAACTGCAGCGTTTGACACCAAAAAAAATTATTTTACGCTATGATTAAGTTTGCTAGCCAACTTTTGGGTCTTAACCAATTTTCGTCCGAATGTAATTTTCTGGGTTTCAAACATTGTTGTATGCTGTGTTTACGATTGACATCAACTTTCTAAATTTGTAATGTAGTTATCTTCAGCAGGACTACTCATGACAAACAAACATATAATTAGACCGATCAAATAGCATCAAAGTTTGTTATAGTCTGTTCCAAAATGTAGTTTTTCACAAATTGCACGAATTTTCGTTTTCGGCCTCTAAATATTTTTCCGAGGAAAGATGTTAAAGAAGAATACTATCCCAGGCGTGATACGTGTATCAAATAGACAAATAACAATTGAAAACACGAACGATAACTCGCATATTACTAAAAAGCAACACATAATTGCAGAAAAACACCTTGAAAAAAGCGTGCAATTTTGAGAGAGGGTGGCCTCCTGAAAATTGAAATAAACTAATAACCCTTGAAGATAACTTTATTTTATTTTGGTAAACACGTGGATATTGTGTCAGGATGCTACCTCAAAGTTTTGGACTAATTCGGACTCTTTTAGTGGTTTCTATAGGGAGACAGGATTTTTTTCATTATACTTGATTCATTGATCCATTGTTAATTTTCACATGGGTTTTCGTCACAGAATGACAAGTTATATGTATAGAATGTTCATTTAAAACGACGTGTTTAAAAAATATAGTCTATTTCTGAAAGTACGCATTTTTCAATAGGGAATCTAGGGTGGTCTACAAAGAGGAGTTTGTAAGGCCTGTTAAGTAACGACTGCTACTGCTTTTTAGCAAGAAAATTGTACTACACATTTAACTGCAGCGTTTGACACCAAAAAAAATTATTTTACGCTATGATTAAGTTTGCTAGCCAACTTTTGGGCCTTAACCAATTTTCGGCCAAATGTAATTTTCTGGGTTTCAAACATTGTTGTATGCTGTGTTTACGATTGACATCAACTTTCTAAATTTGTAATGTAGTTATCTTCAGCAGGACTACTCATGACAAACAAACATATAATTAGACCGATCAAATAGCATCAAAGTTTGTTATAGTCTGTTTCAAAAATGTAGTTTTTCACAAATTGCACGAATTTTCGTTTTCGGCCTCTAAATATTTTTCCGAGGAAAGATGTTAAAGAAGAATACTATCCCAGGCGTGATCCGTGTATCAAATAGACAAATAACAATTGAAAACACGAACGATAACTCGCATATTACTAAAAAGCAACACATAATTGCAGAAAAACACCTTGAAAAAAGCGTGCAATTTTGAGAGAGGGTGGCCTCCTGAAAATTCAAATAAACTAATAACCCTTGAAGATAACTTTATTTTATTTTGGTAAACACGTGGATATTGTGTCAGGATGCTACCTCAAGGTTTTGGACTAATTCGGACTCTTTTAGTGGTTTCTATAGGGAGACAGGATTTTTTTCATTATACTTGATTCATTGATCCATTGTTAATTTTCACATGGGTTTTCGTCACAGAATGACAAGTTATATGTATAGATTGTTCATTTAAAACGACGTGTTACAAAAATATTGTCTATTTCTGAAAGTACGCATTTTTCAATAGGAAATCTAGGGTGGCTACAAAGAGGAGTTTGTAAGGACTGTTAAGTAACGACTGCTACTGCTTTTTAGCAAGAAAATTGTACCACACATTTAACTGCAGCGTTTGACACCAAAAAAAAAATTATTTTACGCTATGATTAAGTTTGCTAGCCAAATTTTGGGCCTTAACCAATTTTCGGCCGAATGTAATTTTCTGGGTTTCAAACATTGTTGTATGCTGTGTTTACGATTGACATCAACTTTCTAAAATTGTAATGTAGTTATCTTCAGCTGGACTACTCATGACAAACAAACATATAATTAGACCGATCAAATAGCATCAAAGTTTGTTATAGTCTGTTTCAAAAATGTAGCTTTTCACAAATTGCACGAATTTTCGTTTTCGGCCTCTAAATATTTTTCCGAGGAAAGATGTTAAAGAAGAATACTATCCCAGGCGTGGTCCGTGTATCAAATAGACAAATAACAATTGAAAACACGAACGATAACTCTCATATTACTAAAAAGCAACACATAATTTGCAGAAAAACACCTGGAAAAAAACGTGCAATTTTGAGAGAGGGTGGCCTCCTGAAAATTCAAATAAACTAATAACCCTTTAAGATAACTTTATTTTATTTTGGTAAACACGTGGATATTGTGTCAGGATGCTACCTCAAGGTTTTGGACTAATTCGGACTCTTTTAGTGGTTTCTATAGTGAGACAGGATTTTTTTCATTATACTTGATTCATTAATCCATTGTTAATTTTCACATGGGTTTTCGTCACAGAATGACAAGTTATATGTATAGATTGTTCATTTAAAACGACGTGTTAAAAAAATATAGTCTATTTCTGAAAGTACGCATTTTTCAATAGGGAATCTAGGGTGGGCTACAAAGAGGAGTTTGTAAGGCCTGTTAATTAACGACTGCTACTGCTTTTTAGCAAGAAAATTGTACTACACATTTAACTGCAGCGTTTGACACCAAAAAAATTATTTTACGCTATGATTAAGTTTGCTAGCCAACTTTTGGGCCTTAACCAATTTTCAGCCGAATGTAATTTTCTGGGTTTCAAACATTGTTGTATGCTGTGTTTACGATTGACATCAACTTTCTAAAATTGTAATGTAGTTATCTTCAGCAGGACTACTCATGACAAACAAACATATAATTAGACCGATCAAATAACATCAAAGTTTGTTATAGTCTGTTTCAAAAATGTAGTTTTTCACAAATTGCACGAATTTTCGTTTTCGGCCTCTAAATATTTTTCCGAGGAAAGATGTTAAAGAAGAATACTATCCCAGGCCTGATCCGTGTATCAAATAGACAAATAACAATTGAAAACACGAACGATAACTCGCATATTACTAAAAAGCAACACATAATTGCAGAAAAACACCTTGAAAAAAACGTGCAATTTTGAGAGAGGGTGACCTCCTGAAAATTCAAATAAACTAATAACCCTTGAAGATAACTTTATTTTATTTTGGTAAACACGTGGATATTGTGTCAGGATGCTACCTCAAGGTTTTGGACTAATTCGGACTCTTTTAGTGGTTTCTATAGGGAGATAGGATTTTTTTCATTATACTTGATTCATTAATCCATTGTTAATTTTCTCATGGGTTTTCGTCACAGAATGACAAGTTATATGTATAGATTGTTCATTTAAAATGACGTGTTTAAAAAATATAGTCTATTTCTGAAAGTACGCATTTTTCAATAGGGAATCTAGGGTGGTCTACAAAGAGGAGTTTGTAAGGCCTGTTAAGTAACGACTGCTACTGCTTTTTAGCAAGAAAATTGTACTACACATTTAACTGCAGCGTTTGACACCAAAAAAAATTATTTTACGCTATGATTAAGTTTGCTAGCCAACTTTTGGGCCTTAACCAATTTTCGGCCGAATGTAATTTTCTGGGTTTCAAACATTGTTGTATGCTGTGTTTACGATTGACATCAACTTTCTAAATTTGTAATGTAGTTATCTTCAGCAGGACTACTCATGACAAACAAACATATAATTAGACCGATCAAATAGCATCAAAGTTTGTTATAGTCTGTTTCAAAAATGTAGTTTTTCACAAATTGCACGAATTTTCGTTTTCGGCCTCTAAATAATTTTCCGAGGAAAGATGTTAAAGAAGAATACTATCCCAGGCGTGATCCGTGTATCAAATAGACAAATAACAATTGAAAACACGAACGATAACTCGCATATTACTAAAAAGCAACACATAATTGCAGAAAAACACCTTGAAAAAAGCGTGCAATTTTGAGAGAGGGTGGCCTCCTGAAAATTCAAATAAACTAATAACCCTTAAAGATAACTTTATTTTATTTTGGTAAACACGTGGATATTGTGTCAGGATGCTACCTCAAGGTTTTGGACTAATTCGGACTCTTTTAGTGGTTTCTATAGGGAGACAGGATTTTTTTCATTATACTTGATTCATTGATCCATTGTTAATTTTCACATGGGTTTTCGTCACAGAATGACAAGTTATATGTATAGATTGTTCATTTAAAACGACGTGTTACAAAAATATTGTCTATTTCTGAAAGTACGCATTTTTCAATAGGAAATCTAGGGTGGCTACAAAGAGGAGTTTGTAAGGACTGTTAAGTAACGACTGCTACTGCTTTTTAGCAAGAAAATTGTACCACACATTTAACTGCAGCGTTTGACACCAAAAAAAATTATTTTACGCTATGATTAAGTTTGCTAGCCAACTTTTGGGCCTTAACCAATTTTCGGCCGAATGTAATTTTCTGGATTTCAAACATTGTTGTATGCTGTGTTTACGATTGACATCAACTTTCTAAAATTATAATGTAGTTATCTTCAGCAGGACTACTCATGACAAACAAACATATAATTAGACCGATCAAATAGCATCAAAGTTTGTTATAGTCTGTTTCAAAAATGTAGTTTTTCACAAATTGCACGAATTTTCGTTTTCGGCCTCTAAATATTTTTCCGAGGAAAGATGTTAAAGACGAATACTATCCCAGGCGTGATCCTTGTATCAAATAGACAAATAACAATTGAAAACACGAACGATAACTCGCATATTACTAAAAAGCAACGCATAATTGCAGAAAAACACCTTGAAAAAAGCGTGCAATTTTGAGAGAGGGTGGCCTCCTGAAAATTCAAATAAACTAATAACCCTTGAAGATAACTTTATTTTATTTTGGTAAACACGTGGATATTGTGTCAGGATGCTACCTCAAGGTTTTGGACTAATTCGGACTCTTTTAGTGGTTTCTATAGTGAGACAGGATTTTTTTCATTATACTTGATTCATTAATCCATTGTTAATTTTCACATGGGTTTTCGTCACAGAATGACAAGTTATATGTATAGATTGTTCATTTAAAACGACGTGATACAAAAATATTGTCTATTTCTGAAAGTACGCATTTTTCAATAGGAAATCTAGGGTGGCTACAAAGAGGAGTTTGTAAGGACTGTTAAGTAACGACTGCTACTGCTTTTTAGCAAGAAAATTGTACTACACATTTAACTGCAGCGTTTGACACCAAAAAAAAATTATTTTACGCTATGATTAAGTTTGCTAGCCAAATTTTGGGCCTTAACCAATTTTCGGCCGAATGTAATTTTCTGGGTTTCAAACATTGTTGTATGCTGTGTTTACGATTGACATCAACTTTCTAAAATTGTAATGTAGTTATCTTCAGCTGGACTACTCATGACAAACAAACATATAATTAGACCGATCAAATAGCATCAAAGTTTGTTATAGTCTGTTTCAAAAATGTAGTTTTTCACAAATTGCACGAATTTTCGTTTTCGGCCTCTAAATATTTTTCCGAGGAAAGATGTTAAAGAAGAATACTATCCCAGGCGTGGTCCGTGTATCAAATAGACAAATAACAATTGAAAACACGAACGATAACTCGCATATTACTAAAAAGCAACACATAATTTGCAGAAAAACACCTGGAAAAAAACGTGCAATTTTGAGAGAGGGTGGCCTCCTGAAAATTCAAATAAACTAATAACCCTTGAAGATAACTTTATTTTATTTTGGTAAACACGTGGATATTGTGTCAGGATGCTACCTCAAGGTTTTGGACTAATTCGGACTCTTTTAGTGGTTTCTATAGTGAGACAGGATTTTTTTCATTATACTTGATTCATTAATCCATTGTTAATTTTCACATGGGTTTTCGTCACAGAATGACAAGTAATATGTATAGATTGTTCATATAAAACGACGTGTTACAAAAATATTGTCTATTTCTGAAAGTACGCATTTTTCAATAGGAAATCTAGGGTGGCTACAAAGAGGAGTTTGTAAGGACTGTTAAGTAACGACTGCTACTGCTTTTTAGCAAGAAAATTGTACTACACATTTAACTGCAGCGTTTGACACCAAAAAAAATTATTTTACGCTATGATTAAGTTTGCTAGCCAAATTTTGGGCCTTAACCAATTTTCGGCCGAATGTAATTTTCTGGGTTTCAAACATTGTTGTATGCTGTGTTTACGATTGACATCAACTTTCTGAAATTGTAATGTAGTTATCTTCAGCTGGACTACTCATGACAAACAAACATATAATTAGACCGATCAAATAGCATCAAAGTTTGTTATAGTCTGTTTCAAAAATGTAGTTTTTCACAAATTGCACGAATTTTCGTTTTCGGCCTCTAAATATTTTTCCGAGGAAAGATGTTAAAGAAGAATACTATCCCAGGCGTGATCCGTGTATCAAATAGACAAATAACAATTGAAAACACGAACGATAACTCGCATATTACTAAAAAGCAACACATAATTGCAGAAAAACACCTTGAAAAAAGGGTGCAATTTTGAGAGAGGGTGGCCTCCTGAAAATTCAAATAAACTAATAACCCTTGAAGATAACTTTATTTTATTTTGGTAAACACGTGGATATTGTGTCAGGATGCTACCTCAAGGTTTTGGACTAATTCGGACTCTTTTAGTGGTTTCTATAGGGAGACAGGATTTTTTTCATTATACTTGATTCATTAATCCATTGTTAATTTTCACATGGGTTTTCGTCACAGAATGACAAGTTATATGTATAGATTGTTCATTTAAAACGACGTGTTACAAAAATATAGTCTATTTCTGAAAGTACGCATTTTTCAATAGGAAATCTAGGGTGGCTACAAAGAGGAGTTTGTAAGGACTGTTAAGTAACGACTGCTACTGCTTTTTAGCAAGAAAATTGTACTACACATTTAACTGCAGCGTTTGACACCAAAAAAATATTATTTTACGCTATGATTAAGTTTGCTAGCCAAATTTTGGGCCTTAACCAATTTTCGGCCGAATGTAATTTTTGGGGTTTCAAACATTGTTGTATGCTGTGTTTACGATTGACATCAACTTTCTAAAATTATAATGTAGTTATCTTCAGCAGGACTACTCATGACAAACAAACATATAATTAGACCGATCAAATAGCATCAAAGTTTGTTATAGTCTGTTTAAAAATGTAGTTTTTCACAAATTGCACGAATTTTCGTTTTCGGCCTCTAAATATTTTTCCGAGGAAAGATTTTAAAGACGAATACTATCCCAGGCGTTATCCGTGTATCAAATAGACAAATAACAATTGAAAACACGAACGATAACTCGCATATTACTAAAAAGCAACACATAATTGCAGAAAAACACCTTGAAAAAAGCGTGCAATTTTGAGAGAGGGTGGCCTCCTGAAAATTCAAATAAACTAATAACCCTTCAAGATAACTTTATTTTATTTTGGTAAATACGTGGATATTGTGTCAGGATGCTACCTCAAGGTTTTGGACTAATTCGGACTCTTTTAGTGGTTTCTATAGTGAGACAGGATTTTTTCATTATACTTGATTCATTAATCCATTGTTAATTTTCACATGGGTTTTCGTCACAGAATGACAAGTTATATGTATAGAATGTTCATTTAAAACGACGTGTTACAAAAATATAGTCTATTTCTGAAAGTACGCATTTTTCAATAGGAAATCTAGGGTGGCTACAAAGAGGAGTTTGTAAGGACTGTTAAGTAACGACTGCTACTGCTTTTTAGCAAGAAAATTGTACTACACATTTAACTGCAGCGTTTGACACCAAAAAAATATTATTTTACGCTATGATTAAGTTTGCTAGCCAAATTTTGGGCCTTAACCAATTTTCGGCCGAATGTAATTTTTGGGGTTTCAAACATTGTTGTATGCTGTGTTTACGATTGACATCAACTTTCTAAAATTATAATGTAGTTATCTTCAGCAGGACTACTCATGACAAACAAACATATAATTAGACCGATCAAATAGCATCAAAGTTTGTTATAGTCTGTTTAAAAATGTAGTTTTTCACAAATTGCACGAATTTTCGTTTTCGGCCTCTAAATATTTTTCCGAGGAAAGATTTTAAAGACGAATACTATCCCAGGCGTTATCCGTGTATCAAATAGACAAATAACAATTGAAAACACGAACGATAACTCGCATATTACTAAAAAGCAACACATAATTGCAGAAAAACACCTTGAAAAAAGCGTGCAATTTTGAGAGAGGGTGGCCTCCTGAAAATTCAAATAAACTAATAACCCTTCAAGATAACTTTATTTTATTTTGGTAAATACGTGGATATTGTGTCAGGATGCTACCTCAAGGTTTTGGACTAATTCGGACTCTTTTAGTGGTTTCTATAGTGAGACAGGATTTTTTCATTATACTTGATTCATTAATCCATTGTTAATTTTCACATGGGTTTTCGTCACAGAATGACAAGTTATATGTATAGAATGTTCATTTAAAACGACGTGTTACAAAAATATAGTCTATTTCTGAAAGTACGCATTTTTCAATAGGAAATCTAGGGTGGCTACAAAGAGGAGTTTGTAAGGACTGTTAAGTAACGACTGCTACTGCTTTTTAGCAAGAAAATTGTACTACACATTTAACTGCAGCGTTTGACACCAAAAAAATTATTTTACGCTATGATTAAGTTTGCTAGCCAAATTTTGGGCCTTAACCAATTTTCGGCCGAATGTAATTTTCTGGGTTTCAAACATTGTTGTATGCTGTGTTTACGATTGACATCAACTTTCTAAAATTGTAATGTAGTTATCTTCAGCAGGACTTCTCATGACAAACAAACATATAATTAGACCGATCAAATAGCATCAAAGTTTGTTATAGTCTGTTTCAAAAATGTAGTTTTTCACAAATTGCACGAATTTTCGTTTTCGGCCTCTAAATATTTTTCCGAGGAAAGATGTTAAAGAAGAATACTATCCCAGGCGTGATCCGTGTATCAAATAGACAAAAAACAATTGAAAACACGAACGATAACTTGCATATTACTAAAAAGCAACACATAATTGCAGAAAAACACCTTGAAAAAAGTGTGCAATTTTGAGAGAGGGTGGCCTCCTGAAAATTCAAATAAACTAATAACCCTTCAAGATAACTTTATTTTATTTTGGTAAACACATGGATATTGTGTCAGGATGCTACCTCAAGGTTTTGGACTAATTCGGACTCTTTTAGTGGTTTCTATAGGGAGACAGGATTTTTTTCATTATACTTGATTCATTAATCCATTGTTAATTTTCACATGGGTTTTCGTCACAGAATGACAAGTTGTATGTATAGATTGTTCATTTAAAACGACGTGTTAAAAAAATATTGTCTATTTCTGAAAGTACGCATTTTTCAAAAGGGAATCTAGGGTGGGCTACAAAGAGGAGTTTGTAAGGCCTGTTAAGTAACGACTGCTACTGCTTTTTAGCAAGAAAATTGTACTACACATTTAACTGCAGCGTTTGACACCAAAAAAAATTATTTTACGCTATGATTAAGTTTGCTAGCCAACTTTTGGGCCTTAACCAATTTTCGGCCGAATGTAATTTTCTGGGTTTCAAACATTGTTGTATGCTGTGTTTACGATTGACATCAACTTTCTAAAATTATAATGTAGTTATCTTCAGCAGGACTACTCATGACAAACAAACATATAATTAGACCGATCAAATAGCATCAAAGTTTGTTATAGTCTGTTTCAAAAATGTAGTTTTTCACAAATTGCACGAATTTTCGTTTTCGGCCTCTAAAGATTTTTCCGAGGAAAGATGTTCAAGAAAAATACTATCCCAGGCGTGATCCGTGTATCAAATAGACAAATAACAATTGAAAACACGAACGATAACTCGCATATTACTAAAAAGCAACACATAATTGCAGAAAAACACTTTGAAAAAAGCGTGCAATTTTGAGAGAGGATGGCCTCCTGAAAATTCAAATAAACTAATAACCCTTGAAGATAACTTTATTTATTTTTTTAAACACGTGGATATTGTGTCACGATGCTACCTCAAGGTTTTGGACTAATTCGGACTCTTTTAGTGGTTTCTATAGAGAGACAGGATTTTTTTCATTATACTTGATTCATTAATCCATTGTTAATTTTCACATGGGTTTTCGTCACAGAATGACAAGTTATATGTATAGATTGTTCATTTAAAACGACGTGTTAAAAAATATAGTCTATTTCTGAAAGTACGCATTTTTCAATAGGGAATCTAGGGTTGTCTACAAAGAGGAGTTTGTAAGGCCTGTTAAGTAACGACTGCTACTGCTTTTTAGCAAGAAAATTGTACTACATATTTAACTGCAGCGTTTGACACCAAAAAAAATTATTTTACGCTATGATTAAGTTTGCTAGCCAACTTTTGGGCCTTAACCAATTTTCGGCCGAATGTAATTTTCTGGGTTTCAAACATTGTTGTATGCTGTGTTTACGATTGACATCAACTTTCTAAATTTGTAATGTAGTTATCTTCAGCAGGACTACTCATGACAAACAAACATATAATTAGACCGATCAAATAGCATCAAAGTTTGTTATAGTCTGTTTCAAAAATGTAGTTTTTCACAAATTGCACGAATTTTCGTTTTCGGCCTCTAAATATTTTTCCGAGGAAAGATGTTAAAGAAGAATACTATCCCAGGCGTGATCCGTGTATCAAATAGACAAATAACAATTGAAAACACGAACGATAACTCGCATATTACTAAAAAGCAACACATAATTGCAGAAAAACACCTTGAAAAAAGCGTGCAATTTTGAGAGAGGGTGGCCTCCTGAAAATTCAAATAAACTAATAACCCTTGAAGATAACTTTATTTTATTTTGGTAAACACGTGGATATTGTGTCAGGATGCTACCTCAAGGTTTTGGACTAATTCGGACTCTTTTAGTGCTTTCTATAGGGAGACATGGATTTTTTTCATTATACTTGATTCATTAATCCATTGTTAATTTTCACATGGGTTTTCGTCACAGAATGACAAGTTATATGTATAGATTGTTCATTTAAAACGACGTGTTACAAAAATATTGTCTATTTCTGAAAGTACGCATTTTTCAATAGGAAATCTAGGGTGGCTACAAAGAGGAGTTTGTAAGGACTGTTAAGTAACGACTGCTACTGCTTTTTAGCAAGAAAATTGTACTACACATTTAAATGCAGCGTTTGACACCAAAAAAATTATTTTACGCTATGATTAAGTTTGCTAGCCAACTTTTGGGCCTTAACCAATTTTCGGCCGAATGTAATTTTCTGGGTTTCAAACATTCTTGTATGCTGTGTTTACGATTGACATCAACTTTCTAAAATTATAATGTAGTTATCTTCAGCAGGACTACTCATGACAAACAAACATATAATTAGACCGATCAAATAGCATCAAAGTTTGTTATAGTCTGTTTCAAAAATGTAGTTTTTCACAAATTGCACGAATTTTCGTTTTCGGCCTCTAAATATTTTTCCGAGGAAAGATGTTAAAGAAGAATACTATCCCAGGCGTGATCCGTGTATCAAATAGACAAATAACAATTGAAAACACGAACGATAACTCGCATATTACTAAAAAGCAACACATAATTGCAGAAAAACACCTTGAAAAAAGCGTGCAATTTTGAGAGAGGGTGGCCTCCTGAAAATTCAAATAAACTAATAACCCTTGAAGATAACTTTATTTTATTTTGGTAAACACGTGGATATTGTGTCAGGATGCTACCTCAAGGTTTTGGACTAATTCGGACTCTTTTAGTGGTTTCTATAGGGAGACAGGATTTTTTTCATTATACTTGATTCATTAATCCATTGTTAATTTTCACATGGGTTTTCGTCACAGAATGACAAGTTATATGTATAGATTGTTCATTTAAAACGACGTGTTACAAAAATATTGTCTATTTCTGAAAGTACGCATTTTTCAATAGGAAATCTAGGGTGGCTACAAAGAGGAGTTTGTAAGGACTGTTAAGTAACGACTGCTACTGCTTTTTAGCAAGAAAATTGTACTACACATTTAACTGCAGCGTTTGACACCAAAAAAATTATTTTACGCTATGATTAAGTTTGCTAGCCAACTTTTGGGCCTTAACCAATTTTCGGCCGAATGTAATTTTCTGGGTTTCAAACATTGTTGTATGCTGTGTTTACGATTGACATCAACTTTCTAAAATTGTAATGTAGTTATCTTCAGCTGGACTACTCATGACAAACAAACATATAATTAGACCGATCAAATAGCATCAAAGTTTGTTATAGTCTGTTTCAAAAATGTAGGTTTTCACAAATTGCACGAATTTTCGTTTTCGGCCTCTAAATATTTTTCCGAGGAAAGATGTTAAAGAAGAATACTATCCCAGGCGTGATCCGTGTATCAAATAGACAAATAACAATTGAAAACACGAACGATAACTCGCATATTACTAAAAAGCAACACATAATTTGCAGAAAAACAGCTGGAAAAAAACGTGCAATTTTGAGAGAGGGTGGCCTCCTGAAAATTCAAATAAACTAATAACCCTTTAAGATAAATTTATTTTATTTTGGTAAACACGTGGATATTGTGTCAGGATGCTACTTCAAGGTTTTGTACTAATTCGGACTCTTTTAGTGGTTTCTATAGTGAGACAGGATTTTTTTCATTATACTTGATTCATTAATCCATTGTTAATTTTCACATGGGTTTTCTTCACAGAATGACAAGTTATATGTATAGATTGTTCATTTAAAACGACGTGTTACAAAAATATTGTCTATTTCTGAAAGTACGCATTTTTCAATAGGAAATCTAGGGTGGCTACAAAGAGGAGTTTGTAAGGACTGTTAAGTAACGACTGCTACTGCTTTTTAGCAAGAAAATTGTACTACACATTTAACTGCAGCGTTTGACACCAAAAAAAAATTATTTTACGCTGTGATTAAGTTTGCTAGCCAAATTTTGGGCCTTAACCAATTTTAGGCCGAATGTAATTTTCTGGGTTTCAAACATTGTTGTATGCTGTGTTTACGATTGACATCAACTTTCTAAAATTGTAATGTAGTTATCTTCAGCTGGACTACTCATGACAAACAAACATATAATTAGACCGATCAAATAGCATCAAAGTTTGTTATAGTCTGTTTCAAAAATGTAGTTTTTCACAAATTGCACGAATTTTCGTTTTCGGCCTCTAAATATTTTTCCGAGGAAAGATGTTAAAGAAGAATACTATCCCAGGCGTGATCCGTGTATCAAATAGACAAATAACAATTGAAAACACGAACGATAACTCGCATATTACTAAAAAGCAACACATAATTGCAGAAAACACCTTGAAAAAAGCGTGCAATTTTGAGAGAGGGTGGCCTCCTGAAAATTCAAATAAACTAATAACCCTTGAAGATAACTTTATTTTATTT
This sequence comes from Limnoperna fortunei, assembly GCA_944474755.1. Classification (NCBI taxonomy): domain Eukaryota; kingdom Metazoa; phylum Mollusca; class Bivalvia; order Mytilida; family Modiolidae; genus Limnoperna; species Limnoperna fortunei. Next base: position 2,015,723 of record OX104118.1, on the reverse strand, counting down.
TGGTAAACACGTGGATATTGTGTCAGGATGCTACCTCAAGGTTTTGGACTAATTCGGACTCTTTTAGTGGTTTCTGTAGGGAGACAGGATTTTTTTCATTATACTTGATTCATTAATCCATTGTTAATTTGCACATGGGTTTTCGTCACAGAATGACAAGTTATATTTATTGATTGTTCATTTAAAACGACGTGTTACAAAAATATTGTCTATTTCTGAAAGTACGCATTTTTCAATAGGATATCTAGGGTGGCTACAAAGAGGAGTTTGTAAGGACTGTTAAGTAACGACAGCAACTGCTTTTTAGCAAGAAAATTGTACTACACATTTAACTGCAGCGTTTGACACCAAAAAAAAATTATTTTACGCTATGATTAAGTTTGCTAGACAAATTTTGGGCCTTAACCAATTTTCGGCCGAATGTAATTTTCTGGGTTTCAAACATTGTTGTATGCTGTGTTTACGATTGACATCAACTTTCTAAAATTATAATGTAGTTATCTTCAGCAGGACTACTCATGACAAACAAACATATAATTAGACCGATCAAATAGCATCAAAGTTTGTTATAGTCTGTTTCAAAAATGTAGTTTTTCACAAATTGCACGAATTTTCGTTTTCGGCCTCTAAATATTTTTCCGAGGAAAGATTTTAAAGACGAATACTATCCCAGGCGTTATGCGTGTATCAAATAGACAAATAACAATTGAAAACACAAACGATAACTCGCATATTACTAAAAAGCAACACATAATTGCAGAAAAACACCTTGAAAAAAGCGTGCAATTTTGAGAGAGGGTGGCCTCCTGAAAATTCAAATAAACTAATAACCCTTGAAGATAACTTTATTTTATTTTGGTAAATACGTGGATATTGTGTCAGGATGCTACCTCAAGGTTTTGGACCAATTCGGACTCTTTTAGTGGTTTCTATAGGGAGACAGGATTTTTTTCATTATACTTGATTCATTAATCCATTGTCAATTTTCACATGGGTTTTCGTCACAGAATGACAAGTTATATGTATAGAATGTTCATTTAAAACGACGTGTTACAAAAATATAGTCTATTTCTGAAAGTACGCATTTTTCAATAGGAAATCTAGGGTGGCTACAAAGAGGAGTTTGTAAGGACTGTTAAGTAACGACTGCTACTGCTTTTTAGCAAGAAAATTGTACTACACATTTAACTGCAGCGTTTGACACCAAAAAAATTATTTTACGCTATGATTAAGTTTGCTAGCCAACTTTTGGGCCTTAACCAATTTTCGGCCGAATGTAATTTTCTGGGTTTCAAACATTGTTGTATGCTGTGTTTACGATTGACATCAACTTTCTAAAATTGTAATGTAGTTATCTTCAGCTGGATTACTCATGACAAACAAACATATAATTAGACCGATCAAATAGCATCAAAGTTTGTTATAGTCTGTTTCAAAAATGTAGTTTTTCACAAATTGCACGAATTTTCGTTTTCGGCCTCTAAATATTTTTCCGAGGAAAGATGTTAAAGAAGAATACTATCCCAGGCGTGATCCGTGTATCAAATAGACAAATAACAATTGAAAACACGAACGATAACTCGCATATTACTAAAAAGCAACACATAATTTGCAGAAAAACACCTGGAAAAAAACGTGCAATTTTGAGAGACGATGGCCTCCTGAAAATTCAAATAAACTAATAACCCTTTAAGATAACTTTATTTTATTTTGGTAAACACGTTGATATTGTGTCAGGATGCTACTTCAAGGTTTTGGACTAATTCGGACTCTTTTAGTGGTTTCTATAGTGAGACAGGATTTTTTTCATTATACTTGATTCATTAATCCATTGTTAATTTTCACATGGGTTTTCGTCACAGAATGACAAGTTATATGTATAGATTGTTCATTTAAAACGACGTGTTACAAAAATATTGTCTATTTCTGAAAGTACGCATTTTTCAATAGGAAATCTAGGGTGGCTACAAAGAGGAGTTTGTAAGGACTGTTAAGTAACGACTGCTACTGCTTTTTAGCAAGAAAATTGTACTACACATTTAACTGCAGCGTTTGACACCAAAAAAAAATTATTTTACGCTATGATTAAGTTTGCTAGCCAAATTTTGGGCCTTAACCAATTTTCGGCCGAATGTAATTTTCTGGGTTTCAAACATTGTTGTATGCTGTGTTTACGATTGACATCAACTATCTAAAATTGTAATGTAGTTATCTTCAGCTGGACTACTTATGACAAACAAACATATAATTAGACCGATCAAATAGCATCAAAGTTTGTTATAGTCTGTTTCAAAAATGTAGTTTTTTACAAATTGCACGAATTTTCGTTTTCGGCCTCTAAATATTTTTCCGAGGAAAGATGTTAAAGAAGAATACTATCACAGGCGTGATCCGTGTATCAAATAGACAAATAACAATTGAAAACACGAACGATAACTCTCATATTACTAAAAAGCAACACATAATTGCAGAAAAACACCTGGAAAAAAACTTGCAATTTTGAGAGAGGGTGGCCTCCTGAAAATTCAAATAAACTAATAATTCTTGAAGATAACTTTATTTTATTTTGTTAAACACGTGGATATTGTGTCAGGATGCTACCTCAATGTTTTGGTCTAATTCGGACTCTTTTAGTGGTTTCTATAGGTTACAATAAACCAAATATTTGTTTACATTTCACAGAGGAATTTTTGAACCCAAGATAGTAATCAGAAGAAAATACACGGATGCATCTGATTGGATGTTAGGGTTCTGAAAATAGCAAAATTTAAAAAAAGAAACATAATTGATTGAAAATCTTCTACATTTGGGTGAACATTAATAAGAGCCGGGAAAATAGAGCTCTTTTTTTAAAAAGGGGGGAGGTTAGACAGTTTGTTAGTTTCATTCAGTGCTGATTTTTCACCCAAAATTTTCGGTCATTTTTACCGCACGACCTATATTTTTTTATTTGTTAATAATGTAGTCTAACATTTCAACTTCCACAAGCAACTGCTTTCGGGGGTTTAATTTGAGAGGATTTTCACACATAAAATCTTAATTGCAGCTACCCCATATGGAAGGCGCAATGTTAAATATTTGGTTTATTGTAATCTATAGGGAGCCAGGATTTTTTTCATTATACTTGATTCATTAATCCATTGTTAATTTTCACATGGGTTTTCGTCACAGAATGACAAGTTATATGTATAGATTGTTCATTTAAAACGACGTGTTACAAAAATATAGTCTATTTCTGAAAGTACGCATTTTTCAATAGGAAATCTAGGCTGGGCTACAAAGAGGAGTTTGTAAGGACTGTTATGTAACGACTGCTACTGCTTTTTAGCAAGAAAATTGTACTACACATTTAACTGCAGCGTTTGACACCAAAAAAATTATTTTACGCTATGATTAAGTTTGCTAGCCAACTTTTGGGCCTTAACCAATTTTCGGCCGAATGTAATTTTCTGGGTTTCAAACATTGTTGTATGCTGTGTTTACGATTGACATCAACTTTCTAAAATTGTAATGTAGTTATCTTCAGCAGGACTACTCATGACAAACAAACATATAATTAGACCGATCAAATAGCATCAAAGTTTGTTATAGTCTGTTTCAAAAATGTAGTTTTTCACAAATTGCACGAATTTTCGTTATCGGCCTCTAAATATTTTTCCGAGGACAGATGTTAAAGAAGAATACTATCCCAGGCGTGATCCGTGTATCAAATAGACAAATAACAATTGAAAACACGAACGATAACTCGCATATTACTAAAAAGCAACACATAATTGCAGAAAAACACCTTGAAAAAAGCGTGCAATTTTGAGAGAGGGTGGCCTCCTGAAAATTGAAATAAACTAATAACCCTTGAAGATAACTTTATTTTATTTTGGTAAACACGTGGATACTGTGTCAGGATGCTTCCTCAAGGTTTTGGACCAATTCGGACTCTTTTAGTGGTTTCTATAGGGAGACAGGATTTTTTTCATTATACTTGATTCATTAATCCATTGTTAATTTTCACATGGGTTTTGGTAACAGAATGACAAGTTATATGTATAGATTGTTCATTTAAAACGACGTGTTAAAAAAATATAGTCTATTTCTGAAAGTACGCATTTTTCAATAGGAAATCTAGGGTGGGCTACAAAGAGGAGTTTGTAAGGCCTGTTAAGTAACGACTGCTACTGCTTTTTAGCAAGAAAATTGTACTACACACTTAACTGCAGCGTTTGACACCAAAAAAAATTATTTTACGCTATGATTAAGTTTGCTAGCCAACTTTTGGGCCTTAACCAATTTTCGGCCGAATGTAATTTTCTGGGTTTCAAACATTGTTGTATGCTGTGTTTACGATTGACATCAACTATCTAAAATTGTAATGTAGTTATCTTCAGCAGGACTACTCATGACAAACAAACATATAATTAGACCGATCAAATAGCATCAAAGTTTGTTATAATCTGTTTCAAAAATGTAGTTTTTCACAAATTGCACGAATTTTCGTTTTCGGCCTCTAAATATTTTTCCGAGGAAAGATGTTAAAGACGAATACTATCCCAGGCGTGATCCGTGTATCAAATAGACAAATAACAATTGAAAACACGAACGATAACTCGCATATTACTAAAAAGCAACACATAATTGCAGAAAAACACCTTGAAAAAAGCGTGCAATTTTGAGAGAGGGTGGCCTCCTGAAAATTCAAATAAACTAATAACCCTTGAAGATAACTTTATTTTATTTTGGTAAACACGTGGATATTGTGTCAGGATGCTACCTCAAGGTTTTGGACTAATTCGGACTCTTTTAGTGGTTTCTATAGGGAGACAGGATTTTTTTCATTATACTTGATTCATTAATCCATTGTTAATTTTCACATGGGTTTTCGTCACAGAATGACAAGTTATATGTATAGATTGTTCATTTAAAACGACGTGTTACAAAAATATTGTCTATTTCTGAAAGTACGCATTTTTCAATAGGAAATCTAGGGTGGCTACAAAGAGGAGTTTGTAAGGACTGTTAAGTAACGACTGCTACTGCTTTTTAGCAAGAAAATTGTACTACACATTTAACTGCAGCGCTTGACACCAAAAAAAATTATTTTACGCTATGATTAAGTTTGCTAGTGAACTTTTGGGCCTTAACCAATTTTCCGCCGAATGTAATTTTCTGGGTTTCAAACATTGTTGTATGCTGTGTTTACGATTGACATCAACTATCTAAAATTGTAATGTAGTTATCTTCAGCTGGACTACTTATGACAAACAAACATATAATTAGACCGATCAAATAGCATCAAAGTTTGTTATAGTCTGTTTCAAAAATGTAGTTTTTTACAAATTGCACGAATTTTCGTTTTCGGCCTCTAAATATTTTTCCGAGGAAAGATGTTAAAGAAGAATACTATCACAGGCGTGATCCGTGTATCAAATAGACAAATAACAATTGAAAACACGAACGATAACTCTCATATTACTAAAAAGCAACACATAATTGCAGAAAAACACCTGGAAAAAAACTTGCAATTTTGAGAGAGGGTGGCCTCCTGAAAATTCAAATAAACTAATAATTCTTGAAGATAACTTTATTTTATTTTGTTAAACACGTGGATATTGTGTCAGGATGCTACCTCAATGTTTTGGTCTAATTCGGACTCTTTTAGTGGTTTCTATAGGTTACAATAAACCAAATATTTGTTTACATTTCACAGAGGAATTTTTGAACCCAAGATAGTAATCAGAAGAAAATACACGGATGCATCTGATTGGATGTTAGGGTTCTGAAAATAGCAAAATTTAAAAAAAGAAACATAATTGATTGAAAATCTTCTACATTTGGGTGAACATTAATAAGAGCCGGGAAAATAGAGCTCTTTTTTTAAAAAGGGGGGAGGTTAGACAGTTTGTTAGTTTCATTCAGTGCTGATTTTTCACCCAAAATTTTCGGTCATTTTTGCCGCACGACCTATATTTTTTTATTTGTTAATAATGTAGTCTAACATTTCAACTTCCACAAGCAACTGCTTTCGGGGGTTTAATTTGAGAGGATTTTCACACATAAAATCTTAATTGCAGCTACCCCATATGGAAGGCGCAATGTTAAATATTTGGTTTATTGTAATCTATAGGGAGCCAGGATTTTTTTCATTATACTTGATTCATTAATCCATTGTTAATTTTCACATGGGTTTTCGTCACAGAATGACAAGTTATATGTATAGATTGTTCATTTAAAACGACGTGTTACAAAAATATAGTCTATTTCTGAAAGTACGCATTTTTCAATAGGAAATCTAGGCTGGGCTACAAAGAGGAGTTTGTAAGGACTGTTATGTAACGACTGCTACTGCTTTTTAGCAAGAAAATTGTACTACACATTTAACTGCAGCGTTTGACACCAAAAAAATTATTTTACGCTATGATTAAGTTTGCTAGCCAACTTTTGGGCCTTAACCAATTTTCGGCCGAATGTAATTTTCTGGGTTTCAAACATTGTTGTATGCTGTGTTTACGATTGACATCAACTTTCTAAAATTGTAATGTAGTTATCTTCAGCAGGACTACTCATGACAAACAAACATATAATTAGACCGATCAAATAGCATCAAAGTTTGTTATAGTCTGTTTCAAAAATGTAGTTTTTCACAAATTGCACGAATTTTCGTTATCGGCCTCTAAATATTTTTCCGAGGACAGATGTTAAAGAAGAATACTATCCCAGGCGTGATCCGTGTATCAAATAGACAAATAACAATTGAAAACACGAACGATAACTCGCATATTACTAAAAAGCAACACATAATTGCAGAAAAACACCTTGAAAAAAGCGTGCAATTTTGAGAGAGGGTGGCCTCCTGAAAATTGAAATAAACTAATAACCCTTGAAGATAACTTTATTTTATTTTGGTAAACACGTGGATACTGTGTCAGGATGCTTCCTCAAGGTTTTGGACCAATTCGGACTCTTTTAGTGGTTTCTATAGGGAGACAGGATTTTTTTCCTTATACTTGATTCATTAATCCATTGTTAATTTTCACATGGGTTTTGGTAACAGAATGACAAGTTATATGTATAGATTGTTCATTTAAAACGACGTGTTAAAAAAATATAGTCTATTTCTGAAAGTACGCATTTTTCAATAGGAAATCTAGGGTGGGCTACAAAGAGGAGTTTGTAAGGCCTGTTAAGTAACGACTGCTACTGCTTTTTAGCAAGAAAATTGTACTACACACTTAACTGCAGCGTTTGACACCAAAAAAAATTATTTTACGCTATGATTAAGTTTGCTAGCCAACTTTTGGGCCTTAACCAATTTTCGGCCGAATGTAATTTTCTGGGTTTCAAACATTGTTGTATGCTGTGTTTACGATTGACATCAACTATCTAAAATTGTAATGTAGTTATCTTCAGCAGGACTACTCATGACAAACAAACATATAATTAGACCGATCAAATAGCATCAAAGTTTGTTATAATCTGTTTCAAAAATGTAGTTTTTCACAAATTGCACGAATTTTCGTTTTCGGCCTCTAAATATTTTTCCGAGGAAAGATGTTAAAGACGAATACTATCCCAGGCGTGATCCGTGTATCAAATAGACAAATAACAATTGAAAACACGAACGATAACTCGCATATTACTAAAAAGCAACACATAATTGCAGAAAAACACCTTGAAAAAAGCGTGCAATTTTGAGAGAGGGTGGCCTCCTGAAAATTCAAATAAACTAATAACCCTTGAAGATAACTTTATTTTATTTTGGTAAACACGTGGATACTGTGTCAGGATGCTTCCTCAAGGTTTTGGACCAATTCGGACTCTTTTAGTGGTTTCTATAGGGAGACAGGATTTTTTTCATTATACTTGATTCATTAATCCATTGTTAATTTTCACATGGGTTTTGGTAACAGAATGACAAGTTATATGTATAGATTGTTCATTTAAAACGACGTGTTAAAAAAATATAGTCTATTTCTGAAAGTACGCATTTTTCAATAGGAAATCTAGGGTGGGCTACAAAGAGGAGTTTGTAAGGCCTGTTAAGTAACGACTGCTACTGCTTTTTAGCAAGAAAATTGTACTACACACTTAACTGCAGCGTTTGACACCAAAAAAAATTATTTTACGCTATGATTAAGTTTGCTAGCCAACTTTTGGGCCTTAACCAATTTTCGGCCGAATGTAATTTTCTGGGTTTCAAACATTGTTGTATGCTGTGTTTACGATTGACATCAACTATCTAAAATTGTAATGTAGTTATCTTCAGCAGGACTACTCATGACAAACAAACATATAATTAGACCGATCAAATAGCATCAAAGTTTGTTATAATCTGTTTCAAAAATGTAGTTTTTCACAAATTGCACGAATTTTCGTTTTCGGCCTCTAAATATTTTTCCGAGGAAAGATGTTAAAGACGAATACTATCCCAGGCGTGATCCGTGTATCAAATAGACAAATAACAATTGAAAACACGAACGATAACTCGCATATTACTAAAAAGCAACACATAATTGCAGAAAAACACCTTGAAAAAAGCGTGCAATTTTGAGAGAGGGTGGCCTCCTGAAAATTCAAATAAACTAATAACCCTTGAAGATAACTTTATTTTATTTTGGTAAACACGTGGATATTGTGTCAGGATGCTACCTCAAGGTTTTGGACTAATTCGGACTCTTTTAGTGGTTTCTATAGGGAGACAGGATTTTTTTCATTATACTTGATTCATTAATCCATTGTTAATTTTCACATGGGTTTTCGTCACAGAATGACAAGTTATATGTATAGATTGTTCATTTAAAACGACGTGTTACAAAAATATTGTCTATTTCTGAAAGTACGCATTTTTCAATAGGAAATCTAGGGTGGCTACAAAGAGGAGTTTGTAAGGACTGTTAAGTAACGACTGCTACTGCTTTTTAGCAAGAAAATTGTACTACACATTTAACTGCAGCGTTTGACACCAAAAAAAATTATTTTACGCTATGATTAAGTTTGCTAGTGAACTTTTGGGCCTTAACCAATTTTCCGCCGAATGTAATTTTCTGGGTTTCAAACATTGTTGTATGCTGTGTTTACGATTGACATCAACTATCTAAAATTGTAATGTAGTTATCTTCAGCTGGACTACTTATGACAAACAAACATATAATTAGACCGATCAAATAGCATCAAAGTTTGTTATAGTCTGTTTCAAAAATGTAGTTTTTTACAAATTGCACGAATTTTCGTTTTCGGCCTCTAAATATTTTTCCGAGGAAAGATGTTAAAGAAGAATACTATCACAGGCGTGATCCGTGTATCAAATAGACAAATAACAATTGAAAACACGAACGATAACTCTCATATTACTAAAAAGCAACACATAATTGCAGAAAAACACCTGGAAAAAAACTTGCAATTTTGAGAGAGGGTGGCCTCCTGAAAATTCAAATAAACTAATAATTCTTGAAGATAACTTTATTTTATTTTGTTAAACACGTGGATATTGTGTCAGGATGCTACCTCAATGTTTTGGTCTAATTCGGACTCTTTTAGTGGTTTCTATAGGTTACAATAAACCAAATATTTGTTTACATTTCACAGAGGAATTTTTGAACCCAAGATAGTAATCAGAAGAAAATACACGGATGCATCTGATTGGATGTTAGGGTTCTGAAAATAGCAAAATTTAAAAAAAGAAACATAATTGATTGAAAATCTTCTACATTTGGGTGAACATTAATAAGAGCCGGGAAAATAGAGCTCTTTTTTTAAAAAGGGGGGAGGTTAGACAGTTTGTTAGTTTCATTCAGTGCTGATTTTTCACCCAAAATTTTCGGTCATTTTTGCCGCACGACCTATATTTTTTTATTTGTTAATAATGTAGTCTAACATTTCAACTTCCACAAGCAACTGCTTTCGGGGGTTTAATTTGAGAGGATTTTCACACATAAAATCTTAATTGCAGCTACCCCATATGGAAGGCGCAATGTTAAATATTTGGTTTATTGTAATCTATAGGGAGCCAGGATTTTTTTCATTATACTTGATTCATTAATCCATTGTTAATTTTCACATGGGTTTTCGTCACAGAATGACAAGTTATATGTATAGATTGTTCATTTAAAACGACGTGTTACAAAAATATAGTCTATTTCTGAAAGTACGCATTTTTCAATAGGAAATCTAGGCTGGGCTACAAAGAGGAGTTTGTAAGGACTGTTATGTAACGACTGCTACTGCTTTTTAGCAAGAAAATTGTACTACACATTTAACTGCAGCGTTTGACACCAAAAAAATTATTTTACGCTATGATTAAGTTTGCTAGCCAACTTTTGGGCCTTAACCAATTTTCGGCCGAATGTAATTTTCTGGGTTTCAAACATTGTTGTATGCTGTGTTTACGATTGACATCAACTTTCTAAAATTGTAATGTAGTTATCAATGGTCATGTGTAAATGGGGATATTCCAGATATTGGAACGTCCTTAGCAGAATTTGTCGTTTGATGTATGTTTGTACTAGCGGTTTGGCCAATCGTGGAATGTTGCACACACGACGAGTTATTTGACTAAGTGACATTCTTGTATTTCTCATCTCAATAATTTGACATCAAACATCATTAGACAGCTTGAGCAGACCCATTTATCAATATTGGCACTGGGTTAAGACAAAATAGTTAACATTGAGCATGAATGATACGTATAAAAGTCTACGAGTGAAAAGTGTGCACGTGCAAGTTATAACATGATAAAGCAGAAGATAAACAGTTTTTTTTTAAATTATTGCATGTTACTCTAAAAATTACACAGTTTGTATTAAGAAAATATAAGTAAATCAACTTTCGATATCTAACCAATAATTATAAGTTTGTGAAATATTGCTGACGGTAACGTGAAATTGAAATACTTATTCATTGCATACCAATTTTTGAGGTTTACCTTTGTATTTTACTTACTGAACAACATATTAAATGTATGTGAAGAATAATATCATAACCCTTAAATTAAATATTGGAATTTAAAATGACGTCAGATGTGCTGCCAAGGTTACCAAACCGTACACCAAACTTTCTGTTCACAGTAGTAACTGATAAATTGAGCACCTATTTTTGTATAAGTGATATTTATTTTAAATGAATTTTGCAAGCTTTTTAGGAACACAAAAAGGACTTCAAGTTGCGATTCGTAATGTCAGTTTGATAACAATCATATTAACGTATTATGAATTTGAAATATACAATTTTTAAATCTTAATCTTAAATCGAAGAGTATTTTCTGTAAAACATTTTTTTGTTTCATGGAAAGATAAAAACTATATTACTGCTCAATTTCATGCTATCATATAACTGATATGAGATTTTTTTCAAATAAAGATTTGGTACGGAACTAAATCCATTTATTATTTTAATCAGTCCAATGTGCAAAATTCGTGTAACCAGAATGGCCTGAATATAAACATTTGAGCAGTAATTCCAACTTCTTATAAGGACCGTTACATTTATTGAGGTTCGACTTTAACATGGGAAATTCGTTACTTTTCAGACAAGAATTGGCAAATTAAGTGTTATGATGGTAACACGAATTACTTCAATTGAACGAAACAACCAACCATAATTATAATAACAGCAAATGTAATTAAGTAGAAATACCACTGGCTAAAGGTTTTTGAGCTCTCCTACACTTATATTTATGCAGTTTGGGACAAATCATTTTTAGAGTCTTTAAAAAGGCAGATCTCTCTGTTTGGAAAGGTTAGGACCACGTCTAAGCACAATGTTATATTAGGGATTGTTTTCACAAGGTACATGTATATCTGTCGTTCTTGTTTTGTTGCCATTACCTGTTGAATTCTGGTAAATCAGGTGTTGCAGTGCTAGAAGACGTTTCTCGGTTGCATAAAATTGAAGCAATGTCAGAATATTGAGAATGAAGGTTCAGGAATACGCTGAACACATGTAAGGTTGCAGTTTTTGCAAAATTACACGTTTAAATGTATCAACAATGACAGAGGAGGGTGGGGGTCAAAATATATATTGCTGCGCATTTTGTTTGTGACACATCTTTTTCTTTTTTATGACCCTAAATGATCGGGTCAAATATGCAGCTGATCACCTCTAATGTGTCTGATGTGTTTTTAATTTGTTTTGAACTGTTACAATTATGTTCAATAGACACTAATTCAACAGAGATGAACTTGTCCAACGTTGTTGGTGTTTGCCCTTCGTTTGCTCTCAATTTATAGAACAATGTAAATATTAACCTCAAAAAATAAATATAAGTGCTGAAAGTATCTAGAAATTCTATTAATCCCTCAATCAAATGCAATGTTGTTATAATACATAATAGTTGTAACTGTTTTAGACTTTTCTTCACGTGTTTCTGAGCACATAGTCTTGTTTTCCTTAATTAACAAAAACGTTCTCATTATATATGTTACTTATTTTCTATTTCTCGTTAACACATCATGTTCGGGAAATTTGCTGTACTAATGGCAATAACTTTATCTTTGTAATTTTTTGTAAAAAACACGCGGTTTTTTACCTAGTCTGACAAAAAAGTCAATTTATTACGGCTGTTCCTAACTCTTTTAACAAACTTATTCATGCAAGTTTTATATGCAAGAATTAGTTGTACACTATGCAAACACGAAAGTAAGAAATTTTAATACTCATACTTCAAAAGAATGTATCACATAATTGCTTCATAATATCGACACCAAATTTAGCACAAAAATGTAATAATATTATGTTGTTTTTAAAAATGTTCATTAACTTATGTTGCTTTGTTTCCGGTGACACATAGTCAGTATGTAGTATGACCGCCACGTGAATCTATCACTGTCCTGAATGTCCTCAGCATTGACAATAGCAATATTTTTATTTTTTATTTATATTATTTTTATTTGTATGCGGAATTCTTCCCCACTCTCCTTGTAACGCATTGTTTAGTTGAAATAGTGTTTGCGGCTTAGATTGCGCACGCGTTTGTCAAGTTTGTCAAATCTGGCAACCACTAATGCCAGGAAGCACACTGACATTACAAATGACAAGAAAATCGCTCTGCGTCGTTGATCACACTCAGCAAATGTAGTGTCAGGATATTATCTCTTTAACGTTCAGCAGTTAGAATTCCTTTGATGTTAACAAAATTGGTCCTGCTATCTTAAGATATTGACGCCAACACTACTAAGATTTCAATACTATCCCTCCACTTCCTGTAAATTGCTCATTTATATGACGGTACACACGAATTTTTCCACCACGTCTATTTAATACAAACCTTGACTTACATGTATCCTTGAACCATATTCAACGCTGGTGTCTTGATGTCCAAACACTTTATGTGTCACATCAGCGAACACGTTGCCGTCTATGATTCTTGGTTCAATGTGGGCCAAAATATGATCTTCTTGGACGAATACATGTTTACGTTACCTTTTGTGGACTTTCTGCGATGACATTTAAACTGCGAATACTCGCAGCAGTAACAGTCGATAAAGCAGTTCGATTTCGCAAATGAAAAAACATCGACAAAAATAGGAAAAAAATGAAAAATGAAAAAATAATCTGGAACCGACATTTAATTCACGACTGACTGATTAGACGGAAAAAGCCCAATGATGACGTTGCGTTGAACCTGGTCTAACCTTGGCATGGCAGCAACACGAAAACCCTTGTTAGAAGATAAACTCAGAAACCGTAACCTATTCTCAAAATCTGAAGTGTACAAAATGTAGACTTACTTATGGCGATGATTTAACATGCAAATTTATTTCTTCCACTCAACTTCCTGTTTACGCGTTTTTGACCTGAAAAATGACGTAACGCGTCAAAATTTTTTTCTCGAAAACCGTAAGTCCTAGAGAATTGGGACCACCACCATTGATCCTAAGTGACATATATTACATTTAAAAATGTCAAGGTCAAAGGTCACCGTAGGTCTTTTTAGCACTATATCTCATAAACGATAAAATATAGAAGCAGACAATAAATTAGGAAAATATTCCTCTTATCGAGACCTTTATTTGGTACAGTTGGCCCTAAGCTGTGCGATGAACCGTTTTCGAGTTACAGCCCTTGACGCGTTTCGGTTAATCGGTTTTTTGGTTAAAACTTGAAAACGGTTAGAGATAATATAGTAAACATATAGGTTTAACATGATCAGTAGGAAAAGAGCTTCAATTTGAGCAAAAGGTCAAAGGTCATAGGTCAAGGTCATACCATAGCAACAAGGTGGCCGTTATAAAAAGTCCTTAGCAACCATATATTTTTAGAATCAGAATGATGTACTTTACTGAAATATGTCTTTTCATGACCGGACGTGGCCTCTTGTCCTTAGCAACAAAATAAAAGTCCTTAACAGCCATATATTTTTTGGTTCGGGACCACTTTATTCACTCAAATAACTTATTTTTGTGACTGGAAGTGACGTTTGGTGCTATAGCAAGACAAAATCCCATAGCATCACCTTAATTTTCTGACTTTAGAGGAATAGTGGGAAAGACCTTCTCATTTGTGCTCAGAACAAATGGCAGTTTAATTATTACCTTCATTTACTTCTGCATACAAGTCTTGTTTATATTTGTCAGTACGGCATAATTTTAATTCATATTGTCGTCTGTTTTTCTTTAAACCATTATTAAAGTAGGCAAATCTTGCCTTTTGTTCGGCTATTCGTAATCAATACGGCAAACTAGATATGTAACTGAAGAGACAAATATTTACTAATGTTATCTAAATTATCATCTTGTTCATTTTACGGCCGTTTTAACACATTTTACCAATAAATTGATTAAGTTTATAGAAAAGGAGTTTAATGTGTTATTAACCAAAATATTTGTATTGGAAAGAGTGTTTTTCGGATTGGTGTTTACACATGTAAAATTGAATCTTTAAATTAAAGGGAGAATTTTTGGTATTAATTTTCTGTTAGAGTGATTTTTTGTAGATGTTTGTCCTGAACAGATTAATTTTAAAGTTAGTTGTGTATTTATGTAGACAAAGTACTTTTGATTAACCTAAATGACTAACAAACTGATTTTGAAGAGATTTATTCATTTAATTTTAATAAGATAAGATTATAAAAACATCACATATTATCATACATTTACACAAATCCTTCAAAGACAGAAATGGCCGGATTTCGTAAAACAGGAAGTAGGTGCGAGCGACAGACCCACGTTATGGGAGGCCATGCTGATGCTGCATACCAAATTTTAAGAGAATGTGATTAGTAGTTGCAGAGAAAACTGTTACGCAAATGTTTTTCCCCGCCCGCCCGCCGCCCACCCGCAAGCCCGACATTCACCATATTATAACCCGGGTTTTCACTCTGTATAATGGCTTTCCCAATCCATATGGACTTTTTTATAGACATGAGAATAAAGGCATGCATTGATTTCTCTTTTGGAGCACCTGAGTGTAAATATGGTTTTTATTGGGTTAGGGGTACTCACTTTCTGTTTTTGCGTTTTGAGTTTTTGTCTAAATACGGATTTGTAATTGTCCCTTGACTTCTGCTCATGTCTGTTTCCTTGCTATTTTTTCTAAAACGTGAGTGAAAATTAATATAAAAATATCAAGCAGATACAAAATGCATAATTTTATCTTCAATACACTAAGCAATAAACAAACTTCACATTTTAAAACTCTTTCCAGCGCATACAATGTTTTAGATCACAAAAAATTCGTTCTAATCGGTGTGAAGATTTGACTTCGTACTTTCTTCCAAAACCATTGTATATCCCTGGACTTACGCATTGCTAACACCTGTAATAAAGTAATAAAGGATTGACACAAATTTATAATAAGAATATAATTTATTATAGCAAAGTTAAGGTAAAAACAATGACAGTTTTGTCGCTTTTCGGCATGACCACGTAAAAAAAGGACTGGGAAACATGACGTCAGAATATCGAGTCTGTTTAAAATCACAACTTTAAGCGTGTTAATAATCAATTGTCCAAGCACGCAATTTCTCACTCAGACATGCAATGTTTAATCCGGATCATTTCAGAAAATAAGAGACGTTAAATTTCACAACATATACTGACTGCTAATGAAAACGCAACACTAAAATTTACATAAGTAAAATTTTATATTTAATTTCGGCATGACCACGTAAAAAAAGGACTGGGAAACATGACGTCAGAATATCGAGTCTGTTTAAAATCACAACTTTAAGCGTGTTAATAATCAATTGTCCAAGCACGCAATTTCTCACTCAGACATGCAATGTTTGATCCGGAACATTTCAGAAAATAAGAGACGTTAAATTTCACAACATATACTGACTGCTAATGAAAACGCAACACTAAAATTTACATAAGTAAAATTTTATATAGAAATATCAAAATACACAACTGGTATATTTTAAAGTTGTGAACAATAGCAACAAATCGATGCAAGTGTTTGAAATTAATGTTTATTCTTTTCTGTTCGTTCAACAAATCACTTAAGTACCCACAGTCAATTCTGAATTTCTCATAGTCAAATTTCCCATAGGCACTCATGTATATTTGAAAAAAAAGAAAAAAGTGATGGTCTTTTATTAATCGAAATGTTTCTTTAAAATAAGTTTCATTGGAAGAACGAAATCGGCTGCATATAAATCAATTTGCATATAGATATTATGTTTATATCATTGTTTGGTTCCTTCGACATTCATACTTTTTTTCATTGCCCTTATATTTTGATTTTTTTCTATTTCACTGGTAAACCAGTTTTAAAACTGATTTAAATAGACCTCGTTATCTTTATAAATGTACTAGTAAAGGTAATTTTCAATGTGGTGGGTTAGATTAATCTCCTACTGTTTAACTTATCACAGATTTTTATGGTTTTATCCCTTTTCAACACAATCGACAATGTTGAATTGATTGTTTTCGTCTTTTAAACCTTTCTACAATTTGCAAAATGTTCAAGTCTGTATTAAATAGACAAAATACCATCGTTAGATTCATCTTTCGAGAAATCCATATTCAACTAGACAAAGTCGATCTAGCGATCGCTGATACCCCCGCTTTTGTGAAAATTTCTAACGTTTTTCGTGGATTGCGACCTTGAAATTGGATAGATTTCCACCAAAATCAATAGGCTTCTTACCAACGAAATATATAAGAATATTTTACAGTTTCATTAAAATCGGATGAAAACGTTTTGAGTTATTTTCCGGAAACAACTTTTTGTAAAAATTTCTAACATTTTTCGTGGACAGTGACCTTGAAATTTGACAGATTTCCCCCAAAATCGATAGGCTTCTTACCAACCTGATATATAACAATATCCCAAAGTGTCATTCAAATCACATGCAAACTTTTTGAGTTATCATCCGGAAACATCTTTTTTGTAAAAATTTCTAACGTTTTTCGTGGACTGCGACCTTGAAATTTGATGGATTTCCCCCAAAATCAAAAGGCTTTTTACCAACCTGATATATAACAATATTCCAAAGTTTCATTCAAATCACATGCAAACTTTTTGAGTTATTGTCCGGAAACAACTTTTATGTTAAAATTTCTAACGTTTTTCGTGGACTGTGACCTTGAAATTTGACGGATTTCCCCCAAAATCGATAGGCTTCTTACCAACCTGATATATGACAATATCACAAAGTTTCATTCAAATCCGATGTAAACTTTTTGAGTTATTGTCCGGAAACAACTTTTTTGTTAAAATTTCTAACGTTTTTCATGGACTGTGACCTTGAAATTTGACGGATTTCCCCCAAAATCGATAGGCTTCTTACCAACCTGATATATAACAATATCCCAAAGTTTCATTTAAATCGGATGTAAACTTTTTGAATTATCATCCGGAAACCAAATGTGGACGGACGGACGGACGGACATGAGGACCACTATATACCCCCGACTCTGTCGAGCGGGGGTATAATTAACTTGCACTAAGATGCCACCTATCATATTAGATCCCTCATATTTTCTTTACCTTGAGGTGTCTATTAAACATTTTCAGATCATGAAGTTGGCTGTTGGTTTTCAACAACTACAAAAAAGAATTATAAAGTTCAGGTGACTTAAAATCGTAAAAATAATCAAATAACTTGGATAACAATTTTTTATAAAGATTTATAAGCATCTTAATTTTATAGCAAGAAATCAAATACAATAACATATAAAGAGAGTCAGTTACTCATGGTATTTGTCAATCCAGTAACAAGAATAATTTGAAGGTTGATTGATATAAATCGTGCGCTTTACTGTTGCAAATTAAATAAGAGGCGAATCGTAATGAACAAATGAAACTGTTAAATACTTACGATATCCAATGGCAACTACTTGCGTTCTAATGTAATAAAGAAGAAAAACACATATTTGAACTTAATGAGTCTAAATTTAAACAAAATAAAAATTACGTGCAATGTTATTCATTATTTAATCAGATGACTGTCATTAAAATGTGTGTTTATATGATCTTTTTTAGCATACAGTTTAAACAATGGAAGTTCTTGCACTACATGTACATGTATGAGTCTTATTTACCTCTCCTATCCTTTTAAATTATTTCTTATTGGTATATTAGATTTCATTAATTCAATGGCGCGTTCAAATTAGGAACCCTGAGTTACCACAAATAGATTGTGAATTTATGCAGAAATGCTAAAAAGTATGAAAAATGAACGAGAAGTCAGCCTCTTAAAAATTAAAACCCATCATCGATTCTTATACCAAACAGAAGTATTAAATTTTTGAAACTATACAATTCTCAACATTTATAACATTTATATAGAAGAATGAGAAACACAGGTTCGTTTTTTCTACAAGTAACAGACATAAGACGTTATAGTCATTATATAAGATTGTGTCATACAATCCCCAATTTCATGCGTCCTTAGTTAATTTGCAACGTTTGTTTTACACTTAAGATATTGAATAGTAAAGCGTATATTCGCTTATAAATGTTTTGTGTTAATGTTTGGTTAATTGAGGTTTAGAAATTCTTAATTGCAATTGGTGTTCCGTATGCACTATTAAAAGGCTTGTTTATGTTGCATAACTGAAATAAATCTCGTTGTCTGTATACATCATCCATCACTATAGGATTACTTAGGTCGTCCTATAGTGATGGGTTAAACCACAATTCTCCTGCATAAGTATATGCATATGCACGGATTTTGTCGTTAGTTAAATAGAGTTGACATTGTGTTTTTCTTTTACTTTATTTGCAAAAGATACCAAAAAACAACGATAAAAATCTTCTTTCATTTAGACAAGATAAAAGATACACAATAGTTATTGACAAAAAAATTGAGCATAACGAACCCCACTGAACTTAGAAGATAAAGGATTCTGTGTATGTGTACTAATTGTGCCGTTTTCAATATTTTCGACATTGTTGACTTATTGTGTTTTTACCTAATTTGCACTTAGCAACAAACTTAACATAAAATTTCATGACATAGCAAAACAAACCCAAGAAACCGCATAATTAGTGTATTATTTTATAAAATTATCAATGCATACTTACTCAAAAGTGATTGGATGATCAGTTGGCTCTTTATAAATTCTAATTTTTATTTTCTCTGTATTAAAACGTAGACAAGTATAAATAACAGTAGCGAAATGCAAGACTTTGTTGGTTAAATAAGTTTGTCTAAGTTTATAAATTTTTACACCAATTTTCAGCTATTTCAAGAGACCGGTTTTGATGGAAGGAACTCGGAATCCTATATAACAATTCCCCTGTACAGTACTGGATGACATTAAATATTTGTAGAGTGAAAAATAGCAAAGAAAACCGAACGAACAACAAGAACCAAAAGTCAAGGGACAGTTACAAATCCGGATCGACAAACGCAACACAAAAACCAAAAACACAAAAAACAGAAAGAGAGCAATCCGAACCCAATAAAAACCATGGGTGCACTCAGGTGCTCCGAACGAGTAAGCAACACCACGAGTTTTAACAAAAAATTTAATGTATCGGTAATAACTTGTACTATAAAAAAGAAACAGAAGCTTTTAAAAAAGACTACACGTCAAACAAATATAAATAGGATTTTTATCTGAAACGATGCAAATGATTTTTAAAAAATTAACAGAAATCAAACAACAACAATATAGAAATTAATTGTTAGGAAAAATAAAAAATGTCACTGAACAATACACTGATTGCCAGTTTTCCTGTAAAACGTCAGTGGTGTTCACAAATTACTCCAGACTTTTCGGCAAAACAATGCAGAATGACATGATCTAACTAAAAAATTATTCATAAGGTAGCGTTACCCCATCCGCCGAAAAAAATCCCAAAGAAAATATAAATACACTTAAATATGAACATTAAATACAGTATTAAATATTGTTGAACAGAAATTCAAGAAATGATTCATAGTTGCACATGTTCTATGGATTATTTAAATATTGTTAGGCTTTATTTTAATGGATATTTTGCTGCAGGCTTTACAGTGTGATACAATATCATGAATACAATGCCTATCACTATATAAATAATCCACAGAATATCAGCAGCCAAGGTTTATTTAGATTTCGATATGAAATTAAGACATTTTTTTTTCGTGCGTACATAGATGAAAACATTACTATCTGATACAACGCTAGTAGTCTTTTACAGATATTTTTTGCAGTCTTTTCTGGTCAACTGCAGTCCGTCCTTCCGTGATAGACAGAAAACAGAAGCAACGTTTTTTTTTAAGCCAGTAGTCTATCTATATTTTAAAGTTTGTAGATGTTTTCAAAATGCATTATTTGTCTGCAAACTATGCAAAAACTGTATATTGTTTCAGGATATTTGGAAATTCCATGAGCTTTTTCACATTAAAAATATATATATTTCGCAGCTTCAAATATTCTTTATAAAACCTAAATAGAAAATACAAACGGCCAATTGAACGGTTTTCTAGTCCATTTTAGAATGTATTACATAAATCATTTTTTATTTTTAACAACTTACTTTTCTTGCAAAGAAACAACCAGCAACAATCTTGACAAGAATAAAATCCTGAAAAAACAAATGTAATTGTTTTTGAGTCCCATTTTTATATATGTTATAAGCATATTTCGTTGGTGAAATTTTTTAACTTGACAGTTCATGTTGTCCTAAGATTAAATTACATTTGTTCCTGTATTAATATGAATTTCTCTAATTTTGACGTAATAGCGGGAACAGCTCGCAGCGGTGAGCTTTACGGCAATTATGTGTCATGTGATCAAAATGAAATCACGTGATCAAAATCTCCTTAATGCTGACATAGATTTTTTTCGTCCGGAATTTGATATCGTCAAAAACAGTAACAAAGTGAATGAAGAAGAGCACTAAAATTAATTTTAAAGAAAGACTTGAAAATAAAGTTGACATTGATAAAAAATAAATGTTATATTTAAAATTAACAACAAAAATTTCATACTATTTTTTGCAATCTCTAAATCGATCTTTAAAAACTGACAATCAAATTACATTTCATGTGACGTCACCATTACAAAGAAAGACGTCAAGTGACCACTGGAAATTAGAGGCACTTTTAGGGTGTTCGGAAGTAACGACAATTATGAAATGTACATTATATATTGATAATAAAGGACTATATTGTCTGTGCTCGCATTTTGGCAATGCCTACTCCATATTATTTTAACCACTTGACCGGTGTGGAAAATATAGTTCTCGTCACTAGTGAATTTGTTTTTCTCAGCAATTGATTGATTTTATAATAATAACGTCATAATAAGAACTCATGACGTCATAAAAACACCTTCCATTTACCGCGTATTCAAGTCATGAACGTCAAATAGGGGTTGGGAGAATTTGTACTTCATTTCGCAACTTTACTACATTTTAAAATTAGAGAAACAGAATCTTGCATTAGAACTCTTGGATTATCGGATTTTTCCAATCTCGATAGTTAAATTATGGAAATTTAACTATCTCGATTGGAGAAATCCGATAATCCACTCTAATCTCAATGTGAGATCCTATATTTCTTCAACGTCTTATAAAAGACAAGAAGGTAGCCTAAGCTAGCTACTTTTTTTACATATAGATGTATCGATGATGTCCCTTTAATTAACAACCCTCAATTTGCAGAGTGGCTTACCTTTATATATCTTTCAAAAATGGAAATAAACGAAACAAAAGAAACAGCTTCATCTACATCTACATCATTTTTAGACGTTTACCCCGAATATGACACCAACGGTCATCTTAGCAGAAGAATTTATGACAAACCAGACGATTTTTATTTCAAAATTATAAATTTTCCTCACTTATGCAGCAATATTCCAGCTTCTCCTGCACACGGTGTCAATATTCCTCAATTGATCAGGTAGACAAGAGCTTGCAGCGAGTATTATAATTATTCACCAATTGTTTTGTGATAAACTTATAAACCAAAGTTACAAAAAGCAACGACTAGTCCTCGCCTTAAATAAGTTTTACTATAGTATCCATTACCTTGTTGAAACATATTCTATCTGTTTGATAATATAATTGCAGATAGTTTTCAAAAAAAATTTTAATTCAGTATACAGTGATTATGCTGCGATAACTTTTGGATACACCTATTACTGACTAGCGGTATATGATATCTATTTCCATCAACAAACCAACTCACATATTAAATTAATAGAAACGGAAGGTTTGGAATGGTTTAACCCATTTCTTTTGAAATGCATGTACATATCAAGACGATTCGTGGAGTTACTATATTTTTAGTTGTTGGTTCTAAGGTTTTCCAGTTTCTTAGACTTTGATTTGTGAAATCTGTTATGAAAGGTTCTTTGGTTTTCGGTACTTTGTTATTACCTTAATGATAAATATATGATAACATCATGCAGTTTGTATCACCATACTATTTTGAAAATTGTTCGATGTTAAAAAATTAATGTCTGTTTTTTAGATAAGTGAAAACTATAATAAAAAACACATTTACCGAAATAAAAAGAGAGTAATTGCTGTAGTCAAAGCAATCAAAAACTTCCAAGCCTTAAAGAAAGAAATTTTAAGAGTTTCAAGATGAAATTAAGACAAAAATTAGATCACAGTATAACTTAATTGAGTATTGGATTTACAATTTCTATCAATCAAGTTATTTATAAATATTTAGTAATATAGAATAAATAATGTTATTCTATATAATTAATTTTATTATAAATGAATTAATATGATGTTATATGTAAAAAAAGGTATATTCAATGTCTTTGAAAAAAATTCACCTCTCCGAAGAGCGTGTGTCGATAATTGTTTGAATAAACAAAAGAAAACTTCAATTTTATGTTTTATCCAAATTTTATTCGGAGGCAAGAAACGAATTCGAACACAAACAAAGCATGTTAAAAATACATTTTAAGATAAATTAATAAATAAACACAGTTTAAATATTAAATGAATAACCGCTGCCCAGCAAATGCCTATTATCTACAACTGTGGAACAAATAATATCAGCTATGGCCCCATAAAACCTTTTTGAGAATTCCTCAATAATCATGACGACAGCGAAAATAGAAAAGTTATGATTGGTTTGAATTGAGAACAAAACAATTCTCAGCAAATAATTTGTTTATGTTTATAACCAGGCCTGTTTCTGTCTTTTACTGTCTTTTGTTTCGTAAACTTTCAGAACTTTATTTAGTAATCTCGGTCGCAGATAACTGCGAGACAGGAGACAAAATAAGTAACATACATTTTAAACATATGGCTAGACAGGTGTTAACAAATACTTTAAATATAAACAAACTATTCATACCTTAACAAATATACCATAGATAGCTTTTCAATATGATAAATGGTCAATCCGTAAGTGGAAATTATTAATCCTCACCCGCTCACTGCGATTGAGTTCGCTACGATAAAAGATGTGAAATTTTCTTTACGTACATGGATAATTTGTTAGGAACATGGACATTGCAGTGTGCCAACAAACCATAAAGTTTATAATTATTGCACATATTAGTGAAATAAGAATTTATAAATTTGGATCGATTTTCGAACAGTGTCGGGCGTTTACAAACAAATAGGTGATGAAATTCATTTCCGATCATATTACGTACATGGATAATTTGTTAGGTACATGGACATTGCAGTGTGCCAACAAAACATAAAGTTTATAATTATTGGATAGATTAGTGAAATAAGAATTTATAAATCTGGATCGATTTTCAATCAGTGTCGGGTGTTTACAAACAAATAGGTAATGGAATTCATATCCGATCATATTGTCATCACACAGTTGACAGTATCTCTCTTCATGAGATATATTATACCATCTACCTGTTTCTAATGACCGTTTTACAGGTATGTTATTTACATATGTTTTTTCTATAATTGGATGGTCTTGACAGATAAGGCTCCAAACGGAACTCTGACTTGATACAAGCGTAGAGTTGTCCCTTTGGAGAGTTTTCTATGTCAGAAACCAACTCTGAAAAAATATATCATGTAATCTTTGCTTAACTGTCAATTTTACATATGTCGGGTTTAATGAGTTTTGGGCGGTCCAATACTCACTCAACCCAATCTGATTTAAAGTAGATTTAAAAAAATTAAGCCATTTAAATTATACATTTTCATATTCGGATAATCTAAGCAATAATCTGTAAAGCGTCTTCGATAATTTGTTATCACACTGAATAAGCCTATTCCAAAACACTATCATGTTTAGTTTATTTTGTATGTCTAGTGGGTTTCGTCCTAATTCACCATACACCATGTATGATGGGGTGCTGTTCCGTACATTTAATATTCTTTTACAAAACTGTAAATGTATTTTTTCTAATACACAATTTTTCAAAGCCCTTTTTTCACAACCGTATAACAATATTGGTAAAATAAGAACATTTAAAAGTTTCAGTTGTAGATTCACAGGCATTGCAATATTTCTTATCTTCATGTAAAGACGATGTAGAGCTTTATTTGCTTGAAAGTTTTTGCTTTGCCCGAGTGAAGTAACCATTATATACAAAAACAATACCTAAAAATTATCAGATTCTTAATTATGATTAAAAATCTTAAATTCCATACATTTTTTAACTTTTCTTTTTGAGAAGACAGTAATTTTTGTCTTCTTTACATTAACATATAAACGATAAGTCTTACAATAGTTTTCAAAAGATTCAAGCATTTCTTTTAAATTATCTTGTGATTCAGAGAATAATACGGTATCACCTGCATACAATAATACAAACAATTTGACATATACATCTAAATGTTCAAATGCAAGACAATCTACCTTTTCAACATTACATGACTCAAGGAACTCTTCTAGATCATTTAGAAACAATGCAAACAAAAATGGGGAAGGATTTTCTCCTTGTCTTACGCCAGTAGTACATGGAAAAAACTTGATTTTTCACCACATTGACTGAGGCAAGATTTTGTGTTCTTGTACAAATTAAATAAAATGTTGAAAATTTTCCCAGATATGTTATTTTTATAAGAAAAATAGCAAAGAAACCCGACCGAACAATAAGAGCCAAAAGTCAAGGGACAGTTACAAATCCGGATATAGACAAAACGCAACACAAAAACCAAAAACACAAAAACAGAAAGAGAGTAATCCGAACCCAATAAAAACCATGGGTGCACTCAGGTGCTCCGGACGAGTAAGCAGTGCCTGCCTCTAATTAGACACTCGTCGAGTTACTCATTGTCATGTCTAGGGAAAAATCAAATCCAGGAATAGGAATCACCACCTATGACTCAGCAAACATGTCAGATCGTATTTGAGACACTGATTTCCCATAACGATCAATTAAGTCATGGTGACGACCATAGAACTTCTAGAGATAACATCAACCTAGGTACAACAAACCCTTGTTTGAGCAGTTTAGCAGTCAACAGCAGGGATCGGTCTAGAAAATCGGAATACCGATCGCAGGATCAAGATATTGCCTAATGTAGAATGTCCTTTTCTAAAAACTTTTGATATTAGATCAATTTTATCAGCATAGATATTTAATCTTCTATTCAGTATTGATGTAAATAATTTTCCTAGATTAGATAAAATTATAATCGCTCTGTAATTATCAGGATAAGAGACATCACCTTTTTTCTTATAAATTCTCTGATTACACTTATCGACCATGCTTCTGGTATTATACCAGTTTCCAGGATAGTATTGAACAGTATTACATGTACATACAATGGAAGCATAAAAGTAGCAGTACTTTTGAGATATTCATTACAAATTTCATCAATGCCACTAACTTTATTATTCTTTAAATTTTTTATAGCGACAGTAATCTCTCTCTCAAATATTGGAGTGTTAACAGTGTCACTAGAGTTTGAGGAGTTATATAAATATTTTTTATGTAGTTTATGTCTCTGATTCTTTCATTCAAATCTTTAAAATAGTTGTACAAACCATCAATAGAGATATTTTCTTTTTCACTAGATTTCGATAATTGGTTAGTGTACCCCAAAACTTGTTAGGACACATTTTGAGGTATCTCTCTAATCTTTTTCGAATTTAGATTGACATTAAAGATAACTTTTCTTCAGATTTATATTTTAATCTTAGCTAGCATAGCAGCTTCATCAAATTAAGATTATCCAAGTTTTTCATAAAGCTATACCTACTTTTAGCTTTGTGGTGCTTTTTCCTTTTTATATCACAGTCTCTAATAAACCATGGTTTAGTGTTTTTGTCACGCCTAATATTTTTCTTATAGACCTTTTCTCCGAATGTATCTAGAGCGCACTCAGAGAAAATGTTTTAAATAAAATTGACAACTTTGTTGATATTATTCTCGGCGATAGAGCTATCGGCGTTATCGGCGATATTCAGTAATCACCAAGTTCAAAGTTAGCTTGACCATTCAATTTAGTCGACACAGATTGGATAAACCGGTCTTGTTTGTTTACGTTTTATCGTACTATGCTTTTACCAGCTGTGAGCGGTGTTGTATTATTTGTAGTAACTCTACTGTGTAAAATGACATGAATTCCTTTGTGTTTATCTGAAAAAAGGGTTAAAGAGAACTATCTCAAACTATGATACAGAAGAAAATAAATAAGACGACAGAATCAAATAATCTTCAACAGCCGTGTTGTTACTAGTAGAGGATTCTACATTTCTTTCTTTCCCGATTATTTATTTGCGATAAACAACAAGTTACTCTTGCAAAAATTTAAAAGTTTGTGTCCAAAATTATTTAGCTTTCTATTATCTTTTCTCACCCTTTGTAAAAGGTATCTTCTGATTCTCGAGTGTCTCAAAATCACACATGTGATTTCGAAACTCTCAATCATCAAAGAGCTCTATTATGTTCAAAATGTACAATAATCGATCATCAGGTTTGACATAATCATACAAGCTTTTAGTCCTAGCATTAAAGTCACCAATGTAAGCGACAGTACAATTGTCGTTGATAAGTCTAAACATTTCATTTTTAACCTCATTGAAACAGTCATCTGTTAAATAAACTGAATTTTCAGTGGGGAAATAAATACAGCTTAATAATAAGTTTTTATTTGTGGCTAGAATTTGGTTAGAAATACACATCCACTGAATATATTCTGATTCTGTTTGTTGAAAGTTTATAAATATTGACAACTGCTTTATGTTTATAATCACTATACCACCGCACTATTTCTCTTGAATTTTGTCCTATATTTTGCATAGTTATCGGGTAGTTTAAGAAGATCGAATTGATCTGTCTTGGACTCAAAATAATGTCATAGCTTTCAATGAGGTTGGAAAACTCGGGAGATAATAGTTTGCTTTTAATACCACATACATTTAAAGGAAATATTTTTAGAGATTTATTTGAGTCAACATTCAAAATGTCTGTTTTGGTTTAAGACAGTCTCCTGTTAGCAAGTCCCTAGCAAAACATGACATTTTGGGCTGGAATACTGAGTCCAGGATTAACTACCTGCTATTGTGATGGCACCTGGGGTCCCGGGTTACCTGAAGGTAGTGGCGTTTGGCGGTTGTTGTTTCCATGTCAGGCAGGTCCTGAGCTTGGATTTGCAGGTTCATTGTATGCGTAGGGCTCGTCATTTATAATTTTGACACGATGACCTTGTGCCCTCAGAATTCGTGTGCGTGGGAAAAGCTTTTTGCGCCTATCTTCCATTTCCTGTGGGTACTGTTGATTAATTGATTATTGAGGTTATTCTTTAAGTTTTGGACCAGAGATTTTCAAATTTTGTAGATCTTTATAATTTACAAATTTGGCTATAATATTTTTTGGTTTGCCATGGTGTCTTGCTTTTCATCGATGTACATTATGGGATTTTGATTTCAGAAGTGTCAATTAGGAGATCAGTGGATATAAAGTTTTTAAGTGCTTCCGTATTTTCATCAGGGGTTTCGGGAATTCTATAAAGCTGTTCCCTTAGTTAATTGTTTTCTCACCTTAGCATCTACCTCATTTTCAGCTTTTTCAACACTATTATCTAGGAAATTGTAGTGAAATTCTTCAGCACTAATTCTTTCTGACTGTTGTTTCAAGTCATACTTAACATCTTTCAGTTCTCTTGTCAAGAGGTAAAGTTTACTTTCAAATTCACTGAATTTTTGTGCCACTTGGTTAAGTACGGCAAGCTTCTCTAGCATTTGGTTTTTAGTCTGGATGATTGCAAAAATCATATCTAAAGTTATTCGCTCTGTTTTGCTGATTTTATTTTGGACTAGTTGAGGATTATAAATTGTATGATGAGGTGATAAAGGGTGGTGGTGGTGGCAAAGGTTGGACTTGCATTGGTTGAGGATGCCCTGCTTTTCGAATTATGGGTGCACTCGATGTAAACTGTTGAGGAAGTGGTACATACATAGAATGATTGTTGCATTGGTTGTTGTTTAATGGTTGATTATATTTATTTACTGTCATTAGCACTAGCCAGCATTTGGGAAAAGTTCGGACTTTGGCTCATGTAGGTCGCCATATTTGTTGACAAATCGGTAGTGGTTGTCCCCTTGTCCTTAGGCGTCTGTAGATTTCTTTTATTGTTTTGTTTCTTTTGCTGGCTCATGTAAATCTTCCAAACACTGTATACATTGGAAGTTTAAACTATGGTTAGATTCCATAATTGATCAGCTTTGGGTTGTAAAAAAATAAAAATTCGTAATCCTAGGTGGTGGTGTCGTACACACCGTCAACCCTTGTCAGCCATTTTTTTTATTGTTCGGCAAATGTGAATATCGGTTATTTTAAAAAGGCAATGCATAGCACATTTACCTCAACAAAGACATTATTTATATATTATTAAAAGACAGTGTTAAAATATTTGTAAGTTGGTAATGTTGGAAGAAATCCTAGATGTCTCTTACGAATGGCGTTTACTTTGACTGCCGGTAATACAAAACAATAAAGGTGCTCTATAATGTCCTTTAAAAAGCTAATAAAAGCCGCACTGTTAAAGTTTTCTATGCATTATATTCATGATTATGTTTATTAATCACCCTGGATATATTTTTATTGTTTCTTTAATAAATATTTTAACCATGCATTTTTAGTCAAAGTTATATGTACATTTATTATACTTCCAATGGTTCAATAATTTGATGCTCCAACTTCCGGTTTTTACTGTCCCTCACTTTATCTCCGCGCTTTTTGTACCACCATCACATTCAACTCTGGAACTAAAGGTGGCGTTGTAACGAGGTTGCATAGTACATACATGTTTACAAGACGCATTATTTGCCAGGAAAACGTCGCAAAGACTGTAACTTGTTACAGAAATTTTAGAAATTCCATGTTTTAAGGATCTAATTTGCTTTATAACCTTGATATCGGTGATAATATTTTAGTTTTATTATTACATATTTATTGCAGTATAATTATAACAAAGCTTCAAAAGACTTTTTATCCAACTACAACCTGTAATCTTTCAATTTAAACCCAATGTGTCGGTTTGTAGTCAATTTTAGAAGTGCAGTACATAGAATAATTTTTATCTACTTACTTATTCCAACAACAATACATAAAGCCACCAATGCTAGCACAAATATTGCAATTAATAGAGCAATTATAATATACCATATATCTGTAAATATAAAAATACATTTAAGAAAATAAGTTTGATCCAAGCAGATTCAACTACAATTATACACCTCGCCTTAAGTTAAGCAACACCCTATTATTTTCCAAGGAATTATTTAAGATTTTATATATTTAAATATTTTTTAAAGAAATGACAATTTATTGAACATTAATGACAAATGAAACATACAAACAACATGTTTACAGTCGATTTACTTATTGTTTGATGAAAAAATGTTCAAAGCTAAAATATCAAAAAACAGTGCAAATATAACTTTCATTAGTCAAAAAATAAGTTTGATTGCATACTTCAATTTCATGAACTTGAAGTAAACACATCATCACAGGTCAACGTTCAGGGAAAGAAAAGTCACTTTGAAATGTGTTAAACGCAAAAATACTCAGTAAATCTTGTAACCACCACGCTTCCGGTACAGTTCATTAACTCTCCTCCTCATGTTGTTGACTATGTAGCATGTAGTAAATTCTGCCATTCATTTTGAATGGCAACACGTAGTTCTTTGACATTTTGAAAAGCAGGTGCCATGGATGGCCATGGAAGATGCTCAATAGCTTCCCTTTCAATAACATCACGTACAATTGCAGTTCGGAGATGTCTTGCGTTGTCATCCATAAAGATGGGTCTAAATGCATGATTGTCGAAATGTGGCACAATAATACCGTTAATGACGTCATTTCGATATTTCTGCCCTGTCATTGTCCCATCAACCACATACAGATTCAGTTTACAGTCGTGTGAAAAGCCTCCACACACTGTAACACCACCACCGCCAAACGCTGTAGTGCCTAGGATGTTGTTCTGGTTGTAAGCAGTGTCTCGTTGTCTCCAAACGCGCATGCGCCCATCAATATGACGAAGAAGGAATCTGCTTTCATCGGTCCAGTGTACTCGTCGCCAGTTTCGAATATTCCAATGGCGGGGATATTGTGCCCACTCTAAACGTGCATGGCGATGTCTCTGTGTCAACAGTGGACGTTTCAAGGGACGACGAGCTCTCCAACCTTGCATTGTTTAGGCGCCTTTTAACTGTTCGAACGGCGACTCTGGTTGCAATATTCCAATCGTCACGAATATATCTTGCAGTGGCAAACGGTTGGCGTTTGGCTTGGCTACACGAACGAGTGCTCTATCCTGCCTTTCAGATGTTTTTGGTGGTCGACCTGACCTAGGACGTTCCTGGATAGTTCCATCATCTCGATGACGTTTCAGTAGCCGGGATACAATACTAAAGAGAATGTCAAAGTGTTGTGCTATATGACGCAAGCTTTGTCCACTATTACGCATTCCAACGATCTGCCACTTATCAGCTTCACTTAATATCCGTCTTTTATATCCATAACAAGAGCAGACAATCATAAAATGTTTAAAAAGACACAAAAGCACCACGCTGAGCAGCTTCAAACTACGAGTTGTGTTAGCTAATTCAGGTTAACCACAAATTAGCAAGTGTTTAAATTTTGACAAAGCAATTGAGTGAAAGCTAAAGCTGACATTTGAGTTTGGGTACATAATCTATTATGAACAGCATGCTGAGTAGTGGCATGATTTGACTACCAAGAACTTATCAAAATTTATGGAAAATATTTTTCTCAGAAATGGCTGGCAAGTAATCTCATGTTTTTTTCATGTATTGGTTCTGCGTACTTATTTTGGTTTTTTTTGTTTTTTTTCCAAATATGTGCCTTCGTGTTTTGTCGGATTTCGTCCTTTGGTTTTCGATATATGTCCGAACGGATTTTATAACGTTTTCGTCGATATTGACTGAAGAATGATTAAAACATTTATTTGTCGTACCATCATTATTTTAAAAATAAGAAAGCCAATAATATTGATAAAAATATATCATTGTAAACTTATTCATCTTTCTTTAAATGAAATAAATTATGAAATATTATTACCATATTAATATTAAAGAATAAACTGTATATTCAACTCCAGTCTACCCTCAAATTATTAGGTTTTTTGTATAATGATCTGTTGTCTTATTAGAGTTTTGTAAATGTAGGTTAAACCTGTTAGATGTTAATTTGAATGAAAATTATTAAATGATTCAAACAACTAGAACAGTTAAACTGTCCAAACTAGAAAGAAGAAATAGTTTGTATTATATGGTTTTACTTTTCTAGTGAAAGTGAATTGCACTATGGAAATAAGTAAATTTTTAGACATTTCAAATTGTAAATACATATTAAAAATAGAAACGGGATCTTTCCTACTTATACATTTTAATAATTTTTTACATATTATCAGGTTATTCTCTCCCAGAATCTGACTTTTCCCCTAACATGACGATCATTAACACGAGGTGTGGCTGATTAGAGGCAGTGACACTGCTTACTCGTCAGCAGCACACACTGAGAATCACATGTGTATTGTCTCTGCATGTTTTTATTATTTTTTTTGCGAATCATGCGTCTTCGTCTCAATTCGAATTTCGTCACTGTCATTTGGTTTTTTCCGACGCAGTCGGTATTATATTCACTTTTTACCCTTTGACCTCATGACACTTCACCTCTCGTAATTCTGTTTCTTGATTGGTTAAAAACCAATTGAACGGGGGTTCGGAAAAGGGTGGTAAATTGGACAGGGGCTCGGAACAGGGTGGTACTTCACCTTTCAAATTGTGTACTAATATTATTAGATTTTGCCGTCTATTTGTTTATAAAATTATTTCATAGTGCAATTTAAGTATAAAGAACGATACAGATGAGCTGCATTTTGTAAAATTTTATATCAAACAACTTGTACAAAAAAGTTAATTTTTTTTTACTTGAAGTACAGCGCAAATTAAATGCATATTAACACGCTGGATTTTAGCGGGCTTTTATGGAGGGTAAAAAAGACGAAGAGAAGAAATTTTAGTTAATTTCTAAATACAAATTAACAATCATTTTATATTCATGTTGATATTAAATCAAATGTATTATTGTTCTTGGGCGTCCGTCGTAGTACACACATAGATAGAGAGTTGTGCTCTAATTGTAAAGTATACTTTGCTTATTCAGTAAATTTTAAGCTATAAACATTTTATTAAAAAATTTCTAATATTCAATTTGTTTACATTATTGTATAACTGCTTTGGTGCTCGCAGAAAAACTTCATTTCTATATCTTAGGCATTGGGTTTCAATACATAATAGCAATAAACTTTCTGGAATACATGTACATGTACAGCAAAGTACATGTAGTTGTAAGCGTTAACTGTATGCTTGGTAAATCTGTTAATATCGAAAACACGTAAATAAAAGGGGGCACACATCTATAATTGAATAATTTCAAACTCGTTTCACCTGGGACTAGTGTTAATTTATAGGTTCATGATTTCATTCACGTAGTAATAATTGTCCGTCAGTACTTCCCCCCCCCCCCCAAAAAAAAAAAAAAATTTCCATCAAACATTACTGGTCTATTGAAACGGGGAATTTGTATGACAATAAAGGCGATTCGTAGTTCAATTCATAACTCAATTTATATCTTTACTGCGTCGGTTATCTTTTTTAAAGATAGTACTTGTTTATTCTTGTCGTGCGATCGGATTTCTTACCTTTTTCCTCACGAATCACTGCAGACTGATTACAACCTTACTTTGTTGAACGATCATCGTATGAAAAATAAGAGAACCAAAAATACTGAAAACAATGTATCATTGTAAACATGTTGTCTCCCTTTGAATGAAATTGCTAATAAAATAAAATTACCAATAATAAAGAATAAACCGTATACAACTTGAGATTGAAAACGCAACACTTTTAGCAATCCGTCACCGATCCGTCAGCGTTCCAAAATCCGTCAGCAATCAGTTATCAATCAGTCAGATCAGTCAAATCGTTCCCAATCCGTCAAATCTTCTCCAATCCGTCCATCCGTCAATTGACGGATTTGGAACAATTTTACTGATCTGACGGATTGATTTGGACTGATCGCTACGATCCGTCATTCAACTTCCGGTCCGTGAAATTAATATTTCGAAATGTGAAAATTCGTTTCACTCGCAAATATTACAAGTATAAAAATGTTATTTCATAATTTCTGGCTCGTTTTATCTAAACATAAGGCTTAAACTAGTATAAAATTATAAATGATATAAATGGAAATTCCCCCAATATATAACTAATGCATCTGTGACGGAATATAGTGTCATTTTATTTAAAAACAAATAATTGAAAAAAAACTTAATTGAAAAAAAACCAATGACTTCATAAAATATTTGACCTCGCGTGGCAAGTTGTACCTCACGTATTTGTCTAATAAAGTTTTATACAGCAGAAAAAGCGCTAAACGGACAACAAACACAAAGGCGCGCTTTCGTGTTAGAATTATTTGTACAAAAATGTATGTATGTTTCTTTGAAGTTTGTTTAACACCATTTTCAAAAATTATATTACGCTTTATAATATTGCTTTGAGTGTTTATAGTGAAGAGCTGGAGTACCCAGCAAAAACGCTTCTTTTATTATAAACGCTTAAAAAGATAATTATATATTATATAATGTATTCATTATTTCATTATGTCACATGAATTTACAAGAATTCAATCATAGAAAAGTTTTGTACCATTCTTTTTCGTTTACTCAAAAGAAATCATCAATAGTTAACGTTCATGGAAAATAATATTTTAATTAATGTTTTGTTTATTTACGATGTCTGTTATATGCGCTCGATATTTAATGATATATAAGTATAAATGTTTTCCTTATAAATCGGGAGTATTTGAAATAAGTTACTATGGTTACTACGGAAAAGCCGTGCCGAGGACCGTAGTGTGTAACGTGTATAGAGAGTGCCACGCTACTTGCACAATTAGCATCTCTTTTGTAGATTTAAAAAAAGTAGGCACAAAAAGGTAATTTTTCCGCCCTTACACATACTGAATATTTGTCCAGTTGTATTTAAACTGTTTGCCCTTCGGTCCATCTTTGCCTAATTGATTGTTTTTAAACTGTTTTTGTCCTGAATAAAGCTGAAATACTGCTCGCTGGACGTAAAGCAGACATCCAATCAATCAATCAATGAAATTATTATCATTCAAATTGAAGGACGCTCTTTTAACGTTTGAAAAGGTTCTGTTTTATCGATATGGCTGTAATGACAATATTTAAACCGATCTTTATAGACCTAAAGTATTAATAACGTTTCTTTAAAAAAAAATACTATTTCGTACCATTTCGTGTCTATCTGTAACACATTTTTATGCTAAACTGCAGTATTCGCAGAATTTTCACTTGATGGTTATCGGGGCCTCTGTGTCTCATTGGTTAGTAATCTACTATTTATCACATGTCTGTCAAAAGGTGCGGATTTGCAAATAACTTCAGGAAGGGTGTGCCCGACTCCAACTTGACTAGGAATCCGTTTAAACATATACTCCGGCTTCCTCCCATCCCACCCCCAATAAAAACTGGATGCCATGAAATAACTGGAATGTTGCTGAAAACCCTAAACAATCAAACAATCCACCGTAATTGTAAGCATACTTCTTTAACTACTTTTACTGTCAAATAAAACTTGCGACAAAAATCGCTTTATATTTTACAATATTCTCAACTTTATCTTTAGTAAACAGTATGTTTTGTTTGACAATGTTTGTTCAACAGTTCAACAATTGTTTATACATAATAATTTGATTGAAAAAAATGGGTGACCTAAAATGTTGTAAACTAAATACAAACATGCACTCATGAAAATAAGGACCTGTCCTTTGATAAATGTGAAATAAATCTGTTATTGAGTGGGAGGAATGGTCGGCACAATATTTACGAGAAAAAATATACATGTAATAGGACACTGAAAATAGAAGCCGAAATCAAGAGTCGCGGTAATAAAAAAGAGGATAAATAATGAATATTTAAATATTTACCTCATAGCTACTAATGTGCCTTAAATCGAACGGATTTTTTTTTAAGGTTTATAGATGAATAGATGTCCTGCCTTAAAGACATTTGCTTAATTATATAATATAAATAATAGAGTTGTTTTTTTTTTCTTTTTT
The DNA here is from genome assembly GCA_944474755.1 of Limnoperna fortunei. Classification (NCBI taxonomy): domain Eukaryota; kingdom Metazoa; phylum Mollusca; class Bivalvia; order Mytilida; family Modiolidae; genus Limnoperna; species Limnoperna fortunei. The sequence continues at coordinate 1,979,787 of OX104118.1, read as the reverse complement.
CTTTAAAATTTTTGTATTAACTATTCTTTTGAATACTTGCGTTTATTTTATTATAAATGAATTTATAATATACTAAAGACGCAGAATTCGTTTCATCTTCAAATTATAAAGTTATACGTATCCGTCAATAAACTGACCGATTTATGCATAAAATTAAATGACGGATTCTGGATCGCACTGATCGCTGACGGTTACCAAGGTGATGATGGGTTCATAATTTTGGACGGATGTATTCGTCATCTATCAGTCAGCGATCCGTCAGCGTTCCAAAATCCGTAAGCAATCAGTCAAAGTGTTGAGTTAACGGGTGCAAGTACTGTATTTACTCCAGTATACATTTAAGTTCATTTTTTTTATTTTGTATTTTATTCTGTTGTCTAATTAGAGTTTTAAAAAACTGATCAAATAATAAAAACTCTCATGGACGCAAGAGAAATAGTTTGTTTTATATGATTAGATGCAGGCACTGCTTACACGTCAGCAGCACACGTTATTTTTTTTAACTTTTTTAATCGTGCGTATTCGTCTAAATCTGGATTTCGTCATTGTTCTTTGTTGATCGATTCTATTTCTTACCTTTTCCTCACGATTCACTGCAGACTGATTACAACCTTTCTTTGTCAAACGATCATCGTATGAAAAATAATAAACCAAAAATATTTAAAAAAAAACAGTGAATCATTGAAAACCAGTCGCCTCCCTTTAAAAAAAATCACTTATGAAATAAAATGAACCATAATTAAGAATAAACCGTATATTTACTCCTGTATACATTTGAATTGATGTTAATTTTGCATTGTAATCTGTTGTCTAATAAGAGTTTTGTAATTATATGTTTAACTTATTACGTGTTAAATTAATTTAAATAAATAACAAAATAGAGCAATTATTCTTTCTTAATTTGTCAAAACAATTATAAACATGGCGTAATTCGTGTTCCTTTATATAATTAGGCAGTCCACGAAAGTGACATGTTGTACGTTGCACTGATTACTCACTCTTTTCTTCTGTTAAACCAACTGTTGTAACTTCAACACTGGCATTGGCATTATTTTCTCCATATTTGCACGTCCACCATCCGTCCCATTCTTTTTTCCTGTCATAAACTATTACTGATTCATATGACTCCATGTCTATAGACTTACTCTTATTATTACAAGATGAATATGGCGCGCAGGATTCAACTTCTCGATTTAATGGATTGACGAATGACACAGAATAGCCAAAACTATCCATTTTGCATGTTAATTCCAGGCTATTATTTTTTATTTTCCATGACAAACACATATGCACTTTGCAGGACAGTCTATCTAAAAAAAAGTTCATCAATTTACTTTGAGATATTTCTTACTGAACCCGTTTTTAATTTAATCTATTCTGAACGATGTTTTAAAACATTATTCTCCTTTGTTTGTAATGCTTTGCTAGTTTTTCCACATATGTTTTAGAAGACCCCAGATATTCCATTTTTATGCGTCTGACACGTGCAGTAGGTACTAAATTAAAACCACTGGATTTTGTAATTGTTTTTTAAGTTACATTATTTTGAAATTTGGTGATTAAAGCTCTACAAAACCTTAATTATTTTGACTTTCAACACATTTGGGTTTAAAGGCCACTGATTAGTCTTGATGAGACAAAACACGTATTATATTTTTATTATATTATAATATTTGACATATTATATTTCGTAACCTTGGTATCTTTGATGACATTTCATTTGGATATCTTACATAGATTGTTTTACTTGTGTGTGTTTGTTGGTTTTTGGGTAAGAACTATATTTAATTATGTCAGAAGTATTGAAAGTCGTAACATTAACATCAAAACCTAATACTGTAATAATTTTTTACACAACCATTCTGTTATTTTTGTCATTTTACATGTTAAGCGTCAGTCTAAAAACCAAAGATTCAGACTTTGCAGTGGTCACTGAATATATACTAGATATCAATACATGGGAACAATACAATTATGATTTAGATTAAATTGGTTATAATAAACACTAACATTTATCCATTTACATATTAAATGTTAACACATAGATGTTTAGCACCAATATAAATCCCTCACCTACACCGTATGCAGCCAAAAACAGAACATAAACAACTCGATTCATCGTTTCTGCTTTTACCTGAAATTAGAAAATAAGAAAAATAACGTTTTCAAAATAAAAAAGGAAAAATCTACAATGTCCCTTTCCTAAGCAAAAAGAAAAAGTGTATCCTTTATGAAAGTGGATGTTTATAATTCTACATGTATACCATGACTAACACAATTTATGCTTTGTCGTATTATGTGTTTTCAATGTACACACTTATTAAATATATCCCGAGACAGGACATCGCAATTATTAATCTATAATATTCCCTAACATAATCAAAAGAAGAAAAGAAGGTAGTTAAGTTCAACGAAATTGCAAAGACATTCATGCTCTTACCCCCGTTCAAACATAGACTCCGCTTCTACTATGTTCAAAGCGTGGCCGAAAACGTGGCCGATCGTGACAAATCGCAGGAGAAACGTAGTGGAGTCTTCATAAGCGCAGTTTGATCGCCATAGGCTTCATGACCGAAGAGCTCTCCGCTCTCGACACGCTTATTTTGAACATGCTCAAAACAAACGTAGCGGATCGTGGCCAACAAGAATAGGGGTAAAGTCGTAAAGAGAGCGTAATAGAAGCGCCGTGATCGTACAAGCAGCGCGGAAGCATCGTGGAGAAATTTCATGATCGAAGTAAAAGAGCAGTAAAAGCGTTGTACAGTCTGGAACATATCAAGTACGCTCCTACAACGCTCCCACTATGTTCTTACTACGTTCCCACTACGTAATATGATCGGCACCACCGTAGCGATATCGTCTTTCAGTCATCCAAGTCTGCAAAGCGTCCAAGTACGACCTTGCATTTCATAGCGGCAGCGTAGAGCAAACGCAGTGAACACGCCCGATGGTCGGCAATGGTATGCGTTACATTGTAGTAGAAGCGTGTAAGCAGCGCGTTTGACGTAGGGGCATCCAGTACGGTCGTAATGACGACCAAAAAATTGCTCGATTTTGACGCAAAACGGCCCCGATCCGCCCCGATGCAAAACGTTTTCAGATTGTGGCTTGATCGGGATCGGCGCAGCTCTGTGTGAACGGGGGGTTAAATACATGTATCATTATAAATGTGCAGTATTTAAACTTTACTCTGCGTGTTATAATGAATGGCATGGTTGTAATTAACACTTTTTGGGTCGAAGTCAGTAGACTATAGTTTTACAGTTTTATTTAATAACCTTTTTGATGATTTTGATGTCCATGCAATATATTTAAGTTCAGTATTAGAAGGTCCTGATGACGATAAATTGAATTTTTCGAAATTATTATTACAATATAACAACAACAAGCAGAAGAAAAAAGGACCAATAAAAATAAATACATTTGTTTCAAAACATCTGTCCCAATTTTGGTACTAGACAACCTACGGCTACATCTGTGTCGATGTTTGACAGAACCACAACAATTTACGGACAATAATACGGAATAAATATAAGTTCATTCGTTTTAGGAGGCAGTTTTTTAACAACGCGGCTTAAAAAATCACATACTTTCTTAAATCCACCTGTTCTTTACACATGAAATATTGCAGAAAAATGCTCTTTTTGTGCAACAATTAGTGTAGTACATTATCCGGAAAACATTATTAAATTAGATTGTTAAATAACAGTCGCAAAGTTACAATAAGGTCTTCTCAAAACAATGTGTTGTATGTTAGCAAATCCTGGCTAACCTTTATAACTTCGAATATTCATTACGGCAAATAGTCTGAAGCCTTACCATACTTGTATTGGATTTGAAAATTACATAAACATCACAACAAGGTAATGTTCACAACCGGCAACATTTTCGTGCTGTACTAAAGTGTTGTCAATAAGGTTGTATGCAGTAAAACAAGACAAGCAAAAATGCTGTGAAACTGTTTATTCGCAAAGTTATGTTAATATTATGGTTACTTGCTAAGCGTTTAAGTATTGTATGTATGTACCTATTGTATTATTCTAGTCACTGTTGTACCATTTATTTTTATTTTTTTGTTACTTGTTCTAAGCTGATTAACGTCATGTGTTATGGTTTCCATTTCAATTATCGCATTTGTAATACTCTATATTGGTTGTAAATATTGTTACCTTACACCGTTAGTTTGCATTATATACGTCTTGTCACATAGTCTTATCTTTTCATTTCATTATCGTAGGAAAATTGGGTCCATTTAAGTTTAAGGATATGCATGGTCAAATTTCCATTTGTTTCCCTTTTCATAAATTCCACAGAACAAGCTATTTACGTTAACAGCGCATGTTTTCATGATATTGGTTACTATGACAGCTGAACTTGGCGGAACCAATCAAATATTCTAATTTGAACCGCATTTCGATAGATACAGTGGGCCATTTGAAAACACTATAAGCGGCTGTGCTATCGTCTGCTTAGGAAAAATGTGGCTAACCACAGGGATTGGATATATTTTTAAACTGATTTAAAAACCACAAACAATTTTATCATAAACAGGTTTGCCTGAGTATGTTCCTCTTTTATATTTATGTTTCATTTCAAGCTCTGGTGGATTCATTATAAATTTTACAATATTTAAAACATAAGTTTTTATCATTAAGATTAGTCTATGTTATCTATGGTACACATACTTTCACAATAAACAGCTAACCAATAGTCTAGACAGCTCCTACCACACATGCTACAATTGTTTACCATTTATTACACTGTACACGTGTTTTATTAATAGCGTTTAATATATAGCCAAAATGTTATCAGGGTATAGATACAATGTAGATATAGTTTCATTACACACACTTACACTCTATAATATAATGGTACATTAATCATATGTGGATTCTTAAAAATTCTAAAGAACTATTGGAAAATTTAAAATTAAGATCATATCTAATACTTCATCTGTGAAAACCTTTGATTTTCAATTCTTGATACCACCTTGCCTTACCTTAAACTAAAATCTCGTCTTCAAGAAATTATATATAAAGCCACGCTTCCGCATATGCCTACACATATGTAGTTTTATGTTACTTATTTTCCGAGGCAAATAAATGTACAACGAGGAACATGTTTATAGCATGCTGGATTTTCTGATCGTCAACATATTTCTAACTTATGGAGTATGTGTTTTTCATCAGCTATTCGGAATTCCAATGGATAAAAAATGTTCAACAATCCTTGACGATGTTCCTATTTTCTTATGAAACTTAATTTCTTCAAGTCTATTTAAAGACAGCGAGATAGCGGAAGCTAGGTCATATAATTTCACGTATAGATATACTCACTCAAAAAAGAAACGACACATTCAAATACTGTAATGGGAATTTTACGTCATAAATTATTTAAAAATTTTTGATATAAATAATTAATACAGAAATGTATCACACTTCTTGTTCATGAGTTCTTTTACCATGGAATATAAAATATTGTCCCATATGGCAAATAAATCACGTAAAAAAATCAGTATCTGTTGTGCCCACCATTTGCTTGTAACACAACTTTTACTCTTCTTGGCATGGATTCAATTAAACGTTGAGTACCAACACGCGGTATCCTTTACCACTCGTATTGAAGTGCCTGCTCTACTTGTTGCAGATTTTGCGGCGGTGGTTGTCGTTGGCGCACGAGCCGATCCAGTTCATCCCACAAATGTTCAATTGCGTTAAGATCCGGAGATCGTGATGGCCAACGGATCACATTGACATTCTGTTGATAAAAAAAATCCACTGTTACACTTGCTGTATGAGGTCGGGCATTGTCGTGTTAAAAAAAATTTCTCTTTGAATGTCAATTACGGGCAATAAATGCGTCTGTATAATTACGTCTCTATACCTAACAGCGTTAAGATTGCCTTGGATATGTATCAGCTGTGTGTTTCTGGCGTAAAAGATAGCGGTCTCTTTATACAACAGAGTTTTGTGCAAAAACGTTCATTTCGGCGCCTGTACACTCGTATGCGTCCATCTCCTTTTATAAGCTGAAAACGTGACTGATCGTTGAAGCACGCTCTTCTCCAGTTCTGTAAATTCCATACACGAACGACAGAACACCATCTAACCCTTGCTCGGTGGTGTTGGCGTCTTAGTGTTACTACGACGTAAGGTCTTTTTGCCCGCAATACACGAGAGCGTAACAGATTGCGTACTGTCCGTGATGATATACGGCGCAACCCAGGGACGTTTACAGCTGTTTCTGTTGCAGCAATAGTCCTGTTCCGTAAATGAAATATCTAATGTAGCGATCCTGCGCCCGAGTTGTAACACGCGGACGCCCTGAAGGTAGTCGGTCTGTCGTGGAAACCTTTATTAAAATTTAATCATGATGTTGTATATATGGAGTTGAATATTTTTAGCTTATTTGTCCGTAAAAAAATCATTTGAAAAAATTTATCCGATGTTGCATTTCTTTTTTGAGTGAGTATATATGGATCATGTCCTTTAATTTTGTAAATGATTTCTCTTAATAAATATATTTTAGATCTGGAAATTCAAGAAATTTTTTTTCATCTACATCATGTTTTAGACTGACACCTCCAATAAGGCACCAATTGTCATCCCAGCACACGAATTTATGACAAACGAGGCAATATTAATTTCAAAATTATAAATTGTCCACACCTATACAGAATATTCCAGGTTCTCCTACATACGATGTCTACATTTTTTTAGTTGATCCGGTATGCCAGAGCTTTTATTAAGTATTCTGATTTTTACAAATGTCATCAATTCTGCTACCTAGGTTACCAGAAAAACGACTAATACGCACATTAGAAGTTTTACTATTGATACCGTTTCCATGTTGATAATTCGTTTGAAAATGTAATTGAATATAGATTTTCCTATTTTTGAACAAGTAAATAGTGATTGTGATGCGATGATCACAAAATGCAAGTATAAATGACTAGTGGTGTATGATACCCAACCATTTTTATAAACACATCAACTCACCCACTACAATAATTGAATCTGGAGGTTTGGAATGCCGTACAGCCTAGTTTTAACTTTGAAATACATGTACTAAGTCAAAACTATAGCTGTAGTTGCTTCATTTCATGGTGTGTCTCGAGCGTGCCAATTGTTTGGACTTGATTTGTGTATAATCCTGTTTGACAGTTTCTTTTGCTTTCGGTATTTAGTTATTACCTTCATTAATAATCGTCATAATTCAATACTCTGGCATCAGCCGTTTCATCCTACTTATTTTATAATTTATAAGTACTCGTTGACGGATTCAATTATTATTTCCTCTGTATGTATGTTCTTATTTTAAAGCATAATGCCATAATCTGTTCATGAGTTATTAACGTAAAGTAATATTATGTCACGTCGTAAGTCGCTTCTGGGGAATTTTTGATCTCGATTATACTAACAAACGCGTTAAAAATATAATTTAATATTAAAAATGTTTAACTCAGCCACCCATGTATCAAAATAAATATATGAAGAATATTCTAGACGCACCAAAACGTTTATATATAAAAATTTTCGAAACTGACGATATTGAATAATAGAGAACTCTAAACAATTCCAATAATTTGGAACATAAAATAGAAAGCATGTAAGATTAATAAGCAGTTACAGAAGAAAAACGAATGACGTGACGTGACGTGTAACAGATTGAACTCTGACTAAATCCTACAATGAAATAATTGGTAAGAATATGATATTGAAACCGCTGTAATTATTGTGGAATAACGACATATTCCTGAACAAAATGATTTGAAATGATTTACAATTTAATGGAAACTTATCTGAACTTTAGCCGGCCTTGTAATTATGTCCCTTTTATTTATTAAGATGCTGGTTTTAAAGAATTCGTTATGACGGCTCGTTAAATGTCTAACCTTAGTTACGATAAGTTAAGTGTCAAGTTTACTTGTAATGTATCCAATAAAACTCCATTATCCATTTATATGGCATAAGAATATACTTTTTTTAAATATGGGCAGTCATCTGAACGCAATAACCAACATTTTATGTACCATACAGTTATAACTAATGACAGAAATGGTACTACATTTTCAAGTACAAGCTACGGTTGATAGTATATAAATATAAATTGAATTTTGAAACACGTACAGCAGTGGAATGTGTGTATAAAAAAGTAGAAAATTATTTTTTATTGTCGAATGTCAGCAGTGAATAGCGAATTGTCAGAGTGGATTTAAGGATGCACTAGAATTGGCAAGTGCAGAAATAAAACATTCAATCAAATCTATAATATATTTAGATTTTCACAAATTTTTAAATGTTAATAATTTTGAAGTTAGTTTTAATTGACAAAAACATATATAAATACTATAGTTCTACACATGCCGCTGAGACGGTTTTATTTTTAAGTTTTAGGTATTATTAACAGGTCAGTTACGGCACATATTTTCGCCCTTCATATATTGCCGTAGTACCAATTGATGAAAGAAGACATTATGAACATCTTTAATATAGAAGTAATTGTCTTTGCATATATTATCGTCAGCGGAAATATATAAAGCTTTTACCAGCACAAATTATCTCATACTTTTTTGTCCTCGGGGACGATATATGTAGCACTTACTGCACAAATAGTGACACAGTTATACTTGTTTTTCTCCGTTTTCTGAAGTGTGATCTTCCGCGCCCATTGAATAGAAACAGTTTGAAGCTGGTAAATATGGTTTATCGAAATTACGTGTTCTTTTTTACCACTATCTCCAAAGGGTAAGAAAAAGAAAGAATAATATTAATATATAACGTTCAATTGCTTTTTAATGCTTTTAATAAGTAGTTACTTCTTGAAACATACGTAAAAAGCGTATCAACATTTACAGTTTACATTGACACACCATGTCGTATTTGTATTTTGAGCCAGTTGGTGGATAAAACAGCTGACGGACATAGGTCCCTGAGGGTTATTTACAGCCCAATTATCAGACGTATTGTCAGACTTGCAGTAATTTAGCATTACTTTGTTTATAAAATTAGCAAAAATCAATTCAAAACCATGGAACTAATTAGTCCTCATTTTTAGTGTCCTCTGTGCTGGATTTGGTTTCCATTTTCGAATTGTTTTCAATGAGTGCTTCAAGTCAAGTCAAGTCAAGTAATATTTATTTAAAGTCGGTGCAACATGTAACAATATAACATAAGCTCTATAGAGCTTGTTGCATAATATGATTGGGTTTCTACATTTTTATTGTTTTTGGTTTTAATGCTGCTGAAGAGGTAACGCCTGTAAAAGGTGGAAGTACGGAACATCTTAATTTACAGTTTACACTGATAGAACATTTAGGAATGTGGAGGCGGTACAAATTGCAACCATTTTTTTTTTAAATAACTTATCATTTTACAACAATGTATAAAGAATGTTTATTCGGGACAAAAGAGTTTAGAATAAATTACTAATTGTAGATTGTGTAATCCAAAGATAAATGAAAAAAAAACTGTAACACAAAATAATATAATAAAAATAATGCCTGCTAGTTTTAAAGTGCTCCCAATTACAGATGAGCATTTGTGTGGTTTGATTTTATTAAAATGAATATGGTGTTTACGAAATACAGATTTTCACAACTAATTGCTAAAATCATTTTACCTATTCAGTAAAACATTTTCTTTAAAATGCTGAAATCAAAAGGTCTCGTTTTAACTTTTGACCTCATTTGTTAACCTCACCGGTCACAGGAAATGTCAGTTTCATGTCCATTCTGTAACTTGTTTGCTTTGGACACGATAAAATCGTGATTGTTGCATACCATGATAGTTCACCTTGTCATTCGAAACTGGGATAATTGAATTTGTTATTGTGGGTTATGTTCGTGTCAGAAATGTAACTATTTTTTTTATTTTTGAAAATAAAAGGTTTTTGGCATAGCTCATTAATCATGTGCAAACAGGATTGACCACAAGATCGATTTTTTTACCACGTTTCCATTCGATTTGAGATTTGATTATATTGTAATGCTATCGATATGCTATCTGTTGAAACCTCGCAAAGACGCCAGCACTTTTTAATTTGTAATTTGTTACTAATATTGCACACTGCAATATGGTATAAAAATCATAACATCATCGTTAGATTAAGTTTTTGATTAGATTATTAATGCAGTTTTGATATACAATAACAGTTATTGAGCAACTATTGATGAATATCTTCTCTAACATAGTATTAATTGGATTCGCAAGATTAAATGTGATATATTATGCAATCAATATTTGTTCAATAACCCTATATGCACTGTCTAACATTATATATGATGTAAATCGTGTCCAAAGTATTTTTCTAACCTAACGATTATGTAAACAAGAATGAGTTCTCCAATATTTTCACAAAATCCATGCATATATAATCCCATACATGCTCCCCCTTTCCTAACACTTAATCCTACTTCCGTTTTCCGCTTATTCAATACATTCGGACTTTACTTATTTTATTCTACACATGAAAAAAACTATGTTTTGTTACACTCACCTTGATAAAATGTAAAACGAAAGATCTTCAAAAGAAAAATAAAGGGAGGACTAATTGTTCAAAGAACAATTAAAAGGTATTTTACAGATTCCTGTGAGAAAGGTCTTTATTAACGATGCTAGGACATTTTTAAAGCGGAATGTTGTCTTCAACTCAGGAGGACAGAAAAGTTTGTCCTCATATGGCTGCTGTGGATTTGGTCAACCGGAAGTTAATATTTTAGGACAGAAAACGTTGTCCTGAATACGAAAATATGGTTGCCATGGAATTATGTCAACGGTAGTAATTGTAAAAACCGGATGCTGCTTTCAAAATAAGTAGTCGATGTTTTTTGACAAAAAATATTGACCTGAACCAAAAACCTATTGCTGCTAAAATAATTTTTCAACATGTAGATTCTTTTGTGCAAACCGGAAGAGATTTATCAAACCGAAATTGAATGCTGATTTCAAGGTCAAGTCTTTAGATAAACATTGGTTAAGACATTAAGTATTTAAGAATTTAAGAATTACAATTTGTGATATTTTTCCTTTAATGGAGTCGCCAAATATTACAAGGACAGCTATTCGTATACACTATTCCTAAATATGTTTATAATATGCAACAAAGTTATCTCATTAGTTCCTTAACATTTACCACCTATAAGTTTTCCTCTGTCTATTGTAGTTTCATAGATTATGCGATAACAAGGTTTGGATGTTTGGGGAGATAACTCTGTCGGTTTCGTAGTGTGGACTCGGAATAGTCCGTACCCCATACTTATGAAGAAACATCAAAATGAGTTATAATTTTGCATAATTTCAAAGATTTTATTAGTCAAAACATGTCACATAATTAAACTGTAAAAAGTAGTCTTTACAATAAAAACGAAAATACTTGGCAGACTAAAAATACATCTTTGGAAGACTAAAACCGGAAAACTCCAGAACAACAACCAACATAAAGCAAAAACTGGCCCTGACTTGGTACAGGCATTTCAAAAGAAATGGTTGTTTAAACCAGGTTTTATGGCATGCAAAACCTCCCGCTTCCATTACTGTAGAAAGTGAGTTGGCTATTTGATTAATATAGATGGGTATCATATACCACTAGTCACTAATAGGTTATCAAACAATCATCGTAGCACGTTCACTGTACACTGAATTCAAATTGGGAAAACTATCTGCAACCTTATTTTCAAACGAGATAGAAAATTTTCTACAAGGACGTTGTATCTATAGTAAAGCTTATTAAAGTCGCGGACGAGTCGTTTTTTTCTTGTAACCTTGGTTTGTTTAAGTTTATCCCGAAGAAACAGGTGACGTTTGAAAAAATTAGTATAACAGCTGCAAGCTCTTGCATACCTGATCAATTGAGAAATATTGACACCGTTTGCAGGAGAAGGGAGAAATTAAACTAGATGATTATTTAAAATATGATATGTGTTTTCACACCATTTCATAACGACTTATTTTTTTAATATTCTGATCCATATTGTCTTTACGGTAACTGTTTTTGGGAGTCGTTAAATCCATTCGATCAAAACAATTGCGCAATTGCGTAACAAACATTTTTATGATTTGACTTTTAGTCTATTTTCTACAGTTTCGAGTTAGAATAAAAAGGGTTAAAGACAAAGATCAAGGTCACCATGTCACTTCGACATTGAGACCATTTTCAAGGTCATGTTTCAGGACGACTAATGGTGAAGAGCCAAGGTCAATACGACTTACAGTTTTAATGTTTTGGTCCACAACGTCTTTACAGTTACTCTGCATGCTAGTTACGCCCCTTAAGGAATCGCCAAATCTATTCGGTCTAAATACGACAAAGTTTCGTCTTTATAAAACTTTAAGTTGAGTGATCGCCCCTTACCAAGGTTTGTCGGCGACAAGCTCTCAAAGAAAAACATAGAAATAGTTAGTACACATAAAGAGTAATGTCTCAAAACTGGTCAGAAGATGATTTTAATCATTCAAGTGGTGAGTTTGAAACTCAAAGTTTCGAGAACATTTTTAAGAGGTCCGAAAACATCGAAAATAGAAGGTATGATAGACAAAGAAATGTAAACAATATGGCGGAAACCTTTGCTACCGTAGCAGCTCAATCAAAATTTGATTCAAATGCAAATGCAAGTGACCATAGCACAGTTAAACCCATATTCATTAAGGAGGTGGATATCCTCGGTCAAGATAAGAACATCCCCAAACAATTCTGGCTATCCCATTTAGAGATTTATAAAGCCATAGGGAATGTTGTGCCAGCACAATGTATCCGAGGAATCCAAAGAGTATATAAGGTTTGGCGAATATATATGGACAATGAAGATGATAAACTAAAACTTTTATCAGAGGGTATTGTCTTGCGAAATAAAACTGTAAATTTATATGCTCGAAACCCAAGAACAGACAAAGGTCTTGACGTAATATCAGTAAAAGTTATGAATGTACCCCTCTCAGCAGATGATGGGCAGATTGAAAGAACCATAACAATGAAAAACATAGAAGTACTATCAATCTCAAGACAAAGACTAAGAGTTGATGGTAAATTAACAAACTGTGAAACAGGGGATAGAATCCTATTGTGTAGAAAATTTGATCCACCTTTACCCAAAGAACTACAAATTGGTAAATATCTAGCCAAAATATATCACTTTGGACAACCCAAAGAAACTGTCACATTTCAGTGTAACAAATGCCTACAGAAAGGACATTACATACAAACATGTCCAAATGAATGGGTATGCAGATATTGCAATAAATCTGGACATAAAATGTTAGAATGCACACTCTTTTCAAATAAAATGCAGAGTCAAAACAGAGAGAATGATGAAATAAGAAATAACCAAGAAATTAGTCTTCAGAATAACCAAACTGACTTTGGCAGTGAAACTGAGGAAAATATAGAAAATAATAAAGAGGATGAAGATGAAACTGATTATGAGCCCTCACAACATCAGTTACAGCCAATTAACTCAGAGAGTAATGTAAAACCTGAAGAGCAAAGCAGAAAGGCAGAAACTAAGAAAAGTGAGGGACTAAAGAAGAAAACTGTTAAAAAACAAGTAAAACCCACAGGAACAGGAAAACCCATAAGTGAAGAAAGTAAGAAAACTGATAATACATCCCAAAAGAGAAACGACTTACAAACTCAAAAGAAACAAGCTGATATGAATGATTTTATAACACCACGAGGTAAAAAATCTAAGCAAGGAGAGTACAAAAGAACACCGCCCACACCACAAGATAGAGATAACAAACTCCCAAAACTCTAACTTGTATATACTTTATTTTATTATATAGTAAAAAATCTATAAAAAATGATGAAAATAACAGAGCCCAAAACACAGAAAGAACTATGGACAATTTGGCCTATGCCGTTTTTTTTGTTCTTTCTGTAGTTCTGTATATAAATACAGTATATATAGAAAAGAGCTTTGTAAATTATGAAAAAATGTATGAAAGAATAAAGTGTAACAATATATGAGAAAAATGGTTTCAATATACAACCATTATTATGTAGTAAAGATTTTTGTAATATTATATTTGAGGGTAAATTATATGCTCAGAGATAAGCATATACAAAACGTTACAAAAACCATCTGTCACAAATATTTTTATTTATTACAGAAATGGATACATATAGCATGGTATAATATGGAAAGTCCATAATCCACTTTTAAACTTTTTCAAAATTAAAAACACCACAAGTTTAAAAAGAGAGCAAATAGTTTACAGAAATATTATTATAATAGCAAATAATGTACAATTAAATGCTTTAGCATATGTCGCTTCATTTAATGTTCCCTAATGTAGATCTTACTGAAAATGAAAATGGCTCATTAATATGCAATATCATAATAATAATGTTTGTAGTTACTTTCCTCTTTTATAGATTGCCCTTTCGTGAAATGTGTGTACATGCAATACTACATGTTTATACACCCCACTATGAAACGAATGTAAGAGAGACAACTTCTTCTTACTTATTTGTCCATATACTACCTATCATTACATGTATATAATGTTATATAGTTACCTAAACTATTTACACCTTGTTACGTTGCAAACCTATGTTTTCGCAGTATATACATATAGTTATACACACACAGTATGCTATTTTTATAAGTGTACTTGTTATTTTCTATACAATTTGAAATGATTGATCAGCTTCATATATGCACTATTAATGTGCAAGGGCTACGAGATAAACAAAAGAGAATTAGATTTTATGAATGGATAAAAAATCAAAAAGCACAAATTATATTTATCCAAGAAAGCCATCTGGATAACAAGCTAGTAGAAAAAATAGAAATAGAAACAAATTTTAAGGTATTCTTGAGCCATGGCACCTCCACTAGCAAGGGGGTTGCAATAATGATTGAGAAAAATATCGTAGACATCATAGATTCTCATAACGACAATGACGGAAGAATTATTTTAGTCAATATAGAAATCGAAAAGGTAATATATTCTCTTATTAACATCTACGCCCCAAACCTGGAAACAAAAAGAAACACTTTTTTCAAAAATGTAAATCACTTTATTAATATGCACTCAATCGGTACAATTTTGCTTGGAGGCGATTTTAACGACACCTTCTCAAATACAGATCGTTTATCACTAAATGTCAAAAGAACAACAAAACCCGTTTTTAGTTTAAGAAGTCTTATAAAAATAAATAAATTAATTGATATTTGGAGACAATTAAATCCAGTCAAAATTCATTACACCTGGCGACGGAAAAATGCCAAACAGGCAAGTCGTATAGATATGTTCCTTATTGATAAAAACCTTCTACCCAAAATTAACTCGTGTGATATTAGACCAGCTCTAATTAAACACACTGACCACCAAGCTGTGTCGTTAAAAATACAATTGTTAATCGCAAAATGTAAAGGACCAGGGTGTTGGAAAATCAATAACTCCATCCTAAATGAAAATGAATATGAATTTAATGTTAACAAAATAATTGAAAATTATGAAATAAGTATCCAAAATAATGACAAAAATATCCTTCTTTTATGGGATATGTTAAAAAAAGAAATAAAAGAATACAGTATCAAATACTGTAAATTAAGAGCGTCACGCAAAAGAGCAAATATTACTGCAAAAGAAAAAGAATTAGTTACCTTAACTGAAATAAACGACAAATATACAAACGCAAATCTTGATAAAAAGATAGAAATTCTAAAGTCAGAAATTGAATTTGAGTACGAATATAAAGCTAAGGGTGCGCAAATAAGATCAAAACAAACATGGATTGAGAAGGGCGAAAAAAACAATGCATACTTTCTTGGTCTTGAAAAACAAAGACAAAATTCTAAAACTATAGTTAAACTTAAAGACGAAAATGGTAAAGTGATAACTAATCAAGAAAAAATTCTTATGTTGGAAAAAAACTTTTATGAACAACTGTATACCAACAGTAAAACCCCTAATATACTTGATCTAAAAAACTATGTGTCTCATACCCCAATACACAAACGACTGTCGGTCGAAGAAAGTAAATTATGTGAAGGATATGTAACAATTTCCGAATTAACTAACTCTATTAATAATTTAAAATTAAATAAAAGCCCAGGAACAGACGGACTAAGCACAAACTTTTATAAACACTTTTGGAATAAACTTGGACTAATATTACTTAAAGTCATCAACAAAGCATATGATAATATGAAACTACCTTTCTCTCAAAGAGAAAGTCTCCTAAATTTAATTTATAAAAAAGATGACCCACTCGACTTGGGAAATTATAGGCCAATTTCTCTATTAAACACTGATTACAAAATTTTATCTTATACTCTAGCTACCAGGATAAAAAAAGTACTAGACAAACTTATTCATTCCGATCAGACAGGTTATATAAAAAACAGATTCATTGGTTTTAATTTAAGGCAAATACAAGACATTATCGACTATGCGGACAAACTTAATATAGAAGGAGCCATATTATTTATAGACTTTTCCAAAGCATTTGATACACTAGACCGGGATTTTATGTTTCAAACTTTAACTCATTTTGGATTTAATGATGGCTTTGTCAAATGGATAAAAACTTTATATACTGATATAAAAACTCGCATAATAAATAACGGTTGGATTTCTGCCCCAATATGCATAAAGAGAGGGATAAAACAAGGATGCCCGTGCTCGTCACTTATTTTCGTCATAGCCGTAGAAATAATGGCATGTAGATTAAGAAACAATAGTGATATAAAAGGTATAGAAATTAAAATAAACGAAAAAACACATTGTTTAAAAATTTCACAATTAGCGGATGACACAACACTTTTCCTAAAAGCAAAAAAAGATATTGAAAATGCTCTAAATGAAATTGAAATATTCGGAACTTTTTCTGGATTAAAATTAAATACAAACAAGACAGAAGGATTGTGGATAGGGAAACAAAAACATTGCAGAGATAAAGTATGTAATATAAAATTTACGGATAAACCTGTAAAAGTCCTAGGACTATATGTGGGAATAAATAAAATTGAATGTTGTAATCTAAATTGGAATTCAAAAATAGAAAAAGCATTAAAAATGATGAAATCTTGGGAAAAAAGAAACCTAACAATATTAGGAAAGATACTTGTTGTAAAAGCTTTAATACTTCCCATGTTTACTTTTGTAGCTAACGTTAATATATTTAACACAGAATACATAAATAAACTAGAGAGTGTATTATATGGATTTATTTGGAATCATAAAAAAGATAAGGTTAAAAGAAATACGCTTATTGCAAATTACGAAGAAGGGGGGTTAAAAATGATTGATATTAGAAGCTACTTTAAATCTCTGCAAATTAAGTGGGTATTTAGATTAATTACTTCGAACGATGAAAACTGGACAGTCATTCCTCGTTTCTTTTTAAATAAATTCGGCGAAAATTATCTCATCTTTAAAATGAATTTAGATACCACACAACTGAAGAGAATTAACATAATAAGTAAAATTCCTAACTTTTATTTAGAAATTGTTAAAAGTTGGATCGAAATAGGAGGTGGAAATACTAAACATCCACAAACTTTTAGAGATATCAGGAAAGAAATTATTTGGGGAAATAGACATATAAAAATAGATAATAGACCAATTATTCTCAGACACTGGATAGACAGTGGCATTTTATATATAAACGACCTTCTTGATAGTAATGGAAAATTAACACAAGACCATATCTATAACAAATTAAAATGTAAAGCAAATTGGATTGCTGAGTTTTCTATTGTTAAAAAAGCATTACCAAACGAATGGTTAAAAGCAATCCACTCCGATCATTCAGCAAAAACTCAGATAAATATAAACCGTAATAAAATAATAATCAATAATAGAATGGTTGAACCACAATCACTTAAAAGTAAATTTATTTACACACTGTTACTGAAAAACAAAACTGAAAAAAACATCGGTATTGAAAAATGGACTAGACTATATAATTTGAAACCCTCCGAAATAAATAAAGCTCTAAATTTTATACACAAAAAAATCTATATTAATAAAATAAAAGCATTCCGATGGAAATTAATTAGTAATATCTTGCCTAATCAACAACATTTATATAAATGGAAATTAATAAAATCTCCACTGTGCGCAACATGCGACGATATTGATAATTACGACCATTTTTTCCTGAAATGCAAAAGACTCAACTCATTTTGGTATGAAATCAATAATATTCTGGCTAGCTTCGGAATCTCGAAAGAAATAAATGTAAAGCACATAATAATCGGATACAAAATAAGCGATACGGAATATGATTATCTAAATCATATCCTTACCCTGATAAGTTTTTCAATTTATAAATCGTTTTACGTATCCAAAAACCTAAGTAAAACGATTGACGTCTTCAAAATATTTATTTGCGAATTTAAGACATATTTTCACATAATGTTACAGAACAATACAAACTTACCTAAAATTATCAGACATTTCCAAAATTATCTTGAACATGCAGCCAGATAAAAATAAATAAAACAAAATACATCTTGCACATATTGAATAAATAACAGCAATTTGTAATACTCCAAAAATTCCACACAGAAAATGAATACAGGTATTGATACCCCTTAAGCTCGTGCTTCTTGACATCAGCTTAAAGTGACGCACTAATTAGGTCAACAAACGTTTCTAGCTTGTACTTTTAATCAAGTCAAAGTCTTTTCGACCTTTTATAATATTGTAAAATTATTAGTGTGCTATATTGTGATTTTTAGTATTTTACACATTATAACTTTATATTTACGGTGGTCAACAACAAACTTATAATTTACATGAGTAAATACATGTATAATTTTGTTTTACTTTTTTCGTCGAAACATTTATGATGTTCAATAACGAATTCATAATATGATTATAGCCATATAATATATGTTTTCTCCTCGATGAACGTAAATCACAAAACTGTACCACATTATTACTACATATATTATATATCATGTCATAGAAATATTAATTTAAGAGAACTTTGTTAGTGAAAGCTGTAACTAACAAAGAAATTGTTAACAGCTTATATGTGCAATAAAATTATGAAAATATAAAAAAAAAAAAAAAAAAAAAAAAAAAAGTTTTTATGATCAAAATTACCAAAGTCAAAAGTTGAGATCTCTGTTTTAATCTGTTTTGAAACCGGCAGTTGATGTTGTCCTTAACCCGAAAATATATAGTTGCTAGGACTTTTGTCAACCAGAAGTTGATATCTTAAGAACGAAAATGTTGTCCTAAACCAGAAAAATAGGGCTGCTAAAGACTTGTGTCAACTGCAGGTTACTTGTTTAAAACCTGAGACTTTTCAAAACCAAAAGGTAATTTTGATTGAGAGAAAATGTCCTGAAGTCAAAAACATATGGTTGCTAGGGATTTCTGTCAAAAGAAGTAGTTGCTTTCCAAAACCCAGAAATAACTTATCAACTGTAATATTAACCCATTTTCTAAGAAAATTTATTGAGATGACCACTGTGAAGACCCTACTTGTTTACCACTTACAATATGCAAGAAAGTTGTCTAATCAGTCACTTTACATTTACCACATCTCAGTTTCCCTCTGTCCATTATTGCGTAATAACAAGGTGTGTGGTGTTTAAGGAGATAACTCCGTAAAACCTTAAAGTTAGCTGTTTCGGTTTCACAGTGCAATTTCCGAATTAAGACTGTCAGTGCCCAATACTTGTCACAAAGCACCAATGATACATCACATACTTTTGAAATGACTTGGTTCTGAAAAGTTGACAAAAAAAGAAACGACTAGACAATTGTTTATAAACTTTATAAAAATCCAAAATTATCACTTTCTGCAAAATATTTCGTTCTTTGCCCGCTGCCAACAACGACAGTAGATGATAAATAAGATAGCGCATAATAAGAGATTCCACAGACATAGAGTAACAATTGTTCAAGGTTTATATTTACCTTAAGTTATTTTTTTCCGGTTAAAACATTAATTAGTTAGTTTTTAAAGGACATACATAATACAGCGCGATTTCGAAAGGAGATTGTTTTGTGTTTGTAAACTATTTCGAAAGCAAAAACATCCAAAGATACTATTAACAAAACGAAACGTGTTCAGAAAACCTAAACAAAACAGCCATCCACAAAAACAAATCTTGTGACACACATAGAACTCAATTCGATCAGCATCACTTAGGCTTCGAATTCAATCCTTACTTCCTGTACTACACCAGAGTTATTGATAGTTTTCCTGTCGAATTTCGGGGTTTTTACCGGGTACAGCGGCTTTCTCCTTCAATAAAATATTTACATAAACATTGCTTCAAGTTGCATAATATAAAACCTAAACGAGCAAAACCAGACGGTCGCGAAAACACCAATTTCGCTTCTCATATATCTGTAAATCGAGCGAATCTACCTGGATCTCAATTGTTCGCAAGCATAAATTTTCAAGTGAAAGCCTTTTATGAATGCCATACCATAGTATATAAAAACATGTCGTCGAGAAGAGCGGCACAATTAGTACCATTGAAAGATCAACCCCGACGCCAACACAAATTCAGAAATGTTGTTTAAATTATATAGGAATCCTCGTTTGTTAGCGCTATTTATTTATATGTAGAACTAATAACGAAATTATTAATACCAAGTTTTACTTCTCTGTGATGACAAGCTCAACGAACACCTTGCTATTATGGACGTTGTCAGCTGAAACAACCACATATCTGTCATGAAGGCTGGGCAACTTTTGGGTCCTTGAAATTGAAAGAGCGTTTAAGCACATTGATCCATTTAGTTTGTGATACTAATATGTAAAAAAGACCTTGCAGCCTTAACTCACTTGGAAACGGGTTTAAGGGTTTCGGGCATAACCCTAAACAGAATTCTTAAATATTTTTAAGTTATCGACGTCGTCGGTTTAGTATCTTAATTGCTTTAAATTAGTCATGGGGTCTTTGCTTTTGTTTTCCGAGTCGGAGTTGTAAAAAGAAACAGGATGCAATTCATGCAGTTTATCTTTATGTGATAAAATCCGAATGCGTAAGTTGTTTATGATTACATTTAATGCTTTATGGTGAAGAAAGGCCATCATGAGATAGCATGATGGATATGTGATGTTAATTGAAATTACGTTTTGTCAATAGGGGTATTGAACTGATATTTAATGGACTGGAGGGGTATACGCAACAATTTCCCGAGCGACTAGGCGAGAAAAATTTCGTCTCAAGGCTGGTAGTTTTGTCATATACTTTACAGCAAGTTAGATATCTGTTTATTTACACCGAATATGTTCCTTTTACATGTAACTAGCAAAGGGCAACAAAAACAAACTTCCGAAGAAACTGCATTATAAAATTATGTCTTTTAACTCGCCCATTGAAGAAACTTCAGAAGGTTACAACATACCTTTTTTTTTACATTAAACCCAGAAACTTTTTGCATAGATTGTTCATGTTAGACATGTTAAAAATATAGTCTATTTCTAAAAATACTCATTTAACAATAGACAAATTAGGATTACGTTTTTAGTCAACTTTTGGACCTTAACCAATTTTCGGCCGATTGCAATTTTCTGAGTTTCAAATATTTTTGTATTGTGTGTGTACGAGTGACAAACTTTCTTAAATTTTAATGTAGTTAGCTTCAGAAGGACTACTTTTGACAAACAAACATAAAATTAGACCGATCAAGTAGTATCCAAATTTGATATAGTTTTCAAGAATGTAGATATTCACAGATTCCACGAATTTGTGTTTTTGGCCTTTACATATTGATCCCAGGAAAAATTTTAAAGAAGAATATTATCTCAGAAGTGATCCATATATGAAATAGACAAAAACAAAGCGATCGAAAACACGAACGATAACTCATATATGACTACACAGCAACACATTATTATTAAAAGAGTGCAATTTTGAGAGAGGATGGCTTTCTGAAAATTCAAACAAACTTTCAACCCTTAAATATAACTTTATCTTATTTTAGCAACAGGTGGATGTTGTCCAAGGATAATACATCAACATCTTGGACTGATTCGAACTCTTTTAGTGCTTTTTATAAGTTACAATAAACCAATTATTTGTTTACATTACACAGGGAATTTTTTAGCCCAAGATAGTATTCAGAAGAAAATACACGGCTGCATTTGATTGGCTGTTGTGGTTCTAAAAATAGCAAAATTAAAAATATTATTGATTTAAAATCTTCTATATTTAGGGGAAATTTATTAGACTATGGAAAATCGAGCAATTGTTTTTTAACGAGGGAGGTTATGCTTATTTTCACCCAAAATGTTCTGTCATTTTGGCAGCACGACATATATATTTTTTGTTAATCATGAATTTTAACATTTAAACTTACACAAGCAACCGTTTTCCGGGGGTTAAATTGAGAGGATTTTCACACTTAATTTTAATGGCAGGTACCCACATATGGAAAATGCATGTTAAATATTTGGTTTATTGAACCCAGAAGCCAGTTGTTCCAACATCTTCCATGTTTTTTTTAAATAATCAATATTGATTTGTCATGTACCGTTAGTTTCGACTATAAACCACCAGAGTTCCGAATACAAATTTTTCGCGTTCAGGCTCGAGAGCGTAAAAATTGTATATCCAGGGTAAAACTTGTATATACCCCGACGGCGACAAAAGTTCGTCAATATTCATTCCGGGCATTTATTAAGTGAAAGATATGCAAGAAATGCCACGGCAATGAACCAAACAGAATCCAAGATTTTTATATAAGGTGTAATTTCAAAAATTCACAATGTATACCTGACTGCAATTAAGACTATTCTTCACGTCCTACTACCAATGTTGTCGCTGCAAACTTAAATATTCGGGTATTGAATTATCAAGTTTAATTAATACGATCGTAGATAAAGTATTGAAATATTGAAATATTATAATGTTAACCGAACTGCAAATGGCAATTCACGTCCTACTACAAATATTGTCGCTGCAAACTTTAATATTCGGGAATTGCATTATCAAGTTAATTAATACGATCGGAGATAAAGTATTGAAATATTTATAATGTTTACCGAACTGCAAATGGCACTTCAAAGTACTTCCAATATTGTCGCTGCAAACTTTAACATATGGTATTGCATAATCCAGGCGAATCCATGTTTTCACCAGCGGAGCTAGTGGATCGTAAGTTGCATATTTTCCTATGAAAATTTTAGGATGCAGACTCTTGTTATTCTCGACACAAATGCTTATAAATATATGTCCTGCTATTGTATAACATAGATGATTTATTGAAAGATTCTCTTTTGTATCTTTGTGACACATGTTTAAAATTTAATGGAATGGATTCTATGAATATCATATTACAAATCCTTTATATTAATTTTTACTTGAAAATCGTAAAATATTAAATAAAAATGAAACTAACTAAAATAATAATCTAATTTCAACGAATGTTCTAACAAAAATTTATTTTCCTGCGAGTAGGGGGAAGTTGTTAACACCAAACCTCTGTAAGTCAACACGTATTGGTTTTTTACAAATATAATATACATGTAGTAAAGGGGTGATGCATATTGTTTTATTTATTCTCTCCTTACCCAAATTTTTTCACAGGTTATAGGTTTTACCCAAACAAGTCGACAGCGATTCGGGACTATGTACATTTTATAATCTATTGAAAGCTAAAGCATTAACCTAACTAGAACAAGTTACAAGTTAACGTTATAACGCCAATATGTGAGTTGAGTTCGCCTTTTTTACCAAAGAAAATCTTAGGAAACGGTTTGCGAGTTGGGGTTCGTTTGAAATTTTCAATTTTAATTTTAAAATGATAAATTTTCCTCACTTGTGCAGCAATACTCTAGTTTTTTCTGCACACGATGAGATATACATTTCTCAATTCATCAGGTTAGCAATTGCTTGCAGTGAGTATACTGATTTTTACAAACGTCACCAATTTCTTTGGGATAGACTTATAAACCAAAGTTACAAGAAAAACACGACTAGTCTGCGAATTTAATGTTATACTATAGCTACCATTTCCCTGTTGATAATTATTCTATCTCATTTAAAACTATGATTGCAGATAGTTTTTTCAATTTTTGCATTCAATACACAGTGATTGTAATGAAATGATCATTAAATAAACATATTACTAGTGGTGTACAATCAATACCCATCCGTTTTCAAACTCACACACTACAGTAATGGAAGCGGGCGGGTTAGGATGCAATAAAACCTGGTTTAACCTACCTTTTATTTTGAAATGCCTGTAACATGTCAGGACCATTGCTTTAATTACTATATTTTTGGTTGTTGGATTTCAAGTTTGTCAGTTTCTTGAATTGATTTGTGGATTATCTTTTTTTTTGTCACAGTTTGCTTGTTGTTTTTTTCGGTATTTTGTTAATACCTTTATGTTTACTGTAAAATTTGGAACTAACACTAGATATAACGCTACAAACAATACATATTATAACCTGGATTATCAACTCAAGTGGGGATATTTTAGTTTGGATTATGTTGTTTCCATAAATGCCATTTGAGAGCATTGGAAAACGACATATTGCTGTTCAAATTCTTACACTTCATCTTTGTTAAGATAATCGACAAGATTATCACGACTATCCCATACCATCATAAGACAATGTGTTAGATCATCACGAAATTTCTGGTCATTCTGTTATATTTTTACTTTCTTTTGCGTTTATAAATTCTTTTTCATTTTTGATACAATATTTTACAATGAATGAGAATGAAGGAACATGGTTATAGCAAGATAAATATACTCTGCAAAAAACAAGAAGGAAACGCATAATGAATTGTTTAAAAGATTTTTATATATGTATTTTGGACAAAGATGTTACAATAACAAATATAGATATTCACTAATTTGTTTAAATTGAACAAAAAATAAGTATATTTTTTACAGATAGGTGAATAAAAGTCCATTTATTACCGTAACTAAGGTTTTTGTTAAAAGCATTTAGTGGAATTTTTAAATAAAAAGAATTTAAAATCATAAATTGTAAAGAATGAACTTCAAAAATACCCAATTAATATGTTCAAGTAAATGTATTAACTTCCACATAATAACATTAGGAGATCATGTTTGCATTAGTATATAAACTTTGAAAACGAAAGTAGTCACGTGATTTATTTTAGTAACAAAATTAGCGGTTTAGAACAAGTAAAAACCAAACTATATGTCGTTTAATAAACAAAAATTGCCTAAAATATCCAACTCATACTTTTATCACTCTATACTGGGAAAAATCGTCTGTTTTATCATAGCAAATGGTAAAAAGCGTTTTAATATTTAA
Source organism: Limnoperna fortunei (assembly GCA_944474755.1). Lineage (NCBI taxonomy): Eukaryota > Metazoa > Mollusca > Bivalvia > Mytilida > Modiolidae > Limnoperna > Limnoperna fortunei. The sequence continues at coordinate 1,954,566 of OX104118.1, read as the reverse complement.
CTTGTACAGAAGCTAGATTCACAGACCCCTTTTAAAGTCGAAAAAGCTCTTCTTTCTGAATATATTTAAATCGTCTATGAACGAATCAATTTGTAATCGCTACTTTAGACATTTATAACACATTTATCGTGCTTGTACATATTGCTAATTTTCTTGCGTAATATCATTGCATATCACTACATTTTATACATATTAATTGATATTCTATGAGGACTTTTCCTCAATTTATCTTATTGATTTCGTTTAGCATGGCATGTTTAAAGCCCAAATGTCGTCTGAATATCTTTACAACAGGGCATGTTAATCTAAAACATCATCATTTTACAATAATTTCTAGCCTCACCGGCTACAACTACGAACGTTTTTTTATTTAACATCGCTTATAACTGTTACTGAACTCCGAAGATGCTAATGCTATGAGGATGAAAGATAAGCCTTTCCCTTGTGTAAAAGCAAGTGAGGAAAGCTTAAAACGTTACTTAGCTAGATTGTATTGACGTGTTGGGGAAACTAGCACGTAGATGCGAGAGATAACAGATATGGTACAATTCTACTTTTATATTTAACAAAAGCAACAGAATACACAGTAAACAAGGGAGTTCAAATACAAACGGAATGTCCAGTATTAATGTACTACGGAAAATCACTGTAGAACAATTAAGGTTCGTTACGGTTGCCGCAAAGTAAACTTTCGGCGATCCGAACTGTCTAACAAATATTTATGTAGACTTTTTTTATCATAATTTCAAAACAAGTTGTCACTCACATCTGTCATGTCGATACTTGCAGCTCAAACGGTGAAGACACAAAAACGAACGTTTGAAATTTATTACAAATGCAAAAGAAACTTTTGATAAATTAGTTTAATACTAATATCAGCAACTCAAAACAATAAGACATGTTTTAGAATGTTGACAGAAATGACGCACATGTTAAATAGAAATGGTAAAGGAATTTTTTTTGTTGACAATGAAATCAATAGAAAGTACTTTATCATTTAAAAGTCAATACGAAATTGTGAAAGCGAGTTCAATTGTACATGTACACAGACATTACTCCACTCAACCACACTTTATAACCATTAATCGTAGCGTCGAGGGTACAAATTTAGTCCCATTTCTCGTAATGTAGAGGAATGACAAAAAAGCAGTTGCAGATATAAGTGTACAGTATACAGTGTCACAATATTTGATCAGTTACTCGTTCAAGATCATTTTTGATACAGGATGATAATTATTGCCGAAAATCATTGAGTACCAGGAGTGGTATGTTAAATCTTTGGAAGCTGTCGTATGTAAATTACGTTGCGGAATGCAGATCGGCACAATTTTACCACAATTAGGTCATCATTATCCATATATAGAAAAATTACCAACGACTCGTCGCATTGTGGCCACAGCAAATAGCATTCTTAGAGACGGAACGATATTGCTTCAATACTGATCGTTTCCCTTTAATTTCGTTATTATAAGAATCGATGCCAGGCGGAATAAGAATTCACATCTATTACATTACATAAATTATTCAAAATCATATCCAAATCATAACTGAAATGAAATATAAACATCATAACGACCTATTCTACAATTTGTTTATTTCAAAAAGATCAATCATACATCCAAGAATATAGTAGTATATTTGCATTTAGTCAGTTGGGAAACTTGATACTTGTATTTATCCTGTCATAAAAATAAATTAAATTACTTTGGTCAAAATGCCTCAAAACGTTCAAAAATAAACAAAAACCAAACGTACCACCTGTATCTTCTGACATTCTAATCAAAAGAAAGGTTCCTGGAAATTTATCTCAAAACCAAAGTCAAGAATAACATATAATATAATATCATAAATTAAATAAGAAAAATTCACACACACAAAATTAGCATGACCAATAAAAAGAGTATTCATAAGCATGAGATTTTATGACATAATTTCCAAACCCTGTTAATTAAATAATTTATTAATTAATCTAAAAAAACTCACAAAACAGAGTAGAGAAGTAATTTTGGAATTGGCCGCTACAGTTTGTTCTTTAATAACGTATAAAATATATAATGTTTGAATTTTGTATTTGAATAGACTGAAGTTATAATATTATTGCTACATTACGAGTAATAGGATTAATCTCTGCCGTTAATCCAACAAATCACAAACTAAAATCGGATCATTACGGCAGTTAAATTCGGCCTAAACAAACACGTTTCCAATATGAGATTTTCAATGGCATAAACTTCTATAGTTCTATGCTAAAAGTCACACAATAGTAGCAAATGTCAAGGACGATTTTTGATATTTAAACAACAAAGGTATGAGATGAAATATGGACGCGTTATCGCGAACATTTTTTCTATTGGTTTTTTGATTCACAAAGATACCATATGTAATTTAAAATATGTAAGCAAAAAACTGAGCGCAGGAGAGGGGGTATGACTTTAAGTAGAATTATGCAACTTAAGTCTCCTGATTGAGTGTTTGTTTGTTCAGTAGTGTATAAAAGGTGGGTAATGGTGAAATAATATAATCAAGTATAGCAACAGACAATTGTAGACAGCGGTAACTCTATAATTCTCGAATGCCAAAACTATTTACTATAGTAGTTTTCTTCAAAAATAATTCACACTTTTTATGAAGAGGGAGTAAGTTCAGTCAAGTCCCACAGTCATTCCTGATCATATTTTTATAATTATCATAATACCATTTTTCATAGACCTACCTTATTGTCCGTCTCTTGTGGTCCAACTATTAGTCTGAAAGAGGTATATAGCCACAAACACTTAGGTATATATTTCTCAAGCAACGGTTCGTGGCACGACCGCATTGACTGTATTGAAAAGAAGGCGTTTGTCAGAATTAACTCACTCCGTCGGGTTAGACTTGTCCTAGATAGATTTACACTAGAAAAAATATATTTTTCATTTCTCAGACCTATCTTAGAGTACGGTGACGTTATATGGGACAATTACATACAGATCTTATTAGATAAACTCGTGCGTGTTCAGATTGATTTTGTTTGTTTGTTTGAATGGTGTTTTAAAGCCACTTTCAGCAATCTCTCAGCTATATCATGCCGTCCAGTTTTTATTGGGGGAGGAATCCGGAGTACCCGGAGAGAACTCTCAACCTGCGGTAGGAAAACTGGCAATCCTTGTCAATTAATATTGGAGTCGAGTACACCCTGTCTGCAGTGGGAATCGAACTCGCAATCTCAGTGTTGACAGACCACGTGATCAATAGTAGACGAACTACCCAAACCACTCGGCCACCGAGGCCCCTGTTCAGATTGAAGCAATGCGTATGTTAACGGGAGGGACAAAGCTAACATCGCTTGAAAAACTTTACAATGAAACGGTTTGGGATAGGCTCGCTGAGCGAAGAAGACGGCACAAACTTATAATTATGTATAAGAAAAGTAATAGAGGAGACGCCTGAGTATCAGCGCAATCTTTTGCCGGATACTTTGTCCGACCTCCATCACCATTTTACACGTCAATCAGACAATATTGTCAACGTCCGAGCGAGAACATCGTTGTATTTTCGTACTTTTTTCTTCCGTCTACCCTTAAACTATGGAATAGCCTTCCAATAGAAGTTCGGAACTGTAAATCGCTAAATATATTTAAATCAAAAATAAAACCCGAAAGTACTAAGCGTTCGCCATACTATAACGTTGGCAGTAGAATAGGGCAGGTCTTACATACCAGGTTGCGCATCAACATTAGCTCATTTTACCTGTACCTGTGGATTGAGAGAGTCAACCAGTCATTTCGAATTGTTCTGTGAAAACGATACTATCCTTCGAAAAAACATCATCTTACCCTTGAATTTTCATGTGTAAATTGACTTGGACCTCCTTCTTTACGGATCTGATACTCTATCACTCCAGCAGAATGCTTAAACATTTCTTAAGGTGCAAGATTACATTTTGAAAAGCAAACGATTTTTAGATACTTAATCATTATATTTCTACGATATTCCTTTTTTCTTCTGTAATTACAGAGTTGATGGTAGTTGTATATTGGTTATAACGGTAATGATACTAATAATTATTATAATTTTCAATATTATTGTTATTATTATCCTTAATATTATTGTTGTTGTCTCCCAACTTAAACAATTGACTAATGAGAATTTGTTACCATGAGAATTTGGGTAGTTGGTAGATTGCAATTCGATCGTCAAAACGTTCTTTAATTGCCTCAACGTCGCTGGAATACAATGAATTTTAATGAAAATTGGTATACAAGTGGAGTATGCGATACCGCACCAAACTATAACAAGATGCACGTTTGCTTGCAAATTTGTTCATAGAAAATGACATCAGACTCACAAACAAATCCAGTACAAAATTATTTAACATTTTCAAGCCAAACATTTAAAGTAAGATAAAAAAAGAGTGAGCCGTTTTGTTTTCGACCTTATCATACACATAATAACTGTTGCTTTATCTGCTATGTCACAAGTTACCAAGAATACGTTCGATAATTCAAAACTATTCTTCTAAATCTATAATAATTACAATAAACAAAAAATATCTAATTTAGACAGGACTTTCACTTTGTCTTCTCTGCCATTAAACTAATAATTAGCTCATTAGTTACAAATATAAAACATGTTTATGTCGTTAACATCATAAGATCTAGGTCGTTTATACAGCTTAGCAAACCCCTTTCACATTAATATCCGAATCCAACAGTCATACCCCTTCCAATCAACGATGACCATTAAAAATACAATTTAAATGTTGTTTTAAACGAAAGGTCGTGATTTTGCCTCTAACTCAATTCGATTTCTCATTAATTATTGCATCAATTTAATAGTCACATAAATTTAGTAGTCGGAGGTTTCATTGTACTTTCGATCTAAACATATTTTGCAGATATGATTAAATTAGAAGGAAGTTAAAAGATAAATTTAACATGTATTTACCCCAACATATTTCAAAACCCATGGATGGTCACTTCAGTAAGAGGTAGCAAATCGAGAACGCGAACGGAATTTGGTTGTTTTTGACGTTGTGGCTTCGATGGTTTACGACTATTTCGCTTTCTAACAAATGCATTTCATTGAGTTGTACACTTTACAATTCTTTGAGTTTTTTTTTTCGAAAGCTGAATAACAAATAATGTTGTTTAAGAGAGTTGTACTGATGGTGGAAATTTCTCTTATGATTTTTTATCATAGAAAGTTTGATTTTCTGATGGTAGAAATGGTATCTTCCTTTATTTTCTGATGGTATATAATTCTCCATTGATTCTTGATTGTAGAAATTTTTCTTTGATTTCTGATAGTAGAAATTTCTTCTTTAATGTACTGATGAGAAAAATGTCTTCCTTGATTGTGAGAAATTTGCCCGATAATTATAGAACTAAAAACCTGTGAGCAATGCTGACTACTTGATACCCGCCCGAAATATTATTGCGATCAAATAAAATGTCATCAAAGATACCAAGGTTAATAAAATTTACTACGCCAGACGCGCGTTTCGTCTAATCAAGACTCATCAGTGGCGCTCGAACCCAAACAATATTTAAAATCCAAATAAATGAAATGTTGTAGAGCTTTTATCACCAAAATTCCAAAACGTTATACCAAAATCCGGCTAAGGCTATCTACACCTTGAAAATAGAAAAACCTTAGAATTAAAATAATTTTCGAAATTTCAGGGCAGTAAATTTAGACATTGACTATATCAATGAAAGGATCAATGATATTCCTGTCAGCACCGAAGTGTGACTGCTGGGCTGGTGATACCCTCGGGGACTAACAGTCCACCAGCATCGACCCAGTGGTTGCAAATAAAATGTCATCCAAGATACCAATGTTTATAAAATTTACTACGCCAGACGCGCGTTTCGTCTAATCAAGACTCATCAGTGGCGCTCGAACCCAAACAATATTTAAAATCCAAATAAATGAAATGTTGTAGAGCTTTTATCACCAAAATTCCAAAACGTTATACCAAAATCCGGCTAAGGCTATCTACACCTTGAAAATAGAAAAACCTTAGAATTAAAATAATTTTCGAAATTTCAGGGCAGTAAATTTAGACATTGACTATATTGAATATATGATCACAATTGCATTGTTTGACACTGATTATGTAAACTCAAGTTCTATTCAGTGGTGTAGGTGGGTACCTCCTTTGTCAAAGAACGCCAAATATCAATGAACCTCAAATATCATTCTAATAAATGTTTACATATATAGTGTACAATGCTCTATGTGACTAAGATTATGTGAAAGGGTCAAAAATCAAAAATACAACAAAGTACAACGCAGTAAATTTTGCTACGCCTGACGCGCGTTTCGTCTATTCAAGACTCATCAGAGGCGTTCTACACCAAAAAATTGAAAATGCCAAACACTATATGAATATGAAGAGCAAAGAACAATAAAACCAAAATATGCCGAACTGGAAACCAAATTATGACTAAGATCAACCTATACCTGGGGTAGGAAAAACCATAAGGTTTTGACAATTTAAAAATTTACACGGATAATTTCATAGCTTTTGTGTTCTTTAACACAAAAATGTTGATGCCGGAGCGGGCTAACCTCGGGGAATTAAAACTCCACCAGCACCAATACATTGCATTCAGTGGTGTGAGAGGAGAAGCGCATAAGAGATAATTTAACGAACGAGCGGACACTTCCATCACTTTATATATATCTCCATCCCCACTTTTTAAGCGGGGATATAAATAGCTGAAATCAGTCAAGAGGATAAACTACTCCCATGATTGTAAAACTAAAAAGTGAAAATAAACCGACAGGAGCAATTTCTCCCATGATCGTAATACTAGACAGTTACACCAATCCCTTGAAAGATATTTTTCGCCTTATTGTATTACTGAAAATTTAAAATAAACCGACGGGAGAAATTTCTCCTATGATTGTAATACACAATAGTTAAAATCAAACAGATAGGATAAATTTCTACTGCGTTTTCCTTTCTCTTTTTACACATTTTATGAACAAAATACACCAACAGAATAAATATTGTTATTTCTAAAATGGAATATAGAATGATCAAAATCCACCCTCGTGTAGGATGCACTTTTCACATTGGCAAAACGACAGTGTAGAATTTCCTATTTTAGTTTGGACTGCGTTAAATCTGTATATGCAAAGTGCATATGCACGAATAAATTAAAGAAAACCAAGAACTATTTATGTTTTCCTTTATGTTGCTCTTATATTATCTACTTACGACTCCTGCTCGTTAATAATGAACAAACGAGTATTATATTAATGCCAAATGGTAAAAGTCCGAATGTTTAAATTACATTTAAATTAATAACATCAAAATCATTACCAGTTTAAAATCCAGTTACTGATTCATTTTGACTTGCAACTTTGATATTAACTGTCTTAAAAGCCCATATACGTATAATACAAAACAAAAATATTATACTTTTACGCTTAATACATAATGCTTCATACCTTTCTACTGAAATATTCCTATTGAATTGAAACAAGATGCAAAGCGCCCATTTTCTGTAGATTTTAATGTCACGTGGTTATAATTTGGCCACCGATATTGTTAACAATTTGCCAATACATTTAACTGTTATTGATAGTGCAGTTGGTATAGACATTTTGAATCGCTGAAGGTAAGAAACATAAAATAATTTTACAATTTTAGTTATGTGCAAATAAATGATTTTTGTAAAAAACAAGGATTTAGAAAAAAATAATTTATTAAAATCAACATTCATCATTGGCGCTCAAACCACAAAAAATATTCAAAATCCAAATAATTTGAAGTTATAGAGCTTTTATCAGCAAAATTCCAAAACGTTATACTAATTCAAGCTAAGGTTATATACTTTTTGCGAATAGAAAAATATTTGAATTTATATTATTTTCGAAATTATAGGGCAGTAGACTATGCCATAAAGAGGCACAATAAATTCCACGAATGAGAAAAGTAATTTTAAAATGTACTAATTAAAAAATTATTTCAGAATTAAGTAACTATATTTTTGACGATTAAAACAATGGCTATATTTTATAAAATAAATGGATAAACAAGAGCTTCTGTTTCGAACTAAACATTTATTGCTGCATCAGAATATTGCCTTTTTTATAAAAATAAATACTGCTGCAAGAAATACAAATCTATAAGATCCTGCAACAACAAAGAACGTAATATAGAAGACAGATTGTTCACTCTTTGTTGTGGTGCTTTCATTCAAGTTTAACTAAAATTATTTGCTAGATTGCGTGTTGTTTTGTAGTCAGTCCTTCGGTCTTTTTAAATCGATTCTCTAGGAAGAAAATTAATAGCAGGTGCGCATTACTAGTTCATTTGTGATGAATATTAACATATTTCTCTAAAAATATGGAACAGAGGTGGATAAAAGAAACCTTCAATACCCTTACTATTTGCAGGGTAATTTTTACCCAGCAGCAAAGTTCTGTATAGCAAATACTGATTATATTTAATTTAACATCTGTATGAGATTTGTTGTATCGCGGATAATTAACCTGAATAAAAGTTCTTCAAAATGTTTGTTTCCCACAATTTCTCCAGTTTACTACAAAAACATGTTTTTGTTACGTAAGATTTACTTTATATCGCTTACTTTACCCAGATTTTGAAATGATTTATTTATTATACGAGAACTATTAATACGTTTTTGTAATACATTGCTATTTGCCACAAGATGCATTAAATAATATATGGTCAGTTATTGGTCAGAAGACATATTTCTTTTCTTTTTGTATTAAGGACATTTTTCGATAGTCAAGTCAGTTGTTTTCCCTTCTACTTAGAAACATTTATTACTCTTTTTTTTACAATAATGGGGGTAATTTTGTAAAACTAAAACTAGAGGCTCCCAGGAGCCTGTATCGCTCACCTGAACCTGAAAACAAACAACCCTTTTTTATCCAGCTTTTCTTTCCTATAAGGAATTGCCCAACACTTCTGCAAAAATCATTAATTTTGACCTTTAAAGGGAAACAACTCCTATAAGGAGGATCTTTTGATGGTTAGAGGGAGAAGGGAGGTTCACTTCAAATTTGCTGTACCTGTTATACTTTTTTAACTATCAGTCGAAAACTCTCTCGACCCCCAATTTCATTTTTTCTATTTTAATCCAACGTAGCTATGTAGGTAGTCAGGTGTCATGATTTGCACAATTTTGGTAGAGGACATCCTAAAGATGATGTGTGCAATGTTTCAAAGCAGTCCTTTCATACAACTTCAACCCAATGGAGTGTTTCGTAGAGCTTTTGATGCAGATGAAGGCGTGTCTCTTCGGTTTTCCTGTATCTGTTACACTTTTTTCAATATAAGCCAAAAACTGTATTTTACCGCCCCCCCCCCCACATCCTGTTTTTAGCCATGGTGGCCATGTTGGTTAATCTGCAGCCATGGTTGGTGCAAACTTGGTTGAGGACATTTGACAGATGATGTGTACAAAGTTTCAAAGCAGTACTTTCAGTTGTTTCAGAGGAGAAGATTTTAAAAAATCAATTAAAACTGATTAAAAAAACAGTTCAAGGGGAATAACTATTAAACGGTTAATCGGACAATCTCGACCCTTAAGTCATTTTTGTAGCCCTTATAAAGCAGAACAATTAAGCAATGCTAACTTTTTCTCTAGTTTTAAGATTTTGAGGCAAAAATGGCAAAAATAATCAATTTTGACAATTAAAGGGCAATAACTCCTACAAGGAGTCATCATACAACTTTGACCCAATGGAGTGTTTTGTAGAGCTTTAGATGCTGAAGAAGGAGAGTCTCTTCTGTTTTCCTGTATCTGTTATACTTTTTGAACTATAAGTAAAAAACTGCATTTTGACCCCTCTGTTCTATTTTTAGCCATGGCGGCCATGTTGGTTGGTCTGAGGCCATGATTTGGGCAAACTTGGTAGAGGGCATTTTACTGATGATGTATGCTTCAAAGCAATCCCTTCAGTGGTTTTGGAGGAGAAGATTTTTGAAGAAAAGTTAACGACGACGACGACGACGGACGACGACGGACGCCAAGTGATGGCAATAGCTCACATGACCCTTCGGGTCAGGTGAGCTAAAAAAGAGATAGTGTGCATGTACAAAATGAAATAAAAAAATACATATTAACGGATACTGATAACTAACTTTATATATCTTGTAATATGTTTTTCCAAACTGGGCATTATAGCTATAATAAATAAAATCATATTTTCGCGAGTGTAATGAGATAAAACGTTAAAAATTTAGAGATATCATGGATTTTACAAATAATTTGTAAATCTTCATAAATGGGCCTATACGTGGCAATTTTATTTTTTGTACAGATTAATATTAACAAGCCTTCTAATAAACTTTAGTAGCACAAAGAGTGTAGGATTAGTATTCGTTTGTTTAATTTGTTTAAATGTAACGCACTGTTATTTTATTTTTAAAAAACTAAATGTCTTAGTTGACAGATATATGTTTTTTCGATCTTAGATATGGTATATAATGTCACATTCACTCCTAAAGATTTATATTCTATTTTTTGCAACGGGTAATTATCTGTATTTCTTTGCCAATATATGCATTTAATGAATTTTGAATATTTTTTATAATGCATTTTAAGCAAATAGGTTTTTTTTATAACAGAAATTTTGTTATTACTTTCATCTTTAATATATGTTCCTAACCATTTTATATTTTTATGTCTTTTAGAAACAAATTGTTACAAAGTGCGAAAATTTTGCAATCAAAGCGGAACTAAGGCGGTCTTAATTATTGTTTTTCCCAGAGGCCCCATGCGTTATAGTAATATGATTTATTTATACTGCTGTAGACATATACATCGCCTGTTGTATGCTTCTTGTTAACCTATCAGAATGCAAGATTCTGTTGTGAGCTTCAGCAAACTAACCTACATACTACAGTAATTGAAGCGGGAAGTTTTACCCGCCATAACAATTTTTAACCCACTATTCTTTTGGGCCATCGGTGTAGTTGCTATATTTGTGGTTGTTGGTGCTAACGTTTGCCAGTTTTATTGACTTTGATTTGTATATTGTCTTTTTTCAAACCTGATAGACTCACTCAGGTTTTATTCTATGTACTGCACTTATTGTATGTACTCAGTGCTGAATTTGGCGTCCTTTTGTTTAAATTAGTGCTTTCTGTACGATACAATTGAGTTTCTACATTCCTTTTGTTTTGTTTTTAAAAATGCTGATGAGAAGTTACGCCTTCAAATGATACATGTACATGGTATAAATATTTACAGTTCACATTGACAGACTTCAATACTTTGTTTTTAGAAATAAAAAGGTTGGTACAGATTGCAACCGATAAAAATAATCGAATTTTATTTCATTTTAAAATGTAGGTTATTCCGGAAAAAGTTTATATGTACGACAACACGGTTAGATTTCGAAATTGTAACATGGTTTTTAGATGATTTAATTGAAAAGGTTAATACATGAAGTATTTTGTAAATGCACCTAATAAAGACGCGTATCTCAATTTGGTTCGATTTAATTAAAAATAATATATGGTTTACTCAATGGAGATTTCCACAACAAACTGTCACAATCATAACGCCTTAGAAAAATATAAAATGGAACATTTACGTTGAAATCCTAAAATTTATTTGGTGTGTTTTAAGCTGGTAATCTTTGACAAATGTAATTTTTATGTCGTTCTTTAACTTTTTTTACATATGCGTTTAATTATTGACATGTGTCGCGTACAAAGATTATTCACCTTACTTCTTGATTCTGAGATCATATACAATTATAGCATGGTAATGAGGTCGATCCATGAATTTATCGCACCAACTAAGTAAGAATATTGACCAAGGACGAAGTCCGCGGTCAATATTCTTATTCTTGGTTGGTGCGATAAAATCATGGATTGACTTGGTCACAATGCTATTTTTTTTATTTTTACAGTTTTTTTAGGTGTGACAGCTAAACACAATTTGAGTCTAGGTCGTCTGTAAAGAAATGTTTAGTCCTGGAGTAATTTTTAGATGTGAAGTATGTTCTGAAAATTTTTATGTCGTCATAGTTGTTCCTTTTGTAATCGGTGCATAAATACTCTACGAAAGCCTGGCAAGGTCCTCGCCTTCTACTGTTGCGAACGTCGATTCCGCCATATTGTTTACGTTTGATATTGAATGAAAAAATCTGAGGACATGGAAGACAACCGAGTGAAACTGGCGGGAATATTTGAATGCATGCTATTTATGGAAAGTATAGGTTTACAATATTATTGTAGCATTCTAAACGAGTTTTGATAATTTGTCACGTGGTACATAATAAACCAATCACGAAGAGCTAATTACAATGAAAATTAATAAAAAAATTTATTGTTGCATACAAATAAGGTTCAACTTCATGAACCTTATTCTATATAAAGTTCTACCCAACATCAAACTGTTTCTTTTTTATTTGGTGCTTATAAGTTATGCTTTAGTGCTGCATATACCGTGGAATGAAAAATGCCTATGATGATTAATGCTGTTAAAGGCTTCATATGTTGTCGCCGACAGCAATATATGCATACTTTTACAATCAATGTAATAACAAAATACCGAACAATAAGGAAACTGTCAAAAAAGACAGTCAGTAGTAAGTGCATCCAATAATCACTTTGTACTGACTACAAAAATTGATAACACTCTCTGCAATCATATTTTCATCTTCAATTCAACTTTAATATATGGTTTATTACTTTATATTTTTTACAAGGTGTGCCCAAGTTAAGTCTATCCGAGTCAAGATCTATGTCGTCTATTATATCATTTATATAGGTTACCAGGGAGTATATATATTTTCAGAAGCAGGTTTTTACACCAAGAATATACATAAAGGGTTTTATCTGTGAGGTTACAGGGATCAATGACAACATTGTTATTTCTACTTAATTTCTTATGCATTAAAGAATGAAAGATATTGAACCATACACAATATTATATAATAAAATTGGTTTTATAAGAGCATCAAACACGTCAAGAGCAACTTGCCCTTGGACATTTCTTATTGGTGAAAATCTTGTAACCAGGGAAATTTGTTTTTTGCCAAGTCAATACTGGAAGTTAAATTTCCATTGCAACTAACGATGAACTTGTACCAAGAAACTTGTACTGTGCAACATTGTCAATCAACTTTTTGAATTAGAGAACGGTTGCTGTAATTTGATCTTTCTTTTCTGAAATATAATAGATTTAGTTTTTTAAACAGATAACTATCATTTATCACAATAGCTTGATAATTTTTTCAATTATTTAAGGGTCCTTCATGTGATTCTGACAAAATTATGTCATCAGCAAAAAATTAACTTATTTTTCATTCTACTATTTAAAGTGTGTCTCCGATATCTTCTGTTAAAGCTTTACGGAGATCATTTATGTATATATTGAATAACAATGGACTAATAGTGTCACCTAGTTAAACCCTTATTTGTATTTCAAAGAAATGTGTAGTTGAAAATTGGTTTTTGATTAAAAGTTTCTACCTACTCCTAATTAAGCCATTTTGTACAGAAGTCTGCCTTTTCATTCAGTGTCAAAAGCCCCTTTAAGATCTACAAAGCATGCATATTACTTTTGGTAATTTTATGGAAATATTTGTTAATAAGAGGTTATTTTAAATAAAATATCACTAGTTCTAAATCTATATTGAGAATCCGATAGTTTATCTTACATAAAGTTGATCAACTTTATCGTAAAGACAATTAATTAAACGAAAAATACCTCTATAGTTAGCAGGGATGTTTCCATCTCCTGATTTATGAATCATATTGTAAAAGATTTGTTCCAAGAACATGTATAGTAACCAGATTTAAGTATTAAATTAAATTTAGAATAAAACTTCAATGTGATGAAGATTTTTATATCTTCATACAGGATTTTATCAGGGCCAGGTAATTTACTTTTATAGCTTACAAAGTACTTCTTTGTTACCTAAACAGGTTATGGGTCGATCATTAACCGATTTAACAGAGAGATATGTATAAATTATTTCGATTCACTTATAATAGTTGTATCCATATGCTGACAAGAACCTTGTGGTTGAACGTTTAAATAGAATGTTTGTAGTTAGCAAGAAGTTCTTTTTGATCATTGTATTCTACGAAGTTTTTTGGCTTGAAAGATTTAAGGAGCTTCCGTAGATTCTGGTGTTAATCTTACAAGCTTATTCTATTTTATTGAGCTGGCCGAGTGGTAATTGAGTTAGTGATCTGCTATAGATCACATGGAATGTTAACACAGAGGTTGCGGGTTCGAATCTCACTTAAGGGAGGGTGTACTCGACTCCAATTTAAAAGGATTGTCATTTTTCCTACCGCAAGTCGGTGATTTTCTCCGGGTATTCCGGCTTTCTCTTCCAATAAAACTGGATGCCATGATATAGCAGAAAAATTGCTGAAAGTGGCGTTATACACATCGTTCAAAGAAATAAAACAATCTTTTTATTGATAAAAATGTTTCTAAAATTCTTGTTTTTGTCTTTCCTGACTAATTTCTGGAAGGTTTTAAAATTATTTGAATGATTTCTTAAGTTCAGAATTAAACAGATTATTTTTCAGTTTTGTTCATAAAGAGTTAATCGTTTGTTTATAATCTCTTACTGTATTGTCAGTTTCTGTGTTTATATTTGCTGTCGTTCTTTATTCTTTTACAACACTTTTCTGTTATTGTTAATCATCTGGAAAATCATGATCTTGAAGTTCCTAAGAATCATTTAAAATAAAATGCAGTTTTAGTGTTAAAATCTGCTTCAATTCCTTAAATATAGTTTAATACTTGAATATTTTTTCAGGCATTATCATGAAATATCTAGTAATACACGTGTTAGTTATTACTTTACTATTTAAACGATCAGATGCTATAGAAGGTAAGTGTTAAATACAATGAAGTAATTATTTTGAAAACATTAAGTTTACTGCACGTTCAATGTTTTTGTTAATCCAGGAAACGTACATATACAGGATAACACCATTATTTACTTAAGGACTTAACATTTACTGACAATGATTGCAAGTTTGGAGGTACTCCGGCTTCCATCTGAAAAACTAGACGTCAACATATAGCTAAACAATTGCTGAAAGGGGCGTTAAACCCCAATTCACAAACAGAAGATACTAACTTTACAACAATAAGATGTTAAGACATATGTAGATAATAAGAGGCCGTGTATTCAAACGAACGAAGTCAGTATAAATTGTTCCTGTTTTTTAAATTTGAGCAATAAAATATTTTGCGCAAATAATGAACAATTCATAAAAAATTTAAATATTTTTTATCTGAATATTTGCACTAACAAATGAGAACGTGAACCACAAGTCAGATGATGAATAGCAATATTTTAAATAATTTCAGAACATAATTCTAAATAGTAGTTGTTATTAGATGAAAATGTATTCGGTTACAAATCATTTCCCATTGCATGACTAACAAGGTCCATTACAACAATTAGGAATTACTAGACTAAAGCATAATATAATGTTAAAAACATTAAATTTATTTATACAACGTTAATATTTTCAAAATATGATTTCTTTCAGATAAACAATCTTGTTTAATGATGCTGAACGGAACGAAGACTAAAGAAAATGAAACAACATATTATAAGTTAAATTGCTCATCCGGAAGATGGAATCCTTTGGGGAATACTGCTGAATTTATGGTTAACAGTCAAACCGTAGAGCAATTGACAGTTCGTGATAACCAATGCATTGACAGCAAAGCGAATCAGTGCAATGTTAATCCCTCTAGTAACTGTTATTGTATCCCAGATCAAAACATGTTTAGTATTAAATTACAGGAACTCCCAAATACATTTTCATGTATAATGCGATTTAACATAGGAAATGAGAAAATTAGAAAGGTAGTTGTGAATGCATCATTCAGTGGATTAGGTAATTCCTTAACACCTATAATTAAAATTACACAAATATAATTAAATAACATGTAATACGTTAGACGCGCATTTAGATCAGTGGCACTCAAGTTAACAACAGTAGAATCCGAAATATAAAAAATGTTAAAGAGCTTTTACCACCAAAAGTCTAGACGTTTTGCACTAACCGGCCTAAAAAATGTTTGTCTTACTAAAGATTTTATTCAAAAACAAGATGTTCAACACCGGAGATTTGTCAAGTTCTGTTTGTAACAATTTTGCGTGCAAAAGACTTCAGGAACACGTTAAAGTTTGTGATATGATGTGTTAAACCAATGGTCAAGTCAACGTACATGAGTTAAATATTAATACTATATATACAACAATTCACATTATGCATTGCATAAAAAAACTTGTACAAGGGACACAGGTATGTACGGCATATACGTATATTTTAAATGTTTCCTTAGTCAGCAATTGCCTTTCTCCTTAAATTATACGGAAATCTCATTATAATTTGCATTTTGTAGGCCAGAGATTGTTAAATGAGCACTATATGTTATATAATTTACTAGAATTTTCTCTTTATAATAGATCACGTGCACGAATGTAAAAATGATGACTCTAGTCGAATATCAAATGATGACTATAGTCGCATATCAAATGATGACTATAATCGAATTAAAGTAGAAACCAAGAATCGTAGCAAAGAAATCGCAGGTAATTTGAATTTAAGCTATTTTTGGCAAATGTTTTAGTATTTAATATTCATTTATTATATAACACGTATACATGTGTAAATTCAGAACAAACGGGAGAATAATCTCAGAACTCTCACTAATTGCGTTTATGCATATAAACAATCGGATTCAAATAGTGGCGTAGTACGTTGTAGGCAGAGCGAACGTAACGGCTGATTTTGATCAGATTGACACATAAAGACACGAATTCAAAACATAACCATAATTTAATATTATTTAATGAAAATAAAGAAAGGAGAAATGACCTGATTTATTTGATATAGATATACACTTGGTTAAAATGTTCATCTCATGTTATTTTAGATGGCGTAGCAACTAGAGATTGCTCTTCTTTTATGGTGTTCTACATATTTGGTGTATGTGTTGCTGGCTTTTTGTTGGTAGAGGTAAGGCTAGAAATCAAAACACAAATCTGATATAATGTAGTATATATTTTAAAAACATGTTTTAAAGAAAGCTAAATGGTGAATTGTTGATAGTGTGCTGGTACGTAAAGTTAAATGAAAAAAAAATAGCAAAGAAAAACAACAAGAGCCAAAAGTCAAGGGACAGTTACAAATCCGGATATAGAGAAACGCAACACAAAAATCAAAACCACAAACAAAAACAGAAGGAGAGTAACCGGAACCCAATAAAAACTATGGGTGTACTCAGGTGCTCCGGACGAGTAGGCAGTGCCTGCCTCTAATTAGACACCCGTCGAGTTACTCATTGTCGTGTCTAGGGAAAAGTCAAATCCAGAATTAGGAAACACTACCTATGACTCAGCGAAAATGTCAGATCGTATTTGAGACACTGATTTCCCATAACGATCAATTAAGTCATGGTGACGACCATAGAACTTCTGGAGAGATAACATCAACCTAGGTACAACAAACCCTTGTTTGATTAGTTTAGCAGTCAACAACAGTGATCGGTCTAGAAAATCGGAATACCGATCGCAGGATCTAGAATAACGTATAAGTTGTGAAATGTGGACACCATACGCTGGAGCTGCTGGAATGTTGCTGTCGATGAACGGGAAGTTGACAATTGGAAAGTTGAAGTCATCACGTTTGTCGTAGAGTCTAGTTTGTAGTTTTACTGAGTCATTTCTAGAATGTTGTGCCAATTATCTTCATCATTAGCGAATCGCTGTAAACAGTATTTTGGTTTGGAGGGGTGGTTGTTCTTTCTTTGGATTTCCTATACATGTAAATATTCCACTTTCGTCTTACTTTGTACAGATAGATGATAGGGCGACCCCCACCACTCTGTGATAGTTTATTATCGATGACTTCAGCAAGACGCTTGATAAAAACTCTGAAAAATATAATAATGTCAATGCAATTGGTTACTCAAATCATAAACTGGGCATGTGTTGAACAACACGTCCACCAACATGATATGTTATCCAAAAAAGTCAAGCATTCTGATGATTTCAGTAACTTTTTGTCAGAATCAGGGTGGTCCTTTACGAAATGAATTGTCACGCTTTAACACCAAGTATTTGCATCTAGGTTTTCCATTTGTTTTAGTGATTCAAAGTTGAAATTCTTGTAATTTTTCATTAAGATTATTATGTGGAATAGTAGTATAAAGAGTTGAACAGTTAAACGTTCAAACGCTATTGCATGACGAGCATAATCTACAGTGTAGGTTCTCTAAGAGATCTTAGAATTTTTCAGTATCCACATCTTATTCACGCCACATCTTGAGTAGCGCGTGTTATAGTATAATTGAGCCTATCAAAATAGTTTGGAAAGAGATTTAGTGGAAAAATGAGAAGTCCAGCAATATAACGTTGTTTATAAGAAACTTGTGTAGCTTAGGAATTCAGTGGAGTGATGGAAATCTACTTCCTCATCATTCATAACGGATATATGATTTTTCAGCTTTCCTGTTTTGTAACCGATCACTGCTGTTGGCTGCTAAACTACTCAAACAAGGGTTTGTTGTAACTAGGTTGATGTAATCTCTCCGGTTCTATGATCGTCACCATGACCTAATTGATCGTTATGGAAAATCAATCTCTCAAATTCGATCGGACATTTTCGCTGAGCCAAATGTAGTGTTTCCTATTCCTGGATTAGACTTTTTCCTAGACATGACAATGAGTAACTCGACGATTGTCTAATTAGAGGCAGGCACCTCTTACTCGTCCGGAGCACCCGAGTGCACCCCTGGTTTGTATTGGGTTCGGGTTACTCTCTTTTCTGTTTTTGTATTGCGTTGTGTATGTTTGTCAATATCAGGATTTGTAACTGTCCCTTGACTTTTGGCTCTTGTTATACGGTCTGTTTTCTTTGCTATTTTACTAATAATATATCATGTCTGCGATATGTCAATGGTAAAAAATAAACTTGATACAAGTACAAAACTTAGAGTTATTCCGTAAATTGGGTTGATTTTTTTAATTCCGTGTAAAGATGCGTTTATATGGTAATTATTAATGTAAACTATGTTTTTAAATTTCTTGATAGATCTTTCCGAAGTAGTTTTCTGCACCCTAAACCCTGTATATTACAGTAAAATTGTAATGCTACCTATTTTTAAAATGTGTCAATTCTTAAATAAATATGTAATTATATTTCAGTAATCCAGTAATCCTCGAAGTTTTCCGAAGAGACGAGAATGGAATTACACAATTACTTGAAACGCATTTTTCATGATCAAAAAAAAAAAATGCAAGATGTATGCGCATGAAACAATTTTTTAAATGTAATGTTTTTTATTGCTTTGTTTATTGAAGATGAAATATCTTCCATCTTGTGATCTAGTATTAATATAAAATTATTGTCTCTTAAGTTTTAGAAATTGCATTCTAAGGTGTCACAAATAGCTTCGAAGCTATTGCCAGGATTTGATACATACACTACAAATATTTTATGTTGTATAGAGAAATAAAAAAACATTATCAAAGGGTAATGTATTGTTTGAATTTAGGAAAACAACTATATTGTCCTAACATCTTAAAAATGACTTTAGATGCTAATTCAATTGTCATACTGTTTAAGAAGTCTATAAATATCGAAATCGAATCTTAAATGCTACCGTTATTCATTCTATTTCCGTTTCATTTGGTTGCTGACATTTTCAGCAATGTTATTTTTAAAAAAATTTATAAAATTTCAAAAGATAGAAATAATAGTAATACACTTAGTACATATCGCATGTACAAGACTGGTGTAAAAACGGAACATTACGTAACCTATCAGTTGGTTAGTTAGACGTACTATATCATTATTTCGTAATGGCGGTGTAACCGGAGAAAATTCCTGACGACCAGTACCATTAGACTGCAGTCTGAAAATCTTGTTTCGCGAATTATGTTTAGAATGAAATACATTTTTAATGATTTGTCCGTTATATGACCACTTACGATTTGACCTTTTTAGAAAGCGTTTATACACAAATTGTAAATTAGTATACATTTTTATTGATGAACTGTAACATTACAGAGACAAATATTTTTAGCATGTACTTTACTTAAGTTCTATCAGCGGCGAAAATGACTTGTAACTTAAGTTTTCACATTTTTTCTTCAAAGTTCTTATTTTTTATATAGTTTTACCACTTAATTACCACATTATCATCTATGTTTTGTTTATTAAAATCTTTTCTCTAATTTTGACCGGTGTTGAAAATATAGTTCTCGTCACAAGTGAATTTGTTGTTCTCAGTAGTTGATTGGTTAAAAATAATAACGTCATAATAAGAACTCATGACGTCATAAACAAAACACCTTCCATTTACCGCGTATTCAAGTCATGAACATAAAATTGAGGTTGGGAGAATTTGTACTTCATTTTGCAAATTTACTACTTTTTTAAAGAGAAACAGAATCTTACATCAGTGCTCTTGAATTATCGGATTTCTCCAATCTCGATAGTTAAATTATGGAAATTTACCTATCTCGATTGGAGAAATCCGATAATCCAAGAGTAATATTGTAAGATCCTATATATCTTATCTTGCAGTTGATGTGGATATGATGAAGGGAAATTGTGCTGTACATATTCAGTGTCACATATGTCTATATATTTTCCAAACGAAGGTCGGGTGTTTTCTCCGGGTAGTCCGGCTACAACCCTCAATAAAAAAGCTACAAAATTGCTGAAAATAACGTTCAAACATACAAAACATAAATTCCTATAGGCATAAAATCGATCATTGCAAATATAAATATGCATTAATGTGTTATTGGTTATTGAGTCCATGTGCTCCGGAAAGGTTAGCTCTACGAAAAAATGTGAATTAATCACAATCAATTTCTTCTCAGATGGCAAATTCTATCATTCCTCAGCACCGCACTGCAAAGACTCGTTTCTTTATACGGAATTTTAGTTTAGAGTTCCGTATAAAAAAATTCTCAGGTATATTTAGTCAGAAGAAATAAGATTCCATTTTAGATTCCTTTTTGAAAATAAAAAAGAACTTTCCCATGGAAGTTATTCACCTAACAATTTGGTCTTGATCAAGATTTGCATCCTGACAAGTGATTTATGTCCACTTGTCAGCGGAATTCTTACAGATTTAGTTTAGACATTTCTTGGCTAAAAGATTTCATATAACGTCGTGTTAAAAAATATCCACCAATCAAAATTACTGGAAAGAAACCAGTGTTTGGCAGAAGATATTATCAAGCTAATTTGTGTAAGAAAGCGAGTACTAGTATTTGATTGGCTATTTGCATAAATTGATACATGTTATTGATATTTCTAAATTTGCCTTCTTTATTATATTTGAGTAGCTTTATTGCCATAAGCCGGCAATCCAAGCAGCGTCAAACGCGCAATTCTAATCAACAGTAGGATTTTATACTTAAGAAAAGTAAATCTTAACCTGAGAATGAAGTAGAAATATATTTTACACAGTTGACTATCACATGGTCCGTGATTTTGAAAATGAGCTGAACGTGTTAGTCAGTTTTTATGAACAATTAGACAAAGTTTTGTAAACAAGAATTCAAAGTTATTCCCTCTGCACATATCTAGACCCG
Organism: Limnoperna fortunei; assembly: GCA_944474755.1. Lineage (NCBI taxonomy): Eukaryota > Metazoa > Mollusca > Bivalvia > Mytilida > Modiolidae > Limnoperna > Limnoperna fortunei. Next base: position 1,932,981 of record OX104118.1, on the reverse strand, counting down.
ATTGAGATACTTTTCTTTGTTATAATTATGCACCATAATTCTACCCGACCAACTTTCTGGTATAAGACCCTGCATGTCAAATATTAAATAAAGTAGTTTAAAATAAACATGCATCGTGTAATCCACGGTATTTTTAAAATACTTATCAAATACCTCTTGGATGCAGTCGAAGACTTTGCCAGAGAGTGGATTATTAAAGAGAGAAAGGAAACAAAACCCAGAACTAGATGCACTGTCTGACTGGGTAAGAACAATAAGGTCGATTTCCTGGGTATTCGGTATTTTGTTATTACCTTCATTTACTACGTGGCAATTTGTTAATTTTTTGTTAAATTCATAACAGACTTTTAATTTCGGACGCGGTAATAGGACCGCTTAATCCTTGACGTCTTCCGATACTTTAACATGATAAAAAAACGGGTTTCGTAAAGCTTATATTAATATCATATAAAGCCTAGATATCATTGTCCTGCGATTTCTCACGACTGTCATTCAGTCTATTAAATGTCCCCCCAGAATAATTTATTATGTTTTTGGGGAACGTTCTCGTGCCTCGGTTTCGGCTTTTCGTGAAGTTCCACAAAGCACTAAGCGATATACTTGAGCTTAGTGCTTTGTGGAACTTCACGACATCGATAAGCGTATTAACATCAGTTGCATTATTCTCAGTCGCACTATTATAACGGCATAAAGTCTTCAGTATGAAACTTTTGAAATCTCGACGAACATAATCAACAACACTTGTCGTAACAAGTTTTTTCGCCTTTTCCAGGATCTTCAGCGACTCGACAGTTATCTATGTAGATGGTAATTTTTTACGTAGATCCAGGAAAATTTGGCCATAGTTGTTGGGTCTGTTGGCGCACTTTATATATAAATAATGCATCATTAAATATTTTCATCCCGTGTCATGCTATTTGTTGGCTAATTAGTGTCATAGTCTCTTGCTTTAGTTATTTATTTACTTTATATAGAAAGAAAGAAATGTTTATTGAAAAAGGCTCAACATGGAACATTACATCATAATGTAAACATAATACTATAATCCTATAAAGAAAATAACAAATTAAGAATAAAAGTCATTTTGGGGGATGGGGGTGGGAAATCGGAGGATTAGGGGGGACAAACTCATATCCTAGTATTATCAAAGTATGGGCTAAATGACATATTACATGCAGATATTGTACATATATAAAATAGTATCATTATCTGAGTTACAAACATTGATAAATCTACCAACATTCTTAGTTACATAGCAGTGCTCGTTACTCAGTAACCAAATAAATTTTCCTTTGTTATTAGTTTCAAGGTATTTTTGTTATCTTTTAAAACAGCTCTCAATGAGTTCAAATCTGTGTCGGTTGTAAAAGGGACAAGTTATTATAAAGTGTTCCTCATCTTCTATGTCCTCAGAATTATATTTCTTACATACTCGTTCAGTATTTGGGGTTTTAGGAATAGTGTATTTTCCTGTTTCAATATGGAGTTGGTTATTGCTGGTCCTCAGACGGGGAGGCTATATCTATCAAGGTCATTACTGACAAAAAACAAATATTTTTAAAATTTAAAAATAAATTTATAGTATCTATATGATCTTAATATCTCACTATTTTTTAGTTGTGCACTCCATTATCTTTCAAAGTCTACTTATAAAAAAATGTTTAAAATTTGAAATGTCATGTTTACTTAGCGGAAATTCATTTTAAGGGTCCTCTGATGCTATAAGTACAATTATTTATAGTTGTTTTTGATGGGAGATTTTCTGACTGAGCTCAACCAACAGTTTTGACCTCCTTGTGCCATTTCAGTATTATCTTTTAAGGCATTGGTTAATAATGTATCAGTTAGTGTCATCCAATACTTAATCATAGATATAACAACATCTTTATAAAGAGGGTGTTTACCAAGTTCACCATAAAGAGGCACTTTGCTAGTTTTTCTGTTTACATGTAATAAATGCCTACACATGCCGATATTCACTTTTTCAATTGGAATATTTCCATATTTTACAATTGGGTCAAATTCCTTATGTCCTGGGGTCTGTTTAAAGACAAACATCCCAGTTATTTCTTCGCCATATAAAAGGAATGGTTTAACTGTTTCGTCAAATACATATATAATTGTACAGGATCATATGCCATGTTTTTGAATATACTTGTAAGTGACTGTTTCAAGCCATTAGTTTATGTCCTCGTATTTGTCCAGTTTGTCATGTTACTGTTCCAAGCCAGTAGTTTATGCCCTCGTATTTGTCCAGTTTGTCATGTTACTGTTCCAAACCAGTATAGTTTATGCTCTCGTATTTGTCCAGTTTGTCATGTGACTGTTCCAAGCCAGTAGTTTATGCTCTCGTATTTGTCCAGTTTGTGATGTTACTGTTCCAAGCCTGTAGTTTATGTCCTCGTATTTGTCCTTTCTGTGAACGTCACTGTTCCAAGTCAGTAGTTAATGCCCTTGTATTTGTCCTTTATGTCATGTGACTGTTCCAAAGCCGCTAGTTTATGCCCTCGTATTTGTCCTTTCTGTCACGTTACTGTTCCAAGCCAGTAGTTTATATCCTCGTATTTGTCCTTTCTGTCATGTAACTGTTCCAAGCCAGTAGTTTATGCTCTAGTATTTATCTTTTCTGTCATGTGACTGTTCCAAGCCATTAGTTTAGATCAGTTTAAGCTCTCGTATTTGTCCTTTCTGTTTTGTCAAGCCAGTAGTTAATGCCCTCGTATTTGTCCTTTCTGTCATGTGACTGTTCCAAGCCATTAGTTAATGCCCTCGTGTTTGTCCTTTCTGTCATGTGACTGTTCCAAGCCATTAGGTAATGCCCTCGTATTTGTCCGTCTGTTATTATTATTACTATTTCTGTTAAGCTTTGGTGTTTTGGTTTTTAACGATTACTTGATTTATAAGCTTTATGCTGGTTTATCACATCTTTAAATATACCTAGCGTTTAATAAATATTTCACTTAATTGAACCAATATACTCTTTGTAAATTTTCTTTAAAATAGCTTGTTTTCCGAAACATCGGAAAAATTACTACAATTATATTATAAAAGTATATTAAATTTTATATAGGGTTGTTATTAAAAGTGTGGAGGAGTTTTTTACGCAATGTGCCATTGGTTTTCTTTATTTTCCATGATGGCTCTTAATCACCATGATTCGTTGTAAGTGCAAACTATAATGATTAATTTTTCTCTGACTTGTGATATCAATTTCTTTTGAAGGAAATCGCGACCAGACCCAACCTTTTCCCTCTGACTGAGGTTTTATCAACAATTTTTAAAAGTGACAGATTTTTCATTTTCAACTGGATAATTTAATCACGAATCCATTTCTAATGCTATGTTCAAAATAAAACAAGAAATGTATACGTGAATAAAAAAGAAAAGTATTATTGGTATGTTATAATGTGGATGGTTGATGGGGTTTAACCCCACTTTCAGCAATTTTTTCAGCTATATCATGGCGTCCAGTTTTTTATAAAATAATTTTTTAATTTCGTTTAAATTCTTAAAGGCTGAGTCTGAGTGACGTTGTCCATATCGTATAATCTAACTTAGTATATTAGCCGCCGCCCCACTATTTGATCTATCAGCGCATGACTAATTATCGACGCTAACTATACATGTATTCTTCCGCCAACACATTGCATTATAAGTGTTAACGTGTTTAACCGCCAGCTTCGAGTAAAATGTAATTGTGTGACCAATATAATATTTTTGGGGTTTTTTATAAAATTTCTAGTTCACAAGTATACTTGCTAAAACTTGCAATTTAACTTATGATTTAAATGAGTTTCTTGATACAACTGTCCATGGGGTAGCTACCGTTGAGTCAACAATGGCAAAAAACAAATTACATGAAATGTCGCCAGCTTTTGGGGGCTGCGCCCAGAGACCGCCTGCCTCCGTATATCCCAAAGGCTAGCTATAAGCCCTTGCTGTCCTTTCCATTGACCTGTCTTTATAACCAATCGAGTAACATAAACGACATTCTTAAACATTCAAAGATGGATAACTTCTAAACTGCTTAATGACCTGTATGTTTTTTATGTAAATTCCGATGAGGTAGCCCATTGAAATCGGATATATTATTTTAAAATAGAAAGGGATGTTTCATTGTGATTATTATAATGAGCAATATTGTAAATTATTATTTCTACCTGTTCATTTGTGTAATAATTGAAATGATGTAAGATTTTTTGACTTAATGAGTAGTAGGAATAAATTTGTACAAATACTGTGCACAACAAATTACACAAATCAAAAAGGCAGAGATACTTAACAAACAATAATATTCAGAAATGACAATGAACCTTTATTTACCATCCCTAACAGACAATTATCGAAGGGTCTGTGTCCCGTTCTCTTCCTGGTCTTTATAAATTATCTCCATACAGTAGTTACATAAATAAACGCGCTTTTTGGCAGATAATTGCATTATAAACAGAACCTTCGAAAACCGTCTAGATTGTTTTACACTTCACTTTAAATGACTGTAACCAACTAGCTATCGGAATAAACCTTTCACGCAGAAAAGCGTCATTCACAAACGCGGAAACCCTACAAATATAAGACAGCTTAAAGATTCAACAACTAGAGTCAACTGAAACAACAAGATGCTTGGCCCTTGACAAGGGTACCCATGAATGGGTCCTATCATTTCAGTCCTACTTAAAACAATAACAGCCCTTTTGTTGGTTTAAATGAAGTTTACAGCCACTTTCATAAAATTTTCAGCAATATCGTGGCGTCCAGTTTTTATTGGGGAAGAAAACCCCCGACATTCGGTATCAAAACTTGCAATCATTGTCAATTAAGGTTGTAGTCAAGCACAAATGCCTGCAGTGAAACGAACTTTGCCATGATTTGAAAACCATTGTAAACCATTTCAATAGCTTTTTTACAAATGTAGCCTCAGAATTGGTTAAAAAATTACCATCAGCTAAAGGTTTATATGACACAACATCCAGTCTTTTTGTAAATTTTTATAGAAATAGGAATCCAAGCGACAAAAAGTTTATTTTGAAGGAAGTCAGTGAAGATTTTGTATTTAAAGAGTTGTCTGCTTTGAATGTAACAAAGAGTACCGGGTTAGACGAAATACCTGCCAGGTTTATAAGAGATAGTGCACATGTAATTAAAACACCTATTACTACAATTATCAATCAATCTATCACATCAGGTGTTGTACCTCAAAGCATGAAATATGCAAGAGTAAAACCATTGTACAAGAAAAATAGTCCACTAGATGTGGGTAATTATAGACCAGTCAGTATTTTGAGCATTGTCTCTAAGATCTTAGAAAGAAGTGTTTACAAACAACTTATAGATTTTTTACAAGTAAACAATATGTTGTATGATTTACAATCTGGGTTTCGGAGTAAATACTCCACTGATACTTGTCTTATATATTTACTTGATTATATCAGGAGTAATAACACCAAAGGTTTATATACTGGAATGATCATGTTGGATCTGCAAAAAGCCTTTGACACTGTAGACCATAATATCTTGTGTAATAAACTAAAAGTAATGGGTATTGAATCCATAGATTGGTTTAGATCATACCTTTCTGATAGAGTTCAATTTGTATCTTGTAATGAGGTTATGTCAGAAGCCATGAATGTAACTTGTGGAGTCCCTCAAGGCAGCATATTGGGACCACTTTTATTCTTAACGTATGTAAATGATATGTCTATAAGTATAGATAATGACTGCAAGCTTATTTTGTATGCTGACGATAGTGCCATCTTATATAGTCATAGAAACCCAAATGTTATATCAAATAAATTGGGCAAAGTTTTAGAAAGCTGTTCGGACTGGCTTATAGATGACAAGCTTTCACTCCACCTAGGCAAGACAGAGTCTATGTTATTTGGTCCACCAAAAAAGATCAAACAATATCCTAATTTTAGTGTAAAATGTTATGATCATGTTATAAAATCAACTGAGTTTGTAAAATATTTAGGTGTTTATATAGACAATTATCTAAACTGTGAACATATTGTCTCAAGTATAGTTCAAAATGTTAATGGGAGACTTAGATTTTTATATAGAAATGCAAGGTGTCTTGACAGCAGATCAAGGATGACCCTCACAAGTGCTCTAATACAGTGTTACTTTGACTATTCTTGCTCGTCATGGTATAGTAGTATCGGGAAGGGGATGGCGAAGAAATTACAAGTATTACAAAATAAAGTTGTGCGGTTCATCCTTGGTCTGGGGTCAAGACATAGCATTAATTGTAATATATTAGAACAAGTCAACATGTTATCTGTTGAAAACAGAGTGAAACAGCTTAGAATTAACCATGTATATAACATTTATCATGGAAAAGCTCCAAATTATATGTCAGCTGGTTTTCGTCTTAACCAAACAGGTACTAGAGGTGCAACAAACTTAAATAATTTTGTTCCAAATACAAGAATATGTGGTAATAACAGCTTTTTATATAATTCTATTTTAGATTGGAACAGTTTACCAGCATCAATTAAAAATATTACTGAAAAATCATCTTTTAAATCAGCAGTTAAGCAACATTTAAAGTTTTCTGCTAGAGGTTTTGAAGAAAATGAATTTTTATATTACTAAGCAAAGTTAAAATATAATTTTTAAATTTGCAAACTTTTCAGTTAGTGATTTGAAATATATATTTTGATACTTTTAAATACAAGGACCCCATTGGAAATAAGCTTTTTTCATAGCTTTATGGGTTATCCTAGGTAATTCAAGTGCCAAATATGTATTTAGTATATGTGTATGATTTTAGTGTGGGTATATTTTTAAAACGTATGGTTTGTACGATTGTATGTCTGTATATGTATACTTGATTCTGCCTAAATAAACATTGTTATTATTATTATTATTGCAACGTCAGTGTTGACAGGCACGTGATCAATAGTAGACGAACTCAGCCACCGAATCCCCTGGATTTTAATAAATGAACTAATAAATGAAGGTGATATGACAACTTTGGGTATTACATGTAATTTGTAATGATTACAAAATGACCTTTATACAGATAAAGTGCTGAGAGCGGGGTTTACCCAGAAGCCGAGTGTGGGTGACATTTTGAGGGAACTTATTTTATAAAATTAAACAACCTATAAATAATTGCTTCATTTAATTTATTGACACCGATTTATGCTAAAATTCATTCAGAACAATTTAAATATGCGAATATATTGTTATTGTGTGGCCTTTTTTAAGTCACTTAATTAAAAGAAAACCGGAGTACCAGGTGAACATAATATATTTTGGAAACGCAAAATTAATAGGCGTGGAAATTCTATATCCTCATTTAAGCATCTTAAGTAGCATTGTGTATAAAATTATTATAATTCCATTTGACATTGTCGACAAATTAAAACCATATTTTAACGCGGTTCTGCTTCCTTTAATAACCAACGTTATCTTTCAAATCCGTTTACCCCTGATCAGCCAGTAAATTACAAAAGTTATTTCTTATTGACAACAGAATTGGTCACATCAATTTATAGAGAATGGACTTAAAATCTAACAGGTTAAGAAAACTATAGTCAAGTGTAGACGTGCCAAAGCGCGCCAAATGTGAAAGGGGAAATAACCAGTTATTTGTTTCGATGTGCAAAAGCGCGCCAAATTTAAAAGGGTTACTCAATTATGACTATACAGTCCTCTTGTTCTAGTCTGTGTTTAGTTTAGTATAATAATACAGTTATGGCCATTAATTGACTTCAGTTAATATCCAAATCATTATGGATATTACCTTCATTAAAGGCCATAATTGTATAATTTTGTGTCTGTAGTATAAATGACCATAAATTATATTATTCCGTTGTGGTACACAAGAACAACACGAACAAGAGAATGATAAAAAAACGTGTAGCAGTAAAACTGTTGGAAGAGTTTCAAATAATTTAGTTATATTAATAGCCCACTATAATATTATTTTTGTATAAAAGTAGATATTTTAAATGATCCAACTTCATCTATGCCGCCAGATAAATAAGTTTTAGAGAACAAGAATTGATTGATTTTCTGTTCATCGTTGATACATACTCTACTAACAGATAAAGTTTTACTGTGTTTTCTCATAATATATATTTATCCGGGTAATCCCCTTAACTGGTCGGTTTGTTTGTTTGTTTGTTTAAATTATGTTTAACACCACTTTCAGTAATTTTTCAGCTATTTCATGGCGTCCAGTTTTTATTGGAGAGGAAGCCGGAGTACCCGGAGAGAACCCCCGACCTTCGGTAGGAAAACTGGCAATCCTTGTCAATTAAGACAGACCACGTGATCAATAGTAGTCGAACAACCTTAACCACTCGGCCACCGAGGCCCCAAGACTTGTCGGTAAAAAATGTATGTTGTTATCTATATTGATTGGTCATGAAGACACTAAATAAAGCTTATTGCGTCTTTTCTTGAGTGTCCTAGATAGAACCACCCTACTGAATCGACCAAAGAGCTGTAGGGTTGTACAAGGTCAGAACTGCTGTTGGGTTGTACATGGTCATAACAAGTATTGGGTTGTACATGGTCATAACAGGTGTGGGGTTGTACATGGTCATAACAGGTGTGGGGTGTGTACATGGTCATAACATGTGTGGGGTTGTACATGGTCATAACAGTAGTGGATTGTACATGGTCATAACAGGTGTGGGTTTGAACATGGTCAGAACAGGTGTGGTGTTGTACATCGTCATAACAGGTGTGGGTTGTACATGGTCATAACTGGTGTGGGGTTGTACATGGTAATAATAGGTGTGGAGTTGTACATGGTCATTAGAGGTGTAGGGTAGTACGTGGTCATAACAGGTGTGGTGTTGTTGTACATGGTCAGAACAGGTGTGGGGTTGTACATGGTCATAACAGGTGTGGGGTTGTACATGGTCAGAACAGGTGTGGGTTGTACATGGTCATAACAGGTGTGGGTTGTACATGGTCATAACAGGTGTTGGGTTGTACATGGTTATAACAGGTGTGGGGTTGTACATGGTAATAACAGTAGTGGATTGTACATGGTTATAACAGGTGTGGGGTCGTTGTACATGGCCAGAACAGGTGTGGGGTTGTACATGGTCATAACAGGTGTGGGGTTGTACAAGGTCAGAACTGCTGTTGGGTTGTACATGGTCATAACAAGTATTGGGTTGTACATGGTCATAACAGGTGTGGGGTTGTACATGGTCATAACAGGTGTGGGGTTGTACAAGGTCAGAACTGCTGTTGGGTTGTACATGGTCATAACAAGTATTGGTTTGTACATGGTCATAACAAGTATTGGGTTGTACAAGGTCATAACAGGTGTGAGGTTGTACATGGTCATAAACAGGAATGGGGTTGTACATGGTCATAACAGTAGTGGATTGTACATGGTCAGAACAGTAGTGGATTGTTCATGGTCATAACTGGTGTTGGGTTGTACATGGTCATAACAGGTGTTGGGTTGTACATGGTCATAACAGGTGTTGGGCTGTACATGGTCATAACAGGTGTGGGGTTGTACATGGTCATAACAGGTGTGGGGTTGTACAAGGTCAGAACTGCTGTTGGGTTGTACATGGTCATAACAAGTATTGGGTTGTACATGGTCATAACAAGTATTGGTTTGTACATGGTCATAACAAGTATTGGGTTGTACAAGGTCATAACAGGTGTGAGGTTGTACATGGTCATAAACAGGAATGGGGTTGTACATGGTCATAACAGTAGTGGATTGTACATGGTCAGAACAGTAGTGGATTGTTCATGGTCATAACTGGTGTTGGGTTGTACATGGTCATAACAGGTGTTGGGTTGTACATGGTCATAACAGGTGTTGGGCTGTACATGGTCATTACAGGTGTGGGGTTGTACATGGTCATAACAGTAGTGGATTGTACATGGTTATAACAGGTGTGGGGTTGTTGTACATGGTCAGAACAGGTGTGGGGTTGTACATGGTCATAACAGGTGTGGGGTTGTTCAAGGTCAGAACTGCTGTTGGGTTGTACATGGTCATAACAAGTATTGGGTTGTACATGGTCATAACAGGTGTGGGGTTGTACATGGTCATAACAGGTGTGGGGTTGAACAAGGTCAGAACTGCTGTTGGGTTGTACATGGTCATAACAAGTATTGGGTTGTACATGGTCATAACAGGTGTGGGGTTGTACATGGTCATAACAGGTGTGGGGTTGTACAAGGTCAGAACTGCTGTTGGGTTGTACATGGTCATAACAAGTATTGGGTTGTACATGGTCATAACAAGTATTGGGTTGTACATGGTCATAACAAGTAATGGGTTGTACATGGTCATAACAGGTGTGAGGTTGTACATGGTCATAAACAGGTATGGGGTTGTACAACAACAACAACAACAATGTTTATTAATGCCAATAAAGGTGCCCACTTTGAGCGAATCAAAATCACATGAATTGTGAAAACAAAATTAATAGTACAATTAAGGAAATAATTATTATGATTAGGAATACATATGATGATGCATAAACCAAAAAAAGTAGTTAAATACAATACTTGAGTGACAAACAAGAGGTTCCCGCTGTGACCTGGGAATATATCTGATAAATTTCATCATGGGTTAACTATTTATTATTTATTGTTTCTATTGTTATTATTACATTTTTTCTGTTTATTTTTACCTTGTGTTGGTGACTCTGCTTTGCTATTTAATATATTTTTTCTTTCTTCAAATAGAGAGTGTAACATATTAGCAAGGATGTCAGCTACTAATTTGTCCTCAGAGGAAAGGAACCATATGAATTTATTTTCATCTGATAATTGACCTAGGTTTTTAAAGTTATTATTGAATTTTTGTATATAAATTTCTCTTATATTTGTTAAAGATGGACATTTTAAAAGAAAATGGAATTCATCCTCGACTTCTGTTTCGCATAGTTTACATATTCTATTTTCTGCCTTAACACCTATATTATATCTTCCCTTCTCAATTTCAAGATCATGTGCACTAACTCTGAATTTAGTAATGATTTGGCGATTAGATTTTGAGCCTATATGTAAATAACTTTCGAATGTAAAACTATTTTTAAATTTTTTGTATGTTCTTAGTTTATTCCCAGATGAATTTTTACTTGTTCCCTGGATGCTATTTATGTTATTTAACCACTGGTTTTTAAATACTACTATTACGTTTTCTTTCACCTTATTTACTATAAAATTTGTCTTATATTTACTTACATTAGTAAAGATATATTCCAAATTCAGGTATTTGAAAAATTTTTGTATGCAGCCTACCCAGGATTCATGGTTGTTTTTATTCATTGATGTTGAGAGTAGAAAGGCTTCCTTTAGTATAGTATTTGTTTCTTCAATATCTTTAACTAAATGACACCAATATTTTATCATATTAATGTATATATAATATAAAATTGGAAGTGATCCTAATTCTCCTCTGCTGGCTGTATTAGAGGCTTTGTTTTTAATGCAAAGTGCATATTTACAAAATTTAGTATGTATTTTCTCTAAGATAAGCCTATCAGTCTCTTTATTAGTATATGATGCTATATCTTTGGTTTTATTATATTGGATATAGCCCCAAATTTCTGAACCATATAAAAGAATTGGTCTTATAGTATGACTGAAAATATGCATTAATGTTTTAGGTTTAGGCAATTCGGTTGTGAATGTTCTCCTTAGTTTAAAAAATGCTTTAAAACCTTTATTGTATAATTCATGTTTTACGTTTTTGAAGCTACCGGATGCCATAAAATTGACTCCTAAATATGTATATTGTTTTACTGACTCTATATCTTCGTCTTCAAGTTTTATCTTTATGTTTTGTACTCTTCCAGATTTATTAAAAACTAGTACTTTTGTCTTTTTAATATTAACTGTCATTTTCCAGTCTTTTGTGAAATTAGAGAGTTTATTGACACAGTTTTGAAGTCCCTGTTCTGAGGTTGACAATAGAACAACGTCATCTGCATACATAAGAATATTCAAAGAGCTATTGTGTAGAGAGACCGGGTCACATGTACTATCAAAATAGGATGGTAAATCATTCAGATAAATATTAAATAAATTAGGACTTAAGTTGTCACCTTGTCTAACTCCTACTTCAGAGTTGAAAAAGACTGTTCTCTGATTTCCAATTTTTACACAAGTTTGAGAGTTACAATACATGTTTTTTATAATATTGTAAAATTTGGTACCTATTCCAGTATTTTTAAGTTTATAGAAAAGATGTAGATGTGATACTGAATCAAAAGCACGTTTAAAATCTACAAAACATGCATAATGACGTTTTGATTCATTTTTAACATATTTTTGTATTAAAGTGTTTAATATAAACATATGGTCCGTTGTTCTACGACCTTTCCTAAAACCAATTCGTTCATTTTTAATTATGTTTTTTGATGATAAAAATTTTGTAAGTCTATCATTAAGTATTTGGTTAAATAGTTTTCCAATATTATCAGCAATTGTTATTCCTCTATAATTAGAGGGATCATTGTGTGGTCCTGTTTTATGAATGGGTGCTATAAATGTCTTAACCCAAGATTTGGGATAGGTACTATATGAAAATACAAGATTGAAGAGTTTTTTAAATAGTTTGATATTTATAATTTGACTACATTTGATCATTTCATTAGATATTCCGCTGAAGCCACAAGCCTTATTATTTTTTAAGGTTTTTATTGCTTTAAGTATTTCGTCAGATGTTATCAAATAATCAAGTTCATTAAAGGTGGTATCCTTTTCTAGTTCCTCAAGTTTCTGACCCATTTGGTTTAAATCTTGATTTTGATATTTGATGGTATTCAAACTTTCAAAATGCTCCTTCCATTCACTTGGGTTAACATTACTTTCAGGTTTTATATTATTATTTGAATCATTTTTCAGATTTTCTAACAATTTCCAGTATGATTTGGGATCTTGTTCTTGTAAATTATCTAACTTGTCCAGAATATCTTGCTTAAATTTTCTTATTTTTGAGCGTCTAATTTTCCTGTAGTTTTTTAAAGCTTTAAAAAATGAGCCTCGAATAAATGGATTATTATTGTCTTTTTGCAATAAATTGTACTTTTGATACAATTGTCTTTTTAATTGGTATATTTCTTTATCTTGCCAATCTTGGCTTTGTTTTGGTTTTCTTTTATCAATACTTTTTCTTCTTAAGGGACATATTTGCTGCAGTTAAGAATATATTGTTAACATCGTCAGCTGCGTTATTGATTGTAACTTGATTATAATCTTTATTTTCGAAGTCTTTTATACGAATTTTCACAGAATTTGAGTTCATGGCATCTTGAAATTGAGTGATTGAACTTTTACTTTCTTTGATAAAAGAAAACCAAAACACTTTGCTTGAAAAATCTCAACTACCATCACTTAAAGTACGCAGAATGAGAACCATGGCATTAGAGACCTTCAAAATATTGTATAACTCTGGTCCAAAATTTCTTCATGAACTGGTAAATTTTAAAAACAGTTCCTATAATTTTAGGTACAAAGGCATAGCTGAACTTCCACGACCAAGAACAACTAGGTACGGTAAGAGAAGCTTTGGATACGAGGCAGCAAGAATCTGGAATTCCTTGCCTAATGAGGCAAGGAATACATCAACATTTGGGAATTTTAAAAATTTTATATCTTCATGGTGTTTTTATGAAAATTGTAAATGCAGTGCCTGTCGGTGAATGTATCTTCTTGCTGCCCTGTGACCAATGTCTCAAGCCTGTGTCTATGTGCTGCCTTTTATTTTGTTTTTAGTGCTTTAATCTATTAACCTTCTTGTGCTTAGTTTATGTGCTGTGTGTGCTTTTGTTTTTATAATCGTGCTGCTTATAATAACCATACTTTGTGTGTTTTTATACCTTATATGCTTAAATGCTTTTATGATTGTATGCTTTCTATGCTTATATGATTTTAAGCTTGTATGCTTGTATGCTTTTTATATCTCTTTAGACGTATGGTTTTAAGTTTTATTTTATATTTATGTATGTCTGGCGTATAAGCATGTGCTTGTTTTTGTTTTAAAAATATTCAGTCGTTTAAAGAGCCCTACAGAGCTCGTGTTAATTTGTTACCTTGTATATATTATGACGACTCTAAATAAAGATTACTTACTTACTTACTTATCCCATATAAATTTTTCAGGCATTGGACTTAAGTTATAGTTAATTGGTCATAACAGTAGTGGATTGTACATGGTCATAACAGTAGTGGATTGTACATGGTCATAACAGGTGTTGGGTTGTACATGGTCATAACAGGTGTTGGGTTGTACATGGTCATAACAGGTGTTGGGTTGTACATGGTAATAACAGGTGTGGGGTTATACATGGTCATAACAGGTGTGGGTTTGTACATGGTCTTAATAGTTGTGCGGTTGCACATGGTAATACTTCCGGTCACGTTTTTAAACATATGCAACTATTACTGTCATAATTAGGTTCGATAACTCTGTTTATCGTGTATCATTAACACCAAAATTGTATAATATATCAAATTGCTGTTAATATTAATAAGATTATTGTATGCTTTTTAAACATATTATTAATATTTGACAATTTTTTCCTTTTTTATATATACTTTTATTTTTAACCTTTATCATTTATGGAGTTCCTCGTTTATTGTTGTTTCCCCGTGGCATCATTATTTTTTTACACTCATAAACTACTACTACTACTATAGTTCATAATTTAATAAAATTATTAATGAATTATGGTTACCTAATAAACATTTGTGACAGAGGTGTTATTTAGAACACCTTTAATGTATTGAAATTTAACCCATGCTGTGTCTTCCTGATAAGGCTTGTACTGCCATAAAATTGTATTCTCTTTACAGGATGTTTATTGAACAGCTTATTCCTTAAAACTTGAATTTTGACTAACCTTTATGACTGAGAAAAAATGCGTCCTAAATGGGGATATTTTTGTAATTATCTTTTACATAAATACTTTATAAATATTTATCACAAAGTTCAATACCACATTTTCAATTCAAGACAATGCAATTGCAGTTAGGTTTTTCTAAAGGCAGTATTTTGTAAGTCAAATACTCTTAACGTTTGTTTGTTTAATTATTAAAATATTTACATCTAAATTAAACATGTTACAAATTTCTGAAATATAATTAAACCATAAAAATGCCCCTTGTCTGAACCACGTGATCTGAACTCCGCCATGCTAAAAATTGTAAAATGAGCTAATTTCAAATGAAATGGGAAGTATGAAGATCAGAAATTAAAGTGTTAAAAATGTGAAAATTAAATACATCAATATGTCTACTTTTTGTATATATGTACAAAACTATGTTGATATGAACTGTATTTATGCAATTTGCGTCAGAAGTAGAGCATATTTGACAATTTTCCATTGAAACAATGTAACCAGAAGTAAGAAAATAAGGCTTTTTTTTCAAACAAAATGGGAAGTATTTTGCAAGTAATTTAAACTGATAAAATTCATATCATTCGAAAGATTAGAGACTGTAGAACTGGGAACAATGTGCAAAACATATATATTTTATTTATGTAACAAGATATCGGCGTTTTTTTATATCGTCCCATTGATTTTCTATTGAGTGGAAAATCCAATATGGCTGACAAAAATACGTCACAGAAGTCACGTGATGTCGCTAATAGTTGTATATGGTTAGTACCGCGTATGACCACCTGGAGCTGCCAACACGGTTCTGCATCTCCTTGGTATACTTGTTCTTACTTTTTTACGTGGAACAGTTAACCATTCTTTTTGTAACATTTGACGAAGCTGAGCGAGGGACTGCGGGGGGTGTTGACGCTGGCGCACACTTTATCCACGTGCTCACACAATTGTTCAATCGGATTCAAATCCGATGATTTGGAAGGGCTTGATAGGATATAAAAGTTATTCTAATCAAGATGGTCCATGTTAAGCGCGCTGTGTGAGGCCTGTCATTGTCCTTTTGGAACAACTCCCTCTGTCGGTCAATCGCATAAGATGAAGTTGGAGAATTTCGTCTCTGTACCCTTGAGTCGTAAACTTGCCTGGTCCATATACGGGCATTATATATCGCCGCCCACATCATAACGCTACCTTCACCGAAGCTATCTATTTCTTGGACATAGGAGGAGAAACCTTCATACTCCGGAGTGGAGACAGCCGATACAATTTAAAATGGTGGTTGGAATTAAACACAAAGTTCACTGGAAAAAACGTTAGCCCAATCAAATGAACAGAATTCAAAATTTGAAAACATCTGTAAACAATCAATGATTAAATTGACCCTTGCATTACGCCTGATAAATAGAAACGCAAAAATTCAAAAGGGCTATGCGTTTCTTACTTATATTTTGAATAGTATACATTTTAAATATATTTTGATCTGCCAAGTAAATGTTTATGTTTCTATTGCTCCTTTTTATACTGTTTAATGTTGGCATAGTATGATAATATTTGTAAAATTTCTTTGCTCGTTATGTTGTATTTGTTAATTACTCGGCATTTTTTACATTTAGCAAAGATTTCTGCCTAATCCGGTTTTTGGAGGCCTTTATTCTATGTTTTATTCCTCACTATGATTAAAGATGAATTAAAGCGCGTTTCTGTTGCTTATAAAGTTTCTATGTGCAGTGATTTTGTGTCCAGAATTTATACACCATAGTCCTAATATGTTACAGCTGCTGACTTTTTTAATGTCATACAGACATAATGTGCACAGTTATTTTAATGCCTGATGTGGAAGTATTAAACTAATTACTTAAGAAATAAGCGGCTGCATTAAATCGTTTCATTGAACTTTCATTTATCGTATCATTATGAAAACGTGAGCTGATGTTTTACGTGTCATTTGTTCAGTAAATGCGTTAACAAAAATTATTTAAACTCCTATTATAAATTGGGGTTATAAGAAAGTTGAATAAATGTCCTTTTGAACAAAAACACTTGATAGAAATATATTTTGCAAAAGCGGACATTTTACAGTTATTTGTTCAAATTTTTGATGCATACCAGTATGTTTTGAACAGATTTTCCAATTAAAAATGAAAATATTACCTAATGTTAATTTACAAATATATGCTTAATCGATTTTACTACACTGTTTTTGCAACGGTGAATTTTTAACGTAGCAATTTAAAAAAGTCAACTGTATACTTAGACACCTTAACTATTTAGATCTTTTTCATCGTGTCATACAACTTTTAACCAAAATGATTTAAGTCGGTTGATCTGTATGCCTTTTGTAGACTTAATTTATCCAATACTAAAGGCTGACTTCTCCGTCCCTTCAAAACTATCCATACTACCCTCGTGGCAGTTAACATGTGCTAGTTATTGGTATGTCCCTTTTTCGCATCTGATTGTATTTCTTAACCTATTCTCGTATTTCTCGTATACTGCTCGCTGTGTGTAGTATGCAACTATTTAATCAATACGGATAGTTAAAAATATACATCAGGTACCAGTGAATAGTTGATAAAAATCATTATCAATCAAGATAACAATTCAAACATATCGCAATTTGAACGTGATGAATATAGCTGAAATATTGCTCGCTGGAAGTCAATCAATCAATCAATCAATCAATCCGTCGAAATTTGAATTCTAAACATTACTAATAAAATATTATTTACATGGAGACCGCCAGTATTCTGACAACCCTCTTACGGCAATGTTTGATAAAGTTGCGTCTCATATTGATACCATTGGGTCACTGAAGGAGACATTAATGGAAGGCACATAGCTTGAGAAATTGCAGGAGTTGGCTTTAAAGCTCAGCCGCTAACAGTGTGTGTACAGAAAAAACCACTGACTGGGAAAGTAATCGTAAATTTGATGAATGTCCACTCGTTGGCAAAGGTATGAGGGAGGGGTTATGTCATCGAATCTAGGTGATCCAAAAAGGATTTACATGAAGTACCAGATATAGTATTAAGAGTTGAATTCGTATTTAGATCAAATCAGAAAGGCAATCGTTTGCTCATTCGTTAACCTTAAGTTAAATACAGCACACTTTTATATATTATTAATAATAGTTTGATCAACCGGATGCTTGCTAGGAAGATTCAGGAATAACTACGACAACTCTTATATTTAATCTGGAAAATGAGGAGATAAAGTTTAGGATCAATATCGGAGGATAAGCCAGGTAAACGTGCAGGTGTAATCAGGTCTTTAATTACCTGCATTAAACCATCTGTGGTTTTATTTGTTATGTTATCCATAATCATCTTATTGTCAACCTGTACTACGTCACTATCCTTATCTACAGAGAGCACAACGTTCGAGGTAAGTCAGTTAACTAGTGCAAATTTGGAAATTTTCAAATATGTTATACAGATAACTGCCATTAGAGATACTTCTCTATGTGAAAATTGGTTAATTGGTATAAAGAAAATGAAAAAAGTGCTTTCAGCGCAAATGATATAAGGCAACAAATTGATATACACACATGTTTACATGTTGTTTTTTCTGAGTAGTCTGAAATTAATTGGAAATTATGTCAAGGATTGAAATCCACGCATATTTGTACTCGTTGTATGCTGCATTGTTATAATTCTTAATCTGTAAGGGGTCAATCTTTCAAAACGGTGTGTCAGTATGATGAAAAACTATCCTTGGAAGATTCGGCAGCAAGTAATTCGTTTTTTGTTCTGCAATGTTTTTTCGACTTTCGGATTTGAAATTTGTAAAACTTTTATTCACTAGATAAACCATATTAAAAATAGAGTGATACATTATTTTCAGTCCAAGTTTAGTTAGAAAGTCACATGAATGAACACAACATCTCAGATGGCAATCAGACGGCATCGCTCTCACAATGTACGACAGCAGACGACATCGTCACTTCCGGGATACCAGAGTTGTCAACGTTCGTTAAAATACTGGTTGGAACAGTCGTTTGTATATTGATTGTAGTAGGGTTTTGTGGAAATCTTGTTGTTTGTTTCATTGTCTACAGAAAGCCTCAAATGCGATCTGCGATCAACCTTCTGTTGGCCAACATGGCGCTAAGTGACATATTTGTTGCCGTGTTATGTATGCCGTTGCCGCTTACAACGTTGCTGGACGGCGAATGGATTTTTCGTGACACAGTTTGTAAGATACACGCTTTTCTTTTTGAATATTTGACAGCTGTAGCTACATTCATTTTATTTATTATGAGCGGAGATAGATACACGATCATAGTCAAAAGAAGGGACAAACTTACAGTGAACTTTGCCAAAGTACTTATAGCCGTAGTATGGACGATTCCACTTGTGATCACACTACCGCCAACATTAGGTCTAAGTTGTTACAAGATACAGTATGGACATATCCAGTGTATACTAGTTATGATGAATCGAACATATGACCTTGTTTACCTTTGCCTAAAGTTTACCGTCAACTTTCTTCTGCCAATCTTGCTAATGGGATATATTTTCATTGCGATAGGGAATACCGTTCGAGTCAATTCCTTTCGAGTGCGAAATCATTCGGAAACGGAAGTATCCCTTAGTATTGCTCAGATGAGTGCCAAACTAGGATTTGTTTTAATACCGATGAAATCAAATTTGAACATTGACGTAAAGTTTAAAACACGTACCTTTAAGACAATCATGTTGCTATACTTTGTTGTTCTGTTGTGTCTGTCGCCATATTGTATAAATCAGCTAACAAGTTCTGTTACTGAAAGGTTTAACGTCACACAGGACACCATTATACTTTGGATAGCTTTCAGTAAATCTGCCTTCAATCCTGTTATATATTTTTTCCGGATAAAGAAATTCAGAGAAGCTTGCCGAGAATTTCTCCCCGAAGGCTGTAAATGCAAACCTTACCTTGGTGGAAATTCAAAAAGGAGAGTAAACCCGAGCGCAGCGTATGAATACCGTGGGGAGCAATCAGTTACCACAACTGCAATGTGACTCATTTGAGTGTGATAATCAAATAAAGCATAAACCGGACTGCAAATGACCAATAACACCATTTAAAACGTTTAGGTGACATTCAACGGGAATAAACCCAATCGTAGCTACACAAACACAAAACTGAACAGTTTGTGAAAACCACTTGTGACCCATTCCATTGTCACCAAGACAAGAATAAGAATCAGATCATAGCTTACTAACTTAAAGGTGAATAATTTGTTAATAACACGAAAGCATGACCAATTTCAGAGTTACTAAAGAGGAACATAAGAACCCCAGCATAGATGACTAACAACACGGCGAACATTCGATTCATAACATCAGAGGAGAATTAAAGAACCCAAGCTCAAAGGTGAAAAATTATTCGCTTCAACTATAGTCTGAACTGTTATAGTCTGGTATTGACATACAACATACTAGTAGCCTACACGTGGGTCTGATTGCACATATAGTCAGACTCGAGGACTGTCGGTGTTATAGTATTATACATTTCTTACATTTCATTTCTTGCAATAATATCAGTTGTATTTGCATACAATCACGTGAATGCATTCAGTGATAAGCACATGTATTATGTCGATGTTGTCGACAATATGCTATCAGAATGATTAAATTGATGGAAAATTGCTTTTATTTCTTTTCTTTAATATGGACTAGGAACAACACCTAGTCACCGAGTTGGCGTTTTGTATGGAGGCGATTTAGAATCTTGATCTGTACATAAAGTTAAACAAACAATATAAAAGTCCACGCTCCTGCAACTCGAATAAATATGAGAATATGAAAGACTAAAGTAAATAAAATATAGAACACTAAATAAATGAATCTAGACCATTAACAATGGACGAGGTCCTTATCTTAGTACAGGCTTGTAGTTTACCAAGCCGAAACCTAAACTAGTAATTATTAAAATGCCGCGAAGGCGGCATCTTGTTGGTGAATCGATTAAAAGGTTTGAGGAATAACCACACACAAGTAATTGCGGGTGGTTTAATATCTGTTCATTATTAAACACATTTTCGTGAAGTGTTTTTAGGTATTTAGTTAGTATATCAAGATTATGGGAAAACGTTTTAGCTTTTAATGAATACCGCCGTGAAAATGGGTGGCAAAAGACCTAGTTTTCGTGTCGTGTTTTGTTGATAAGTGGATGTACATTTGAAAGAACTTAATAAAAATACTTATGTTTATGAAATCAGTATCCTCGGTGTAACTGACATACCAGAGCAACAGTGCGTAAGATGGGGCAAGTGGTACATAAAAACAGGTTTAAATTAGTGATACGAAAACATGTGGTACATTTCTAAACAGGGGAAATTTGTGATAGGAAAACAAGTGGTACATCTAAACATGGGAAATTAGTGATAGGAAAACAAGTGGTACATCTAAACAGGGGAAATAAGTGATAGGAAAACAAGTGGTACATCTAAACAGGTTTAAATTAGTTATAGGAAAACAAGTGGTACATCTAAACAGGGGAAATTTGTGATAGGAAAACAAGTGGTACATCTAAACAGGGGAAATTAGTGATAGGAAGTAGTACATCTAAACAGGTTTAAATTAATGATCGGAAAACAAGTGGTACATCTAAACAGGGGAAATTAGTGATAGGAAAACAAGTGGTACATCTAAACAGGGGAAATTTGTGATAGGAAAACAAGTGGTACATCTAAACAGGGGAAATTAGTGATATTAACCAAGTGGTACATCTAAACAAGGAAAATTAGTGATAGGAAAACAAGTGGTACATCTAAACAGGGGAAATTAGTGATAGGAAAACAAGTGGTACATCTAAACGGGGGAAATTAGTGATAAGAAAACAAGTGGTACATCTAAACAGGGGAAATAAGTGATAGGAAACCAAGTGGTACATCTAAACAGGTTTAAATTAGTGATAGGAAAACAAGTGGTACATCTAAACAGGGAAAATAGGTGACAGGAAAACAAGTGGTAGATCTAAACAGGTTTAAATTAGTGATAGGAAAACAAGTGGTACATCTAAACAGGTTTAAATTAGTGATAGGAAAGCAAGTGGTACATCTAAACAGGTTTAAATTAGTGATAGGAAAACAAGTGGTACATCTAAACAGGTTTAAATTAGTGACAGGAAAACAAGTGGTACATCTAAACAGGTTTAAATTAGTGATAGGAAAACAAGTGGTACATCTAAACAGGTTTAAATTAGTGATAGGAAAACAAGTGGTACATCTAAACAGGTTTAAATTAGTGATAGGAAAACAAGTGCTAGATCTAAACAAGGGAAATAAGTGATAGGAAACCAAGTGGTATATCTTAAGAGGTTTAAATTAGTGATAGGAAAACAAGTGGTACATCTAAACAGGGTAAATTAGTGATAGGAAAACAAGTGGTACATCTAAACGGGGGAAATTAGTGATAAGAAAACAAGTGGTACATCTAAACAGGGGAAATAAGTGATAGGAAACCAAGTGGTACATATAAACAGGTTTAAATTAGTGATAGGAAAACAAGTGGTACATCTAAACAGGGGAAATTAGTGATAGGAAACCAAGTGGTACATCTAAACAGGTTTAAATTAGTGATAGGAAAACAAGTGGTACATCTAAACAGGGGAAATTAGTGATAGGAAAACAAGTGGTACATCTAAATAGGGGAAATTTGTGATAGGAAACCAAGTGGTACATCTAAACAGGGTAAATTAGTGATAGGAAAACAAGTGGTAAGGGAAATTAGTGCTAAAAAAACAAGTGGTACATCTAAACAGGGGAAATAAGTGATAGGAAAACAAGTGGTACATCTAAACAGGTTTAAATTAGTGATAGGAAACCAAGTGGTACATCTAAACAGGTTTAAATTAGTGATAGGAAAACAAGTGGTACATCTAAACAGGGGAAATTAGTGATAGGAAACCAAATGGTACATCTAAGCAGGTTTAAATTAGTGATAGGAAAACAAGTGGTGCATCTAAACAGGGGAAATAAGTGATAGGAAAACAAGTGGTACATCTAAACAGGGGAAATTAGTGATAAGAAACCAAGTGGTACATCTAAACAGGTTTAAATTAGTGATAGGAAAACAAGTGGTAGATCTAAACAGGGGAAATAAGTGATAGGAAAACAAGTGGTACATCTAAACAAGGGAAATTAGTGATAGGAAAACAAGTGGTACTTCTAAACAGGGGAAATTAGTGATAGGAAAAAAAGTGGTACATCTAAACAGGGGAAATTAGTGATAGGAAAACAAGTGGTACATCTAAACAGGGAAATTAGTGATAGGAAACCAAGTGGTACATCTAAACAGGGAAAATAAGTGACAGGAAAACAAGTGGTAGATCTAAACAGGTTTAAATTAGTGATAGGAAAACAAGTGGTACATCTAAACAGGTTTAAATTAGTGATAGGAAAACAAGTGGTACATCTAAACAGGTTTAAATTAGTGATAGGAAAACAAGTGGAACATCTAAACAGGTTTAAATTAGTTATAGGAAAACAAGTGGTACATCTAAACAGGTTTAAATTAGTGATAGGAAAACAAGTGGTAGATCTAAACAAGGGAAATAAGTGATAGGAAACCAAGTGGTATATCTTAAGAGGTTTAAATTAGTGATAGGAAAACAAGTGGTACATCTAAACAGGGTAAATTAGTGATAGGAAAACAAGTGGTACATCTAAACGGGGGAAATTAGTGATAAGAAAACAAGTGGTACATCTAAACAGGGGAAATAAGTGATAGGAAACCAAGTGGTACATATAAACAGGTTTAAATTAGTGATAGGAAAACAAGTGGTACATCTAAACAGGGGAAATTAGTGATAGGAAACCAAGTGGTACATCTAAACGGGGGAAATTAGTGATAAGAAAACAAGTGGTACATCTAAACAGGGGAAATAAGTGATAGGAAACCAAGTGGTACATATAAACAGGTTTAAATTAGTGATAGGAAAACAAGTGGTACATCTAAACAGGGGAAATTAGTGATAGGAAACCAAGTGGTACATCTAAACAGGTTTAAATTAGTGATAGGAAAACAAGTGGTACATCTAAACAGGGGAAATTGGGAAATTAGTGATAGGAAAACAAGTGGTACATCTAAATAGGGGAAATTTGTGATAGGAAACCAAGTGGTACATCTAAACAGGGTAAATTAGTGATAGGAAAACAAGTGGTACATCTAAACAGGGGAAATTAGTGATAAGAAAACAAGTGGTACATCTAAACAGGGGAAATAAGTGATAGGAAAACAAGTGGTACATCTAAACAGGTTTAAATTAGTGATAGGAAACCAAGTGGTACATCTAAACAGGTTTAAATTAGTGATAGGAAAACAAGTGGTACATCTAAACAGGGGAAATTAGTGATAGGAAACGAGGTGGTACATCTAAACAGGTTTAAATTAGTGATAGGAAAACATGTGGTACATCTAAACAGGGGAAATTAGTGATAGGAAAACAAGTGGTACATCTAAACAGGGGAAATTAGTGATAGGAAACCAAGTGGTACATCTAAACAGGTTTAAATTAGTGATAGGAAAACAAGTGGTAGATCTAAACAGGGGAAATAAGTGATAGGAAAACAAGTGGTACATCTAAACAAGGGAAATTAGTGATAGGAAAACAAGTGGTACATCTAAACAGGGGAAATTAGTGATATGAAAAAAAGTGGTACATCTAAACAGGGGAAATTAGTGATAGGAAAACAAGTGGTACATCTAAACAGGGAAATTAGTGATAGGAAACCAAGTGGTACATCTAAACAGGGAAAATAAGTGACAGGAAAACAAGTGGTAGATCTAAACAGGTTTAAATTAGTGATAGGAAACCAAGTGGTACATCTAAACAGGGGAAATTAGTGATAGGAAAACAAGTGGTACATCTAAACAGGGGAAATTAGTGATAGGAAAACAAGTGGTACATCTAAACAGGGGAAATAAGTGATAGGAAGTGGTACATCTAAACAGGTTTAAATTAGTGATAGGAAAACAAGTGGTAGATCTAAACAGGGGAAATAAGTGATAGGAAAACAAAAGGTACATCTAAACAAGGGAAATTAGTGATAGGAAAACAAGTGGTACATCTAAACAGGGGAAATTAGTGATAGGAAAAAAAGTGGTACATCTAAACAGGGGAAATTAGTGATAGGAAAACAAGTGGTACATCTAAACAGGGAAATTAGTGATAGGAAACCAAGTGGTACATCAAAACAGGGAAAATAAGTGACAGGAAAACAAGTGGTAGATCTAAACAGGTTTAAATTAGTGATAGGAAAACAAGTGGTACATCTAAACAGGTTTAAATTAGTGATAGGAAAACAAGTGGTACATCTAAACAGGTTTAAATTAGTGATAGGAAAACAAGTGGAACATCTAAACAGGTTTAAATTAGTTATAGGAAAACAAATGGTACATCTAAACAGGTTTAAATTAGTGATAGGAAAACAAGTGGTAGATTTAAACAAGGGAAATAAGTGATAGGAAACCAAGTGGTATATCTGAAGAGGTTTAAATAAGTGATAGGAAAACAAGTGGTACATCTAAACAGGGTAAATTAGTGATAGGAAAACAAGTGGTACATCTAAACGGGGGAAATTAGTGATAAGAAAACAAGTGGTACATCTAAACAGGGGAAATAAGTGATAGGAAACCAAGTGGTACATATAAACAGGTTTAAATTAGTGATAGGAAAACAAGTGGTACATCTAAACAGGGGAAATTAGTGATAGGAAACCAAGTGGTACATCTAAACAGGTTTAAATTAGTGATAGGAAAACAAGTGGTACATCTAAACAGGGGAAATTTGTGATAGGAAACCAAGTGGTACATCTAAACAGGGTAAATTAGTGATAGGAAAACAAGTGGTACATCTAAACAGGGGAAATAAGTGATAAGAAAACAAGTGGTACATCTAAACAGGGGAAATAAGTGATAGGAAAACAAGTGGTACATCTAAACAGGTTTAAATTAGTGATAGGAAACCAAGTGGTACATCTAAACAGGTTTAAATTAGTGATAGGAAAACAAGTGGTTCATCTAAACAGGGGAAATTAGTGATAGGAAACCAAGTGGTACATCTAAACAGGTTTAAATTAGTGATAGGAAAACATGTGGTACATCTGAACAGGGGAAATTAGTGATAGGAAAACAAGTGGTACATCTAAACAGGGGAAATTAGTGATAGGAAAACAAGTGGTACATCTAAACAGGGAAATTAGTGATAGGAAACCAAGTGGTACATCTAAACAGGGAAAATAAGTGACAGGAAAACAAGTGGTAGATCTAAACAGGTTTAAATTAGTGATAGGAAAACAAGTGGTACATCTAAACAGGTTTAAATTAGTGATAGGAAAACAAGTGGTACATCTAAACAGTTTTAAATTAGTGATAGGAAAACAAGTGGAACATCTAAACAGGTTTAAATTAGTTATAGGAAAACAAGTGGTACATCTAAACAGGTTTAAATTAGTGATAGGAAAACAAGTGGTAGATCTAAACAAGGGAAATAAGTGATAGGAAACCAAGTGGTATATCTTAAGAGGTTTAAATAAGTGATAGGAAAACAAGTGGTACATCTAAACAGGGTAAATTAGTGATAGGAAAACAAGTGGTACATCTAAACGGGGGAAATTAGTGATAAGAAAACAAGTGGTACATCTAAACAGGGGAAATAAGTGATAGGAAACCAAGTGGTACATATAAACAGGTTTAAATTAGTGATAGGAAAACAAGTGGTACATCTAAACAGGGGAAATTAGTGATAGGAAACCAAGTGGTACATCTAAACAGGTTTAAATTAGTGATAGGAAAACAAGTGGTACATCTAAACAGGGGAAATTAGTGATAGGAAAACAAGTGGTACATCTAAATAGGGGAAATTTGTGATAGGAAACCAAGTGGTACATCTAAACAGGGTAAATTAGTGATAGGAAAACAAGTGGTACATCTAAACAGGGGAAATTAGTGATAAGAAAACAAGTGGTACATCTAAACAGGGGAAATAAGTGATAGGAAAACAAGTGGTACATCTAAACAGGTTTAAATTAGTGATAGGAAAACAAGTGGTACATCTAAACAGGGGAAATTAGTGATAGGAAACCAAGTGGTACATCTAAACAGGTTTAAATTAGTGATAGGAAAACATGTGGTACATCTAAACAGGGGAAATTAGTGATAGGAAAACAAGTGGTACATCTAAACAGGGGAAATTAGTGATAGGAAACCAAGTGGTACATCTAAACAGGTTTAAATTAGTGATAGGAAAACAAGTGGTACATCTAAACAGGGGAAATTAGTGATAGGAAAAAAAGTGGTACATCTAAACAGGGGAAATTAGTGATAGGAAAACAAGTGGTACATCTAAACAGGGAAATTAGTGATAGGAAACCAAGTGGTACATCTAAACAGGGAAAATAAGTGACAGGAAAACAAGTGGTAGATCTAAACAGGTTTAAATTAGTGATAGGAAACCAAGTGGTACATCTAAACAGGGGAAATTAGTGATAGGAAAACAAGTGGTACATCTAAACAGGGGAAATTAGTGATAGGAAAACAAGTGGTACATCTAAACAGGGGAAATAAGTGATAGGAAAACAAGTGGTACATCTAAACAGGGGAAATTAGTGATAGGAAAACAAGTTTTTTATTATATATTTTGCTTTGATTTGTTTATTGTAATATAAAAGGGGCACGTGTCACTATTATTATTGGTTTAAACTTTTACTTAAGTCCATATATTGGTCGTTACCGTTATGTGTAACCATGTCACAAATGTGCAGATTTGGTTATTGTCCTTCAAGAATGTCGCTCATGTCTCTTATTCTTACTTTATCAGTCCCCACGAACTCGCGGAATGCTCTAGAAAACATCAATAAGTTTCTAATTGCAGCTAATATCATCATTATAAGCTTCTTTGAGCTCAAAACCAGTAATCCAAAGAAATTAACATTTCTCATCTGGGTATTTAATATATCATAATCTCCAATAAACGATTAAATCAATAAATATGATTAATATACCTTATCTAATGAACGGCAATAAGTACAAAATAAGATGATTAATTACAAGACACATGCACAGGCACTTGGAGGAAAGACAATTTTTTACTGAATAAAATGTCAATAAATAAGCTTACACTATGTATTCAGTTGATTGGTAACCAGTCTGAAGGCTTTCTTGCTAAACGTTGTCATCATCAATGTTTTGTTTGTTGAATGGTGTTTTAGCTTTACTTTCAGAAATTTTACAGCTATATCGTGGCGTCCAGTTTTTATTGGGGGAGGAAAACTGGTAATCCTTGTCAATTAAGACTGTTGTCGAGCCCACCCTGCCCGCAGTAAACCTCAGTGTAGACAGACACGTGATCAATAGGAGACTATCTAAACCCACTCGGACACAGAGGCCCCTTATTCGAAAATATATATGATTCCATTTCAAAAGTAAAATAAAGAAACTGGATCAAATATTGAATGACTTGTTCATAATCGACCGTTATTAGCCACAGTATATGATGGTCATACTGACGAAGAAACCCGTTGTATATAAAAAAAAATTGACGGAAAGTAGTTAACTTTGGTGAAACAAACAAAAAAGGAGTCTTCCATACATTAATTCTGTTATACATGTATTTAGTTTTTTTGTTTTTTAATGAGGTTTAACGCCACTTTCAGCAATTTTATCATGGCGTACAGTTGGGGGGGGGGGATAGTCGCAGTGCCCGGTGAAACCCCGAACTTCGGCACGAAAACTGACAATGCTTGTCAATTAAGGTCGGACTTGACCATTCTCTGCTCGCAGTTAAGCGTAAGTATTGACAGGCGCGCGATCAATAGAAGATGACTAGTACCCTAACCACACTCCATGGAGACTCCCCTCCCCCCGATCAATTGTAGATGACTACCTTAACCACCAAGGCCCCATGATCAAAAGTAGATGACTAACTGTTACTTCGAAATCCCGAACTAACGCATATGAGATTTGTCCAGAACGAACCGTTGTGTTTATTTGTTAATTGCTAATTTATTACCTAATACTGATCTTTGTAGAAATGAAAGACCGATAAAAGAATTACATAATAAGCCGAGAAAATATTAATTTAGTTTATGATTTTATACGAAAAATAGATTTTAAAAACATGTATATTATAAATAAAAATGTCTAAATCAGTCAATTATAAATGCAATAGAAAAAAAAAGAATAACAGGCTCTTACATACGTTTTTGGGAAAGACCGGTTGATCTTCCACAAGTGATAGAATCTTTATGTTATTATAACAACGCTCTTGTTTCGTACGTTTTGATTGGATGACGTAACGAGTACAGATGTCTTGTACTTGGTTATATCTACCAGAAATCAGCCATTAATGCAAGAAAAAATAAATCTCTTTATAAGAGGACAGTCACAAAAGATTTTTTATTTATTTTCGGATTTAAACATTTTCGATTTAAAAAGTAAAAAAATGCGAGTTACATTTAGATACTTATAGAACGAGGTTAAACCACTTGGCGACTGAGGCCCTAGGTCTGTTGTATTTTTGATTTGTTTGTATTTGTGAGGTTTTATGCTCAGTTATATCATTCCTCCTTTTTATGGGGGTAAAAAGAGGGGGAAGTATTGTTGACGGTTTGTAATGCTGGTTATAATCAGAGACATAGTGACTTTATATTGGTGCAATGTGTCTGAATTAGGTCAATATCTGACACAAATAAAATATTCAATTCCTTCATGATCTAGTAGAACGAAAAAAAAATTTGAAACTAATATTACGATGCAAGTAATTTTTTGTAAATATTTGTTCAATTTGTAAAACAGTGGCGTCATCTAGTGGGATAAACTCGTGGATTGGTGGACATACATGGCCTCCATATCTTCCTTTATTTGGCCATACAATAGTATTGTTTGTAAAATCAGTCATGTACTTAACTGTTCTACGAAATTTGTATTTTTTATTATGGTGTCACCTTACTGTAGCGCTGTCGCCCAGTGTGGCACACAACACCCAAGTGATGCCACAGCTGTAAGGACCATTAAACTATAGTGATGCATCAGAGGACCTTCAGGGTTTTATGCATAAGTGTTCACCACACTCAAAACAAATTTCAGACAAGCATATAACAACAACTCCTTTGAGCACCAGAGTAAGAAAACATCTACAAGTTTGTCTAGAGTATAAATAAAATAGGTTTACATTACAAACGCAGGTTGAAGAGATGATGATGATGATTGGTGGTTTTTAACGTCCTACACTGGTAAATTAATACCCTCGGTCGGACGGTTGTTAGGGTTAGTAATCCATGGACTCCACCATGGTGGTTTTGTCGAAGCCCGGCCTTCGGGATACCTGGTCGAAGGACTCGGCAGCATATGTCCTACTAGCGGCCGGGCTGCTCCGATGTAACGTTGGCCTACTCCGGTACCCCACATGGGTAACGGAGCGTTTCCCCACTCTGACCGTCTTGGAGGTCTTACATCTGCAGAGTGGAGACAGAGATAAGAGATCCTTGACAAATAATGGATTTGAATTAAAGTCAACAGGTGTATGTAACCAAACATCAATATGAAGTACCAGTGATAATGTTGTATAAAAAATAACATAAATTGGTTGTTTTCCATGTCTTTATTAATCAATATCTAATTCATGTTGACACAGATAAAAATAAATCATTGCGTTCTTACACTGTAAAATATAACAAAAATAATATTCCTGGAAGACCATTGTTAGCAAATTGACAAATGCGCAGGCACATCATATAGGATTGAAACAGAATAAAAGAATCTGCAGTATACACCTGTGTGAACAGGTGTTGTAATATAATTACTGTCAATCAATGAAATTATTTGTAAAGCAAGAAACAAAAGTGATCCATGAAATCACAACTATGCACCTTACAAACACAGATACTATAGCAAGATTACAAAGTGTTGTATTATGTGTATTGGTATAAGACATTGAATTATGGCTAAATTACAGAAATTTATTATATTTAATGTTATGTAAAATTCAAAAACAGTAACAAATATGTTGCTTTCTCCAGGTCCAGAAAACATTTTATGTCAACTGAAAAGGAAACCTAATAAAGGAACCTTTAAGCTGAACATTAAACATTAATCAATCAATCAATCAATCAATCAATCAATTTAAACTTATCAATATTTCTAAACATATTGTAGTAATAAAATAATAAAATTAACATTGTCTATTTTAAGGAAAGGAAGTTTAGCAGGGAAATATTTTTTATCTTAAGTACCCCCTTTATTAAATTGTGGTTGAACCTCGGCAAAACAAGATCATTGTTATTTATATGGATTAAAAATACATGAGTACTGAGATAGAAGTGTAAGGTTTTTCTACCTTATTCTAACCAAGGAATCATCACAGATAATTAGCTTTATGTGTTAGCAGGAGTTCTGGCCCATTACTGTATATTATAGGAATGAAAGCTGCTTTGGAGGAATTCATTGTTGTATGAATGAGACCAACTCACTCATAGTAAAATCTGAGAGCAAGTTGACGAGTTCATACACCAATGAATTCCGTAAAAACAGTTTATATTCTTTATATTCCCATTTAAGAATAATTTTTATTTTCAAGCCTTTTACTTTATTTAAATGAATGCACTATTTTATTGCAACATGTTTTCATACACTAGATCTGTTCATAAAAAAATGAATGATTAAACGATCAACAAATAAAAAATGACACATCAATAAATATTAGAATTATTTTAGAAATAATCCACGGCAGTTGTGGTTTATCATTTTTTACAATGGGATGGTCATTTATGTCGCATTATTTTATCCCAAGCGACAGCAAGGGCTAAAATAACGACAAAAATGGCCATCCCATTGTAAGACAATGATAAACCACAACCTCCTTGAATTATTTCTATTCTAATAAGACAATTATGGTACATTTAGTATATTTACGCACCTATAGCTAACACCATTTTCCCCTAAACTGGCTGTTCCACCAATGAAACACACAATATATTGCAATGGATAATTATAGCGCGTGTCGCTATTTATAAGATTAATACGTCATACGCAATATTGCTTTCCGGTGGGAGTTACGCTTTTGTAATTGGAAAAGACCTTCAAGACAAACCTCCTCATCGCCTGTTGCTCATAAGTAAATAATTTTTTTACCACGATTGTGGTCTCCAAACGCTTAAATCATGTCATATTAGAATTAGGAATAATAACCTGCCCATGTTTCAGATAATTAATTTATACTGATATGAAATAGTACAATTAAGTCATTAGCTACATTACTGTAGCACAAAAAACTTAGCTTGTGAGTTTAATACCATCAGCTGGATTTGTCTGGACTACTTTAATGCCATCTACATAAGCAACTATTGGTTAATTCACTGCAGAATTCAAGCATGCTAAGTTTTTAATGTATTGATTTCAAGCAGATGAAAAGCTACAGGGACTGTCGCAAATTACCAAACTAAGCGAACGGATGAAAATTCATGATCTATTGCTACTATGCATTATGATGATGGTGATGATAATGCCCACTTCGGCCCAGAACTGTACATTTAGGAATACAACCTGACCATGTTTCATCCAATAAAAACCAATGCATTTTTACTGGTATAACTACAATTTATTATCACAATCTGTATATATATTGGTTCAAATTTGTGTACGTTTTGAATGGTTCAACTACTTTACTCCATTCAAATAATGGGATTTTTTTCTACATCAAAAATTTAAAGTCTTACAAGAAGGGACATCACAAATAATAACTTTGTGTTCAAATGGTGTCCAACCATTTAACAGTAGCCAACAATTCAACGGAGAAAGCAAAGCAAGATGTTTTATTTAGATCATTACAGAATTGAAAGGAAAGAACTTCTAAATATTCACAGACTCTGTGTCAGCCCATATTTAACCTGTTTCTGTATTAGCCCTCTCAACTTTGTAATAATTGGATATTGGATAATAACAAATCCCATGTATAGGAATGTAAGAAGATGAAATAATGCACAATGTATCCCACTAACTTGTTCCGTGTTCGTAATCTTAGTTGTACCCGTCAGTTATATAAAAACAATGCCTTATTTAATTCCATAGGATTGTGATGTAGAAATTAACCTACTACAACCATGTGTAAAATAAAATTATATCTATCTACTTTACACACAGAAATCCTCGTACATTTATCATGAATTCGTTAAAACTTTCCATAAATTTGATCTTGTTTTCCCTACTAATGGACAAATTCAGTGTATGTGGCGTTAGCTTGTTAAAGGCTTCTAACATTCGTTGTTTATAGGCCGGGTCTGTCTGTGTCTGTAACAACTGATTTACATACTCTCTGTACTCATTCTGAAATATACAAAAACAACATATTTACATGTGTACTGGGTTTTTAACAAACAGTAAACCAGAGTAACGATCTGGTTTCTTTCTAACGGACTACAATATAAATAATTATGTGAGTTATACATGTAGTAGTAAAACAAACAGACCTTCATGATCAACGTGAGTTTATATTTTCTCTACTTTTACATGTCCTTAATAATTGGATTTGTTTGAGATAATTTTAAATGTATCAGCCAGTAAAGAAGAACTGACAATGTCCAATAACTCTGTAGTCTATGTTTCTATTGTCAATTATATGACTGTTTGTTGTTTGAAAGATTTTTAATGCAGGTTCAGCAATTTTTTCAGTGATACCATGGCGTTCAGTTTTCATTTGGTCAGTGAGAGGGGGAGGGAACTAACTACCGTAACCACTGGCCCCTTTAACTTGTATGATAAAAAACATTAAAAAGGTTTCCATAGTGACTTACCTGATAACAACAAATTAAACAAAACAAACAAGAACTGGCAGTGTCTAACAATTCCATATTAAATGTTTCCAACAGCATAATGTTGAACACAACCTACAATACACAGATGTATCATAGAAGGTTACTGGCTCTTCATCACTGATAATTATACAGGTACGCACAACATTTTTAATTTGATAAATTTTTGATTGGATACAATAAATAATGACTTCTGCAAATGTTTTCTCTATGTAGCCTTTGTTACATTTTTCTGTTTTTCAATTTTTTTCCCCTATCTTTATTACAGAGTAAAGCTATGTCCATCTTTCAAAGTTAACAATTTTAGGTGGATTTATTCTGTAAGTTTTTTCCAGGCCAGGAAAGCCAAAACTGGTTATTATAGGGATTACCTTTGCTATTTATTTCCAGGCCACCAGTTTTACAGGGTTTAACATTGTCACCACTTGAAGTAAAGAAGCAAGTATTGTAGCAAGTTTAACATTTAAACACTTGAGAAGATAAGGTTTGTAAAGTAGGTCTAGTTACCACAAACAGAAATTGTTACAGTGTAGGTAATATTGGTCAGTAGGCCATCTGGATATAATTTTGGTTGTGGACCTTCCGAGGATCATCTATACTAAGTTTGATACAAATGGACACAGAGGTGAGAAAATTTTGTTATTTTAGGAAATATGCCTAATTTGCATATTGAACAAAAGTGCAAAAAGTATTAAAAACAATAAATAAAGTTCAGCTGTTTTTGCTATAAAATGAAGCAGATTCAGCTATCAATTAATTTTCTGGTTTTAAAAATACTGGCCATCTCAATTGAAGACTGGTGTTATCAAATATAATTCATGGCAAATTGATGATTTTAATGGATTGTAAAAATGTCTAATATTCTGTAAAATCTCTATATGTTGAACCACTTCTTTCAAATCTAATTTTTTTTGCTGACAAATGTAGCAGAATTTGCTACGTTAATAATGCTCTAACTTTCTAGCAGTTTCAGAGATGATTCAAGTGTAAAAGGTTTTGCATAAATTAAAGTGTTGGCAACAGCAAAAAATTCAGTCAGTTTAGTCATCTGAAATAAAGAGCGGAGGTGAAATCAGCTACTTTATTGAAGGAAATAACAAAATACTGAACACCAAGGAAACTGTCAAAAAAACCAGAGGCTCTTAAGAGCCTGTATCGCTCACCTGATTTTATAGGCAATGAGGATGGCATTTCCCTGATGTTAAACTAAGTCCTGTAATTTTCAATAAACTTTAAAGAGGACCATCCAAACAATATTGCTAGAAAGGTTTGTTTCCATTAGTTAACCGGTTTTATAGAGAAGAAGATTTTTTTTTTATTTGCTCATAGGGTCCTATGTTAAATTAAGTCCTGCTGTGGTGGCCATTTTGAATTTCCAATCGGCAATAAAAAAACATAAACTTTAAAGAAGACCATCCAAACAATATTGTCAGTAAGTTTTGTTCCATTGGTTAATCAGTTTCAGAGAAGAAACCTTTTAAAACTTTTTCCCACAGGGTCCACTGTTAATCTATGTAATGCTGTGGTGGCCATTTTGATTTTTCTATTGGCATAAAAAACATAAACTTCAAAGAGGACCATCCAAACAATATTGCTAGTAAGTTTTGTTTCCATTGGTTAACCGGTTTTAGAGAAGAAGCCTTTTTAAACTTTTTCCCAAAGGGTCCTATGTTAAACTAAGTCCTATGGTGGTGGCCATTTTGATTTTCCAATTGGCATAAAAAAACACAAACTTTATAAAGGACCATCAAATATAATATTGGTAGTAAGTTTTGTTTCCATTGGTTAATCGGTTTCAGAGAAGAAGCCTTTTTAAACTTTTTTCCCATAGGGTCCAATGTTAAACCAAGTCCTGCAGTGGTGGCCATTTTGAATTTCCGATTGGGATAAAAAAAAAAGAACTTTATAGAGGACCATCCAAACAATATTGCTAGTAAGTTTTGTTTCGATTGGTTAACCGGTTTCAAAGAAGAAGCCTTTTAAACTTTTTCCCATAGGGTCCTATGTTAAACTAAGTCCTGCGGTGGTGCCATTGTGATTTTCCTATTGGCATAAAAAACATAAACTTTATAAAGGACCATCCTATCAATATTGGTAGTAAGTCTTGATTTGATTGGTTAACCGGTTTCAGAGAAGAAGCCATTTTAAACTTTTTTCCCGTAGGGTCCAATGTTAAACAAAGTACTGCGGTGGTGGCCATTTTGAATTTCCTGTTGGGTTAAAAAAAAAAAACTTTATAGAGGACCATCCAAACAATATTGCTAGTAAGTTTTGTTTCCATCGGTTAACTGGTTTCAGAGAAGAAGCCTTTTAAACTTTTTCCCATAGGGTCTTATGTAAAACTAAGTCCTGTGTTGGAGGCCATTTTGAATTTTCAATTGTCATAAAAAACATAAAATTTAAAGAGGATCATCCCAACAATATTGCTAGTAAGTTTTTGTTTCCATTGGTCAACAGGTTTCAGAGAAGACTTTTTCCCAAAGGGTCCTATGTTAAACTAAGTCCTGTGGTGGTGGCCATTTTGAATTTCCAGTTGGCATAGAAAACATAAACTTTATAAATGACCATCCAAACAATATTGCTAGTAAGTTTTGTTTTGATTGGTGAAACGGTTTTTTTCCCATAGGGTCCTATGTTACACTAAGTCTTGCGGTGGTGGCCATATTGGTTTTCCAATCCAAATAAAAAACACAAACTTTGTAAAGGTCCATCCAATGATGTTTGGTTTCAATTGGCCAAGTGGTTTCAGAGAAGAAGATTAAAATGTAAAAAGTTTACAGACGCAGGCGACGACGACGGACGCAAAGTGATAACAATAGCTCACATGACCCTTTGGGTCAGGTGAGCTAACAATCTACAAATCAAAATCCTAGAACTGGCAAACTTTAGAACCAACAACCAAAAATGTAGCAACTACAGCAATGGTCCTGACTTGGTTAAGAAATTTCAAAAGAAATGGTGGGTTAAACCAATTTTTCTGTCATGCCAAACCTCCTGCTTCCATTACTGTGGTATGCCAGTTGGTTTTTTTATGAAAATGGATGGGTATCATACTAGTCAGTAATGGGTGTATCCAATAATCATCGCAACACAATCACTGTGTACTGAATTCCAAAATTGGGAAACTATCCACAATCATATTTTCAAACAAGATAGAATATTTTTCAACAAAGAAATGGTATCTATAGTAAAAGTTATTAAAGGCACAGACGAGTCATTATTTTTTGTAACCTTGGTTAAAAAGTTTATCCCGAAGAAATTGGTGGTGTTTGCAAAAATCAGTATACTCAATGCAAGCTCCTGAAATACCTGATCAATTGAAAAATATAGACACTGTATGCAGGAAAAGCTGGAATATTGCTGGATAAGCGAGGAAAATGTATAATTTTGAAATTAAAATCGTCTCATTTGTCATAAATTCTTGTGGTAAGATGACTGTTGGTGTCATATTCGAGGTCCAAGTGTTAAAATAAGACCAAAAGCAATACTGCTACAAATACCTTAGCCGACAAAATTATAACATTAAGCAAGGTACATAATAACACCATGTCACAAGTATTACATTAGCAGTGTAACAACCAGTGCTACATTTGGACAAGATACATTACCTTCATAAAATGTGTCATAGATTGATGTATGTGTGTGCCCTGTAAGTTGTTCCGACAGACGTGTGTAGATAACTGGGACAGAATATCCAGACACAATGTCGTAGTATCATTGCCGTATCTGTTCTCTGTTAAGGTTCACAGGAATGTGTAAGGTTTTTTTTTGTTTTTTCCTGAATTTCAATCAGTGTATACTTGACTTATTTCTGACAATCAAGTTGGAGTTATCTCTACATAAATTTTACGGCTGCAACTATGAAGTGATTGGACATTATAAGTTATTTTTCACACAGATATTGATGGATATTCTATGGTCTCTGCTCTTGTATAAGACATTCTCTTAAGAGACCATAAGTTACATGCAAATTTAACCCCTTTTTGTTCAGACGGGTTGCTTATTTGTTTGTTGTTTATTTCCAGTGTTTGTTACTTGTTGCATCTGCAAGTTTTCTGTTACCGTGGCTTTGTAGTTTCATACAGGATTTTTGTTGTTTTGATTAAACTTTGGTTATTTACTGATTTACTTAAGAGTGACACTGACGTGAGACAGAAACAAACATTGAACACTCAACATACATGTACATTAATAGAGCTCTCTTAACATAATATATTAAAACTTAAAACAGTAAGTGTTTGTGAAGTACATAATGGTTTGAGCACTTCAAATATTTTACAGCCACCATATTTTCATTTAGAATGTATTTTCTTAAGGTGAAAAAGGGCAGAGCTTTTATATACTGAATTCAATTGTGTGAGAAATACATACTGAAGTGTGTGGGTACATAACATTAATTCCTCAATTACTCAATACTGTGAGAGAATGTAGTGAAAGTTGCAAAGTACCAAAGATTATTTCTATTACGACAATAAAATTTGTGTCAGGTGTGAATACAAAAATGGACAAAAATCCCTTAAGCGGATTCCCCCCCCCCCCCTTGAAAAATCCTCTGAGGCATTGACTGTTACAGGAAAAAGGTTAACATGCAATTTTACTTATTGGAAGAACACCAATTTAAACAAAATTATTTCCTTTAATTAATTACATTTTTTTTCAGGTTCATTGATAATACAATTTAATCAATTGATTTAAATTCACAATATGATGTGTCGTCTCCATAAATCAAAATAACTAGTTTTAAGATAATTCAGTCTCATGGTTCAGACGGGGCCTCTGTGGCCGATTGGTCAAGGTAGTTCGTCTACTATTGATCATGTGGTCTGTCAACACTGAGATTGCGGGTTCGATTCTCACTGCAGGCAGGGTGTACTCGACTCCAATCTTAATTGACAAGGATTGCCAGTTTTCCTACCGCAGGTCGGGGGTTCTCTCCGGGTACTCCGGCTTCCTCCCCCAATAAAAACTGGACGCCATGAAATAGCTGAAAAATTGCTGAAAGTGGCGTTAAAACACCATTCAAACAAACAAACAAACATGGTTCAAACTATAATCAGCTTTCGAAACAATCCTTGTAAGTTAAAGGATACGATGACAAGCCTAGTTCTACTGAGGCAATTAACGATGTCTGAAGATCGTCTGGAAGAAGAACAAACTTATCAGCATCACATTCTGATAGCAACGATACCAACTTAAAATACTGTGTACACAGGTTAGGAAACTGAAAGAAGAAAAAAAGGCTTAAATGTCAAATAAAGTAGATTTCTGTCAAATTTGCTGAAAATTATGTCTGCAAAAATAGGAAAAATTTCCATGAGCAGTTTCATAAAAGCAGGCACATAATTTCAATATGTCTGCAATCTTCTGTGAAGTTTCAGGGATCTTGGTTGAAAACTGAAAGAAAAGGTATTGTCTTCTGTAAAATTTGCAGAAAAATGACTGTTCTTAAGTCAGGATTAATGTGAAAAAAATCTTTGTCAAACAATTCCATAACAGCAGGTGCACAACTTAAATATGTGTGCAATCTTTTTGTGAAGTTTCAGGAATCTAGGATGTAGAATGGTTAATTACGAAATAATTCATGAGGGGTGTGATGTTGTACCCATTTACGTATGGGCTGGGCCTTTATATTCGATTATTTTTTCATTAGCAAGGTAGAAAATATGAATATAAAGGCCAAGCTCATGTTTAAATGAGTACAACATCATACCCAGAATGAATTATTACAATTCTAATATGACAAAATCCTGTGTTTTTCGATTCAAGTGGGTCCTATAAGCCATGATTTTCTAGCCACCATTTTCAAGTTGAAAAATTTTTGGTAAAGAAATCCTTTCAAGTTTGCAATGTACGATGGCCTAAATACACTTTAACAAAACATTTATTGAATATTTTACGATAATGTGCCCTCGATATGTCTTATTTATTGACTTTTATTTTAGTAAGAACTAGGGCTGTAACGATACACCTACCCACGATAAGATATGTATCACGATACAAGGGTGATGATTTGATACATTTCAATACGATTCATTTTCTCGTTAACTTCAGGGAAGCAAAACATTTAAACCCTTATTATTTCGGTTTGTCATCTAGCCAACAGCTTTTATGTCCACAATTCTATTCAAGGGGCAGGGCTCATACTAGTTCAGAATTAGAGGGAGAAGCTTGTCCTTTTTAATCAGCATCTTATTTGCAATCTCCGGCACCAAGTTTAAAAATAAAGTAGATTTCTGACCAAAATGGGAATAAAATTGAAAGGTTACATAGGATAACTGTTCAAAAAGACAGGGTGACTTAACTTTGCTTTTTGTTATGATAAACACGGAGAAAGTGGGACCACGATAAGGCGACTTGTTCGCCTGACTGAGACTGAGTCGCCTTCCAAAGCGAGCTCAGGATTCACGCTGTGTAGCAAAGGAAAGCTTTAATTTTTTAGTAAACATTTCAATGGGACAATTATTTTAAAACACGCAATTTGATTGTCAAAATTGTTCCGAACCGAAATCAGCATCAAATTATCGAAAAATCGAACACAGCAAACATACCGAGAATCATGGAAACTTCGGTGAATCATTTCACCTCTAGTAAGAACTTCAATATTCAGCCGTTACTATTGTGACGTCCTAAAACCTCTTGTGACCTTACATCGCAATGCACATGTGCAAAGTGGGGAAATATCGGTTAATATATCAGTTAACGTTATAAGGAAGTCATATTAGAATCTATTTTCTACGCCTGCCCGCCAAATTTTGCCACACTATAACTTTGTGCAACCTAGCCATTAAGCACCAAAAAGGTTTTATTTGTGTTGGCAGGCACGTGATCAATAGTAGATTATTAACTACTTTAACCACTACGTCCCCATACCATTAATAAATCAGCACTTATGAAAAGAATTACAGTATGTAACCTAATACTACTACGTCAGTAGTGGTACCTCCAATTATATAAACTCTCCAGTGACTTGATAATGGGAGATTACTGATTAAAAGTTTAACTTTAGTAAATCAGACCATACCAAATAAATAAACTAATAAATACTACATCTGTTATCTCCCTTTAAAATTAACTCTCCAGTAACTTGATAATGGGAGGTAACTGATTACAAACTTACCTTCAATAAATGAGCAGTGAAAGGAATTACTGTAATCAATTTAATTATATATCAGTAGAGTTACCTCCCATTAAATTAACTCTCTTTAATTGGATATTAGTGATCCAAAGTTAGCATACCTTTAATAAATCAGCACTCATCAATGGAATAACTGTATGTAAACCATACAATACTACGTCAGCAGCTCTAACATGGCCTCCTTCTGGATTAATGTTCTCCTCTGTCAACAAATAAAATGTCTACCTTAAAAATGTACGATTTAAATATACAAGAAATTCTTGTTATTGATGTTCAACAACATTTATTGCATGATTGTATGTCTAGCATACGTCAACTACATTTATTGCATGATTGCAAGTCTAGCAGAAGTCAACAACCTTGATTGCACAATTGTAAGTCTAGAAGTCACAATGTTTGTTGCACGATTGTAAGTCTAGCAGAAGTCAACAATTTGTATTGATCTGTGATTTATTTATTATTAATTTAAGCATTAATCCAAAAACTCTGTAAGCTGGACTTGTTTTATCAGATTATTATATATTATTGATTTTTATGCATAATCGGTTACAGTTTAAGGTACAGATTTTTTGTTCATATATTTCATTAAATGTTTTACTGTTGCAAAAACTTGTTACTTTAAAAAGGTGTTTTATATTTTTCTTCTCAACTGAAATTCTGTTCATATTTCATTTTTCATTTTTAAACAATACGAATCAACACAACAGGCAATGTAAAAACAATGCATACCCTTCAACAGGCCTCTTTATCCCGTTATTCCCCATTTCTTAATTATATGCTTGTTTTTGCGAATAGACCATTTGGGGATAAACCTTAATTTTCTATTTGTTTATACAGAATCTAATTAATTCTGTGTTGAGGCACGTTTCCTCATTGTAAATGAAGTCTGATAAGAATTCAAATTGGGATATAATTTAACTGATGGCTAAATTTTTGTCTGATAAACTTTAATCAGCAGATATGGTTTTTTTTTATTTTGAGAACTATTTGCACAGAAAAAGTGGTTTATTTCTAAAAACAATTTTAAAACTGAAATGCAAACTGTCAAATAAGGACCAGGAGGAATTTCAAACCTGAAAAAGATGAGCCATTAGCTTACCTTAAACTTTATCAGATGATTAAGCTAATTTGTATTCAAATTGGTCACCCTCTACTTTGTAAAATATCAACATTAGATAAATATATAAATATAAAAATACCTACCTTCCTCCCCAAAGTCAATAAAATCTTTAGACAACAGACTGGTTAGTAACTCCATTACAATCAGACCATCGTTGTATCTGTCCTCTTAACTTACAGTATACCTACCTTCCTCCCCAAAGTCAATAAAATCTTTAGACAACAGACTGGTTAGTAACTCCATTACAATCAGAACATCGTTGTATCTGTCCTCCTCGTCTTCGTCATATTTACTGCTGATAACATGTTTACCTGAAAAAAATGGATTCATTGTTGTTTATTGCTTATTACAGTACCAGACATGTTTATCACCTTTATGTGTCTGTAGTCTTAGTCAAATTTGTTAGTAGTTTTGCATGTTTGTCAGTATTTATATATTTTTCCAGTTCAAATTGCATTATATTTAGTCATAAATTTGGATGTATTTTAATGACTGTGCTTTGTTGTTCTGATTTAACATCTTTTACATTGTCAGCCATTGACCTATTCCAAACAGGATCACTATCCTTGAGATGCTTGATTTCAATTGAATTTCTCTTCTATTCAAGAGCTAACTGATTAAGATTGATACATTTTATTATTATTAGATGAAACAAGTTGATTTTCTTTAACACATCTACAACAATTGTAGATATAAATGCACAACCTGTAGACTGCATTTTGACACGGAAATCCGTAGAAACAACTTGGAAATCGTAGGAGTAAACACCAGTACGGTCAAATTTTTGACTGATTGATTGGTAATAGCCAGTAGTCAACTTAATCTATCTTGAGTTCACTGAATAAA
The DNA here is from genome assembly GCA_944474755.1 of Limnoperna fortunei. Lineage (NCBI taxonomy): Eukaryota > Metazoa > Mollusca > Bivalvia > Mytilida > Modiolidae > Limnoperna > Limnoperna fortunei. The sequence goes on along the minus strand of OX104118.1, from coordinate 1,890,247 downwards.
AAAAAAACAATAAAATTTACAATGAATAAATTATCATTATTAAATAAACCAATAAACAAAATTACATTTACAGAGAGTTCTTGTTGCTGGCTTTTGTTCTGTGTTTGTTGTTGTTTGTCTCATGGTGTGTATTAGAGTTTTGGATTTTGAAATTTGATTGCCACTTGGGCAATTCTTTGCCTATTTATGAAACAACTATACAATAACCAATTACACATTTCTAATTAACATATAAATACCTTTATTGTGTTTGGAATACATTTCTATCACAGACAAACTTAATTCGTACAATTTCCAAGACTTGGTCTGAAAGAAAAAAAGAAAACAAATACCAAGGAAACATTCAGCCTAGCGTCTGATGTCCTGAGCTTAACCAAATCTATGCATATACTTGGGAAGGGTAATCAATTTATAAAATGTTATTGAAAGATAAAAGGAATTTGTTTCTGTTTTCCACAATGTAAACAAAAATTCTGAAGAAATTATATATATATCCTGACATAAAGAACAGTTATATGGGATATAGCTTTGATTGGTGTGCAAACCAATATAGTCCCTTGGGGTTTTGCTGAGGACATAAAGGGATTTATCATTGTCATTATTATTTTAGTTTCCAGGTCACACACATCATTTTATTTCCCTAAAAAATCGTGTAATTAATTGAAAACTTATGAATAAATAAATTTCAGAACAATGAACATGATTTTACTTACCTCCCCAGAAAACATAATTGTTGATGTATCACTTCACTGTCAAGTTCTACTTACCTCCCCCAGAAAACATAATTGTTTGGTATCACTTCATTTTGAAGTTCTACTTACCTCCCCTACAAAACAAAATTGCTTCTGTATCACTTTACTGAAGTTCTACTTACCTCCCCCTAGAAAACATAATTGTTGTTGTATCACTTCACTGTAAAGTTATACTTACCTCCCCCAGAAAATGTAATTGTTTCTGCATCACTCCACTGTTAAATTCTACTTACCTCCCCCAGAAAACATAATTGTTTATGTATCACTTCACTGTAAAGTTCTACTTACCTCCCCTAGAAAACATAATTGTTTCTGTATCACTTCACTGTAAAGTTCTACTTACCTCCACCAGAAAACATAATTGCTTCTGTATCACTTCACTGTAAAGTTCTACTTACCTCCCCCAGAAAACATAATTGTTTCTCTATCACTCCACTGTTAAGTTCTACTTACCTCCCCCAGAAAACATAACTGTTTCTCTATCACTCCACTATTAAGTTCTACTTGCCTCCCCCAGAAAACATACTTGTCTGGTATCACTTCACTGTAAAGTTCTACTTACCTCCCCCAGAAAACATAATTGCTTCTGTATCACTTCACTGTAAAGTTCTAATACTAAAGGTACAACATCTTCATAATTATGATAAACATCTGAAAAAAAACATCATCCATAATTAATGTCGAAATCAAACAATACATGTAAATCAACTCTCCCTTATCCTCAATAGTATATGACCTACTATTTGAACTGCTCAACATAAACCTGTTTTGCAATATTTATATAAAGTGGTTTAATTTTGTAAAATTATTTTACAATAACTAAGATGTAGGTTTATTCTATTAAGTCGTTCCATAGAAGTTATAAAAACATATTTATTAAAAAAGGTTGTTTAAATATGTCTCCTTATAACCTTGAAAGAAAATAAAATGAGAAGGTGTAAACTTTAGTACGGGGGCTTTGTGTTTCTTTCAGCTATTTTCAGCTATAAATAGAGATAGCCAGAATACATAGTGAGAACCCAGACCTTTGGCAGAAAACCCTGCAAATCAAGGCTACAGTCTAGCACCTTGCACAGTGGGGTTCCAACTTACATCCAGTGTTAACATATTGGTGATCAAAAGTAGACGACATACTAACAAGAAAAATTAGCCACTGAGGCCTTCAAAACAACAAAGAAGAAATCGATTTGCACAAAACTGCTCTATTCAAATATTTTTGCGATAGTATATATATTAAGAACAGAAGAAACATCAACATTCGATTGTTTCTTGTATATTTCATTTAAATTAATTTGCAGAAAAAAATTAAGATTTATTATTTTTTATATATTTTATAAAAACTTCATTACATTTCATTAAATGGGTTCTTAATTTTTGACAACTATTTTAAATTCAATGATGAAAAATGTTGTCTTGGAAACTTACCCAATATTTTGACACATTCTGCTAGTAATGGATGTAGAAAGTCAAACAATCTGTTCAGATTATCTATTCTTGTTCCCAATGCAACACCTCTGAATGACTCCACTAAATCGATCACCTGTGACTTCACTCAACCTGTAGAGCACACCTGAAGAAAGTTCTCTTGGCACACTATTTTATAAAATCTGTCATCTAATGATTTCAGAACCTACAATAAAAGACAACATTTTATCTGATAAAATCTATTTGGTTGTTTTCCGCTTATCATGGCATCCAGTTTATTGCAGAAAAAAGCTACAATACCATATAATAACCTGACCTTTGTCAGTAGTTTAATGTTACTTGCCCCAAGTCAGGCTAGTGTTTACATGCAGGGGATCACTGTGGAAACTTTAAAACACAGTTTTTACTTAGATATTCTGTGATGTTTACTGCAGTAAAATACACATTCTTTATCAATTCTTCTTAAATACATATAGAATTAACTTAAAGGAACTGTTAAAGCATATTTTTTTTCAAAACTCCTTTTAATTTTAATACAAGTTAAACCATACATACAAGTAGTATAGCATAGCTTCTGGACTACAGGACTGTTGTCTAATGGCTTATAATAGAAACTGTACGCAGATTTGGTCCAAAAAAAATCTCAACCATGAACAAATTGTACAAAAATACAGTATTGTTCTGACAATGTCATACCTTAATAAAAATCTGACAGCATCAAGCATCATTCCTAAAACACGCATATGATTTCGTGCAATCCAGTACATGTAATACAATTCCCATATTTTAATCCAATATAAAATTCAAAATTTTTGTTGAGGTTTTATACCAACAATGTTTTACAGTGTCCAGTTATGTCCCTTTATAAACTGATCACACTAAAAATAACCCTACACAATTCCAGTACTGTTCCTTCCAGCTGTGATCTTTGACCCCTGACCCAGCCAATACCAAAGCTTTTAACAATTTCCACGGGCAGATGATGGCAGACAGTTGTAAGGAGGCTGATGATTGGCTTCTTCCTTGGCAAGTGTCCAGAGCTGCTCACACTTTGTAATATAATCAGCTCTAAAAGTAACAAAATACAAGACTTGAACTAGTGGGGAATACCTTCAACTGGCTTGAAAATTATTCAGAATTGGTTAACTGTATGACAAATTAGGAGATTTGAAGTAAAAATGATCAGTAAAAATGAAGTCAGTAGTCATTACCATTAACATTATAAAAGTGTAGTTTTAAAAGAAAATCCAACCTTCTTTGTAGTTTTATGTAAATGGTTTCACCAGAAAATTGCTGAGGCAGTGCAAATTAGGGAATTTAGTGCAAGTCTGGTTTATTTCCGCAAATGCGCCACTGATGAGTCTTGATTAGATGAAACGTGGGCCTGGCATAGTAAATTCTATTAACCTTGGTACTTTTTATGACATTTTATTTGAAGGAATTGCATGCAGATAAAAGAACTCATATCTCCTTTTGCATCTGCAATGAATTTTTCCAAATACAGCTCTCTGAAAGAAAATCATACAGCTGGTGCACATCAACAATTCAAGATAATGAATATGTTTGGTGCAATTCCTACAAAAAGATATGGACAGACAAACACTCACACACACATAAACCAAAAAGTATACCCCTTTCCCATATGGAGAGCAGGGGTATAACAAGAATGTACTTACTTAGATTTGTTTTCTACAAGAGATAGTAGTAAATCTAAGGAATCTTTAATGACCATTTCTTCCGAGTTCCAGGCACTAATGTTACTGATGATACAACTAAACAGAAATGATGTCACCCACTGTGCTCCATCTGTATCTCGTCCAAATGATGACAGCAGGGCTTGACTGACCTATAAATAAACATGCCCCAAGTTAAATTATTCACAGGGTCTACTCAAAATTTAAGATTATTTTTGAGCACCCTCACATACCCCACACTGTTAAATTGTCATTGTACAAAAAAAAATCCAAGGTTAGCAAAAATGTCAAAATATATTTTAAGCCATTCGGTTAGAAGTTAAAAAAATCAAAGAATGTGTCCATGGGACACAGATGCCCCCGCTAAATGAACTCCCAAACAGTAAGTAGTTGTCCGACAGGTCTGAAAGTCGCTTAGAACGTACAACTTGTGATACTGAACCACACTGCCAAAGGTCAAATTGTTCTCATGCACGGTTTCTGAGAAAAGCTTGATAGAAATTTGTATGGACGTACATATGTGCATACGTACAAATTAAGTCCCAAACAGGAAGTAGTTGTCCGACAGGTCTGAAAGTCGCTTAGGATGCACAACTTGTCACACTGAACCACCCTGCCAAATTTCAAATGTTCTCATGTACGGTTTGTGCGAAAAGTTTGAGGGAAATTCGTACATAAGTACGTACGTACAGACGGACGTACATGAGCAAAAACTTAATGACCCCCGACATGTCGTCGCAGGGGCATGAAAAATAAGCACACAAAATGTTTTTCACATGCACACATTAATAACATTTTCAATAAAACATTTTGTTAATGGAAAACTATGTTTATATAAATACATTACAGAATTGTGTAAATGGACAATATTGCCCGAACGGATGTAACATGAGCATTCTAGCATAACAGCTGTGTGTTGAAGTATTTACAATAATTGATTCAGTGGTACATGATGTGGTTGGCTGGGACACACACTATATCTACCATGTTAAGCATTAACAACAGACTGCTGCTAAAAAATGTAAAAAAATTTCAAACTTTTCTATCAAATCTGTATTCTGTATACAGTTTTTTGTATTATGTATTGTTTGTTCAAAATATGTAACAAATGAAAAAAACCATACAGGTTGGCATTTCTGCCTTATAAGTATATTTCTTTTTTTGTGGTGTGATTTGAGAGACGTTGCACTGACTAAATGTTTCAGTTCAGTTTTAAGAGGCATAACTCCTAGAAAATATGGAATCATAATTTCATAAACACATTTATAAAGAAGTTCTATGAAACAAGCCCGAGGGATAAATGGACAGGTAAAACAACATGGTATCCAATACAACTTCCTTTGTGTAGTGCACCGGTACACATTTTATATTAAAGGGTATATTGGGTATATTACTGAGGAGCTGCTACACACCCCCACCCCCAATAAATCTGGATGACATGTATTGCTGAAAAATTGCTTAAAGTCACATTTAACAATTTAAACCCCATTCAAACATATTTTGAAAGGTTTGAATTCAGTCAAATTTTGGTGGTTACAGAGATGAAAATTAATATGTTCTAATTATCCTTAGATTTTTTATACTTACCAGGAATATAATCATCTGGGAAAAACAAATCTACTACAGTCCAACTATTATGTAGGCAGTTTTTATTTATTTTATTTGGTTAACGTTACAATAATTGTTTGTCCAGCATACTAACTTGTGCATAGTAATTTTCATCTGGAAGAAGATACGACCTTGACCACCGATGTAGGAACCACATCGTTGTACTGATTAACTGTGGACTTCCTGTCAGCTTGGCTTCCACTGCTCGCTTCTCAACCTCACACAATTGAAACACACCAGACACTAATCTGAAAAAACCCAATATTAAGTAAATTGGAGACTAAGATTATTACAGCAGACATCCATTTAAAGACCACCACAAGAACATTGCCATGACGCTGACATCAAATGTTCTATACTAGTATGTCACATTTTTCATCTTTCAGCATTTAAATCATCTTACAAAGTTTAGCTGCCTATATATATGTTTTGTTTGTTTAAATGTTTAAAGCCACTTTCAGCAATTTTTCATCTATATCATGGCGCCCAGTTTTTATTGGGGAAGGAAGTTGGAGTTAACCCCAAGAAAACCCCACACCTTCAGTAGGAAGCTATTGAAAACATGGTCTAGGACCAAAATAGATGACATGTCTGGAGATTACCATGCTCCTTGGATATTAAAGACCCTTTGCAGATTAGGAAAAAGTGTAAGCATATTATAGCTTTTAAAAAAACAAATTATTTTTCCATACAAAACGTGGAATGGTTTTTTAATGATTGTCAAAATATCCTCCAATTGGTCCATTCTGTTCCCCTCATGCTTGTTGAATTGTTCTCTTTCTGAATATAGCTGAAATACTGCTCACTGTATGTACAGCAGTTATTGGATCAATACAATGAATACAATGAAACAATATTTGAAAACAGTTTATATTTCTGCTCTTTAAATGGGACAACAAATGTTTACTTACCTGACCACACCATCTGTGTGCTGATCACCCCCAGGGATAGATTCTACTTTCTCACTAGGGGATGCCAGCACCTTTAAGGTTGTGTCTAAGCTGACATCTTTTGATGTTGAAATGGTATAGTCCATTATATCTGGAGGTATCATAGGTGTCTCCCCTTCTGATTCTATTGTAAGTACATTTTCTAAAATAAAGGAGTAAAATAAATAAGTGTGCATTATTAAAGATGTGGAACTGTAGTTCTTCAGGTCCTTTGGCTTTTTTTTATTTGGAGGACTATAGATCTAGGGTTCTGAAGCTGGCATAATTATAGAGAATGAAATTAAAAACATTTCATGCCTTATTTATCCTTAATTTATAAAAAAAGAAAGAAGTTAAATATTATTTCCAGTATTCCATAGAGCAGGCCAAAAGGATTATTTATAATTAAAAAAAAGAATATTTACTGAAGTACATGATCATTTTATCCAGTTCAGATTAGAAACCGTCTCAATAACTTGAAGTTTTTTTCTGAATTTTAAGAAATATAAAAAAACAAAGACATAAGCCTCCTTGTTTAACAAGTCACTGTGAGCTAATGCTTCCATAGATACACCCGCAATAACTTCAGAGAGGTCTGAAATAAATCCAATGTTCATACAAAAGTATTGACAAAGTCAGTATTGTATCATTTATCATTGTTGAGAAAAATGTGAGGAAAAATTGTTACGGAGGATGCACACACTAACACAACAGACGGAAAACAGTATACCCTCTATCGCCTATGGGTATTGTTGCTATAAAAATATGTAACAAGTGTGGACACAGAAAAATGTCTCGCCTGCATTCCACATCAGTAACGAATAAAAGTATGTCATAAGCATTACATAAATAGCATTAAATTGTTATCATTTAAGATATACAATGCATGGTTACAGAAAAACCGACCTATTCCAAAAACTTTAACTTAGTCACTGGACAGTGAAATTGAGGTCATGGTCAGTTGAAACCTACGAGACACTCATGTACTAATCATTAGGAACCTATATACCAAATATTGTCATCCTACCATGAGTGGTTACAGAGAAACTGCCATAACCCAAAAACTTTAACATAGTCACTGGACCGTGAAATGGAGGTCAAGGTCAGGTGACACCTACCAGACAGTCATGTACTATTTATCAGCAGCCTATAAACCATATATTGTCATCCTACCATGCATGGTTACAGACGAACTGCTGTTACCCAAAAACTTTAACGTAGTCGCTTGACTGTGAAATTGAGGTCAAGGTCAGGTGACACCTACCAGATAGTCATGTATTATTCATCAGCAACCTATATACCAAATATTGTCATCCTACCATGCATTATTACAGAGGAACTGCCCTAATACAAAAACTTTAACGTAGTCACTGGACCGTGAAATTGAGGTCAAGTTAAGGTGACACCTACCAGACACTCATGTACTAGTCATCAGCAACCTATATACCAAATATTGTCATCCTACCATGCATGATTACAGAGGAACTGCCATAACCCAAAAACTTTAACCTAGTCGCTGTACCGTGAAATTGAGGTCAAGGTCAGGCGACACCTACCAGACAGTCATGTACTATTCAGCAGCAACCTATATACCAAATATTGTCATCCTACCATGAAATTGAGGTCAAGGTAAGGTGACAAGTGATTGACTGGCAAGTGCTCATCATAAGCTACCACTGGACTAAATTTGATGTACAAAGGGCTCAGGCTCACAAAGATATGAAGCATGATGTCCAAGTGTTTATGCGCCGCCGCAGTAATCCCATACATATGTCTCGCAGGCGAGACAAAAATTGAATGCACTTGAATGAACACAAATTATCCCCTTTAACACTGATTTTGGAGGCTGTAACCAAAAATAATAATAGAAAGCAAATCAGAATAATCTTTTTCAGATTCTTGTTACCACACAAACAGTCTTTTACTCCACTCTCTCTCTCTTGGGACTTCAGCAGCCGAGTGGTTAAGGTATTTCGTCAACCAGTGAACACTTAGTCTGTCAAAACTGGATAGTGGATTCAAGTCTCACTGCAGGCAGGGTGTACTCAACTCCAATCTTAATTGACAAGGATTAGTTTTTCCTACCAAAGGTCGGGGGTTTTCTCCAGGTATTATGCCTTCCTTTTCCCATAAAAATTGCATGCCATGATATGGCTGAAAAATTCCTAAAAATGGTATAAAACAACATTCAAACTTCTCTCTCTGTATGTATCTAATGGTACTGAAATACTGAAGCGGGCGTTTCTTTCAACATCACAGATTTCATTAATCGTATTCCAAAAAAAAATTAGTTAACTTTTGTTTATTTGTTTTGTTGGTGTTTAATGCCACGTTCAGCAATTCTTTAGATATATCATGGCATCCAGTGTGTGGAAGTATAAGAAAACCCGAACCTTCAGTAGTTTTGTGCAACTATATTACATGTATCTGTTAATTTGTCGCAGGATGCAAACAATATATCATAAGAGTCTGTTAGCATTAAGTGTGCCTACTTGCTACCAGTATGATCCAATGGAGGTCTTCATACAACAAGATAAGTGGTGTCCAGGGACAAATCATGGGCCTCGGCAGCAAACTGCTGTAGTCTCTGTAACTGGGCATGTAGACGGCTGATTCTGTCCACTAATATTCTACAAACAAACTATAAAACTGCATGTATGATACAATTTTAACTAATATTGCATGTATCATATCGTTTGACTTAACTTAAACATGTATTGGCACTTTACGATTTGTTCAAGACTCATGGTTAGGACAACAACCTTGTTAACACTGAAAAGAAAAATGTTATAGTTTCTTCACAACTGTGTAAATTCTAAGCAGATCTCACCAAATACATGTTGTATTATTGTATAACACAATCTGCTGAATTTGTTTTTTAATTAAATAAATATTTTTTGCTAGAATAAAATGATTATGATTGTTACAGTAAATGTAAAGGGGATAAATTTCCCATCGGAAATGATTAAGTGTGTTATAGTAAATCTAATGAAAGTAAAACTTTTGGACAATAGAAGCCATCAGTTCACAAAGTAAGCTCTACTTCAATATATTTTTCCTGTCAAGGTAACCCAGGTTCGGCAAAAAAATTTTGAAGTAAAATTTTATACAGAAATGATCAGTACAAAAAGGAAAAATAATTAGATAATAAAAAATTTGTTTAAAAAAATTGTGGTAGATGGAAAAAATCTGAGATTTCTATTTATTATATGGTTTTTCGGCTGAAATATAATGATAATACCACAATTTTTGAAGTTATGTCACATGACTTCATACAAGCACTCAAAAATACCTGTTATATTTATGGTACATAAATCTATCTGTTATCTATGGACAGCAGCTGTAGCTTTGAGGGCTATTTATAGAACAGTGTACACAGCAGTGAACAAAGAAACACTAATTAGGGAATTTTTCATTAATAATTTTATTAATAAACAATAAACTCTATTCATCAAAAGTACTAAATAGGACCATTAATTCCTGCAGGTTTGATTGAGCTCTTAATATTGTTTAGTTTTCTGATAAAAACAGTTTCACACAAAATCTGTGACGGATAAAATTTTGCCAAAGTCAATACATTAGTTACCAGCATCCTAATGGAGGGTGGGTAAGTAAAAAGTTTATACTGTCAAATAGGTTTCAGATAACAGAAGCCATCTGCCCTCCTTAATGCAGTGCCTTAATGTCATTAGAATAGGACTATTTTTATCACAGCTGTACACAGTTTGTGCAAATTGATAATTTGCAAAAATCTGCATTTCTAATTTCAAGTAAAACTGGTAAAAATTTTATAATTTAATCTTTTTTTTTAACATACTCTAATACAAGGATTGATAGCAATATGCGAAAAAATATATAGAAGTCTTAGTTATTTTAATATACATGTATATTTAACTGAATGCTATAGATAGTGCTTGTTGTCAAAGAGATCCATTATTTTTAGGAAAGAACATTGTCTTTTTACACAATGTTATACATATATATTTTTTTTTTCAATTACATGTCTTTGTTTTTTGTATATGATATCACATGAAATACATATTTATTTCGTTTAAGATATTCTTCATTGGGAGAAAAAAAAATAATAATATACAAGTCTTAGAAGATTATCTTAAACATTTAGAGTTAAACGCCACTGATGAGTCTTAAGTAGACGAAACGCGCGTCTGGCGTAATGAATTTGTCACCTTGATAATTTTGATTACATCTTGTTGGAATATTTGAGCAAAGCCAAGTAACAGCACGGCACGTCCCCGGTTAGCGGACTGAGAAGCAACTATAAAAAAAAGTTTTGGGTTCATTTAAAAAGAGAAAGTTTAAGATCAATATGTCATGATTGTTTACGTTATTTATTTATATTGACACTCAATGACTAAGGCCATTCGTTGGTCAGTCTGTGTCTAAATTTATGACAAGAAACAACGTCATTTGTATCGTTGCATAATCTTCTAGACTTGTATATTATTATTTTTTGTTTATGCTGTATCGTCATGTTTGTCGATCCGATACTAAATAAGTGTACTGGTTTAGCAGCATTCTTTTAGACTCTTTATATAATATTTTGAACTGCCTGTATTGTGTATTTACACGATCCCAGTGGACTTATATTATTCCATCTCCCAATGAAAAAAATATTATTCCATCTCCCAATGAAGAATATCTTAAACATTTAGAGTTAAACGCCACTGATGAGTCTTAAGTAGACGAAACGCGCGTCTGGCGTAATGAATTTGTCACCTTGATAATTTTGATTACATCTTGTTGGAATATTTGAGCAAAGCCAAGTAACAGCACGGCACGTCCCCGTTTAGCGGACTGAGAAGCAACTATAAAAAAAAGTTTTGGGTTCATTTAAAAAGAGAAAGTTTAAGATCAATATGTCATGATTGTTTACGTTATTTATTTATATTGACACTCAATGACTAAGGCCATTCGTTGGTCAGTCTGTGTCTAAATTTATGACAAGAAACAACGTCATTTGTATCGTTGCATAATCTTCTAGACTTGTATATTATTATTTTTTGTTTATGCTGTATCGTCATGTTTGTCGATCCGATACTAAATAAGTGTACTGGTTTAGCAGCATTCTTTTAGACTCTTTATATAATATTTTGAACTGCCTGTATTGTGTATTTACACGATCCCAGTGGACTTATATTATTCCATCTCCCAATGAAAAAAATATTATTCCATCTCCCAATGAAGAATATCTTAAACATTTAGAGTTAAACGCCACTGATGAGTCTTAAGTAGACGAAACGCGCGTCTGGCGTAATGAATTTGTCACCTTGATAATTTTGATTACATCTTGTTGGAATATTTGAGCAAAGCCAAGTAACAGCACGGCACGTCCACGGTTAGCGGACTGAGAAGCAACTATAAAAAAAAATTTTGGGTTCATTTAAAAAGAGAAAGTGTAAGATCAATATGTCATGATTGTTTACGTTATTTATTTATATTGACACTCAATGACTAAGGCCATCCGTTGGTCAGTCTGTGTCTAAATTTATGACAAGAAACAACGTCATTTGTATCGTTGCATAATCTTCTAGACTTGTATATATATATATCATCAGGCGTTGACTGAATCAAAAATTCAAACAATAGAAAATGTTTTTGTTGTTCACTTTATACAAAAAATCTATACTGATGCTGAGATCTAAAATATTTTTGTTGTTCATATTACTGTTGGGTCATAAACATTTTTAGTATTCTACCTGTGGATTACGTTCGTTCAATCCATCAGGTTCTAGAGTTTTTAATTGATGTATCCAAAATGTTTCTCGAAGTCTTTTGGTTGATGTATTCCACTTTGGGTTTTGATCAATAATTTGGAATTTACAGTATCAAAAGAGTGGCCTGTAGTTTTAAGGTGGCGAATTAGTGGACAATTTCTGTTTTTCGTGAAAAATGAGCGATGGTTGTAGAATACTAAAAATGTTAATGACCCAACAGTAATATGAACAACAAAAATATTTTAGATCTCAGCATCAGTATAGATTTTTTGTATAAAGTGAACAACAAAAACATTTTCTATTCTTTGAATTTTTGATTCAGTCAACGCCTGATGAAGCTCTTTGGTAGAGCGAAATATTGCGTTCCATATATATTATTTGTACATAGTAGTGTTGTTATAATTATTTTTATTAGACAACTATATATATATATATAACTTATCTTTAAATAATTTACCTGTACAGAAACAAGGAAGTTTAAAGGGTAGACATATTTGAAAACATGATAATGGCACTCTCCAGGTCTACAATACAGAAAGGACAATTCCAAAAAGTTTGCGAGCTATGTGAGGTTGAGATCAAAATAAAATGGAAATGTGTCAACTGTAACTTGCTTATGTGTAGCAAATGTAACGAGGTTTATGAAGGTTCATAGTAAATTTAAATCATCTGACAAACACAAAATAATAGACATAAAGGAGGTGGGCCAACATTCACAAGAATTGGATTATAGTAATATTAACTGTGAAGATCATGAAGGACAAACTTGTGTACTGTTTTGTAAGTCATGTGATCAGCTCGTCTGTCATCAGTGTATTTCTGAAGAACACAATGGTCACAGATTTGTACAGATAAATGAAGGGTATAAGATTAAAATTGATAATGTGAAGGAAATACAAAAGCAAATAAAAAGTCAGATAGAAGAGCTGACTAATGAAGAATCAAAAATCAAGTCAAAGAGAATAAAGGAAAGTTCAAAATACACAGAAATGAGGAATCTTATACAAGCTCAGAATTCTGCTTTGAAAAGAGAAGTGGATAAGTATACAGAAAAACTTATCAAAGAATTAGATCAAAAATGGAAAACTTTACAGAATTCCATAGATGAAGAGGAAAATAAAGTTACAGCAATGAAGACCAAAAAGACGGATCAAGGTAAAAAATTAGAGGACATAATTAACTCCTTTGATGCTGATCAAGTCTTAAAAAATCATAAACTCATGGAGATACTTACAAAAGAAACCATTGAACCTGTTAAACTGGACTTCACTACAATGCCCCAGTTCATACCAGGGGAGATAACTGAAAACAACATTGGATTGTTACAAGATGTGCCAAAAGTTGTTCAACAATTTACAACTGATATTACGCATGTTTTCTTTGTCTCAACATGTCCTGACAATTCCCTCTGGATAAGTGACCATGAGGATGTAATACAAAGAGTAAAACCAGAAGGAAGTAATCTGCAGGTGATGTCTAACTTTAACATGAAGATCTGGGGTATGGCATTAACTCCATCTAATGACCTCCTCCTGGTCCCAAACGCATCAAGGTTAAAACAGATCAATGGCAGCAGTGGACAGGTCACAGACTCTGTATACAGTGTAGATCCATTAGATCCTACAGCTGTCCATGTCACTAGTGATTACAAAGTCATAGTAGGAGCTTATGGTTCTGGTAGAAATGTAGTAATCAGGATGAATAAAGAAGGTAAACATGAGAAGACTTATGAACATGATAGAAACAAACAACCAATATTTACTTATGTTCACAGCATTACTAATACCACCAATGGTACAATATTTGTTGCAGACAAGTTATCAGATGACTGGAGAGGTAGAATACTGGTCCTAGGACAGGATGGTGATGTCATCAATACCTACACAGGACATCCAAAGATCAATAGTGATGACAAACCATTCAAACCAAGCTGTGTTGTGACAACTCCATTAGACAACATCATTGTAACTGACCTGGACACACACACCCTCCATATCCTGTAGGGCATCACATTACATACTACAACACTAACAACATTGCAATAATATATCCATATTCTCTCAGCTTCACCCCCTCAGGTCAGCTGTATATAGGATGTAGTAGACCAGTAGGCAGTCCTGACAAGGGCAAGTTATATAAAGTGGACATATCACAAATATAAGGACCAGTAACATGACAGGCTATCCGTAAACAGGTATGAGAAACAACTTACTGCTGATTAGTTTCATTAATTAAATTTTAAAAAAACTCTAATTATGTATAACTTTTATATTTATTAAGAAGTATGTTGAAGTCAAGGTTTAACATGTTACCATGGTGAAGTCAAAGTGTCACATGCACCAAGGTGAAGTCAAAGTGTCACATGTTACCGTGGTGAAGTCAAAGTGTCACATGTACCATGGTGAAGTCAAGGTGTCACATGTACCATGGTGAAGTCAAAGTGTCACATGTACCATGGTGAAGTCAAAGTGTCACATGTTACCATGGTGAAGTCAAAGTGTCTCATGTTACCGGTGAAGTCAAAGTGTCACATGTTACCATGGTGAAGTCAAAGTGTCACATATTACAACTATTATAATATTTATTATTTAATTTTATTATTTATACTGTAGAAATGTTTTAAACAGCCAAGCCTGCTATAAGCAGATAGATACTGACAATTACTTCCTGTTGACTGCTACGCATCAGCATGTTTATGAAAGGACATGAAATAGTTTTCTACTAACTAGACCTGGTTTTCAAAAATAAATGTTATTATCAGTCTGGAGTGCTACTCCAAAACAACAAAATGATAATAATTAAGATGATCGTGAGAGCATATGCATTTTTTGGTTGACTATTCCTCTAAATTATTTTTATATATTACAGCTATAAAGAAATAAGGATCTGGATGATGGTGTGGATTTGATGTAAAAAGAAGAATGTAACAAACAGTTATCAACAATAACATACATTGTATATTACTTCTGTAAGGTTCTAGATTATAATGCTTAGTTATCATAATGGAAATTATTTTCGATCTTTAGTATAAGACTTAATTAGATCAAGTTGCGTACAGTACTCTAATACCCATAATACAGTTCTTATTTGTTAATACCCGGACTTGTTTGTATGTATACATGTACTTCATATTGATGCTTTACATTTATATACATTTACACCATTGCGGGAGTGATTTTTATAATATATATAAATTGTTTGTTGGATCAAACTGTAAGTGACAGTCGTAATTCTTCGTTCAACTTAAACACCCTTTACAAAACATTGAGGCAGTTTTATTAGTATTAAAGACTTATTTAATGGTGTGTTTCAAATTTTTACGTATGTTTTTTGTATCTTCAAATCATCATATGTTAATTTATAACCCCAAATTAGGTCTTTCATAAGCTACCATTGGACCAAATTTGATGGACCTAGGGCTTAGGCTCACAAAGATATCATCGCAGGCGAGACAAAAACTTTAACGTAGTCGCTGGACCAACAAATTGAGGTCAAGGTCAGGTGACACCTACCAGACAGTCATGTACTCTTCATCAGCAACCTATATGCCAAATATTGTTATCTTACAATGCATGGTTACAGAGGAACTCCCCTAATACAAAAACTTTAACGTAGTCGCTGAACCGTGAAATTGAGGTCAAAGTCATGTGACTGACTGGCAAGTACTCATCATAAGCTACTACTGGACCAATTTTGATGGACCTAGGGCTTAGGCTGACAAAGATATGAAGCAAGATGTCCAAGTGTTTACACCGCCGTCGCCTGATTCCCATACATGTGTCTCGCCTCCAGCGACTTTTGTCGCAGGCGAAACAAAAATGTGTCTCAAATAATTAATTATGTTTAATTTATTATTCAACATTTATTTATTTTTAAATGTGCATTTTTATTCAACATGTAATTATTATTTAACATGAAGTTATATATTCAATATGAGTTTTGTATTCAATATAAAGTTAATATTAAACACAGTTATTATTTAACATGAATATTATAATTCCAAATGATAGTCTTTTAAACATGAATTTAATATTTAACATGAAGTTAATATTCCAAATTATTACATGAATAGAAATTGGTGGGTTTCTGATTGGTCTAAATACAACTATAAGGTCATTTAAAATTGCAACAGTACTAACGTGCATCAAAATATGGATATTTTTGTCCACTACATGATTACACTGCACAGTAGTCAAGCTGCTTCCAATATTGGCCTTGTTTTTCTCTAAAAATAGATCGAAAAGTACAATTGTGCATCCAAAAGATGGTAATTTTATTCATGCAATAAAACAATTACTGATATATGGTTGCTATATATTTATCAGCCCTCAAAAATGTATATTTACCTAGCCTAGTGGTGAATATTGCATTTTCTTTTGCTGATAAATCTTGATAGTGACCTATATCAAATTAATTTAATTGTATATTATTATGTAACATAAATAATTATTTATTATTATTAAACACAAAATTGTTATTTAGCCTAACAACATTATTCATGCTAAAATTGTTATTCAATTTATAATTCAACATAAATTTAATTTTCAATGTGATGTGAATATTCAGGACAGTAATTATTCAAAACAGTTATATTGCTCAACATTGATTTGTTATTTAACATGAATTTATTATTCTCTAATTTTGATGCCATATTAAAACCTCTTGACCAGTGTGGAGAATATATTTCTCTTCACTAGTAAATATGTGGTTCTCATCTGTTGATTGGTTCAAAATAATAACGTTAAAAAAATAATGATGTCATAAGCAAAACAATTTCCTTTTACCATGTGACCTTAAAATTGATCAAAATTGGGTTTGGGAGAATTTGTATTTAATTTCCCAAACTTACTATTTTTTTAAAATAAGAGAATCAGAATCTTATATTTATACTCCTGGATTGTCTGATTCTACAGATCAGACAGTTAAATTATAGAATTTCAACGTCTTTATAAGCTCGGACTTAAATCAAAATTTACAACAAAAGATGTCAAACTTGACAAAACTTGGGAAACTGGAAACATAGAAAAATCTGTATTTTTCCAAACTAAACAGAACCTTAATTAACTACGAAGTGGAACCTGGGCAGACAATACAAGTGATAAAAACTACGATAATGCAGATGAAACAGGAACAGAAACATTCACTGTTTAGAAGACTTGGAATTGTTATAATATCATTACACATTTTTAACAGATAAAAACTGCATGAATTCTTTTGATTTTTATTTATACTGAATAATAAAATACAAATATTTATTTTGTGTGATTCTTGATCACTTCACAGTTCTTCCTGCTAATCAACCGACCAAGCCCTATAAACCTGTATATATCCCCTCAAGAAAGACCACCCCCATTATAAGACCACTTTCATGACTCATAAAGCCTAGTTATTTAATATTAATTATTTGTGATATTGTAGTGCTATAAAATCAGAAAATACCAAAATAATTTCATTAAAAGGTTTATAAAATTAATTTAATTGCTTTTTATTAGGGCCCAACCACTTAGTGTCGGATGCCCTATAGTGATCTTTTTGTCCAACCATGGTTGATGACCTCTGATATTTGACCTCAAGGTTGGCGGGGCCCACAGAGATGGATACCATCTCACTGATATCTAGTTTAATCTAATACTAGTATGCTATATACTAAAAAAAATCAAGGAAATACAAATATCAGTTAAATTCAAACACAATTAATACATATTATTAATTAATAGTACACATGACACTTGCTAGTATATACCGGATACAGTATTGCACCAGTGAGGTTAGGGTATTGGTGAGAACTGGTGTACTAAAAAAGGTGTTGGATCATTTATTTACTTCTTCTTTTAAAATAAACATGTTAATTAATTTCATTTTAACTATGATGTGTTTTCTTCCATATCTTAACAAAAAATGTGTGTTAAATTCAAATTGATTTTGGCTAATTTTTTACTATTTTTACAATACCTATTAATTAATGGTAATTACACTGATATTACATAGGGTTTTTCTTGATCAAATTATATTGTAGTATATCAATCAATTGACAATTAATAGGCCAAATTTTATTTCCGTAACAATTCGATGATCCATTCTAGGCAATTAAATATTCTCTACAAATATGAAAATATACTGCTGGGTTTTTATACTTTTTCCAATTTCAGTTCAAAGTTGAGATTACCTGTTGCAAACATCTTACAAACCATGGTTCCCTTCAACATTAAATATATTTCTCTTTTGTTACAAATATTTGATTGTTTATCAATTAAATTGCCACATAATTTACTAGAGTAATATGTTAACCAAATTTGGCTTGAGTTGACATATTTTTGTACAGTTTCTGTCCAAAGTTAAAATTATTATATTCCAACAAACCACTTCCTGTCACTTTTGACCACTTTCACTGTTTGTTATAAAATCAAGTTATATATCAATAAGTTTGTTATTAAACTTACCAAAGGAATATAAGTACCACATTTGACCAGAGTTTTGCTTGTTTTTACAGTTTGAGCCCTAAGTTGAAATTCCAGAGTATGTCATACCCTCTTTTTAAAATAAGTTATATTTCAATAAAGTCACTATAAAATTTTACACAAAGAATAAATATATTAACCATTTTTGATGGGGTACTCCAAGAAAAAAATTAGTACTAAATTTTAAAAAAAAATAGGGCATCTAATGGGACATTAAATGATACCCCGCCACGATATTCATCAATAGTTAAATATATTTGTTTTTACTAGTATACTATACTGTATATACTATACATCCACTATATTCTAGTATATAGAGACAGAAAGAAATGAGTTTCATTATTGTCAAATTTGAAAATTTATAAAGTGGCAAAACTTCAATAATATTTTTCGGATCATCCTGAAAATTGAACTTGACCTGTATTTTATTGTACTGAACAGCTGTGCAAAATATCATTCAAATCCCTTGAGGCGTTTTCAAGTTATCATCTGGAAACCTTCGGGGGACGGACTGAGGATATAACATAATACCTCGCCACTTCGTGTGGCGGGGTATAAAAAATTGTTCAAATTTAGTGGAGAAAAAACCCTTCCGGTTTAGTTTTAAATAATTTAAGTCAGCATAATAAAAATAAATTATTTTCATTGTGTAGAATTTTAAATTATGTTTCAGAATCAATTTAAAATATTAATAATTTTAACAGTGAACTGTTACTAAGTCTCCCAAACGAAGTTCCCAAAAGATAACTCCCACATATTAAAGATAAACTGAAACACAAATCACACAGTTGTCTTTTTGGGATGGTGGATCTCAATAGTTTTCAAGATAAATTTATTTGATATTTGAAGGCGGGTAGGGTATATGGTTATGGGGTTAGGATCTCAAATGTTTTCAAGATTTTAGTAATTTTAAAGGGGGCAGGGCATGACGCCTCCGACCCTACCATGGTACCAAATGATTCGTCTTATCATAAAGAGTAAGAATACATATGGTTATAGGGTGGGGATCCCAAAAGTACAAAAGTGCCCCGGACAAAGTTGGCGGCACAAGAAAGATTAATAATAATAATAATAAATATAAGTTCATTGGTTCTACCGAACAAATGAGAGGCTTTCCACTTATTGCATAAATGACCTTGACATTGACTTTGGCTATATGGAAATTGAATCTTCTTTTCAAAATAAACAAAAGAAAGAAAAACCATTCGTATATCTTTTGAAATAAAAAAGGTAAAAAAATAGGACGTTAATTGAGATAAATGACCTTGACTACCAAGTGTTTGATTTTTGCATATTCAATGCTTTAAAAACAAATCATTTATTTGTATTTACCATTTTATTTACACGAAAAAGCAGAATTTCCAAAAAATATTATTTGACCTTGACTGCTGTCAATATGACCTTGACCATGCTGAGGGTCAATAAAGGACCAACAGTGAAGATCCTTTGTCAATATGTCTTAAAATTATGAAGAAATGCCTATTTATCATAAATACCCAAATTTATAAGATGACCTTGACCCTGTACCTTGTTTCTATTTTCAAGGTCAAGGGTCATAATGGTCTTTGGTGAAGTCCCCATGCCTCTACTATCAATAGTTAATAAGTTATCAATGAAAAAATAAATATCAATGGTTGTAATGGGAGATAACTCCTATAAGATGAAGTCAAATCCTTTTCCTTTAAATAGATAAAAGTTGCGCATTTATGAGGCCGACATTTTATCCGTTATAAGTTATAAGCTATCTTTTACCGTTTCAAAGAAATAGCGATGACAAGATAATGTCAAAATTTCAAACGTGACCTTGACCTTTGACCTTGTGTCCATTTTCAAGGTCAAGGTCAATGATGACTAATGATATAAGGTTTCATATAAATATCTGTCATAGTTACTGAGATAACGCTATATACACTATATTTAATTGATCCAGGGGAGATAACTCTTTCAAAAGTCAAATCATTTATAGTGACCTTTCAAGACCTTAATATGATACACATTTTGGTAAAAGATTTATTTCTGTATCTCTTATGGTTCAGGAGGAGAATCGCACACACCACAGTGTCAAAATTTAGAATGTGACCTTGACCTTTGACCTTGTGACCATTTTCAAGGTCAAGGTCAATGATGACCAACTGTGAAATATCTAGTCACTGTCATCTCTGGTTCATGAGTTACTATGGTACAAAATGTACTTCCAATAAATAAGGGGAAATAACTCCTACAAGGAGTCGTCAAAATACTTTGCGCGATATGTAACAAATTGTCGCAATCAATAGCTGAGCATTTTGCAACAACTTTCATTGCGAAATCTTTTACGGTTTAAAAGTTTATCTGCACACAAGATTTTTATGACAGGGGAAATAACTCCGTAAAGAAAAAGTGTTCGGTGTGACAGGGTTAACTGCGAATGCGTAATGTCTCATACATTCATAGTACAAAATGTCTTTACGACATGTCGCGAAACAAAATTTATAATGGGATAACAAAACTTGGCGGAAGAATAATAAGAATAAATATAAGTTCATTGGTTCTACCGAACAAATGAGAGGCTTTCCACTTATTGCATAAATGACCTTGACATTGACTTTGGCTATATGGAAATTGAATCTTCTTTTCAAAATAAACAAAAGAAAGAAAAACCATTCGTATATCTTTTGAAATAAAAAAGGTAAAAAAATAGGACGTTAATTGTGATAAATGACCTTGACTACCAAGTGTTTGATATTTGCATATTCAATGCTTTAAAAACAAATCATTTACTTGTATTTACCATTTTATATACACGAAAAAGCAGAATTTCCAAAAAATATTATTTGACCTTGACTGCTGTCCATATGACCTTGACCATGCTGAGGGTCAATAAAGGACCAACAGTGATGATCCTTTTTCAATATGTCTTATAATTATGAAGAAATGCGTATTTATCATAAATACGCAAATTTATAAGATGACCTTGACCTTTTACCTTGTTTCTATTTTCAAGGTCAAGGGTCATAATGGTCTTTGGTGAAGTCCCCATGCCTCTACTATCAATAGTTAATAAGTTATCAATGAAAAAGTAAATATCAATGGTTGTAATGGGAGATAACTCCTATAAGATGAAGTCAAATCCTTTTCCTTTAAATAGAAAAAAGTTGCGCATTTATGAGGCCGACATTTTATCCGTTATAAGTTATAAGCTATCTTTTACCGTTTCAAAGAAATAGCGATGACAAGATAATGTCAAAATTTCAAACGTGACCTTGACCTTTGACCTTGTGTCCATTTTCAAGGTCAAGGTCAATGATGACTAATGATATAAGGTTTCATATAAATATCTGTCATAGTTACTGAGATAACGCTATATACACTATATTTAATTGATCCAGGGGAGATAACTCTTTCAAAAGTCAAATCATTTATAGTGACCTTTCAAGACCTTAATATGATACACATTTTGGTAAAAGATTTATTTCTGTATCTCTTATGGTTCAGGAGGAGAATCGCACACACCACAGTGTCAAAATTTAGAATGTGACCTTGACCTTTGACCTTGTGACCATTTTCAAGGTCAAGGTCAATGATGACCAACTGTGAAATATCTAGTCACTGTCATCTCTGGTTCATGAGTTACTATGGTACAAAATGTACTTCCAATAAATAAGGGGAAATAACTCCTACAAGGAGTCGTCAAAATACTTTGCGCGATATGTAACAAATTGTCGCAATCAATAGCTGAGCATTTTGCAACAACTTTCATTGCGAAATCTTTTACGGTTTAAAAGTTTATCTGCACACAAGATTTTTATGACAGGGGAAATAACTCCGTAAAGAAAAAGTGTTCGGTGTGACAGGGTTAACTGCGAATGCGTAATGTCTCATACATTCATAGTACAAAATGTCTTTACGACATGTCGCGAAACAAAATTTATAATGGGATAACAAAACTTGGCGGAAGAATAATAAGAATAATAATAATAATAATAAGAAACAGACAAAATGCAATAAGTCTTTCCACTGGAAAGTGGAAAGCCTTAAATATAAGTTCATTGGTTCTACCGAACAAATGAGAGGCTTTCCACTTATTGCATAAATGACCTTGACATTGACTTTGGCTATATGGAAATTGAATCTTCTTTTCAAAATAAACAAAAGAAAGAAAAACCATTCGTATATCTTTTGAAATAAAAAAGGTAAAAAAATAGGACGTTAATTGTGATAAATGACCTTGACTACCAAGTGTTTGATATTTGCATATTCAATGCTTTAAAAACAAATCATTTATTTGTATTTACCATTTTTTATACACGAAAAAGCAGAATTTCCAAAAAATATTATTTGACCTTGACTGCTGTCAATATGACCTTGACCATGCTGAGGGTCAATAAAGGACCAACAGTGAAGATCCTTTGTCAATATGTCTTATAATTATGAAGAAATGCGTATTTATCATAAATACCCAAATTTATAAGATGACCTTGACCTTTTACCTTGTTTCTATTTTCAAGGTCAAGGGTCATAATGGTCTTTGGTGAAGTCCCCATGCCTCTACTATCAATAGTTAATAAGTTATCAATGAAAAAGTAAATATCAATGGTTGTAATGGGAGATAACTCCTATAAGATGAAGTCAAATCCTTTTCCTTTAAATAGAAAAAAGTTGCGCATTTATGAGGCCGACATTTTATCCGTTATAAGTTATAAGCTATCTTTTACCGTTTCAAAGAAATAGCGATGACAAGATAATGTCAAAATTTCAAACGTGACCTTGACCTTTGACCTTGTGTCCATTTTCAAGGTCAAGGTCAATGATGACTAATGATATAAGGTTTCATATAAATGTCTGTCATAGTTACTGAGATAACGCTATATACACTATATTTAATTGATCCAGGGGAGATAACTCTTTCAAAAGTCAAATCATTTATAGTGACCTTTCAAGAACTTAATATGATACACATTTTGGTAAAAGATTTATTTCTGTATCTCTTATGGTTCAGGAGGAGAATCGCACACACCACAGTGTCAAAATTTAGAATGTGACCTTGACCTTTGACCTTGTGACCTTTTTCAAGGTCAAGGTCAATGATGACCAACTGTGAAATATCTAGTCACTGTCATCTCTGGTTCATGAGTTACTATGGTACAAAATGTACTTCCAATAAATAAGGGGAAATAACTCCTACAAGGAGTCGTCAAAATACTTTGCGCGATATGTAACAAATTGTCGCGATCAATAGCTGAGCATTTTGCAACAACTTTCATTGCGAAATCTTTTACGGTTTAAAAGTTTATCTGCACACAAGATTTTTATGACAGGGGAAATAACTCCGTAAAGAAAAAGTGTTCGGTGTGACAGGGTTAACTGCGAATGCGTAATGTCTCATACATTCATAGTACAAAATGTCTTTACGACATGTCGCGAAACAAAATTTATAATGGGATAACAAAACTTGGCGGAAGAATAATAAGAATAAATATAAGTTCATTGGTTCTACCGAACAAATGAGAGGCTTTCCACTTATTGCATAAATGACCTTGACATTGACTTTGTCTATATGGAAATTGAATCTTCTTTTCAAAATAAACAAAAGAAAGAAAAACCATTCGTATATCTTTTGAAATAAAAAAGGTAAAAAGATAGGACGTTAATTGAGATAAATGACCTTGACTACCAAGTGTTTGATTTTTGCATATTCAATGCTTAAAAAACAAATCATTTATTTGTATTTACCATTTTATATACACGAAAAAGCAGAATTTCCAAAAAATATTATTTGACCTTGACTGCTGTCAATATGACCTTGACCATGATGAGGGTCAATAAAGGACCAACAGTGAAGATCCTTTGTCAATATGTCTTATAATTATGAAGAAATGCCTATTTATCATAAATACCCAAATTTATAAGATGACCTTGACCTTTTACCTTGTTTCTATTTTCAAGGTCAAGGGTCATAATGGTCTTTGGTGAAGTCCCCATGCCTCTACTATCAATAGTTAATAAGTTATCAATGAAAAAGTAAATATCAATGGTTGTAATGGGAGATAACTCCTATAAGATGAAGTCAAATCCTTTTCCTTTAATAGAAAAAAGTTGCGCATTAATGAGGCCGACATTTTATCCGTTATAAGTTATCAGCTATCTTTTACCGTTTCAAAGAAATAGCGATGACAAGATAATGTCAAAATTTCAAACGTGACCTTGACCTTTGACCTTGTGTCCATTTTCAAGGTCAAGGTCAATGATGACTAATGATATAAGGTTTCATATAAATATCTGTCATAGTTACTGAGATAACGCTATATACACTATATTTAATTGATCCAGGGGAGATAACTCTTTCAAAAGTCAAATCATTTATAGTGACCTTTCAAGACCTTAATATGATACACATTTTGGTAAAAGATTTATTTCTGTATCTCTTATGGTTCAGGAGGAGAATCGCACACACCACAGTGTCAAAATTTAGAATGTGACCTTGACCTTTGACCTTGTGACCTTTTTCAAGGTCAAGGTCAATGATGACCAACTGTGAAATATCTAGTCTTTATCACCTCTGGTTCATGAGTTACAATGGTACAAAATGTACTTCCAATAAATAAGGGGAAATAACTCCAACAAGGAGTCGTCAAAATACTTTGCGCGATATGTAACAAATTGTCGCGATCAATAGCTGAGCATTTTGCAACAACTTTCATTGCGAAATCTTTTACGGTTTAAAAGTTTATCTGCACACAAGATTTTTATGACAGGGGAAATAACTCCGTAAAGAAAAAGTGTTCGGTGTGACAGGGTTAACTGCGAATGCGTAATGTCTCATACATTCATAGTACAAAATGTCTTTACGACATGTCGCGAAACAAAATTTATAATGGGAAAAAACAGTTGGCGGAAGAATAATAAGAATAATAATAATAATAATAAGAAACAGACAAAATGCAATAAGTCTTTCCACTGGAAAGTGGAAAGCCTTAATAATAAATATAGGTTCAATCGTTCTACCGAACGATTAATAGGCTTTCCACTCTACGCAGCCAGAAAGAACCTATCTGTATTTAATGACATTGAATTCTGCTTCTAAACATTATTTGTAATTTGTCTTTAAAAATTAACAAATTTGAAAGCAAAACTGTTTATATATTATTTAAAATAGGAAAGGTCAAATTGTAGAGCATAATGACCTTGACCTGACCTTCTTTATATGTAAATGGAATCTATTTCACACTATGAACAAATGAAAGAAAAAACATTCAAATAAGTTTTGAAATAAAAAAGGTCATAAAATATGACGTTCAGAGACTTTAATGACATTGACCACTGACCTTTTGATCTCTGCATATATTGTACATCAATAACTAATCATTTATTAGGATAAACCACTTCATATACACGGAAAATGAAAAATTTAAAAAAAAAATGTATTGACCTTGACCCTTAACAAGGTGACCTTGACCATGATGAAGGTCAAAAATGATCAACAGTGAAGATCTTATGTCAATATCACTTGTAGTTAATGAGATATGGCTACTTATAATAAATTCCAAAAATCAGATGACCTTGACCTTTGACCTTGTATGTGTCTGCAATGTCAAGGTCATAAGGGTTTTTGGTGAAGACCCCATACCTCTACTATCAATAGTTAATGAGTTATGAATGAAAAATTAATAATCAATGTTTCGAATGGGAGATAACTCCTATAAAATGAAGTCAAATCCTTTCCCTTCAAATGTAACAAAGTTGCGCCTTTATTAGGCCAATATTTTACCAATTATAAGTTATTGCCTATCTTTTACTGTTTCAAAGATATAGCAATAACAAGACAATGTGAAAGTTTAGAACGTTACCTTGATCTTTGACCTTGTGTCCATTTTGAAGGTCGAGGTCATAAGGGTCTTTGGTGAAGACCCCATGCCTCTGCTATCAATAGTTAATGAGTTATGAATGGAAAACTAATAATCAATGTTTCTAATGGGAGATAACTCCTATAAAACGAAGTCAAATCCTTTCCCTTCAAATGTGACAAAGTTGCGCCTTTATTAGGCCAACATTTTACCCATTATAAGTTATTGCCTATCTTTTACCCGTTTCAAAGATTTAGAAGGTGCATGATGTGCGATTGGTCAAAAAGCTTTTATTTTTACCGGGAGGAAATTAAAACATTACAAGTTGACAGGTTATGACTTTGCATTAAATAGTTTTTATTATTGTTTTGTATTATTTACCTCTGCATTAACATCTGAATACTAAAAGTTTAATATTCTCTGCATGTTGTGGAAAGCATTGCTAGGAAAACATATATCTCCATTTATATATTCAATTCCAGTTAATATAGCACTAAAGGTAAAATACTCAATATTATTTTCATTGTTTAATTTAAAAACATAATTAACCACCAAATTTCATCAAACATATTGTTTTAGATGTGTTTTTATAGTAAATTTATTATTTGTAATACAAATATAGAAAAGTCTCGCAGGTGCATTTGTAAATTTGTTCATTTAACTGAAAAACAAGGGAAGTAACTTTTAATTTTGTTAAAGTCAGAAATAGTTCAACAAATAAATTTGAGTTATCTCTCTTTTTACGGTTTTAAAGTAAATTTATGATAAGTATTTGTTTATTGTTCTGTATTATTTGCTAGAGATTAGCATTATAAGAGAGACAACTTCTATAAACTGTTGATAAAACATGTCGCGACATGTCTTAATTTACTCGCAATTATTTAAAAAATGCCCCTACTATAAATAATTAATAAGTTATATACGAAAAACTAATAATCAGTTGTCTTAATGGAAGATAACTCCTATAAAATGAAGTCAAATCCTTTCCCTTCAAATGTGACAAAGTTGCGCCTTTATTAGACCAACATTTTACCCATTAAAAGTTATTGCCTATCTTTTACCGTTTCAAAGATATAGCGATGTCAAGATAATGTAAAAATTTAGAACGTGACCTTGACCTTTGACCTTGTGTCCATTTTCAAGGTCAAGGACAATGATGACCAATGGTCAAGTTACAAGTAAATATCTGTTATAGTTACTGAGATATCGCAATTGACATAATATTGTTTTGTTCCAGGGGAGATAACTCTTTCAAAAGCTCAATTTAAAAAAGTGACGATTCAAGATCTTAATAAGATCTAGCTTTTGTCAAGAGACCTTTATTTTCGTATCTGTTATGGTTAAGGAGGAGATCTGTACACAACACGAGGTCAAAATTTAGAATGTGACCTTGACCTTTGACCTTGTGATTTTTTTCAAGGTCAAGGTCAATGATGACCAACTGTGAAATATCTAGTCTCTATCACCTCTGGTTCATGAGTTACATTGGTACAAAATGTACTTCCAATAAATAAGGGGAAATAACTCCTGCAAGGAGTCGTCAAAATACTTTGCGCGATATGTAACAAATTGTTGCGATCAATAGCTGACCATTTTGCAAAAACTTTCATTGCAAAATCTTTTACGGTTTCAAAGTTTATCTGTACACAAGCTTTTTTGTGACAGGGGAGATAACTCCGTAAAGAACAAGTGTTCGGTGTGCCAGGGTCAACTGCGAAAGCGTAATGTCTAATACATCCATAGTACAAAATCTCTTTACGACATGTCGCGAAACAAAATTTATAATGGGAAAAAACAGTTGGCGGAAAAACAATAAGAATAATAATAATAATAATAAATATAAGTTCATTGGTTCTACCGAACAAATGAGAGGCTTTCCACTTATCGCAAAAATGACCTTGACATTGACTTTTGTTTATGGAAATTGACTTTTCTTTTCAAAATAAACACACGAAAGAAAATCCATTCGGTAATCTTTCGAAATAAAAAAGGTAAAAAAATAGGACGTTAATTGACATAAATGTCTTGATCAGCAAGTTTTTGATATTTGCATACTTAATGCTTTAAAAACAAAGCATTTATTAAGATTTACCATTTAATTTACACGAAAAAGCAGAATTTCCGAAAAATATGTTTTGACCTTGACTTCTGTCAATATGACCTTGACCATGCTGAGGGTCAATAAAGGACAAACAGTGCAGATCCTATGTCAATATGTCGTATAATTATGAAGAAATGACTATTTATCATAAATACCAAAATTTATAAGATGACCTTGACCTTTGACCTTGTTTCTATTTTCAAGGTCAAGGGTCATACTGGTCTATAGTGAAGACCCAATGCCTCCACTATCAATAGTTGATGAGTAATTAATGAAAACCTAATGATCAGTGGTAGTAATGGGGGATAACTCCTATAAGATGAAGTCGGATCCTTTCCCTCCAAATGTAAAAAAGTTGCGCCTTAATGAGACCAACATTTTATCCATTATAACTTATAGCTTATCTTTTACCGTTTCAATGCAATAGCGATGACAAGACAATGTCAAAATTTCAAACGTGATCTTGACCTTTGACCTTGTGTCCATTTTCAAGGTCAAGGTCAATGATGACCAATGATATAAGGTTTCATATAAATATCTGTTATTGTAACTGAGATATGGTGATATAATGTAATTCACAATATATTTTATTGGTCTAGGGGAGATAACTCTTATAAAAATGTCAAATAAAAAAAGTGACGATTCAAGATCTTAATATGATACACATTTTGGTAAAGGTTTCAGTTCTCTATCTATTATAGTAAAGGAGGAGATCTGCACACAACAAAGGGTCAAAAATTAGAACATGACCTTGACCTTTGACCTTGTGACCTTTTTCAAGGTCAAGGTCAATGATGACCAACTGTGAAATATCTAGTCTCTATCACCTCTGGTTCATGAGTTACAATGCTACAAAATGTACTTCCAATAAATAAGGGGAAATAACTCCTGCAAGGAGTCGTCAAAATACTTTGCGCGATATGTAACAAATTGTCGCGATCAATAGCTGACCATTTTGCAAAAAGTTTTATTGCGAAATCTTTTACGGTTTCATAGTTTATCTGAACACAAGCTTTTCTGTAACAGGGGAGATAACTCCGTAAAGAACAAGTGTTCGGTGAGCCAGGGTTAACTGCGAAAGCGTAATGTCTCATACATCCATAGTACAAAATGTCTTTACGACATGTCGCGAAACAAAATTTATAATGGGAAAAGAAAACTTGGCGGAAAAAAAAGAATAATAATAAATATAGGTTCAATCGTTCTAAAGAACGATTAATAGGCTTTCCACTTCAAAAGAAGACCTTAAATAAATGACCTTGAAACCAAAAAGCTAAGAAACATACGTAATTTGTCTATAGCAATTAATAAGAACAAAAATTATTAAAAAACTATTTAGATATCTTTAAAAATAAGAAAGGTCATTAAATAGGACGTAAGAAAACTTGAATGACCTTGACAACTGATCTTTTAATCTACGTAAATATTACTTATAGGCAATAGCATTAAAAGAAGAAGCCATTCAAAATACATAGTACCATGAAAAACATTTATAAAGGACTTTGACCTTGACTTTTACAGCATGACCTTGACCATGCTGAAGGTCAACAGTGATCAACATTGAAGATTTTATGCCAATATCTCTTAAAGTCATTAAGATATGACTACTTATAACATATACATAAAATTAGAAAATGACCTTGACCTTTGACCTTGTATTTGTTTTCAAGGTCAAGGGTCCTAATGATCCATAGTGAAGACCCCATGCCTCTATTATCAATAGTTGATAAGTAATTAATGAAAAACTAATTATCAATGGTTGTTATGGGGGATAACTCCTATAAGATGAAGCCGGATCCTTTCCCTCTAAATAGAAAAAAGTTGCGCCTTTATGAGACCAACATTTTATCCATTATAACTTATAGCCTATCTTTTACCGTTTCAAAGTAATAGCGATGACAAGACAATGCCAAAATTTCAAACGTGACCTTGACCTTTGACCTTGTGTCCATTTTCAAGGTCAAGGTCAATGATGACCAATGATATAAGGTTTCATATATATATCTGTTATAGTTACTGAGATATAGTGATATAATGCAATTCACAATACATTTTATTGGTCTAGGGGAGATAACTCTTATAAAAATGTCAAATAAAAAAAGTGACGATTCAAGATCTCAATATGATACACATTTTGGTAAAGGTTTCAGTTCTCTATCTATTATAGTAAAGGAGGAGATCTGCACACAACCAAGGGTCAAAAATTAGAACATGACCTTGACCTTTGACCTTGTGACCTTTTTCAAGGTCAAGGTCAATGATGACCAACTGTGAAATATCTAGTCTATATCACCTCTGGTTCATGAGTTACAATGGTACAAATTTTACTTCCAATAAATAAGGGGAAATAACTCCTACAAGGAGTCGTCAAAATACTTTGCGCGATATGTAACAAATTGTCGCAATCCATAGCTGACCATTTTGCAACAACTTTTATTGCGAAATCTTCTACGGTTTCATAGTTTATCTGCACACAAGCTTTTCTGTAACAGGGGAGATAACTCCGTAAAGAACAAGTGTTCGGTGTGACAGGGTCAACTGCGAAAGCGTAATGTCTTATACATCCATAGTACAAAATGTCTTTACGACATGTCGCGAAACAAAATTTATAATGGGAAAAGAAAACTTGGCGGAAAAAAATAAGAATAATAATAAATATAGGTTCATTTGTGACTTCGCCACAAATAATCATGGCTTACCACTTCCATCGACATTTTTTACACCGCGGCGTAAAAAAATTTCAGTTTTTTTTGTGTTTTTTTCTATATAAAAAACCATAACTGCATAAAATATACGTGAAACGTAGCAGAAAACCATGCAAAAATCACATGTCACATGCTAGGCTCGAACCGACGATGTCAGTCTTGCCAGCCCATCGTTGTTACCACTGGACCACGGAAGACGATATCCAGAAAGTCAAATTTTGACGTATATATACCTTCTATGTGTTCTTGATCTTTAAAATACAAAGACATTTTGTAATGTTTTCGTGTATTTACCAATGAAATAAATAAGAAAGACAGAAAATTCTTTGATTTTTATTTATGAAATACAAATAAAACGCATTGATTTGACTGGTGGAAACGACTAAAGTCACGTGACAATTTTATATATTATCACGGAGTTGTTTTTTTTTTTTTTTTTTTTTTTTTTTGTTGAAAAGATTACTTTTCAGGACGTCAACAGTGATGCTATTTTGACAGTTTAATTCAACGGAATGTTACTTTCAATTCATTGTAATAGGGAAACCGTTTCTTTGTTCGGTAAAATACAGCAGTCGTGCATACCGGACGACACTCGATGTCATTTCAAAATAAATGCTCAAGTAGAAAAAATGTTTGTTTCAGCTAGAACAACTCATGAAGACATAATTCAGATGTATATTTTAAGGATTTATCAATGCACAAACATTCAACCGCTGAAATCTAGGGGGACCCGATGAGGTCTCGACATTAGATTTTTTCTGCCGATTTTCGAGTTTGTTGACATTTATGCACATCCGAGATACTTGGTTGGGGTAAAATCGACATTCTAAATCGATTGGCGCCATTTTCGAAAGGCTAGGATTTATGGTTTTTCTGAAAATCGCGATTTTTGCATAAAAAACCTATCTTCAACTTTCATGACCTGGAAATTTTTTTATCGTTCGTCAGAATGATTTCTACTGTAGCGACAATTCAAGGACATGGATCCCCGAACTATTTGGCGTCCATTTTGTTTCACCATTCTCTGTGGTCTAGGATGAAACATGCACACTACATTCTTATGGGGTCCCTTAGAAACAACGCCCCCCCCCCCTTTATTTTTGCTGGCTGGCGGAATACCCTAAAATTCCCCATGTTTTTGCCCATGCCTGGCACCAAATTTTATTGCGACATGTAGCAAGCTAAAAAAACAAAGCGAATCCAAAGGTACAAAAATTCACATGTCGCTGTACTGAAACACAGGTGACCTTGACCTTTGACCTTGTGACCTTGGGCAAGGTCAAGGTGAAAGTTGACATTTTGTCCATTACAAGTTATTGCCTATCTTTTACCGTTTCAAGGGAATAGCGATGGCGAGACAATGTCAAAATTAAGAACGTGACCTT
Organism: Limnoperna fortunei; assembly: GCA_944474755.1. Classification (NCBI taxonomy): domain Eukaryota; kingdom Metazoa; phylum Mollusca; class Bivalvia; order Mytilida; family Modiolidae; genus Limnoperna; species Limnoperna fortunei. The sequence continues at coordinate 1,857,632 of OX104118.1, read as the reverse complement.
GACCTTTGACCTTGTGTCCATTTTCAAGGTCAAGGTCAATGATGACCAATGATATAAGGTTTCATGTATATATCTGTTATAGTTACTGAGATATAGTGATCTAATGTAACTCGCAATGCATTTTATTGGTCTAAGGGGAGACAACTCTTATAAAATGTCAAATAAAAAAAGTGACGATTCAAGATCTTAATATGATACACATTCTGGTAAAGGTTTCAGTTCTCTATCTATTATAGTAAAGGAGGAGATCTGCACACAACAAAGGGTCAAAAATTAGAACATGACCTTGACCTTTGACCTTGTGACCTTTTTCAAGGTCAAGGTCAATGATGACCAACTGTGAAATATCTAGTCTTTATCACCTCTGGTTCAAGAGTTACAATGGTACAAAATGTGCTTTCAATAAATAAGGGGAAATAACTCCTACAAGGAGTCGTCAAAATACTTTGCGCGATATGTAACAAATTGTCGCAATCAATAGCTGACCATTTTGCAACAAATTATATTGCGACATCTTTTACGGTTTCAAAGTTTATCTGCACACAATCTTTTTCATGACAGGGGAAATAACTCCGTAAAGAAAAAGTGTTCGGTGTGACAGGGTCAACTGCGAAAGCGTAATGTCTCATACACCCATAGTACAAAAGGTCTTTTCGACATGTCGCGAAACAAAATTTATAATGGGAAAAGAAAACTTGGCGGAAAAAAATAAGAATAATAATAAGAAACAGAAGAATAACAATAAGGCATTCCACTCGGAAGTGGAAAGCCTTAATAAGAAACAGAAGAATAACAAGAAGGCTTTCCACTGGAAAGTGGAAAGCCTTAATAATAATAATAAGAAACAGACTAATAACAATAAGTCTTTCCACTGGAAAGTGGAAAGCCTTAATAATAATAAGAAACAGACAAAATGCAATAAGTCTTTCCACTGGAAAGTGGAAAGCCTTAATAACTAGTGCTGACTGTGTTGGGGATGCCCAACAAAAAAATGTCTCCCAAACGAACACAGATTTGATGTCGCCTTATGCTATTCTATATATATACCAAGTTTCATGCAAATCGGTTAACTTTTTCAAATTTTTCCGATTTTCGGTGGCTGCCATTTTGAAAATGGCAGCCATATTGAACTTTTTTTCACCTGTCAAGTCCACTCATGCTATTCTATATATATACCAAGTTTCGTGCAAATCGGTTAACTTTTTCAAATTTTTCCAATTTTCAGTAGTGGCCATTTTGAAAATTGCAGACATATTGAAAAATTTTTTTTCACCTATCAAGTCCACTCTGATTTCGTCAAAATAAGTCCAAATTTCGTCGAAATCCGTCCAGTAGTTCCCGAGATAATTTTTGGGTACCCTAATGTGATGGCGGCCAGTTTAAAAATGGCGCCCATCTTGAAATTTCCGAAAAGCTTGTGCACACCTTCAATAACCTATCTACCATAATACAAAGTTTCGCACAAATCCGTTGAGGCGTTTCCGAGAAAACTACTGGGACAAGTTCATGAGGTGGAGAAAGAAGAAAAAAAATAATAACTAGTGCTGACTGTGTTGGGGATGCCCAACACAAAATGTCTCCCAAACGAACATAGATTTGAGGTCGCCTTATGCTATTCTATATATATACCAAGTTTCGTGCAAATCGGTTAAATTTTTCTAATTTTTGGTGGCCGCCATTTTGAAAATGGCGGCCATATTGAAATTTTTTTTTACACCTATCAAGTCCACTCATGCTATTCTATATATATACTAAGTTTTGTGCAAATTGGTTAATTTTTTCAAATTTTTCCAATTTTCTGCGTTTTTGAAAATGGCAGCCATATTGAAAACTTTTTTTTTCACCAATCAAGTCCACTCTGATTTTGTCAAAATAAGTCCGAATTTCGTCGAAATCCGTCCAGTAGTTCTCGAGATAATTTTTGGGTACCCTAATGTGATGGTGGCCATTTTGAAAATGGCGGCCATCTTGAAATTTCCCAATTGCTTGTGCACACCTTCAATAACCTATCTACCACAAAGTTCCGTACTAATGCATTGAGAAAAGTACTGGGACAAGTTCATGACGCGGAGAAAATTCTATACAGTCGGACCTTGTTGTCTCGAACTTGGTTGACTCGATACCTTGGTTATGGCGATATAATTTTTAAGTCCCGGCATTTTTACCATATCAACAATGAATTTCTTCCTCCCATGTGTCGATCTCGGTTGTTTCGATATTTCGCTTAACTCGATGGTTTTTTGGTAGTCCGGACAATATTAATTAGTGTAATTTTTACTTCGCTGTCTCGAAGTTAATTTTGCTCTCGATATCGATGTCAAAACTAACAATATCATTTGTATTTTGTATAGTTACTTAATTCGTGTCTGTTTATTTTAAACACCTGTCATACAGTAAACACGATTATTGATTGGCTATTACAATTTGTATTGGCAATTTAATAAAACGAATTGGTCATCCAAACGCAGTACATGCATTACTAAGGTTTATTGATGATCGGTAATTACTGTCCGAATTATTGTATCATGTTTAATTAAAAATGATAAATATTGAAAATTTCTTTTGATCTGATCAATGATATATGTGGTCGAGTTTCGTTTCTTTAAAGACATTCTGTTATTTTTGTTGATTTGTGTGTTGTCCTCCAATTATGTAAACAAAACAATCTGTATTGTTTAATTAGTTCTTTTGAAGTGTAAGTTGATAAGTTATTTCTTGAATTGTTTTTCCATGATTTCGTAAAAAAGTTTATAAATTTGATTACACTATTTAATAATTATTGTCGAATTTTTTTAATGGATAAAATACTTCATATATCGCACGCTACAAATACCGTGACAAATACAAGCGTAGTCCGAGAATCCTCTGCCGTCCAACGCTTTTTTTTTGCGTGGGACGTCAGAGAGCTCTCCATAAGCAAATCAGCGGATTTTGCGACACCGATCTGGGTTGGCACATTTCATCGTGTCAGATTTAATAAAACATTTTCATCCAGTTAATCTATATATAATTCGCTTCTTTAGATATTTTTCCCTAGGAATATAATCATCTTACCTTCAAACAAGATGATTTAAGTCCATTTCTAAGCTCATTACATCGATACCCTTACATTCCTATATTTCACTTTCATTTTGAACAAAAAGTCACGTGACAACAATGTGACTTAAATCCAGTGCTTAAATTAGCTTGATTGAATGTATGATGATTATATTCCTAGAGAAAAATATCTAAAGAACTGTTCGCTTGCTTCACGTGACGGAAGTCTATAGCTGTAGTTCGTACTTCGATATGTATAAGGTTACATGCAGGTGATGTTGCACATTAAAAATATTTAATGTTGATATCAATAAAGTCTATTATTAAATTATTTCTCTGTGTTTTGTGATGCTCGCTTAAAAAGGGGGTCTATAATTTTAGTAGTATAGATGATAAACATTTTGGTAAATTTCTGAGAGACAACGACCCCAAATTTATGCAAAGCAACGCATCCCTGTCATATTAACGTACAGTTGTTTTCCTTATATTGCTATCATAAAAATAACCACCAGAATCAATACCACCGGTTCAAAAAATCCATCTTTCTAGTAATAATAATAATAATAAGAAGAAACAGAGTAAAAACAATATGTATCCAAACTTCATTTGGGAGACATAATAATAATAATAAGAAACGCAACAAAAACAATAAGTCTCCAAACTTCGTTTGGGAGCCTTAATTACATTGATACGTTGATCTGTTACAGACAAAAACCATTCTTGGTTTTCGATCATTCCACAGATTAGGAACACCCATAGGGGAACTAACTCTGATAGCAACTCCATAAGAAAAACTATGCTATTTTCACAATGTCAAAAAAAATATCCATAATATGAGTAATAATAAAAATCCATTAGAGGGTGATTTGATAAAACTAAACAATAAACTAAAACCTAGTTTTGAAGCACTGTATTGGTTTTCTTGCATACTTTTCTCGTCAGGCCTTTTTCAATAGGTAACAGAAGTCTATTAAAAATGACATTGCCTTTTGAACATCAAACTAAACATTTTAGGACATGTTAACAATGCTACAGTGACATATAAATCTAATTTGTTCAATATATTCCCCTTTACTGATGTCACTTCCAATGGTAGTGGACTTTAAGGGACTTTCAATGACATGCATGCATAAAATGGCTGTTACATTCTTAGAAGTTAAGTAATCTTAAAATGATTCTAAAAACTGTTGCTCTAAACCAACTTCAACAAAATTCTAATTTGGTTTCCATTCAGAAGTATACCATTGGCAAGTATATTTTTTCTCGTAGAATTGCTCGTAAATTCTTATCAATTGTCATCTGCCCATTCCAAAGAAAACAAAAAAGGTAAATGTATCACTCTGATGTTACATTGTGACTAGCATGGCTGAAATAATGTTCTGAGTCTTCTTGGTAATGCACACTCCACATTACATATGCAGTTCCAATGGATAGGTGGAAGGAACCCAAGCCTGGTGGTGGGAAGTTGTACTCTTAAATTTTAACAGTTCAAAGGCTTGTCACAAGGAAAACTAGGAAAACTTTTAAGATTTGTATGGATTGTTTATATGCACATGCTTTAATATTGCAAAGACACCTCCATCAAAAAAGGAGCATGGGATCAACAGGTAGATGAAAACCTGTTTAAACCCCTCAATATAACAGAGCCCTACTCAAATCACCCAACCTGTAATTATGACTTTACTTGTAAATTATACATTAGTCAACATCAGCACCAAACACTGCTATATAAATACATCATCAATTGGAAATATTCTTGAAACACAATTAAAACTTACTATGATTACAGCCTCCCCCCCCCCTCCAATGGAAAATAAACAACTTTCCGAGACTTAAAAAAACTCAGAAAAATCATTTAATTTGTATTTTCATTCAGACATTTCATTTTCCATTTTTTAACTTCAACTATTATTTTGTCACTACTGTCTTATCATTTCTCTTTACAATAAATGACATGAAGAATGTGCAACTTAAAATTTTTGTGAAAAGGTATATAACTCTAAACAATCTATTTTAATTATATACAAGATCAGTATAACAATATAAAATTGAACTATTATCACTGTTTACTAAACACTGTCATTATAAACTTTGAGCTCAATGTCATCCTATTTATACTGATAACATTAAACTGATAAAGTATAACACAATTACCGAACCAGACATATTATATTCTAATGATGGCTTTTGCAAGTTCATTAAGAAAAGGACAAGTTCCAGTCTGCTGTAATCTGTGTCAAACTGAGACAAAGATAAACTGGAAGTGTTTACCATGTAACCTGTTAATATGTAGCAATTGTAAAGACAATGTACATTCTAAAATTAAATCTGCTGATCAACATAAAATTATTGATATACAGGAAGTAGGTCTACATTCTGAATATGTTGATTTCAGTTCTAATAAGTGCCAAGTACATACTAGACAAACTTGTGTCATGTTTTGTAAGTCATGTGATCAGATTGTCTGTCCTCAGTGCATATCTAAAGTCCACAATGGCCATGGATTTGTAGAAATAAGTGAAGGCTATCAAATCAAAGTGGAAAAGTTAAAAGAGGGACAAACCAAAGCAATGGTAAATATAGATGAACTGACCAAAACAGAGGTTAAACTGGATATTTTACTGAAGACTGAACAAGGTAAATTTTTAGATGCTAAGAAAAAAATTCAAGCTCAGAATGAAGCTTTAAAGAAAGCAGTTGATATGCATACAGATAACCTCATGAAAGAGCTAGATAAACAGTGGGAGACAATACAGAAATCTATTGAAAAAGAACGTAACAGAATAAGACCAATGAAAGAAAATCTGAATGACCAAATTATCCTAACAGAAGACCTGATAACGTCAAACAATGCTGAAAAAGTCTTCCATGAGAGTAACCAGCTAAGTCAGTCTTTAAATGTTGTACAACCACTTGATGTGGAGCTTAATTTCAAGTCGGTTCCAAAGTTTCTACCAGGGAAGGTAACTGAGAATAATGTGGGATCACTACAAGAAGTATCTACTGATATAAAGATTACAATATCTAAACAATATACCACAGACATTCCTTCAGTTTTGTTTTTATCAACATGCTGTGACGGTACATTATGGATAAGTAATCAAGATGTTACACAGAAAGTAAAACCTGCAACAGACAATCTGAAGGTGATGTCTAGTTATAACAAGGAGATCTATGGTATGGCAGTAACTCCAAATAATGATCTACTTCTGATTACTGAAATAACATCAAGGTTACAACAGATCAGTGGCAGCAAGAGACCGATCAAAGACTCTATATACAGTGTAGATCCATTACGTATTACAGCTGTCCATGTCACTAGTGATTACAAAGTCTTAGTAGGAGCTAGGACTCCTGGACCATCAGGGCTAGCTACAGGAAGACGAGTAGTTATCAGGATGAATAAAGAAGGTAACCATGAGAAGACTTATGAACATGACAGAAACAAACAACCAATATTTACTTATGTTAGACACATTACTACTACCACCAATGGTACAATATTTGTGGTCGATATATTATCAGATGACTGGAGAGGGAGAGTAATGGTTCTAGAACAGAATGGTGATGTCATCAATACATACATAGGCCATCCAAAGATCAATAAAACCAAACTATTCAAACCAATGTATGTTGTGACAACTCCATTAGACAACATTATTCTACCTGACCTGGACACACACACCCTCCATATCCTTAACAGTGTGGGACACCTCATTACATCCTTTAACATAACCAACATTAGAATACTACTTCCATGTTCTCTCAGCTTCACCACCTCAGGTCAGCTGTATATAGGATGTGCTACAACACCAGGCAGTACAGACAAGGCCAAGTTATATAAAGTGAACATACAACATGTATAAGGAACAGCCTATTCATAAACAGGTAATAAACTTAATACTAAGTAAATAGCTTGTATAAATATAATTCTGAAATATAAAACATTTATCATCCACAATTATTTAAATATACAGGGTAGGGCTCACACTAGGTCAGAATTATAGTGAGAAGTCACTTCTCCTTTTTGAGGCTTACAGGGAGAAGTGGGTGGACAACAGGAAGAAGTTGAATTACACATTGCGAAAAACATCGTTATTTTTTCTCAATTCATTAAGTGTTGTTAAGTGCATTTGTATTTTTATATGTTTTTTAGCAGATTAGAATATGGAGGATTACGTACCAATGAAAGACCAGAAAAAGCAGTTTGACTGACTAATCAGTCTACTAATATAACACATTTCCATTAATATTCAACATTACAATGAAACAGAATCAACTGCCAAAATCTGTTCAATAAAATAAATGTTTCCTTAATATAAGCATATAATAGTATGTATTTAAGGTAAAATTCACTGTTACAAACACTTACACTGATTTTTTTTTTAATTTTGAAAGTGAATGCAAAAATACTAGTTTTTATTATATTAAATTTTTGCAAAACTCATTTAACACTAGCAGAATCGTATTTGTAATTTCTGGCACTGATATCATATCCGCTCTGGAAATTTGTTTTGTTTTCTTTTTGATTGAGCTGGTATCTGGTCTATATTTTTTATGCCATGCTTTACATACATACCGTATACCCCTTTCTTGGACCAGAAAATTGCAGAAACAATTCTTATATGTGTGTACAATCCGCACAAAATGTCTCAAGATGAAAACATAAGAGTTCGGCTTGGGGGCGCTTTTTAAAAAGTGTTTACTGTAATTTGAAATTTACTGAAATATCATTTATGTTTATAGATTTATTTATTTCTTTGTAAAAAAAATAGTGCATTGTCATATCATCTAGTTTGATCGTTGTTAAAACAAATACTCACACATTTTGAAACTAAACCAATTTTATCAACTTTCATTTACCAATTGACTGTTTCCTGTTGACTGCATCAGCATGTTTACAAAATGACATAAATAAATTTCTACTACTTGGACCTGGAGTCCATAATATAATGTTATAACTGTCTCCAAACAATGGTAATTATTATGACAATGTAGATAACATATGTATCAGAGTACCATTTTTGCTTTACTATTCATGTATAGTAAATTATTATATATATATACTACAGCCATGAAGAAAAAAGGTTTTGGATTATGGTAAAGATTTGATGAACAGAAAGACTGTCACAGAAACAGAAACATTAACAAACATTGCATATTTCTTCTATAAGGTTACAGAATATAATGCTTTGTATGCATACTTCATATTTATGCTTTACATGTAGTACTGTAATTTGCTGGGGTGATTTTTTATCAGACATATCTTTAGTCTGATCAAACTGGGAGTTTCATTAGGACTAATGCCTTATTAAATCATATTTTGGAATATCATCATGGTATCGAAATGTATTATCTTATGTAAATTAACAAGCCCAAAGTAGGTCTTTCATGGTTTAATCTATTCAGGCTAAAATATTACCAATTTTATCTCTTGAGAATGTTTGGGATTTTTTTTTTTGCTTGATTGGGGATTAATGCCTCGTTTATAAATTGTTCAGTTACGTCATGGTGTCCATTTTTGTTGGGATACTAGTACTAAGTGAATACCCCAAACCTTCAGAATTAATACTAGCAATCCTAATAAATTAAAGTTGGAGTTAAGCAGACCCTAACCGCAGTAAGGCTCAAGCTGCAACTGCAGTGTTCACAGATATATGAACAATAGTAGATGGCTAACTACCTTAACCTCTAGGCCACTAGGCCCTTAGAATGTTCAAGAGAAAAAGAATTTAGTTTATGGTGTAGTAAAACATTGTTTTGCTATGAAATGCAAGTATGTAAATCTGCTTAATTAGTGACATTCCAAAAAATGTCTCGAAAAGGATTATTTATGTTTGCAAGTTGAATTTATTATCTAATGAAATTGTTATTCAAAATGAATTTATTATTCAACAAAGTATTATTCAACATTATACAATTACTGCACTTGAACGAGATCAATATGAGGTTTTATGGAGCAGGGTAGAATAATATTGAACGAAGCGAAGCCAAGTTCAATATTATTATACCCTGCTCCATAAAACCTCATATTGATCAAGTTCAAGTGTAGTAATTGTTTTATTACATAATTTATTGAGTCATGAAATGGAATATACAGGATTTTTTTATTCTCGAAAGTGACTGTCTTTCATAATGTTTGTTCGGTAAAATATCGACATAATCCATGACGAAATGTTTGCAGTGATTTTTTTCTTGTATAATGTCCCATCTTCAGTCCTTGCTTCTGCATAAAATTTACAAAGAATTGAGTTAGTCCTATTCCCGAGGGTCCGCCGTTTCCAAACTAACTGTCATATTGTAAGCGTACTTTTATTCCGGCGTGTATTTCTTCCTTGCACTAGTGTATTATTTCCTGAGGTTAAATTACACTAGTGCAAAACTTCCATTGGAACAACAATATAATCCGAACATCAGTCCGAACGATAATTTTGATTGGTTTAGGGGATTAAAGAAAGAGGATTTGATTGGCTATCGTATTTCCGTTGGGAGAAACAGCACTTGCTAGCTTTTTCATTCGTAAATTTCTCACGAGAGTGCAATATAGTTTTTTATTGAGTAGAACGAGTTTTTTGCAAACCAATATGATAAGAAATTGAAAGTCACATGTATTGGTTTAGGCCAACATGAAGTTAAACATGAATTGATTATTCCACAGAAATTTATTTTTCAACACAAATTAATTATTTAACATGAATTTATTACTTTAAAATAAATCATTATTTAACATGAAGTTATTATTAAATATGAATTCAACACAGAGCAATAAAACATGAATTTATTATTGAAAAAAAAATTATTATTTGACATGAATTTTTTTAACCCAAAGATTTTATGAATTTGATATTCAATATTAAGTTATTAAATCAACACGGATATATTATTCAAAACATATTTATTATTTAACATGAATTCATTATCTGAAAATAAATAATTATTCAACATGAAGTTATTATTCAATACAATGCTATTGCTAAACATGAACTTGATTATTCAACATGAATATAACTATTAAACATGAATGCATTATTCAAAATGAATGTATTATTCAACATGAATATTTTATTCAACACAAATTTTTTTATTTGTCATGAATTTATTTTTCAATATAAATTATTATTCAACACAAAGGTGTAAGAAAACTTGAATTTGTATTCAACATGATTATTTAACATGACGTTAATATTTAACACAATCTATCATTCAACATGAATTATTGAACATGAAGTTAATAACTACTAGAAAATTGTTATTTAACATGAATTTATTATCGGCATGAATTTGATATTCACCATGAATTTATTACTCAACATGATTTTTTTTTGTTCAATTCAAATTAATTATTAAACATTAATTTATTATTAAACAGAAATTGTGTTATTCAACATTAATTTATTATTAATATGAATTTGTTAATTAACATGAAGTTATTTTTCCACATATTTTATATATCATTATATTACATTAAATTATTATTTACATGACTTTATTCATCAAGGTGAATTAATTGTCCAACACAGAGTTATTATTAAACATAAATTTATTATTTAAAATGAATTTTGTTATTCAGCATGAATTTATTATCAACATTAATTAATTATTGAACATCAGTGTTCTTCAACATGAATTAATTGATCAACAAAAAGTTACTATTAAACACAAATGTATTATTCAAAACAAATTATGTCATTCAACAAGAATTATGTCATTCAACAAGAATTATGTTATTCAACATGAATTTATTATTCAATACAATGCTATGGCTAAACATGAACTTGATTATTCAACATGAATATAACTATTAAACATGAATGCATTATTCAAAATGAATGTATTATTCAACATGAATATTTTATTCAACACAAATTTTTTTATTTGTCATGAATTTATTTTTCAATATAAATTATTATTCAACACAAAGGTGTAAGAAAACTTGAATTTGTATTCAACATGATTATTTAACATGACGTTAATATTTAACACAATCTATCATTCAACATGAATTATTGAACATGAAGTTAATAACTACTAGAAAATTGTTATTTAACATGAATTTATTATCGGCATGAATTTGATATTCACCATGAATTTATTACTCAACATGATTTTTTTTTGTTCAATTCAAATTAATTATTAAACATTAATTTATTATTAAACAGAAATTGTGTTATTCAACATTAATTTATTTTTAATATGAATTTGTTAATTAACATGAAGTTATTTTTCCACATATTTTATATATCATTATATTACATTAAATTATTATTTACATGACTTTATTCATCAAGGTTAATTAATTGTCCAACACAGAGTTATTATTAAACATAAATTTATTATTTAAAATGAATTTTGTTATTCAGCATGAATTTATTATCAACATTAATTAATTATTGAACATCGGTGTTCTTCAACATGAATTAATTGATCAACAAAAAGTTACTATTAAACACAAATGTATTATTCAAAACAAATTATGTCATTCAACAAGAATTATGTTATTCAACATGAATTTATTATATTTTATATTATTGGACATGATTTTATTGTTTTCTAAAAAGTTATCAACTTCTTACAAGATGAAACTGCCCAACAGTTAGTCGGATATATAATAAAAAGATGTGTGACCTCAAAAATTTTTCAAGGGGTCGTCCATAATTGTCAACCATTTTCGTTTTTCGTAAGTGTGCAAACCGCACACTTGAGGGAGGGGGTTAAAAATTTTGACATTTTTGCGTACACTTTTTTTATCTTCAGAAATATTTCGTTTCCGTGGAGTTTGGTTTTTATATTAGTTTAATGGTTGATGTACACATTTTGATGGGGGTGGGGGGTCTCAAAAAGTGTGCTTTTTGCACACTTGTGAAAATGGTTGACAATTATGGATGACCCCCAATACACTAATAAATTATATTGTGTTTATAACATTTTTTTTATTTTACTGATAACTAGCCCAAACATTCCGGGGCCAGCCAAAGGACTGCATAATAGCTCACAAAAAATCCCCTTCAGTCTACAAACATAGTTGGTCACTTAACATTCTTTGTCTGTGCATTAAAATCTACATACATATAAAATTTCCTTGAAAACAGACATGAAGGGGGGAGTATACTTCATAATAGTATACTTCTGTTATTTAAGTATCTGTTTTCTTAAATAACAGAAGTATACTATGAAGTATACTGTGATGAGGCATGACCCTTGCCAGACCTACTTGGATATAAGTGGTATACTTTTATGAGGTATCACCCTTGCCAGACTTACTTCGATAGCAGGGTATACTATGATGAGGTCACAGTTATGATTTTGGCCAGACTAATTTGGACTACAGGGGTATTCTATGATTAAGTACGATTCTAGTCAGACTTACTTGGATAGCAGAGGTATACTATGATGTGGTATCATCCTGGCCAAAGTTCCAATACAACATAACACATCTGCAAACCTCTCTCTGTCATCCTCCTCCACCTCATCCACCTCCTCAACCTCTAGACAAGCATCCATTCCATTCTGAAAATATTAGAAAAAACAAATATTATTTTATGTTTGCAACAACTCTAAACAGCAAACTGTATACAGTCAAACATGCCTTGGGGATCACCACTTGTCAAAAACACTTTTATTTTTTGTCTCTTCACAGTACACATTTTTTAAATTGAACCTGTATATAAAGTCCACCTTTCTATAGTGGCCATATTATCAGTCAACCTTGAAAGGTCACATTAGGACATGTTTCAGTGTTTTAAGGAAAACTTTCAGTAAAGAAACCTTTACATTTATGCAACTTTTGACTTTTAAAGACTGTTTCATACTATAGTTGTTATGAACAAGCATTAAAATTATATAATCTTTACAAAATGTATAACAAAAAAACCTTTTTAAAGCATAACTTGCATATGTACAAGAGATTATCCAGGCTTTAATGCAGACAAATGATGATCCTTCAAAGTTAAAGGATCTTGTTTAATAACAGATGTATTTAGTTTCACTTTAGAGAAATGCTACTAAAATGGTTTAAGCCTTAATCTTGCATATGAAACCTCAACAAAAATTGTATTCTACAATAAGAGTTTCCATGGTATCACCTATTGTGAATAACAAATTCAGCATTTTTATTTAACATTAGCTGTGTTTTAGTCCCGTCTGGAGCAGCTGTGACAAATTTATCTGACCCAATATCACCTGTGTTCTAGTCCCCTAGAGTTTAAATCATTATCAGGTTACACTGTGTGGCACATCAACATGATAAACATGACCCGGTTACAGAAGCAAGATCATGTCTTGCCAACACGGGATAGCGGGTTCGATTCTCATTGCAGGCAGGGTGTACTCGACTCCAATCTAATTTGACAAGCATTGCTAGTTTTCCTACCGATGGTCGGGGGTTTTCTCCGGGTACTCCGGCTTCCTCCCAAACTAGAGGCTCCCAGGAGCCTGTATCGCTCACCTGAACCTGAAACCAAACAACCCTCTTTTATCCAGCCTTTCTTTGCTATAAGGAATTGCCCAACACTTCTGCACAAATCATGAATTTTGACCTTTTAATGGAAACAACTCCTATAAGGAGGAGCTTTTGATGCTTAGAGGGAGAAGGGAGGTTCACTTCAAATTTGCTGTACCTGTTATACTTTTTTAACTATCAGTCGAAAACTCTCTCGACTCCCACCCCCCCTTCCCCACCCCCCTTTTTCATTAATTTCTATTTTAAATGGCGAAAATCATCAATTTTGACAATTAAAGGGCAATAACTCCTACAAGGAGTCATCATACAACTTTGACCCAATAGAGTGTTTTGTAGAGCTTTAGATGCTGAAGAAGGAAAGTCTTTCGGTTTTCCTGTATCTGTTATACTTTTTGAAGTGTAAGCAAAAACCTGTATTTTGACCCCTGTTCTATTTTTATCCATAGCGGCCATGTTGGTTGGTCTGAGGCCATGATTTGAGCAAATTTGGTAGAGGACATTTTACTGATGTTTGCAAAGTTTAAAAGCAATCCCTTCAGTGGTTTTGGAGGAGAAGATTTTTGAAGAAAAGTTAACGACGACGACGACGACGACGACGGACGACGACGACGACGTACGCCAAGTGATGGCAATAGCTCACATGACCCTTCGGGTAAGGTGAGCTAATAAAAACTGGACGCCATGATATAGCTGAAAAATTGCTGAAATTGGCGCTAAGCATCATTCAAACAACAAACAAACTTTCTCATTTGTAACATCCCGAATGTAAACAAATGGTGCATGATCCATTTAGATAGCACACAACATTTGAACTAAGGCCTCCTAGGAGCCTGCAATTGCTCACCTGGATCACAAATTAATTTTTCAATTTTTGCAATTTACATAATTAATTTCAGTCTAGTTGTTATTAGTTTTACGTGTAAGTTACTGGGCAAAAACTAAAAATTGATTCAAACATTTTGATTAGGAATAATAACGTCTAAGGTGCCATCAGACAATGCTGAAAAAAAATTGTAGGCCGTGTCCTAATTCATAACACAAAATCTGATTATTTTGTCCAAATTTGTCATTTAAGGGCAATAACTCCTATAAAAAGTCATCTGACAATTTTGGACAAAGTAATGACTTGTAGGCCTTGCCTTGCAGATCATTATTGCAATTTACAGTTTCACTCTAACTGTTATAGCATTCAAGTTACAGTGCAAAAACTTCAAATTTCACAAAAATTGTTCTTACATAGCAAAAACTTCTATAAGAAGTCATTGGAGAATTTTCAGACAAAAAATGAGTTGTAGGCCTTCTGATTACTTTCCAATAGTCAACTTCAGTTCATCGACAGCAATATTCCAGCAGCTCCAGCGTATAGTGTGTACATTTCTCAACTTCTACGTTATTCTAGATCCTGCGATAGGTATTCCGATTTTCTAGACCGATCACTGCTGTTGACTGCTAAACTATTCAAACAAGGGTTTGTTATACCTAGGTTGATGTTATCTCTCCAGAAGTTCTATGGTCGTCACTATGACTTAATTGATTAATTAATTAGCCGTAGGTATTAGTTTTAATTTCTGAAACTAAAACTGGTAAATTTGTCGTTAAAGGGCAATAACTCCTATAAGAAGTCATCTGACATTTCAAACAAATAAATGAATTGTAGGCCTTGTATTGCTGATCATTTTTCCAATTTACAGTTTAACTCCAGCGGTTATAGTTTTTAGGTTACAGGACAAAAACTTAAAATTGCATAGAAAACTGTCATTTAAGGGCAATAACTCATGTAAGGAGTCATTTGACAATTTCAAACTAATAAAGTGAATTGTTGGACTTGTATTGCTGCTCATCTTTACCATTTACACTTTCACTCTAGCTGCTAGAATTTTAAGTTACAGGAAAAAACGGAAAATTTCATTAAAAATGTCATTTAAGGGCAATAACTACAGTACTTGCACCCGTAAACGCACACTTTGACTGATTGATAACTGACTGCTGACGGATTTTGGAACGCTGACGGATCGCTGACTGATTGATGATGACTACATCCGTCCAAAATTATGAATCCGTCATTACCTTGGTAACCGTCAGCGATCAGTGCGATCAGTCCAATCAGTGCGATCCAGAATCCGTCATTTAATTATATGCAAAAATCGGTTAGTTTATTGACGGATTCGTATAAATTAATAATTTAAAGATAAAACGGATTCTGCGTCATTTGTATATAATATATGCATTTATTATACCATTTTTATAATAAAATAAAAACATGCGTTTAAAAGAATTGTTAATACAATGTCTCGTTCTAAATGAATAAATAAACATATTTAAAGAAAAAAAAAATTTCTTTATATTATATAATTAAGCACATTTCTTTAAAGCAGGACATATCTGCGAACCGAGTCCTGTAAACCTTCAAAAAACTTCTATTTAAGGCACATCAGTAGCGACGAGGTAAATGTTTTTTTTTCGTAATCCATTATTGATTCTCTTTTTTTTTATTCCCGCGACTCGTGATTTCGGCCTGATTTACTTTTTGCGACCTGTTACATTTATATTTTTTGTCATATATTAAGCCGACCTGACTCCCCCAATCAGTGACAGATTTATTTCACATTTAGGAAAGAACGTGGCCTCTTTGTGACATCATTATTAGTTACTTAAATGAATGCCTGTGTGTTTTTATTTAGTCTACAAAATTTTAAATACAATTATAATACTGTTGTGTATAACAATTGTGAACTGTTAAACAATCATTGTCAATCAAAACGCATTGTTTACTAAACAAAAAGTTGTATTGTAAAATATACAGCGATTCTTGTCGCAAGTTTTATTGGACAGGCAATGAAAGTTGTTTAAAAAAGTATACATACAATTACGCTGGATTGTTCCATTTGTTTCATGGCGTCCATTTTTTATTGGGGGTGGGGTGGGAGGAAGCCGGAGTACAGGTTAAAATCGACAGTCTTTTGTCAATTAAAGTGGAGTCGGGCGCACCCTATCTGCAGTCGTTCGAAAATCCGCAACCTGTTGACAGGCATGTGATAACTAGTAGATGACTAACCAATCAGCCACCTAGGCCCCAATAACGCCGGGGAGAATTGTCTGCGAATACTGAAGTTAAGCGTAAAAATGTGTTACAGATTGACACGTGTTTCAGTACGAAATACAAGATACAAGATATTTTATTAAGCTAATCACAGCGCCCAGCATTGAGCATATTAATCATACAAATAAACACAATAACAGTATCAAAAGAAGAAAACATAGAAATAAAGTTAATTATTGGTCATTGGTATAAATAGCATCATGAAATAATAATGGAAAATACTAAACTTAAGAAAACAGTAAACTTAAAAATTACATGTACAAAAGTTAATTATAGTGTCCATCACTGCCTCCAGGATTTTTTTTAACAAAACGTCATTAATTCTTTAGGTCTTAACATTGTCATTACAGTGTATTATCGATGAAACAGAACCTTTTCAAAACTTGCCCTTTAAAAGAGTGTCATTCAATTTAAACAATAACTTATTGTATTGATTGATTGTTTGCTTTTCTTTCAGCGAGAGTATTTCAGCATTATTAACGAGAATAAGTTAAATATAAATCAATTAGATTTGTTTGCTTGTTTAAATATTGTTTAATCTACTTTCAGCAATTTTTCAGCTATATCATGGCGTCCAGGTTTATTTGGGGAGGAAGCCGGAGTACCCGGATAAAACCCCCGAACTCCAGTGGGAAAACTGGCTTCCTTTCAATTAAGTCGAGTGCACCCTGCCTGCAGTGAGATTTGAACCCGCAACCTCAGTGTTGACAGACCACGTGATCAATAGTTGATGAACTAACATCACCACTCGGCTCCTTCAAAAGGGCAATTTTGAATTCCACTTGAAAAATATGGGGTATGTGTTGGGGCGTAAGATTTACTTTTTTTTTCGTGCAAGGAGCGTTACACTCTCTAAACATGTCACTATGGTTCGCGGCAATTTTAATATGACCTGAACCTCCCAAAAAAAAAAACGAGAGGACATCCCATGTTCGCCAGCTGAGGACGCGCTAGGCAGCTCTGTTACACCTAGTAACTAATTTCAAGTACTTCCGAATTTAAAGGAAACCATTTATACTTATATATCATTAACTGTGGAATGACTTTAACAGACATCGTAAAATAAACAAATTGCGACGGCTAAAATGCGAAAGCAGAATTGATTTTCGTATTACGCTTACATGTTCGCATATTTAACTCATAAGCTTCGATATACAAACGCGGTTAGTAGTTTAATCTTTATTTGATATTTAATTTTGTGTAAATTCATGTGACACAATGAGATAGTGAATAAAATATATAAATAGACGTTTTCGCTTTTGTCGTAAATCTTATTCAGTATTATACACCGGAATTCTTAGGAATTGTGGCACAGTACTTTATTCTTTATTTCAGATTAAATTTTCTGTAAATTCTTGTGACACAATGAGATATATAGTGAATAAAATATATAAATAGATGTTTCCGCTTTTTTCGTGAATCTTATTCAGTATTATACAGCGGAATTCTTAGAAATTGTGGCACAGTAGTTTATTCTTTATTTAATTCTGTGTACATTCATGTGACACTATGGGGTAGTTAATAAAATATATAAATAGATGTTTTCGCTTTTGTCGTAAATCTTATTCAGTATCATACACCGGAATTCATAGGAACTGTGGCAAAGAAAAAAAAACTGAAAAAACCACGACAAATAATCTTTTTAAGCGTTTACAATAAAAAAAACCTCGACCTTGGAGGTTAAGGTAGCAGTAACCTATTATTGATCACCAAGTTGTCTGTTCGATCCTTACAGCGAAATGGTGTGCTCGACTTATCCCTATAAATTTGCAAAGAGCACCAGTTTTCCTATCGAAGGTTTGCTGTTTCGTTGGGTACTCCAGCTCTTCCCAATAAACACTCGACGTCATATTATATAAACTAATATAATTTTTGAAAAAAGTGTTAAACAAACTTCAAACATACATACAATGCTAACGCGAAAAGGCGAAGTGAAAAAATGTTACGATTTCGCCTTCACGTTTTTCGTGTTTCTCGCTTTTTCCGCTTTAAAACTTTTCGAAGACAAATACGAGATGTACGCCTTGGCATGCGAGGTCAAATATTTTTTGAATTTATTGTGTGTGTGGTTTTTTTTCATTTCTTTTTTTAATTATGTTTTTAATAAAATGACACTATGTGGTGTTTATATTCCGTCAAAGATGCATTAGTGATAGATTTTTTTCGGGGGGTGGGGGGGGGGGAATTTCCATTTATCATTTATAACTTTAGACTAGACGTTTTCCGCTTTCAAAATACGGACGTGCGCCTTGGCAGGCGAGATGCTTTTTTAAAGTCATTGTGTGTGTGCGTTTTTAAATTTACGTTGTTTTAATTATTTTGTTAATAAAAATTACACTATGTAATGTTTATATTTCGTCAGAGATGCATTAGTAATACATTGGGGGCATTTCCATTTTTTTATTAATAACTTTAGACCAGTTTTAGCCTTATTATTAGGTAAAACGATCCATCAATGAGGACATAACAGTTGACATTTTTATACTTCTAATATTTGCGAGTGAAACGAATTTTCACATTTCGAAATATTAATTTTACTAACCGGAAGTTGAATGGACGGATTGGAGCGATTAGTCCAAATCAATCCGTCAGATCAGTCAAATCGTTCTAAATCCGTCAATTGACGGATGGACGGATTGGGAACGATCTGACGGATTGGGAACGATTTGACTGATCTGACTGATTGATAACTGATTGGTGACGGATTTTGGAACGGTGACGGATCGCTGACGGATTGATAAAAGTGTTGCGTTTTCAATCTCAAGTACTGTACTATAAGGAGTGATTGGACAATTTTGGACCAACACACGTTTGTAGCGATTGTCTTTCTGATCATTTAAGCAATTCACATTTTCAATCTAGCTCTCATAGTTTTCTAGTTGTTTTGTAAAAACTGAAAATTTTGTCAAAGATCGATCTTCATGAAAGGGAAAAAAATCCTACAAGAAGCCATTACACAACTTCAGACTAATAGCAACTATAATAGACCTCAATGTGCTGATCAATTTGCAGTAATGTTTTTCTCTGTAGTTATTATATTTTCTGAGACATTGACCAAAAAAGTGTGTTGACACCTATGTTCTATTTTAAGTAACAGTGGCCATCTTTGTTAAGTAATCCACAACCTGGGAAAACATTTGAAACAAGTAACCCTCAAGATGACTGTGGCCAAGTTGACAAATATTGGCCCAGTGGTTTCAGACGAAAAGATTTTTGAAAAAGTTTACGACGAACGATGGACGCCAATTAATGGCAAAAGCTCACATGGACCTACCCTCCCTCCCTTATAACTGAACTTTGATAAAAGGTAGAAATGAAAGACCAATAAAAAACTAACATAATTAGACGATATAATGTTTATTTTGTTTATGATTTTATACGAAAATTATATTTTAAAAACAGGTATGTTATACATAAAAATGTCTAAATCAGTTAAAAATGCAATAGAAACAAGAGGCTCTCAAGAGCCTGATGTTAAACTAAGTCTTATAAGTTTCAATTTCCTATTGGCACAAATAACATTAACTTTGTTGATACCATCCAATGAATCTTGCTGTGTGGTTTCCACTGGTTCTATAGTTTTAGATAGGAAGCTGTTTTAGAGAAGAGGCCTTTTAAAACTTTTTCCCATTAGGTCCTATGTTAAATTAAGTCGTGCGGTGGTGGCCATTTTGAATTTCCAATTGGCATAAAAACATGAACCATCAGATTTCTCCTATCTGTTATAGTTTTCGAGTTATAAGCCAATTTAAGTGATTTTACCATATGTTCTTTTATTAGTAACAGCGACATGTTTTTTATTGGATCCATTCAAAACGAGGATCGTTTGTTGCCAACATGCCATATAATATTTTTGCAAAGTTTAAGTCAAATTTGTTCGGTGGTTTCAGAGGAGATTTTTGAAATTGTTTATTGACGACGGACGAAAAACCATGATCTTTGACCTTTAAAGGGGCAAAACCCATAAAAGGGGTCATCTGACAACTATGGTCCAATAGAGACTTTTGTAGAGCTTCTTGATTTGAACATTTCAGCAAGCATTAGCTTTTCTGTATCTGTATCTTCTAAAAGGCAAAAACATTTAAAAAATGTGATTTTTGACTTTTAGGGGCATAACCTAAAAGGGGTCATCTAACAGTTTCGACTTAATAGAGACTTTTGTAGAACTTCTGATTCTGATGAGCCTGAAGATCATCAGATTTCTACTATCTGTTATAGTTTTGGAGTTATAAGCCATTTAAGTAATTTTACTAAATGTTCTATTTTTAGTAGTAAAAGCGGCCATGTTTTTTTATTGGATTCATTCAAAATAAGGACCGTTTGTTGCCAACATGCCATATATCATTCTTGCAAAGGTTAAGTCAAATTGGTACAGTGGTTTCAGAGAAATTGTTTACGGACGATAAACGGTGAACCACGACAGACGCATAGTGATGGCATAGGCTCACATGGCCTTTGGCCAGGTAAGCTGAAAAAAGTTTCTTAACATACGTTTTCAGGAAAGAGTGGTTGATCTTCATTGCGTGATAGAAATTGTATGTCTTTTCGCGAGTGGAGCTCAGCGTACGCCAAGTGATGTGACCTTTGGTTCAGATGAGCTAAATAATAAGTTTATATTTAGATACTTATAGAATGATATTAAACCACTTGGCCAATGAGGCCCTAGTTCTGTTATATTGCTATTTGATTGTATTATTGAGGTAAGAAATTGGTCAGTTATATCTTTCCTCCATTTTTATGGGCTGAGAGGAGGGGGAAGTATTGTTAACCCTTATGTGTTCAGATATCAGAGACAAAGTGACTATATATTGGTTTAATGTGTCCGATTTAGGTCCATATATGACACGTAAAATTCCGTTCAGGATCTAGTAGAATAAAAAAATCATTTTGAAATGAATATTACAATACAAGTAAATTTGTGTAAATATTTGTTGTAATCTGTAAATCAGTGGCGTCATCTAGAGTGATTGTGATAAAATCCTGGTGTCACTCTTCCAGATTGGTTGACACGGATCACATCCAAATCTTCTTTTACTTGGCCATACAGAATCCCCAAGAGAAATGTTTGAAAAATAATTCCTGTACTTAACTATTACGAAACCTTTGTTTGTTCTACAAAATTTGAACATTTTAACTTTGGTGTCACCTCTCTGTAGCGGTGGGCAACACCCAAGTGACGTCACAGCTGTAAAGGATGATTTAACTATAGTGATGCATCGGGGGGGGGGCTGCAGTGTTTTATGCATATATGTTCCCTACACTCAAACTTAATTTTAACAACATCTATTAGTTTGTCTGGGAAATGTGCTAACTATTAAATAGGAAGTAGAAAAAAGAAAGTTTTATGATAAGTGTCTGCTTTCTAATAGCAATTTACAGTGCAATCGATGATACTGTTGTAAATAAGAACATTATAAAACTACATCGGCCCAGGATGGTCACCATTGTCCATATTATAAATAAAAATAGGTTTACATTTCAAACGAAGGTTGAAGAGGCAGAGATATGAGATCCTTGACAAATAATGGATATGAATTAAAGTCAACAGGTTTATGTAACCAAACAACAATATGAAGTACCAGTGATAATGTTGTATAAAAAATAACATAAATTGGTTGTTTTCTATGTCTTTATTAATCAATATCTAATTTAAGTTGACACAGATAAAAATAAATCATTGTGTTCTTACACTGTAAAATATAATAAAATAATATTCCTGGAAGACCATTGTTAGCAAATTAACAAATGCGCAGGCACATTATACATTACATTTGTAAAGCAAGAAACAAAAGTGATCCATGAAATCAGAACGATGCACCTACAAACACAGATGCTATAGCAAGATTACAAAGAGTTGTATTATGTGTATTGGTAAGACATTGAATTATGGCTAAATTACAGAAATTTATTGTATTTAATGTTTTGTAAAATTCAAAAATACTAACAAATATGTGGCTTTCTTCAGGTCTAGAAAACATTTTATGACAAGGAAACATAGTAAAGGAACCTTTAAACTGAATGTTAAACATTAATCAATCAATCAATCAATCAATCAATCAATTTAAACTTATCAATAATTCTAAATGTATTGTAATACTAAAATGATAAAACTAACATTGTCTAATTAAAGGAAAGGAAGTTTAGCAGTGACATATTTTTTACCTTTGTACCCCTTTATTAAATTGTGGTTGAACATCAGAAAAACAAGATCAATGTTATACATATGGATTAAAAATACATGAGTATTAAGATAGAAATGTAAGATTTGTCTATTAAATTATAACCAAGGAATCATCACAAACAATTAACTTGTGTGTTAGCAGGAGTTGTGTCCCATTATTGTATATCACTTTGGAGGATTTCATTTGTGTATGGACGAGACCAAATTACTCATAGTAAAATTTGAGAGCAGGTTGACGAGTTAATACACCAATGAATTCTGTAAAAAACAGTTTATATTCTATATAATTCCTCCCATTTAAGAATAAATTTTATTTAAATGAAAGCACTATTTTATTGCAACATGTCTTCATACACTAGATCTGTTCATCAAAAAATGAATGATAAAAGTCAACCAATAAAAATGATCAAACAATAAATATAAGAATTATTAAGGAAAACAACCTGACCATGTTTCATCCAATGAAATTATACTAATATGAAGCAGTACAATTGAGTGATTAGCTTCATTATTGTAGCTCAAAAACTTAAGCTTGTGAGTTAATTATCATCAGCAGGATTTGTTTGGACTACTTAAATGCCCTCGACATAAGCAACTATTTAATTTATTTCATTGAAGAATTCATGCATGAAAAGTTTTTAACATATCAATTTCAATACAATGTTTGCATTTTCACCAAGCAGACAAAAAGCTACAGCGGACTGTCACAAATTACTAGACTAAGCGAACCGATGAAAGTTCATGATCTAGTGCTACTATGCATTATGCTGATGATGATAATGCCCACTTCAGCACAGAACTGTACATTCAGAAATACAACCTGACCATTATTCATCCAATAAAAAACCACTGCATTTTTACTGATATAAGTACAATTCACAATCTGTATATATTGTTCAAATTTTTGTACTTTTTGAATGGTTCAACAATTTCACTCCATTTAAATAGAGATTTTTTTTTCCAGATAAAACTAGACAAAGTTGATCTAGCGATCTCTGATACCTGCTTTTCTAAAAATTTCAAACGTTTTTCGTGGACTCTGACCTTAAAATTTGACGGATTTCCCCGAAAATCGATAGGTTTCTTACCAACATAAAATATAACAATATCCTACAGTTTCATTCAAGGTTTTGAGTTATTGTCCGAAAACAACTTTTCTTATAAAAATTTCTTAAGTTTTTTGTTGACTGCGAAATTTGACAGTCGGCACTATCATCACCAGCATAATGCATAATCCCACCCGGAAACAACTTTTTTGTTGACAGATTTCCCCCACAATCAATAGGCTTCTTACCAACCTGTTATATAACAATATCCCCACGTTTCATTGAAATCGGATGTAAACTTTTTGAATTGTCATCCAGAAACCAAATGTGGACCGACAAAAAGAAGGAAGGACATGAGGACCACTATATACCCCCGACTCTGTCGAGGGGGGTATACAAATTAAAGTCGCACAAGAAGAGATGTGACAAATAAAAACTTTGTGTTCAAATGGGGTCCTACCATTGAACAGTGCCAAACAATTTAACAAGGGCAAACCTACCACAGACAGGAGCCGACCATTAAACAGGAGCGTCCATTTAACAGAGAAATCAAAGCTTTATTTAGATCATTACAGAATTGTAAATCCAGTAGTTCTAAATATGCACACACTCAACCGATAATAAGCCTAAGTTTCTGTAATAGCCCTCTAACTTTATAATAAATGGGTAATTTCTATTTGAGTACATAGGATAATAACAAAACCCATATCCAGGAATGTATGAAGATGAAATAATGCAGATTGTATTACACTAACTTGTTCTGTGTTCGTCATCTTAGTTCTACCCGTCAGTTATATGTAAACAATGCCTTATTTAATTCCATTGGATTGTCATGTAAAAATTAACCTACTATAACCATGTGTAACAAAATAAAATTATATCTTATCTATTTTACACACAGAAATCCACGTACATTAATCATGAATTCGTTAAAGCTTTCCATAAATTTGATCTTGTTTTCCCTACTAATGGACAAATTCAGTGTAGGTGGTGTTAGCTTGTTAAAGGCTTCCAACATTCGTTGTTTATAGGCCGGGTCTGTCTGTGTCTGTAACAACTGATTTACGTACTCTCTGTACTCATTCTGAAATATACAAAAACAACATATTTAAATGTGAACTGATTTACAACAAACTGTAAACTAGAGTAACAATTTGGTTTCATTCTAACAGACAACAATATAATAATTATGGGAGTTATACATCTAGTAAAACAATAAATGGGGCCATGCCTTGAAACCAGGTTTTCAACAATTTAACAATTAATTTCATCAGTAGACTATGCAGAAACTGCTTGGTTTATGGTTAATGACTGGAAACAACACTTCTATTTTTAGTAACAGTGACCTTCACTTTGATCCGTCAGGCCCCAAATCCAGGTCTTCTGGCAAGATTGCTATATCCAAAGTTTCAGTAAGATTGGTTTATCCAAAGTAAAGTTATTGACTGGAAACTGTTTTTCTATTTTTAGTAACAGTGACCTTGACCCAACTGGCCCCAAATCCAATCCCAAGTTAAGTCTTCATGCTCGCTTGCTACATCCAAAGTTTCATCAAGAATGGTTTATCCAGAGTTATTGAATGGAAACCCCCTGTTTGATTCTGCCTTCCCACCATACTCCAATGTTATAACAAATAAACCTACATGATCTACGTAAGTTAATATTTTCTCTGCTACTTAAGTGCCCTAAATACCATTAATTGGATTTGTAAATAAGAACTGACAATGTCCAATAACCCTGCAGTCTATGGTTTTATTGTAAATTATATGTTGGTTGTTTTAGTTTTAATGCCAGTTGCAGCAATTTCTTCAGTGATATAATGGCGTCCATTTATTATTTAGTCAGCGGGAAGGGTAGGGAACCTAATACCTTTTTTTCAGGAATTACAGTTGGGGGTCCAAGCTGACTAGAACTCGCAACCTAAGTGTTAAGCCTCTGATGGTCAATAGTAGATTATTAACTACCGTAACCACTAGGCCCCTGTAACTTGTTGAATATTAACATTTAATTTAGGATCTTACATTGGTATGAGTGGATTATCGAGATTGGAGAAATCCGATAATCCACGAGTACTAATGTAAGATTCTGTTTCTCTAATTTTAACTAGACAAAGTCGATCTAGTGATCGCTGATACCCCCGCTTTTGTGAAAATTTCTAACGTTTTTCGTGGATTGTGACCTTGAAATTGGATGGATTTCCACCAAAATCAATAGGCTTCTTACCAACAATATATTTAAGAATATTTTACAGTTTCATTAAAATCGGATGAAAACTTTTGAGTTATTTTCCGGAAACAACTTTTTGTAAAAATTTCTAACATTTTTCGTGGACTGTGACCTTGAAATTTGACAGATTTCCCCCAAAATCGATAGGCTTCTTACCAACCTGATATATAACAATATCCCAAAGTTTCATTCAAATCACATGCAAACTTTTTGAGTTATCATCCGGAAACAACTTTTTTGTGAAAATTTCTAACATTTTTTTTGTGGACTGCGACCTTGAAATTTGATGGATTTCCCCCAAAATCAAAAGGCTTTTTACCAACCTGATATATAATAATATCCCAAAGTTTCATTCAAATCGGATGCAAACTTTTTGAGTTATTGTCCGGAAACAACTATTATGTTAAAATTTCTAACGTTTTTCGTGGACTGTGACCTTGAAATTTGACGGATTTCCCCCAAAATCGATAGGCTTCTTACCAACCTGATATATGACAATATCCCAAAGTTTCATTTAAATCGGATGTAAACTTTTTGAGTTATTGTCCGGAAACAACTTTTTTGTTAAAATTTCTAACGTTTTTCGTGGACTGTGACCTTGAAATTTGACGGATTTCCCCCAAAATCGATAGGCTTCTTACCAACCTGATATATAACAATATCCCAAAGTTTCATTCAAATCGGATGTAAACTTTTTGAATTATCATCCGGAAACCAAATGTGGACGGACGAACGGACGGACGGACGGACGGACGGACATGAGGACCACTATATACCCCCGACTCTGTCGAGCGGGGGTATAAAAAGTAGTAAATTTGCGAAACGAAGTACAAATTCTCCCAACCCCAATTTTATGTTCATGACTTGAATACGCGGTAAATGGAAGGTGTTTTGTTTATGACGTCATGGGTTCTTATTGTGACGTTATTATTTTTAACCAATCAACTGCTGAGAACAACAAATTCACTAGTTACGAGAAATATTTTTTCCACACCGGTCAAGCGGTTGAAATATTACGTCAAAATCAGAGAAAAAGGTTTCCATAGTGACTTACCTGATAACAACAAATTAAACAAAACAAACAAGAACTAGCAGTGTCTAACAATTCCATGTTAAATGTTTCCAACAGCAAAATGTTGAACACAACCTACAATACACAAATGTATCATAAAAGGTTGTATTACTGTTCTTCATCACTGAAAATTGTAGCATGCGTGTAGGCACACTGTTTTTAATTTGACAAATGTTTAATTGTATTGAATAAAAAATGACTTCTGCAAATGTTTTTGTCTGTGTTTCCTTTGTTACATTTTTCTTTTTTATTTTTTTCTCTAACTTTATTACAGTGTAAAGCTATGCCCATCTTACAAAGGTGGATTTATTCTAACAGTTTTTCCGGGCCAGGAGAGCCAAAACCAATTATTTTAAGGGTAGATCTTTGCTATTCATTTCCAGGCTACCAGTTACCGATTAAATAAAGAATAATGTAATTGTTAACATACTTTAATTCTTATATGATGTCCTTATAACATCAAACGATATATTAACCGATATTGCTATCCTATCACTCGGTAAAAAATAATAAAATATAAAGGCCTAGCCCATGTGTTAATGGCTACAACATCATACCCCTCATGAATTATTTCTTAAATATTCCTTTAAACCAAGTTTGCTCATTAATAAATTTATAAAGGTTTGAATTTTATGAAATATTTAAATTTTATCCTCCATACGAATATGATCAGAGATCAGTTTATATTAAAGGTATGAAGCAAGTATTGTAGCAAGTTTAACATATCAACACTTGGGAAGATAAGATTTGTAAAGTTTCTATTAGGACCAGTTACCACAAATAACAAGTGTGGACACAGAAAAATGTCACGCCTCCATTCCGCATTACGTAAATAGCAGTAAATTGTTGTTAAAGAGAAATGAACCTAATCCAAAAACATAGTCAATTGAGGTCATGGTCACCTAAAATATACCAGACACTCATGTACTAATCATTACCAACCTAAATACCAAATGCTGTCATCCTACCATGCATGGTTGCAGAGGAACTGCCCGAATTCAAAAGCATAGTTGATTGACCGTGAAATCACGGTCAAGGTCAGGTAAAACCTGACAGACAGTCATGTACTCTTCAGCAGCAACCTATACACTAAATATTGTCATCCCACCATGCATGGTTACAGAGGAACGGCCCTAATATCAAAATATCAAACGTAGTCGATGGACCGTGAAATTGAGGTCAAATTCAGATGACCCCTAGCAGACAGTCATGTACTATTCATCAGCAACTTATATACCATATATTGTCATCCTATAATGCTTGGTTACAGAGAACTGCTGTAACCCAAAAACTTTAACATAGTCGCCAGACCATGTAATTGAGATCAAGGTTAGGTGACAGCTACCAGACAGTCATGTACTCTTCACTAGCACCCTTTATACCAAATATTGTCAACCTAAAATGCATGGTTACAAAGGAACTACTGTACACCAAAAACTTTAATGTAATCGCTGGACTGTGAAATTGAGGTCAAGGTCAGGTGACACCTACAAGACAGTCATGTACTCTTCACCAGCAACCTATATACCAAATATTGTCATCCTACCATGCATAGTTACAGAGAAACTGCCCTAATAAAAAAACTTTAACATAGTCGCTGGACAATGAAATTGAGGTCAAGGTCAGGTGACACCTACCAGACAGTCATCACTATTCATCAGCAACCTATATACCAAATATTGTCATCCTAACATGAAATTGAGGTCAAGGTCAGGTGACATGTGACTGACTGGCAAGTATACCTAAACTAAACCTGCTACAGCAGACACAATTATAACATTAAAGGTGGAAGGTAAAGCAGGACAAAATTCAGCCAGTTAAGTTCGTTAAAATAAAGAGGGGAGGTAACTGTGTACTTAAAGAAGACCTAAACTAAACCTGCTACAGCAGACACAATTATAACATTAAAGGGGGAAGGTAACGATGCACAAAATTCAGTCAGTTAAGTTGGTTAAAATAAAGAGGGGAGGTAACTGTGTACTTAAATAAGACCTAAACTAAACCTGCTACAGCAGACACAATTATAACATTAAGCAATACACATAATAACACCATGACACAAGTACTACATTAGTGGTGTTACAACAGTGATACATTGGACAAGATAAAGAGGGGAGGTAACCATGTACAGAAACTAAAACTGCAATAGCAGGGGTCGTTCTCCTATTCATGGAATGAATTTCCGGTGCATGTGAAAACATGGCTGGATGAAAAAATAGTCCCAATTTTCTCTTTTGTTTCTGCTTTTGCTTATAACAGATATTGCTTAAGAGTTGGATATTTGAAAGGTATGGCATTACTGTAGAACAAGAATATATTTTTTCCATTGAATGTCTTTACAGTGGAAGGACTTGTTAAAGTGTGTTTTGTGGTACAATGTGACCACAACATTGAAAGTAGAAAAACCAGTATTAAACTATAAGGTAAAATTCACGCAAAAAGTCAGTGGACACGTATATTTTTTTCTCCATTTTATTGTAATTTAGAATTATATGTGTAATGCCCCATATATGAAATTTAAGGAAAGGAAGATTTTTTTAATAAAAAAATTTTATGTCTCGCCCGTTCCGTTACTTTTGCCCAGGCCATCCAAATGAATAATGACCTCAGCAGACACATCGATAACATGAAAAAGGGGAGGTAACCATGTACAGAAACTCAAACTGTTACAGCAGACACAATCATAACATTAAAGAGGGGAGGTAACCATGTACTTAAACAAGACCAAACTAAACCTGCTACAGCAGACACAATTAAAACATTAAGCAATACACATAATAACACCATGACACAAGTACTACATTAGTGGTGTAACAACAGTGATACATTGTACAGTAGACATTACCTTCATAAAATGTGTCATGGATTGATGTATGTGTGTACCCTGTAAGTTGTTCTGACAGACGTGTGTAGATAACTGGGATAGAATATCCAGACATAGTGTTGTAGTATCATTGCCGTATCTGTTGTCTGTTAAGGTTCACAGGATTATTAAAGTTCTTTTGTTTTTTTATGAATTTCAATCAGTGTATACTTTACTTATTTCTGACAATCAAGTTGAAGTTGTCTCTGCATAGATTTTATTGATTATAAGTTGTATTTCATACAGATTTTGATGGATATTCTGTGGTCTTTGCTCCTGTATGAGACCTCATTCTCCTAGAGACCATAAGTTACATGCAAAATTAACCCCTTTTTGTTCAGACAGGTTATGAGCATTTGTTTGTTGTATGTTTCGAGTGTTTGTTACTTGTGTCTGCGAGTTTTCTATTACCATGGCTAAGTAGTTTCAAAGAGAATTTTGTTGTTTTGATTAAACCTTGGTTACTTACTGATTTACTTAAGAGTGATTTTGACATGAGGCAGAACAAACATAAATAGAGCTCTCTTAACATAACAGTAAGTGTTTGTAAAGTAAATAATGGTTTGAGCACTCCAAATATTTTACAGCCACCATATTTTCATTTAGAATGTATTTTCTTAAGGTGGAAAAAGGGCAGAGCTTTTTTATACTGAATTCAATTGTGTGAGAAATACACACTGTGAGAGAATGTACTTTAAGTAGTGCATGTCGTCTAATGCAAATTACCATAATTTCTATTACGACAATAAAATTTTTGTCAGGTATGAATACAAAAATGGAAAAAAATCCCTTAAGTGGATTCCCCCCCCCTTGAAAAACCCTCTGAGGCATTGACTGTTACAGGAAAAAGATTAACATGCAATTTTACTTCTTGGAAGAACACCAATTTAAACAAAATTATTTCCTTAATTACATTTTTTTCAGGTTCATTGATAATACAATTTAACCAACTGATTTAAATTCACAATATGATGTGTCGTCACCATAAATCAAAATAACTAGTTTTAAAATAATTCAGTCTCATGGTTCATACTATAATCAGCTTTCGAAACAATCCTTGTAAGTTAAAGGATACGATGACAAGCCTAGTTCTACTGAGGCAATTAAAGATGTCTGTAGATCGTCCGGAAGAAGTACAAACTTATCAGCATCACATTCTGATAGCAACGATACCAACTTAAAATACTGTGTACACAGGTTAGGAAACTGAAAGAAGAAAAAAAGACTTAAATGTATTTATTCTGTCAAAATTGCTGAAAATTATGTCTGACAAAATAGGAAAAATTTCCATAAGGAGTTTCATAAAAGCAGGCACATAATATCAATAAGTCTGCAATCTTCTGTGAAGTTTAATGGATCTTGGTTGAAAACTGTAAGAAAAGGTATCGTCTTCTGTAAAATTTGCAGAAAAATGACTGTTCTCAATGATTTTCTAGCCACCACTTTCACGTGCCCTCGATATGTCTTATTTATTGACTTCTATATTAGTAAGAACTTCAATATTCAGCTTTTACTATTGTGATGTCGTATAACCTCTTGTGCCATTAATCGCAATGCACTTGTGCAAAGTGGGGATATATTAGTCAATATATCAGTTAACGTTATAAGGAAGTCATATTAGAATCTATTTTCTACGCCTGCCTGCCAAATTTTGCCTCAATATAACTTTGTGCAACCTAGTCAACAAGCACCTAAAGATTTTATTTAAATACTTAAAAATTTGTTATGATATTTAATGCCACTTCAGTAATTTTTCAGCTATATCTTGGCGTCCAGGTTTTAAAAAATGATTGGAGTCGATCATACACTGCCCACAATGAGACTTGCACCCACATTCTCAGTGTTGGCAGGCACATGATCAATGTAGATGATTAACTACTTTAACCACTACGACCCATACCATTCATAAATCAGTGTTGGCAGACACGTGATCAATAGTAGATAATGAACTACTTTAACCACTACGACCCATACCTTTCATAAATCAGCACTTATGAAAAGAATTACAGTATGTAACCTTATAATACTAGTTCAGTAGTGGTACCTCCAATTATATAAACTCTCCAGTGACTTGATAATGGGAAATTACTGATTAAAAGTTTAACGTTAGTAAATCAGACCATATCAAATAAATAAACTAATAAATACTACATCTGTTATCTCCCTTTCAAATTAACTCTCCAGTAACTTGATAATGGGAGGTTACTGATTACAAACTTACCTTCAAT
Source organism: Limnoperna fortunei (assembly GCA_944474755.1). Taxonomy (NCBI): domain Eukaryota; kingdom Metazoa; phylum Mollusca; class Bivalvia; order Mytilida; family Modiolidae; genus Limnoperna; species Limnoperna fortunei. The sequence goes on along the minus strand of OX104118.1, from coordinate 1,825,421 downwards.
AAATGAGCAGTCAAAGGAATTACTGTATGTAATCAATTGCAATTATATATCAGTAGAGTTACCTCCCTTTAAATTAACTCTCTTTAATTGGATATTAGTGATTCAAAGTTAACATACCTTTAATAAATCAGCACTCATCAATGGAATAACTGTATGTAAACCATACAATACTACGTCAGCAGCTCTAACATGGCCTCCTTCTGGATTAATGTTCTCCTCTGTCAACAAATAAAATTTCTACCTTAAAAAATGTACGATTTAAATACACAAGAAATTCTTGTTATTGATGTTCAACATTTATTGCATGATTGTAAGTCTAGCAGAAGTCAACAACATTTATTGCATGATTGTATGTCTAGCAGAATTGAACAACATTTATTGCATGATTGTAAGTCAAGCAGAAGTCAACAACATTTATTGCATGATTGCAAGTCAAGCAGAAGTCGACATTTCTTGCATGATTGTATGTCAAGCATAAGTCAACTACATTTATTGCATGATTGCAAGTCAAGCAGAAGTCAACAACATTTATTGCATGATTGTATGTCAAGCATAAGTCAACAACATTTATTGCATGATTGTAAGTCAAGCAGAAGTCAACAACATTTATTGCATGATTGTAAGTCAAGCAGAAGTCAACAACATTTATTGCATGATTGTATGTCTAGCATAAGTCAACTACATTTATTGCATGATTGTAAGGCTAGCAGAAGTCAACAACCTTTATTGCATGGTTGTAAGGCTAGCAGAAGTCAACAACCTTTATTGCATGGTTGTAAGTCTAGAAGTCACAACGTTTGTTGCACGATTGTAAGTCTAGAAGTCACAATGTTTGTTGCACGATTGTAAGTCTAGAAGAAGTCAACAATTTGTGATGATTTGTGATTTATTTATTATTAATTTATGCATTAATCCACTGTAAGCTGGACTTGTTTTATCTGATTATTATATATTATTGATTTTTATGCATAATCTGTTACAGTGTAAGGTACAGATTAATTGTTTTGTTCATATATTTCATTAAATTTTTTCTGTTGCAAAACTCAATCTTGTTACTTTAAAAAGATGTTTTATATTTTTCTTCTCAACTGAAATTCTGTTCATATTTCATTTTTCATTTTTAAACAATATGAATCAACACAACAGGTAATGTAAAAACAATGCATACCCTTCAACAGGCCTCTTTATCCCGTTATTCCCCATTTCTTAATTATATGCTTGTTTTTGCGAATAGACCTTTTGGGAATAAACCTTAATTTTCTATTTGTTTATACAGAATCTAATTAATTCTGTGTTAAGGCACGTTTCTTCATTGTATATGAACTCTGCCAAGAATTCAAATTGGGATATAATTTAACCGATGGCTAAATTTTTGTCTGATAAACTTTAATCAGCAGATATGGTTTTTTTTTATTTTGAGAACTATTTGCACAGAAAAAGTGGTTTCTTTCTAAAAACAATTTTAAAACTGAAATGCAAACTTTCTAATAAGAACCAGGGGGAATTTCAAAACTGAAAAAGATGAGCCATAAGCTTACCTTAAACTTTATCAGATGAATAAGCTAACTTGTATTCAAATTGTTCACCCTCTACTTTATAAAATGTCAACATTAGATAAATATATAAATATAAGTATACCTACCATCCTCTCCAAAGTCAATAAAGTCTTTAGACAACAGACTGGTTAGTAACTCCATTACAATCAGAACATCGTTGTATCTGTCCTCCTCGTCTTCGTCATATTTACTGCTGATAACATGTTTACCTGAAAAAAATGGATTCATTGTTGTTTATTGCTTATTACATTACCAGACATGTTTATCACCTTTATGTGTCTGTCATCAGTAGTCTTAGTCAAATTTGTTAGTAGTTTTGCATGTTTGTCAGTATTTATATATTTTTCCAGTTCAAAATGCATTATATTTAGTCACAAATTTGGATGTATTTTAATGACTGTGCTTTGTTGTTCTGAATTGACATTGTCAGCCATTGACCTATTCCAAAAAGGAGCACTATCAATGAGATGCTTGATTTCAATTGAATTTCTCTTCTATTCAAGAGCTAACTGATTGAGATTGATACATTTTATTATTGTAAGATGAAACAAATTAATTTTTTCAACACATCTACAACAATTGTAGATATAAATGCACAACCTGTAGACTGCATTTTGACACTGAAATCCGTAGAAACAATTTGGAAATCGTAGGAGTAAACACCAGTATGGTAAAATTTTTGACTGATTGATTGGTAACAGCCAGTAGTCAACTTAATCTATCGAGTACACTGAATAAAAACAAGTGTGGACACAGAAAAATGTCTCGCCTGCATTCCGCATCAGTAACGAAAATAAATTTGGTCATAAGCATTACGTAAATAGCATTAGTTATCAGCAGCAGCCTGTATAAATATTGTCACCCTACCATGCATAGTTACAGAGGAACTGTCCAAATACAAAAACTTTAACGTAGTCGCTGGACCGTGAAATTGAGGTCAAGGTCAGGTGACGCCTACCAGACAGTCATGTACTATTCATCAGCAACGTATATACCAAATATTGTCATCCTACCATGCGTAGTTACAGGGGAACAGTCGTAACCCAAAAACTTTAACATAGTCGCTGGACCGTGAAATTGAGGTCAAGGTCAGGAGACACCTACTAGACAGTCATGTACTATTCATCAGCAACCTATATACCAAATATTGTCATCCTACCATGCATAGTTACAGAGGAACTGCCGTAACCCAAAAACTTTATCGTAGTCACTGGACCGTGAAATTGAGGTCAAGGTCAGGTGACACCTACCAGACAGTCATGTTCTAGTCATCAGCAACCTTTATACCAAATAGTGTCATCCTACCATGCTTAGTTACAGAGGAACTGCCGTAACCCAAAAACTTTAACGTAGTCACTGGACTGTGAAATTGAGGTCAAGGTCAGGTGACACCTACCAGACAGTCATGTACTAGTCATCAGCAACCTATATACCAAATATTGTCATCCTACCATGCGTGGTTACAGAGGAACTGTCGCAACCCAAAAACTTTAACGTAGTCGCTGCACCGTGAAATTGAGGTCAAGGTCAGGTGACACCTACCAGACAGTCATGTACTAGTCATCAGCAACTTATATACCAATTATTGTCATCCTACCATGCGTAGTTACAGAGGAACTGCGTAACCCAAAAACTTTAACGTAGTCACTGGACCGTGAACTTGTGGTCAAGGTCAGGTGGCACCTACCAGACAGTCATGTACTAGTCATCAGCAACCTATATACCAAATGTTGTCATCCTACCATGCGTAGTTACGGAGGAACTGCCGTAACCCAAAAACTTTAACGTAGGTGCTGGACCGTGAAATTGAGGTCAAGGTCAGGTGACAGGTGACTGACTGGCAAGTACTCATCATAAGCTACCTCTGTACCAAATTTGATGGACCTAGGTCCTGGGCTTACAAATATATGAAGCAAGATGTCAAGTGTTTACGCAGACGCCACCGCCGGATTCCCATACATATGTCTCGCCTCCAGCGACTTTCGTCGCAGGCGCGACAAAAACCAATAAAATTTACAATTTATAAATTATCATTATTAAATAAACCAATAAACAAAATTACATTACAGAGAGTTCTTGTTGCTGGCTTTTGTTCTGTGTTTGTCTCATGGTGTGTATTAGAGTTTTGGATTTTGAAATTTGATTGCCACTTGGGTATTTGCCTATTTATGAAACAACTATTAATTCAAAATAACCAATTACAAATTTCTAATTAACATATAAATACCTTTATTGTGTTTGGAATACATTTCTATCACAGACAAACTCAATTCGTACAATTTCCGAGACTTTGTCTGAAAGAAAAATAAAAATAAATTCTAAGGAAACATTCAAACGAACATTTAATGTCCTGAGCTTAACTTTGAATCTCTTAACCAAATCTATGTATATACTTGGGAAGGGTAATCAATTTATAAAATGTTATTGAAAGAAAAAGAGGAATTATTTTCTGTTTTCCACAATGTAACAAACATTCTGAAGAAATTATATGTATAAAAATATATCCTAACATAAAGAACAGTTATTATGGGATATAGCTTTGATTGGTGTGCAAACCAGTATAGTCCCCAGTGGTTTTGCTGAGGACATAAAGGGATTTATCATTGTCATTATTATTTTAGTTTCCAGGTCAGACACATCATTTTAGTTCCCTACAAAATCATGTAATTCATTGAAAACTTATGAATAAATCAATTTCAGAACAATGAACATGATTTTACTTACCTCCCCCAGAAAACAATTGTTTCTGTATCACTTTACTGTAAAGTTCTACTTGCCTCCCCCAGAAAACTATTGTTTCTGTATCACTTCACTGCAAAGTTCTACTTACCTCCCCCAGAAAACATAATTGTTTCTGTATCACTTCACTGTAAAGTTCTACTTACCTCCCCCAGAAAACATAATTGTTTCTGTATCACTTCACTGTAAAGTTCTACTTACCTCCCCCAGAAAACATAATTGTTTCTGTATCACTTCACTATAAAGTTCTACTTACCTCCCCCAGAAAACAATTGTTTCTGTATCACTTCACTGTAAAGTTCTACTTACATCCCCAAGAAAACATAATTGTTTCTGTGTCACTTTACTGTAAAGTTCTACTTACCTCCCCCAGAAAACATAATGTTTCTGTATCACTTTACTGTAAACCCCAGAAAACATAATTGTTTCTGTATCACTTCACTGTAAAATTTTTCTTACCTCCCCCAGAAAACATAATGTTTCTGTATCACTTCACTGTAAAGTTCTACTTACCTCCCCCAGAAAACATAATTGTTTCTGTATCACTTCACTGTAAAGTTCTACTTACCTCCCCCAGAAAACATAATTGTTTCTGTATCACTTCACTGTAAAGTTCTACTTACCTCCCCTAGAAAACATAATTGTTTCTGGTTGGTTACAATAAACCAATTATTTGTTTACATTACACCGGGAATGTAATCAGAAGAAAATACACGGATGCATCTGATTGGATGTTAGGGTTCTCAAAATAGTAAAATTTAAAAATAGAAATATTATTGATTGAAAATCTTCTATATTTGGGGGAACATTTATAAGAGCCTGGAAAATAGAGTTTTTTTACAAAAGGGGGAGGTTAGACATTTTGTTAGTTTCATTCTGTGATGATTTTTTCACCCAAAATTTTCGGTGATTTCTGCCGCACGACATATATTTTTTTATTTGTTAATAATGGAGTCTAACATTTCAACTTACACAAGCAACTGCTTTCGGTGGTTTAAATTGAGAGGATTTCCACACATAAAATCTTAATTGCAGGCACCCCATATGGAAAATGCAATGTTAAATAGATGGTTTATTGTAACCTATAGGGAGACTGGATTTTTTTCATTATATTTGATTTATTAAAAATTTGTTAATTTTTACACGTTTTCGTCACAGAATGACAAGTTATATGTATAGATTGTTCATTTAAAACGACGTGTTAAAAAACTATAGTCTATTTCTGAAAATACACATTTCTCAATAGGAAAACTAGAGTGGGCTACAAAGACGAGTTTGTAACGCCTGTAAAGTAACGATTGCTACTCCTTTTATCAAGAAAATTGTACTACACATTTAAATGCAGCGTTCGACACCAAAAACAATTATTTTATGCTATGATTAAGTTTTTTAGACGACTTTTGGCACTCAACGAATTTTTGGCCGAATGTAATTTTTTCAGTTTCAAGTATTGTTGTATGCTGTGTCTACAATGGACATCACTTTCTTAAATTTTAATGTAGTTACCTTTAGCAGGACTCCTCGTGACAAACAAATATATAATTAAACTGATCAAATAGTATCAAAGTTTGTTATAGTCTGTTTCAAAAATGTAGAATTTCACACATTCCACCAATTGTCATTTTCAGCCTTTAAATATTTATCCGAGGAAAGATGTTAAAGAAGAATACTATCCCAGGCATGATCCGTGTATCAAATAGACAAATAACAACTGAAAACACGAAAGAGAACTCGCATATTACTAAACAGCAACACATTATTGCAAAACAACACGTTGAATAAGCATGCAATTTTGAGAGAGGGTGGCCTCCTGAAAATTCAAATAAACTAACAACTCTTAAAGATAACTTTATTTTATTTGAGTTAACACGTGGATATTGATGATATAAGAGCCTGGAAAATAGAGCTTTTTTACAAAAAGGGGGAGGTTAGACATTTTGTTAGCTTCATTCTGTGATGATTTTTTCACCCAAAATTTGCGGTCATTTCTGCTGCACGACATAAATTTTTTTATTTGTTAATACTGGAGTCTAACATTTCAACTTACACAAGCAACTGCTTTCGGTGGTTTAAATTGAGAGGATTTCCACACATAAAATCTTAAATGCAGGCATCCCATATGGAAAATGCAATGTTAAATAATTGGTTTATTGTAACCGTATCACTCCATTGTAAAGTTCTACTTACCTCCCCTAGAAAACATAATTGTTTCTGTATCACTCCACTGTAAAGTTCTACTTACCTCCCCTAGAAAACATAATTGTTTCTGTATCACTTCACTGTAAAGTTCTAATACTAAAGGTACAACATCTTCATAATTATGATAAACATCTGAAAAACATCATTCGTAATTAATGTCAGTCCTCTAAGTTGTAAACAAACAATACCTGTAAATACTAAATAGTAAATCGCCTACTATTTAAACCACAAACCTGTTTTAAACAATTTTACAATCTCTTTGGCTTTATATAGTGCAGTTTAATTTTGTAAATTATTTTACAATCACTAAGATGTTTATTATTATATTAAGTTGTTTGGTTAAGAAATAATTCATTGGGGCATGAATATATACAGATTTTACCACCGGTTGGCCCTTTATGTTTAATATTTTACCCTAGACAAGGAGGGGTAAAATGTGGACATAAAGGGAAAACCCATGGTAAAATCTGTATATGTTCTTGCCCCTCAATGGATAATTTCAATTCTTATAGGACATATATATTAATTTTTTTAACAGCCTAACCTTTGAGTTGCAGGACTTGTCGGCCATTTAGGACACAAATTTGATTGTTACGTCATTAAAATATCTGAAAAATTTTACTATAACGTCACCATAAAGACTGTTGGTCGTTTATGATGTGGATTAAGAATATATACTTGTTTTTCACCTGGTGTGGACTCAAAGTGTCATATTAGAACAGGAGTTAGAAAAACATATTTATTAAAAAAACTTGAATGTCTCCGTATAACTTTGAAGGAAAATATAAAGAGAAAGTTCAAAACTTTATTAATGTGTTTCTTTTCTGGAATTTATCAGACATAAATAAAGGAAGCCAAAATACATAATAAGAACCCTGACCTTTGAGAGAAAACCTTGTAAGTCAAGGTTGCAGTCTAGCACCTTGCACAGTTGGGTTCCAACTTACAACCAGTGTTGACATATAAGTGATCAATAGTAGATGACATACTAACTAGAACAATTAGCCACTGAGGCCCTCAAAACAACAAAGAAATCAATTTACAGAAAACTGCTGTATTCAGATATTTTCCTTGTATATTTCATTAAGAAAAAATCTAGATTTATTATTTTTTATATATATTTTATACAAACTCAATGATGAAATATGTTGTCATGGGAACTTACCCAATATTTTGACACATTCTGCTAGTAAGGGATGAAGGAAGTCAAACAATCTGTTCAGATTATCTATTCTTGTTCCCAAGGCAACGCCTCTTAATGACTCCACCAAATCGATCACCTGTGACTTCACTCCACCTGTAGAGCACACCTTTAAAAAGTTCTCTTGACACACTATTTTATAAAATCTGTCATGTAATGATTTCAGAACCTACAATAAACGTTTTATCTGATAAAATCTCTTTGGTTGTTTTCAGCTTATCATGGCTTCCAGTTTTATTGCAGAAAAAAGCTACAATACCAGGTGATAACCTGACCTTTGCTAGTAAAACTGATTGTAGTTTAATGTTACTTGCCCCAAGTCAGGCTTGAACTCACGATCCTAGTGTTTACATGCAGGGGATCATTGTGGAAACTTTAAAACACAGTTTTTACTTAGATATTCTGTAATGTTTACTGCAGTAAAATACACATTCATTATCAATTCTTCTTAAATACATATAGAATTAACTTATAGGAACTGTTAAAGCATTTTTTTTTCAAAACTCCTTTTAATACAAGTTAAACCATACATACATGTAGTATAGCATAGCTTCTGGACTACAGGACTTTTGTCTACAGGCTTATAATGAAAGCTGTACCCATATTTGGTAAAAACAATAGTCCCAACCTTCAACAAAATTGTACAAAAATTCAGTATTGTTCTGACAATGCCTTCCCTTAGAAAAAAATCTGACAGCATCAAACATTACATGTAATAAAATTCCCTTATTTTAATACAATATAAATTCAAAATTTTGTTGAGGTTTTATACCAACAATGTTTTACAGTGTCCAGTTATGACCCTTTATAAACTGATCACAATAAAAATAAACCTACACAATTCCAGTACTGTTCCTTCCAGCTGTGTTCTTTAACCCCTGACCCAGCCAATACTAAAGCTTTTAACAAATTTCTACGGGCAGATGATGGCAGACAGTTGTAAGGAGGCTGATGATTGGCTTCTTCCTTGGCAAGTGTCCACAGCTGCTCACACTTTGTAATATAATCAGCTCTGAAAGTAAAAAGTACAACACTGGAAGAATTTGGGAAAGACTTTAATTGACTGGAAAATTATCTTATTCACAATGTGTTAACTGCATGACGAATTAAAAAACAGGATTGAGTCATCCTAGGAAAACATGTTTCGTCCGCAGATACAATGTTCCGATAATCAATCAAAATGAAGATGAGTTTAAAGTCTTCAACATGGTAAAAGAGGAATTAAAAAAAGAAAACCACATATTTTTTCCAGTAATTCTTTGTGGAACTAGAGGCTCCCAGGAGCCTGTAATCGCTCACCTGGAACCCAAATGACTTCAACTATATTTAAATTTTTGAAATTAACAGTTTCAGTCTAGTAGTTATAGCTTTTAAGTTACTGTGCAAAAACTAAACATTTCTTCAAAAATTTTAGTTAAGTACAATAACTCCTATACGGTGCCATCAGATAATTTCTGAAAATTAAATGGGTTGTAGGCCTTGTCCTTCAGGGAAATTTAGAAATTTACAGTTGTAGGTGTGTTATAGACTAATTTATAATACAAAAACTGTTCATTTGTCCAAATTCATAATTAAAGGGTAATAACTCCTATAAAGAGTCATCTTGCAATTTTGGACTAAGCAATCATTTGTAGGGCTTCTATTGCTGGTCATTTGTGCAATTTACAGTTTCAATCTAGCTGCTATAGTTTTCAAGTTACAGGACGAAAATGGAAAATTTCATAAAAAAATTGTCATTTAAGGGCAATAATCCCTATAAGGAGTCATCTGACAATTTCAGACCAATTAAGTGAATTGTAGGGCTTTTATTGCTGATCATTTTTGATAAGTTATGGTTTTTAAGTTACAGGACAAAAACGGAAAATTTCATAAAAAATTGCAATTTAAGGGCAATAACTCCTATATGGAGTCATCTGACAATTTCAGACTTATATGGTGAAGTGTAGGGCTTGTATTGCTGATCATTTGTGCAATTTAAAGTTTCAATCTAGCTGCTATAGTTTTCAAGTTACAGGACAAAAACGGAAAATTTCATAAAAAATTGCCAGTTAAGGTCAATAACTCCTATAAGGAGTCATCTGACAATTTCAGATTAATAAGGTGAATTGTAGGGCTTGTATTGCTGATCATTTTTGATATTTACAGTTTTACTCTAGCTGTTATAGTTTTCAAGTTACAGGACAAAAACGTAAAATTTTGTAAAAAATTGTCATTTAAGGTCAATAACTCCTATAAGGAGTCATCTGACAATTTCAGACCAATTAAGTGAATTGTAGGGCTTTTATTGCTGATCATTTTTGCTATTTACAGTTTCACTCTAGCTGTTACAGTTTTTAAGTTACAGGACAAAAACAGAAAATTTCATAAAATATTGCCATTTACGGGCAATAACTAATATAAGGAATTGTCTGACAATTTCAGACCAATCAAGTGAATTGTAGGGCTTGTATTGCTGATCATTTGTGCAATTTACAGTTTCAATCTAGCTGCTATAGTTTTCAAGTTACAGGACAAAAACAGAAAATTTCATAAAAAATTGCCATTTAAGGGCAATAACTCCTATAAGGAGTCATCTGACAATTTCAGACTAATACAGTGAATTGTAGGGCTTGTATTGCTGATCATTTTTGATATTTACAGTTTTACTCTAGCGGTTATAGTTTTTAAGTTACGGGACAAATAGGGAAAATTTTATAAAAAATTGTCATTTAAGGGCAATAACTCATATAAGGAGTCATCTGACAATTTCAGACCAATCAATTGAATTGTACGGCTTTTATTGCTGATCATTTTTGCCATTTACAGTTTCACTCTACCTCTTATAGTTTTCAAGTTATATTGTAAATACCAAAAATTTTGTCAAAAATCGTCAATAAGGGCAATAACTCCTACAAGAAGCCAACACACAACTTCACACTAATAGCAACTATTGTAGACCTTAATGTGCTGATCAATTTGAAGTAACGATTTTCTCTATAGCTATTATAATTTTTGAGATAATGATCAAAAACCTGTGTTGACATCCATGTTCTATTTTTAGTAACAGTGGCCATCTTTGTCTGTTGATCAACACCTTGGGTACAAACTTGAAACTAGGAACCCTAAGGATGATTGTGGCCAAGTTTGAAAAAAATTGGCCCTGTGGTTTCAGAGGAGAAGATTTTTGAAAAAGTTTACGATGGACGACAGACGACGGACGACAGACGACGGACGCCAAGTGGTAGCAAAAGCTCACATGGACCTTCGGTCCAGGTGAGCTAAAAATAAGTTTTTAATTCACCTTAATAGTATCAATTAAGGAATCCAAGTTGGAAGAAAGTGCATGGGAAGCCATTTCCCTTTTTTAGCTGCAAAGACTCCTTTCATAATAACAGATATTTTATGGAAAATTATATAGAAGAGAATATCAACAGTCCATGTTATTAACTTATAGTATATATTTTTCATATGAAGTAATTTCGGATGTTTTCATTCATTTTTGTCCAAAATGACGTCAGCGTGTAACAGTTAACTGTTTCACTCCTTCCGGAATTACTGTTCCATGCCCAGGAACGATGCGCAGTGTCAAGCGCACAGACTACCATCTCATTCATGTCATTTGAAGATTGTCACTCATAATGGACAAACGCGAACCTGAAAGATTTTGATCAACCAATGGCATCCAAAAGTTTAAACATGGCCAACCAAGATCCTTTAATGTGATCACTCTCTCTGTAAAGTCTATAAGTTAATAAAACAGTTATTTAATGCCTGTTCATGGAGCAGTCAAACTATTATGCCCTCGGTGCCTGCCGCCTCAGGCAACAGTTCCTAAATCATCTCCAGCACCTCGAAATAATAGTTTTGACTGCTCCATGAACAGGCATTAAATAACTGTATAATAATGAATCTGTGCACATTTTGTGAATTCTTTCAAATTAGTTATTGAGAAATTTTGCAGTTCAAAATTAATATTTTTTCTTTTGAAGGAAAATGAATAACAAGAAATGTAACCATGCAAGGAAACCAGGTTTTCAATGATTTAACAATTAATTTTAGTAGTAGACTAAACCCAAACTGTTTTTCTATTTTTAGTAACAGTGACCTTGACCCAACTGGCCCCATATCCAATCCCAAGCTATATCTTCATGTAAGCTTGCTATATCCAAAGTTTCAGCAAGATTTGTTTATCAAAGAACTGAAAATATTGACAGAAAACTGTATTTCAATTTTTAGTAACAGTGACCCTGATCTTGATCCATCTGGCCCCAAATTTAATCCCAGGCTAGGTCTTCATGCAAGCATGCTATATCCACAGTTTCGACAAGATTGGTTTATCAGAATTGAAGTTATTGACGGGAAACTGTTTTCTAGCTTTTTTTTATAAGTGACCTTGATTTTGACACGACTGGCCCCAATCCAACCCCAAGCTAGATCTTTATGCAAGCTTGATATATTCAAGTTTCATCAAGATTGGTTTATACAAACCCAAGTTATTAACCGGAAACCCGCTCAAGCTAATAACCAAGTTTTTCGTTGCACATCACCAGTTCATGACAATTAATTTGTGTTTTGTTTGATTCTTTCTAGTGGGGTATGGAGGAGATATAGATATGTAATGACACCCTTATGTGTTGACACTGATATGTGACTAACAAAGACAAAAGTCTTCAGTACTATTGTACTACATGTACACCATACTTACTTAGACTTATTTTCTACAAGAGATAGTAGTAAATCTAAGGAATCTTTAATGACCATTTCTTCTGAGTTCCAGGCACTAATGTTACTGATGATACAACTAAACAGAAATGATATCACCCACTGTGCTCCATCTGTATCTCGTCCAAATGATGACAGCAGGGCTTGACTGACCTATAAATAAACATACTGCAAGTTAAATTATTCACAGGGTCTACTCGAAATTAAAGAGCCTTTGTGACCACGCTCTCATACTCCATATGGTCACTGTGTCACTAGGCAAACAAATCCAGGAGTCAAAAAATGTCAAAATATTTTTCAGCCAGGTTGGCTAGAAGTAAAAAAAAATCAGCTCACACAATTTTTTTCACATGCACACATTAAAAGGAAACTTCGCGAAAAAATGAAAATTTTATATGTTATTCTTCAAATAAAAAGAAATATAATTGCCTTTTGATGTTTTATTGTATTCTTTACCGTTACGCCTCTAGAGTGGATTAAAGGTGTTAAAATTTTGTATATGGGGGCTGCCATATTGACAGTATTTACCATGAGATTGCGTTTGTGACGTCATCAATGTAATTATCCAGTAAATAAGATAATAATCCAGTTTAAAAACTATGTTTTTCTGCCTTTGCTCTTTCAAGAAAATATAAACTGTGGCGATGACTAATGACCAGCTGACAACATAAGATTACCAAATACGTCTTAATGTTTTAATGATCTTTGTATTAATAAAAGCATTTTTACACACAAATTTTAACCTGTCTTATTTAACTCAGATAGAATTTACCTAAATAATAATTGTAATAAAAGATATATTTATATAATAATTTTTTTAAACATAAAATAAAATTATGTAGACAATTTTGCACGTCTTGAAACGGCAGTTGTACCTGGACGTGAAAAGTGAAAATTTTACAGGTAAATTATTTCTCATTTAAGAAAGGTAATTAACAGAATTAGCAAGCATACAAACAGGATGTTTATTGCAATTACGAGATCATTTGACGCCGACTTTGAAGTATGATTATTAGGACTTTTTCAAAGGCTAACCATATTAAAGGTTAATTAGAAATTAAAAATTATATCATAGGGGAACTATTTTAGATCAAACAATCTATGTCTGAAATAAGCACTCAATTGTTTATTTTGTAAAAAAATGTTGTTATAATTTCTCCACTGTGAATTAGAATTATCACTAATGGTGTTTAATTATTTCCTGTAAGGTATATAAAGTGTCAAAGCACACGATGTATATAAGATTTCGAATACCTTTAGATGCCAGGTAACAGGAAATGTACAACTGACATGATGACACAAATATATACACGTAAAATTTTTGAAACTGTGTTGTAGGTTTATTTAGGCACATACAAAATTTTACCAATAATAATAATAATACATGTACGAAACGTAGTGAAATTTTTATGCGCAAAAACAAAGAATTTAAAAATATTGAACCTAATGACTGTTACCGGTACTTCTAAATAACATTTTCAGTAAAACATTTTGTTAATGGAAAGCTATATTTCTATTACCATTAATACTTTACAGAATTGTGTAAACTGACAATACTGCCTGAATGGTGTGACAATAATTGTTTGTCTAGCATACTAACCTGTGCATAGTAATTTTCATCTGGAAGAAGATACGACCTTGACCACCGATGTAGGAACCACATGGTTGTACTGATTAACTGTGGACTTAAACATCCTGTCAGCTTGGCTTCCACTGCTCGCTTCTCAACTTCACACAAACGAAACACACCAGACACTAATCTGAAAAATAAACCCAATATTAAGTAAATTGGAGACTTAGATCAGCAGACATTCATTTAAAGACCAGAACAACTACACTGCCATGACACAGACATCAAGTGTTAAATATGTCGCTTTTTTAATCTTTACATAACTGGATGTCAGGTTGTAATAGAGAAAGCCTGGCCAGGGAAGATAATAGATGACAAGACATATTTGGAGATTGCTATCCTCCTTGCATATTAAAGCCCCCTTTGTATATATGGAATAAATAGTAAGCATATTATAGCTTCTAAAGAAACATTAACATTTCTTTCCATACCTAATGTTAAATATTTTTGTAAGAACTGTCAAAATATCTGCCCGATCGGTCCATAATGTTTTCCTCACTAAATTTGTTTGTTTACTTGTTCTCTTCCTGAATATAGATGAAATACTGCTCGATGGACGTTAAACAGCTATTAGATCAATCAATACAATGAATTATCGCTATTTTGCAGTATTTTCCTTTGATCTTTGTGTGCGATATTATTCCATATCACTCTACTAGCTTGAGATGGGCCCATCTCAGCTCGCTGTCAAGACGTCGTTAAGTAACATTATGACATCACAATGTTACAAAACAGCGATAAACAGATTATTTACGTTTTATGAAACTCGATGCATTTTCTCGTCATCTCATCTCAGGGCTGACGCCCTTCGATGAGATATGAGCGAGAAAACGCATCTCGTTTCAAAAAACGTAAATAACCTACAAATAATACCTGAAAACAGTTGATATTACAGCTGTTACATATGTTAACTAAAAGGAACAAAAAATGTTTACATACCTGACCACACCATCTGTGTGCTGATCACCCCCAGGGATTGACTCTACTTTCTCACTGGGGGATGCCAGCACCTTTAAGGTTGTGTCTAAGCTGACATCTTTTGATGTTGAAATGGTATAGTCCATTATATCTGGAGGTATCATAGGTGTCTCCCCTTCTGATTCTATTGTTAATACATTCGCTAAAATAAAAGATTAAGAAAAATAATAAGTGTGGATTATTATAGCTTCTCTTTAGTTCCTTTGGCTATTTTTTATTTTTGATAAATCTACGGTTCTGAAGCTTGCATTATTAGAGAGAAAGATATTAAAAACCTTTCATACCTTATTTACCGTTAAATGATAATAAAAAAAAGTTCAATTTTATCCATTACTCCACATAACAGGCCAAATAGATTATTTTTAATTAAATAAGAATATTTAATTAAGCACATGATCATTTCATCCAATTCAGATTAGAAACCGTACCAATTACTTCAAGGTTTTTCTTTTGAATTTTATTAAATGAAAAATACAACCATGTCTGCCTCCTTGTTTAACAAATTACTGTGAGCTAATGCTTTCTAATATACACCCGCTCTATAACTTTAGAGAGGTCTGAAAATAAATCCCACAATATGGCATGATAAATACAGAATATAAGGCATTGGTAGTGGCTTTCTCACAGTGTATCTCAGGTGAGCCCGTTATATTTTGTTTATCGGTAATTTATAACCAAGAATATATCTTGATAAAATCAGTTCAAAAGTTTGCAAAAAATACAGAATCAATCTGTTATTCAAAACAATTTCAAAGGGACTATTTTGTCGAAGTGATCTGTGAAAAACGATGTGCTACATTATTTAGCATCTACATCATTCAACAGGAATGTGGTGTAATGAGTGGACATTTATTTCATTGATCCCGTGTAAAGTTACAAAGTAAGTCATTTTTAATCGTTTATTTAATAGTTTGTGAATGAGAATCTTTTATTTTACTCTTAATTATAATACGGAGTGTCAAATTTTGTGTTTTTAATATTTTGCTCTCTGACGAACCGTATCTATTTCAAATTTATGTTGCCAACGTTTCTGACCGATTTTCCAATGGAGTGTCAGTTTCACTTTTTATTGTTTTCTATATTTTGTATTTTATATCGTTATCATTTCTGGTAACTGTTTGGTGCTGTGTTATTTTTAATTTTCAGTACTTTGCAGTGGCCAGGGGAGATATGATTTACACATCATTGCCGTAATGGTCCTATTACAGTTTTGTGATTTGTCGGATTAACCAAAAAAAAATGGCGAGGTTATTCGCAAGTTCTTCTGGTGAATGAACAGGAATTCGGGATTTGTCACTTTCTGTTGAATTTTGATGTTTGTGCAATTTGAAGAGTTTTGTTCAGATTATTTGAAGTGTATGAGTGTTAATGGAAGGTAGCTGCAAAAACGTAGCTCTGGTGGTTGAGAATGGAGGACAGAGAATATTGCATGCCATTTTTTAAACGGTTCAAACAAAAGGGTGCTGTAGGGGGTCCATAATACATGCAGACGTATTTGATGTAAGTGCTATGAGTGCAAGAATGCTATATTTATAGGAAAATGTGTAATATTTAATGTTTTGTTTGTTTTTTTTCGTTCGTTTTCATTGGGGGAGGGGTTTAGATCGTGTTTTATTTTATCTTGCTTTGTTTATTTTTGAACATTCTGTTACTGTGACGTAATTATTTTTTAGATTACTCCGCCTTTAGCCACGCATGCCGGGTAATGAACTGCCTGATATTTTTTGTATCACGGCTAGTATGCTGAGACAAGCATTATCAGGTGGAACACATCAAAGGAAAATAACACAAATTACAGATAATACAAAACTATTGACAACATTGCAGTATTGTATCATTTATCATTGATAGGAAAAATGTGATGAAAAATTGTTTTGGACAGACTCACACACACAATTGAAAACAGTATTCTCTCTATCGCCTATGGGGATTGTGTGTTTAAAAATAAGTAAAACTTGAATATGCACTTGTGCAACAAAACTTAATCCCTATTTAACACCAATTTTTGGAGGTGGTTACCAAAAATAATTCGAGAAAACAATTCAGATTACCTTCTGTAGATTCTTGTAACCACACAAAGTATTTTACTCCTCTCTCTTTGTGCATCCAACTGTATTGAAATATTAAAGCAGGCATTTCTGTCAACATCACAGATGTCATTGATGGTATTCCAAAAAATTAATAAGTTTACTTTTGTTTATTTGTTTTGTTAGTGTTTAATGCCATTTTCAGCAATTCTTCAGATATATCATGGGGTCCAGTGTGTGGAAGCGGTAGTACACAGAGAAAAACCCGACCTTCAGTAGTTTCGTGCTATATTACATGTATCTGTAAATTTGTGCAGGATAAAAACAATATATCTTAAGAGTCTATTAGTATTAAGTGTACCTACTTGCTACCAGTATGATCCAATGGAGGTCTTCATACAACACAGTAAGGTAGGTGGTGTCCAGGGACAAATCCTGGGCCTCGGCAGCAAACTGCTGTAGTCTCTGTAACTGGGCATGTAGACGGCTGATTCTATCTTCTAATATTCTACAAACGAATAATAAAACTGCACATGTACATGTTATAAATTTTCAATTATTGTTTCATACATGCATGCTATCAGCTATAAATATACAATGCTACCGCAGGTCGGGGGTTCTCTCCGGGTACTCCGGCTTCCTCCCCCAATAAAAACTGCACGCCACGATATAGCTGAAAAATTGCTGAAAGTGGCGTTAAACACCATTCAAACAAACAAACAATAAGTATACAATGTGTTTATTTAGCTTGTAGTTGTGTTAAACTGTTTAAATAAAGTAACCATCAATAGAGGAACTTTATTTTCATTTCAAGCATTGCGTGAAAAGTAAAGACAACTATTTAATATACCCTTTTCACAACGTGTTTATTCCGATTTGGTCAGGATTGTAGAATATACCGGAAGTTTAGCAAAATCGAGGCTAAGGGTGTATCAGTCCGATCAGTCGTAGAGAAACAGATGTATAAATTTGTTTTCTTTAATGTATCATAAATAAATTGCTTTACTTTCTAAGTTTCTGTTATTATTTCATATTTATTATTGAGTTTAATCATTTGAAATATAAAACATGATACATGCCACAATAATGCAATATATTTGAACAGTAGTTTCGCCAGGATTGGGCATTTGTTTTAACGGGAATTCGGGATTTGGTTAAAATTTGACCGGGAATTTGGGATTAAAACGTACCAGCGAGATCAGGGAAAGAACACATTTTTTCGCGCAGGGAATTCGGGATATAAAGTTACCGGGATTAATTTTTGTGTTAATGTCAAACCTTACACTGGTACGCAGGGGTTCCGAAGACCAGGGAATATCATATTATCACAGTTTACAAGTGTCATTTTAGCTTTTAAATCCCATTACAATGCAAACTTGTTGTTCGTTGCTAATAAAAAAAGAGTATGAAAATTATGTCAAATTAGTATAGCAACTTCAGGTTGATCTACTTTTCAATATTGGCCAAATTGACAACATCTGGACAATTTTTTTATTGATTAACATTCTGAATTTTACGGGAATTCGAGAAAATGTCAATTGTATGACCGGGAATTCGAGAGTTTCTAATATTGTGATCGGAAATTCTGGATGATGACCCCTCCTCCCCTCCTCTTATATTTCAAAGTCATATTTTCTTTGGTATTTTTAACCATTTGGCTAGAGCACTTTTGATGAATTATTGTTTTTCAAAATGTTGGTTGTAGGTTTAGATATTGTCTTTGGACTAACTTTTTCATAAGTTTAACTTTGATTATACATGTACATGTTGAGGTAACAATACCTTTTTTGGGAAAAAAATTATAGGATTTTATCTTTTCATATGTGTCACTTTTTTTAATAACTAAGTCACCGTATTTTTCAGTCCTATTAAATTTACTAGGTATTCATAACCCTAATGAAAATTGCACGGCAAAAATTTTCTAAGGTCCGTATGCCACAGCCTCTCTTTGGCTGTTAAATTAAGTTCTTTAAATCCTATGTGCTTGATGGAATCTAAACTAAGAAGAGGATTGAAAATGTCTACAATGTCGGAGTCCTCGTTTGACCCGTCATCAGAAGTTGCATTCTTTCGATCGTCTACAGCTGATTTAATGCATTACACCTGGCCACTTAAATCTGCCTTGTGACAAACACGCTTAAATTGCCATTTTCTCTTAAAATTTCTTTTAACACATCTCATGATCCATAATTGATCGAGAACGTATATTTTTGTAATTTTTACATTTGATGCTATTGTCAGTTATAGAACTATAGTGATCTATACACCCTGAGCCTCATTATGAACTGATAAGAGCGATCTATTTTTAGAAACAAAGACATTGTGAAACTCGTATATTGCAAGTCTAATACACTGCCGAGAGAGAGACCTGAAACATTTCTTAAATTATGTTCATTTGAAGCGATTTGAGTCTGTTCAAATTTATATCTAGAAATTTAAAGTTTGTTTGACAAGTATCATTTTACTATACAAACTGATTTGACATAAACCTTTAACTTCTATTGCTTAAACACACAATAAATAAATACAACATGCTTCAGTAGTAGTTTACATTTAAGTTGTTTATACTTTAAAATATATTATTTTTATAACCTGAGCTTATAGTGATAATAAATATGGTTATTACTAGTAGCAAGTATATAAAAACATCGATGGAAATGGGATCGATATTTAGTAGTTGTCTGTGTGTCACTGTGTGTATGTTATGAAAAATCATTTATCTCCACTACATTGCACAATCAATAAAAAAACAACAGAAACCAAAATTCCATTGACTCCACTCCAACACTCCTTGGCTCCACTCCATGACTACATTAAATAAACCATGCCGTTTATAATAACAAATTTTAAAAAGTTTTATCAAATTCTTTCAAATAGGCATAGAGACATTACAGATAACAGAAGCCATGTCTGCCCTCATTATTGTCGGTTGAAATAACTATTTTTATCAAAGATGTACACGGTTTGTGCCATTTACTTAGGAAAATCTGCATATTTGCATTTGGTAAAATTTAATCTTGTTAATAGACTTCAATACAGAGGACTTTAAATATGCATAGATAAGCATAAATAATTTACCTGTATTGATATGTCAAACATTTAAAATATAATTACTGAAATATAAAGGGCAGACATATTTGAAGACAAGAAAATGAAACCTTCAAGGTTTCCAATGCGAGAAGGACAATTCCCAAAATGTTGTGAATTATGCGAAAAGGATAACAAAATAAAATGGAAATGCATTAACTGTAACCTGCTTATGTGCAACAAATGTAGAAACAAGGTTCATAGTAAATTTCAATATGCAGACAGACATCAAATAACTGATGTAAAAAACGTGAGAAAACATTCAAACAAATTGGATTTGAGTAATATTAACTGTGAAGGTCATCAAGGACAAAATTGTGTAATGTTTTGTAAGTCATGTGATCAGCCTGTCTGTCCTCTGTGTATGGCCGAAGAACACCATGGCCACAGATTTGTGCAGATAAATGAAGGGTATAAGATTAAGGTTGATAAAGTAAAGGAAATACAACAACAAATAAAAAGTCATATAAAAGAGCTGACTAATGGAGAATCAAAAATCAAGTTATTAAGAAAAGATGAAAGTTCTAAATACACAGAAACCAGGAATCTAATACAAGCTCAAAATGCTGCTTTGAAAAGAGACATTGACAAGTATACTGAAAAACTTATCAAAGAATTAGATCAGAAATGGGAAACTTTACAGAATTTCATAGATAAAGAGGAAAAAAAAGTTACAGCAATGAAGACAAGAAAAGAGGATCAAAGTAAAAAAATAGAGGACATAATAAACTCTAAAGATGTGGAACAAGTCTTCAAAGAAGGTCAACAAATGGGGAATATTATGAATGAAACAGTGGAACCCCTTAAGCTGGAATACACTAAAATGCCCAATTTCATACCTGGGGAGATTAATGAATCCAATTGTGGGTCATTACAAGATATACCAAAAGAATTAATACTGAATCAGCAATTTACAACTGATTTAAACAGACTTGATTATCTCTCATCATGCCCCGATAATTCCCTCTGGATACGGGATGACAATGTGCTACAAAGAGTAAAACCAGATGGAAATAATCTGAAGGTGGTGTCTAGATTTAACATAAAAATATATTGTATGGCATTAACTCCATCTAATGACTTCCTGCTGAAAGAAAAAGGATCATCCAAGTTAAAACAGTTCAGTGGCAGCAGTGGACAGATCACAGAGTCTATATACAATGTAGATCCATTAGTTATTACAGCTCTCCATGTCACTAGTGATTACAAAGTCATAGTAGGAGCTGGTGATGCTGCTGATGATGATAGAGCACTAGTAATCATAATGAATGAAAAAGGTACACATCAGCATGACAGAAAAAGACAAAGAATATTTAATTATGTTCTACACATTACTACTACCACCAATGGTACAATATTTGTGGTAGACAGGTTATCAAATGATGATAGAGGTAGAGTAGTGGTCCTAGGACAGGAAGGTGATGTCATCAATACCTACACAGGTCACCCAAAGATCAATAGTGATTACAAACCATTCAAACCAAGGCATGTTGTGACAACTCCATTAGACAACATCATTGTAACTGAAGTAGACACCCACATCCTCCATATCCTGAACAGTGTGGTACAACTCATTACATACTATAACACTGAGGACATTGGAATACAATATCCATATTGTCTCAGCTTCACCAACACAGGTCAGCTGTATATAGGATGTACTAGAGCAAAAGGCAGTACAGAAAATGCCAAGTTATATAAAGTGGGCATATCACAGATATAAGGACCAGTAACATAACTGACTATCCCATAAACAGGTAAGAAAAGCAATGTTATGTTCATTAAATAACTTCAATTACTTTAATTTTTTAAATAAAGCTTGAGTAGAATTCATAATCTATACCTTCTATGGGCACCATATATTTTACAAAGTGGGAGTCTTGGAGTAGAGTTGTAGGGTTACAAAAGCGTAATTGTTCATAATACAATTCCCATATGGTGCCCCTTACAATTAAGATTATTTGTGCGAAAAACCTCTGAAATTTACCCCCAAAAAACTGTTTTTTGTGTAAATTGAAATGTAAAACTTTATTATTAACAAATAACAAAGTATAGGTTGTACGGCAAAACCCAAAAATTTTTGTTGAAAAAATCAGATCTGAATGACACTGACAAAATGTCTAACCTCTCTTTTTAATTGTTTAAAGCTCCCAAATAGCGAACATTTTCAGTCAATAATGTCTATAATATTTAATTTAGCTATTTTCAGAACTGGAGTCTGGAGAGAAATTTGGAGTGATAATAATTTTTTTAAATCACTGATTTAAATTTTAATACAATCTCAGCCTATAACACATTAATCTTTGGACAGTCTTAATCAAATCTGCATCAAAATTGATGGGGCTTATCAGAATCATACACAATTAAACTGTGAATTCAGCTATAATTTTTGCTGGCGACAAATACCAGATGACTGTAGCATCATCATGATGACATCAAGCATTGCAGATGTTTTATCTCATTCTACAATCACACTTGTCATAAACTTGGTATTTTTGTGGAAACTTGTATTATTCAATTAGAAATTAACAGAACATTTTTAAGAGCAGAATATAATACAGGTGTAAGACATACAAATATTAATGTGTTATAGGCTGAGATTTTATTAAAATTTTAACTCCAAAATCAACACTCAAAATTTCTCTCCAGACTCCTTCACTCAATGACTCCACTCTGTGAAACACATGGTGCCCCTTGTATTTATCAAAAAGCAAATTAAAGTCTAGGTCCACATATCACCAATACATGTTTTACAAGATTTCTTCACTACTTATGTCAGTGAGGATACTTTTAGGTACAGGTCTGTGGACGGAGATTTGAAAACCCACACTATTCATATATTTTCGGACGTTATAAACAGGACATAATCATATATTGAATTATTAAATCAGACCTATTCATATATTTTATTACTGCACATCCCTATTGACAAAATAGTACATTCACTACCAAAATGATCAAGTGATGTTATAGGAACACTTTGTAGAATCACTGTGGTTTACATAGTCTTAACATGCTTAAGATGAGAATTGAGGCATGGATATATTTATATAATTTACAACTACCCCATGATATATTTTTCAATGAAAAAAGCTACCTATTCATATATTTTGGAGAGGTAAAGTAGTGTCCCATTCGGGTAGCACATTCATATTACCCTATATATGCCAAGTTACCCCCCCCCCCCCTTTTTTCCGGTGTGCCTTTACAACCAAGACTGCTATAAGCAGGTAGAGACTGACCATTATTTCCTGTTGAATGCAAAATGACATAAAATAGTTGTGTCTGAATGAGACCTGGAGTTCAAAAAATAGATGTTATAATCCACCTGGAGTGTATACTACCAAACAACAACATGATTATTATCACCATAGAGATAAAGCATACGTATCAGAGTAACATTTTTTGTTGTCTATTCCTGTAAATTATTTTATATAATACAGCCATGAAGAAATACAGTTTTGGATGATGGTGAAGATTTTATGTTAATAGAAACACTGAGCAACATTAACATACATTGTAACATAGTTGTTCTAATATAATGTCCTGCTTTAACTATGTTAACAAAGCCGTGTCAAAATTCCAATTATTTTTTTATATTTTACATTCGAATTAATATGAAGTTACAATTAGAATTCAGACGTCACATTACGCTCAACTGAAAATTTCAAACTGGAACAATGAAATTTCGTTAAGATTTCTCAATATTTTTGTTCAAAAAGGTACGTATATTCAATAATATGATGATAATATATATTTATGTCAATTTTATTTGCTTTAACATACTGTTTTGAGATATATCTTACTAGTTTAAATAAAAACAGTATTACCATTGAAAGCATCCTCTTAGAGCCACTTCGAAATTATAAAACAATTGTTAGACATATTAGAATCGAAATATATTATTGCAATTGGGCTCTATGCAAATTAGAACATTAGACCTTATATTTGTCCTCATTTTATAAATCGCTATCGCTCTGTTTAAAATATTGGCAGATATAAGGTCTGACCATGTTCTAATTTGCATAGAGCCAGCTAGCAATAATCTATTTCTTAATTGATACAGATTATAATGCTTATACTAAATGTTGGCATATTTTTGGTGATTGTTTTTGCATAACATATGAAACTGCTTACCGCGTATGGTCTAGCTTACGCTCCTTTTGTGGATCCAAAAAGTTGCAAATTGAATTCAACAATTACTTTCTTGAGTTATTTAGCACTTTGAAATGCGGCGGATTTTTCATTTTGATAGAGCAATTATCTATAGTAAAGTTTGACTTAAATAACAACAGAAGTGCATGTTTGGAATAGTCCATTGTTGTCTCTTCGAAATCCTTGTGTGTAACTTTTAGTATAGTTATCGTAATGGAAATTATTTTGGACTTTAGTATAACACTTACATAAAGTTGTTTGTAGAGAGGCCATGTATATATAATTTCAGGGAATATATCCAAAAAAATGATCTAAATGAAAAGAACATTTCAAACTGAACATTTTGAGCCCTTGTTTGTTGAGATCGGACAAAGGGTAACAAAGTTACGGGCAAATGAAATGTGCGAAATCATCCCCCCTTTTTTCCCCAAGATGGCCGCCATCAAAATAGCTCTGAAGGCCATGTTTAACAGGCATGTTAAGAAAAAATAATACTTAAATTTACTTGTGCTGACTATTTATGTTAAAAACATTCCCCATTCTGTAAAAATAATTCATATAAAAGGTCAATAGTGCTACAGTTGTTTTGTATCAAGACCTTCAAATCTGCCTTAAGGCCAATTCTGGCATGTCCAAAATCGCCTGAAAGGCCCAATTTAGACCACATTTCTTTAAAAAGTAGAAATAATCAACTTTTTTATTTAGATGTATTTGATTAACCCCTTTTCACTGAACACAATCATTTAACTGTAACAGACCAAATGCAGAGCAGCCAAATTTTCCTAATAGGCAAAATCAGACTTGTGACCCTTTTAGTTGTAAAATCTGAAATGGCACCAAAAAACTGTAATGTGAATAATGAAAGAAAACAGCCAAATTTAACACTTCAGGTACAAAAATTGCAATATCTCAGAAACTATATAAGATAGAGTGCTAAAATTTTACATGCAGATTCCTGATAGGCATCTTCAATAGTATCTGGTTTAACTTGATCCAAGATGGCCACCAGTGGCCATTTTGAACAAAATGGCCGACAAAATTACCTTTTTTCAGGAAATCAATTGATTTTAACCGCTACTTGTCTGTTGACATTTTCTCTAGTTTTTTTTGCTGTTAGCTGATGTATTTGGATGTCACATTTCTTTTTTATTTCAAAAGAAAGATGTTTTTATCATTTTTTTTTCAAATTATGACAAATATGTGACAAAATGGCGGCCATTTTGAATATTTATTTGCCAGCCGAACCTGGTTTTTTCCTCCTCTTTCGGTCAATTTTCAACCGATTTTGATGATCTTGGTATCAAAATACTTATCTTGGAAACCTGTGTTATCTTTTTTGCATTGTTATTTTTTTTAAGATGTACATTGTATCAGTTAATAAGTTTGAAGTTTGAAAATTGATAGTCAATAAGATGTATTTTTTGGATCAAAAGGCACTCACATTAAGAATTAACGGGTAACTTATTGTAAAATGCTTCCATTTTTCATTTCTAATATTTTCAACTCTAATTGCATGACCATTCTTATAGCAGTGGGATTCAAATTCTATTTGATTAATTGTTAATTGACTTTCCATTGTTTGAGAAGTACATGTATATCTATCCATCTGTCCTGTAATTTTGTTATCATCCAATAAACATGTTTCTTTTACAGGTTGTGAAGTAGTAGATAGGTTTCGAGTAGTCAATAATATCTAATTTAAGCTCTAGTCTGGCTATATTAAAAAAAGAAACAAACATTGTTATATGACAATTTTTTTATTCATTGCCTTTGTATTTCTTTTCTTAGGCATAATGCAAAAACAAGTTAATAGATCATTTTCTTTCATACACGATAATAGTTAATTGTTATATAATAGACTTTGCATAAAATTAACAGCTTAAGTTATAAGATATCATAAATAAAAAGATTTATGAATTTAATAGATATAACTTGTTTGTTTTATGTCCTGTCGGCAATATTCCATTATATAATCATCCAATATAGTGGTATTGACATCATGAAACTTTGAATTGATTGACTGTTGTTTGTTTTATGTCCTGTCAATGACTCCTTATGAAATCGTCTATTGCTCATCAGAATTGACATAATGAAACTTGAAACAGAGTGATCCATTGTTCGTCTAAATTGATCATCAATGACATCAAGAAATTTGGAATCGTCATCGGAAAATTACTGAAAAGTAAAATTAAAGGACCACAAAGAAAACATTCTTATACAAAATATTTAGCTTTACATTGTTACAGGTTTACAAACTATCTGCTGATGTGCTTAAATGAATACAGATTTTTTTTAAAATAATACCTGTAGTTCATAACTATACAAACCATTAGCCCACCCACCATTTCTTGTTCAACTTGACAGCAACAAAAAATGTTATAATGCAAAATTAACATTACATAACAATAATCAAGAGCATTAAGGTACAAGATGCATACTTGTTTTTATCGGTTAATTTAATTTAAGAATATTAGGAATATTATTGAAGTACTAAATACCAAAACATCATTACTTATGAACATGTATATTTTCAAATGTTCACAGAAATTCATTAAACAAATCTGTAAATTTTTTATAATCTTTACACGTGTACAAAAATTAATCATTATAGACAGTCTTCTTCTACCATGTTCCAAGTAGAGTGGAGCAATTATTTATACTAACCGTAATAACTGTCTTCAGTGGATAAAAGTTTCAACTCCTGTTTGGGGTTGGCAAGTTTTAATTCCAACATTTTCCATGGCCAGTCTTTCACTCCTGAATAAAAAGTATAAATCAAAATGTATTATTTTCAGTCATTCCGAAGTTCCGTCGGACACCGGACAAATCTGGTAAAAATTTGCTTGGTCCGGTCCAGTAAAATATTTTGACTTTTTCCATCGCAATGTAAATGATTACACGACATGTTAGGTAAAAGAGAAAAAATACTTCTGAATCACTATTTTAAGAGACAACTTGAGAAAATTCAGAAAGCAACTATCATGACACACCACTATGGGTTTATTTAATTTATATTAAATAATTTGCACAATATCCAAAATATCAGTGATTTAGCTAACGCTCATCATTTTGGTCATTGACGAAAAGAATTTTCAGATTGTGAAAATTTATCAAATCATTTTCTTCACTTAATTTTTCAAAAGTGTAAAAATTTTCATCATGAAATATTTAATATCTCAACATACTATTTAATAATCATAACATAGCCATAGGCAAATAAATGTCCCCGTTTAACTGATGATTGAGCCATTACAGAAAAAAGAAAAAAACTTGGCTCCCAAAAAATGGAAAAAAGTCCAACTTTGAAATAAAATTTCGTCAGCATGGCACCTAAGAAATTGGCTTTTTAAACCCCCTCCCCAAATTATCCCAGGTCAGTCGAGTTTGGAAATAGAGAAATAATCAACGAAGGGGTACAGTCTTACTTATCCTAATAAGACATACTTCGTCGAAGCGAGATAGAATACATGCTTAAATCAACAAAATAATTACCTACCTGTCACTTTCAGATTAAAAATGTCTACCCCGTCTTCTCTGGCCTAATCCCCCCCCCCCCCCCCCCCCCAATTAAAGCAACTCTCATTCCATTTTACATATAATAAATCATCACTTATGACTTTTAAGTCCACGTAATTTAATATAATTTACCTGTAGATATTGATTCTTTGGGTTGTGCAACATTGTTGTTGTCAACCGCTGACGTCTGACTCGAAGACGAAGTCAAGTTCTGGAATCTTCCATACCACACGGGTTATGTAAAGCTGTAAAGGTATATGTTCCTGACGTGTAAAACTATCCAACTTTATCTTATCTTATAGAAAAATGACCAAAGAAAGCGAATATCGACAAGAAATTCCGATTTGTTTACAATTTCGGGGAGAAATTGTCATTGTGTGTCTTTTAAGGACAACGAAAGGTCAAAGTCACCGGAAATCGAAAATTTCTGATAACGAGGGTGAAAGCCCAAAATCTCAGCTTTCATTTGATACTAAATTTAGATTTGTACGACGTCAGGAACATATGCCTATTTTAGTTTGTTGGGATATACCCAAACAAAAAAAGCCGTGCCGCTGAGTCAAAAATCGCGGAACCGCAACGAAAGAAACGATAAAGTTTTCAAAGTAAAACTTCTAAATATGAAATAAGAAATGTTTTGAGTAAAAACTCTTTAATAAATAATTACTATAAAACAATTTTGTTACATAAAAGAAGCCTCTCAAGCCAGAAAAAATGCATTCAAATTTGTCAAAATTTGACAATTTTCTCAACCGGAAAACAAAATGGCGGCCATAATAATAACAATCTGGCATCTCTATTGTTTGTTTGTATACTTCATGTTTATGTTTGTAATGTACATACATTTAAATGTGATTTTTTTTTAATACACTATCTTTTGCTTGATCAAACTCTGAGTGACCAAGTCGTAATTCTGCATTCACCTTCACATTCATACAATACTAGCAGTTTTATTTGATGAAAGCCTTACTAAATAGTGTTTTTCAAATTTTCACTAAAATTTTTGGTATCTACATATCATGATATGCGAATTTACAAGTCAAAAGTAGGTCTTTCATAGGTAATTCTAATCTACACCAAAATATTGCCAATGTTACCTGTTGTGAATGTTTAACTACTTTCAGTAATTTTTCAGCTACATCATGGTGTCCAGTTTTTATTGGGGGAGGAAGCCAGAGTATCCACATGAAAACCCCCAAATTTCAGACTGTAGACTGGCAATGTTTAAAAATTAACAATGGAGTCAAGCACACGCAACTATCAGTAAGGCCAGAGCCTGTGTTGACAGCCACATGATCAATAGTAAATGACTAACTTCTTTAATAACGAGACCCTAGAATGTTCAGGAAAAAGAATGTTATGTATTATGTAATATTAAAAATTGTTTTCGCTACGAAATGTATATATGTAAAACTTTATTTAGTGACTTTACAAAAAGAAAATGGTCTCAAATGATTACTTATCTTGGTGAGTTTTTAACATTTTGAATTTATTATGTAACATAAATTTGTTATTCAGCATGAATTTATTATTAACTTGAATTTATTATTCAACACAAATTTAGATATTCAACAAAAAGTTATAATTATTCAACATGAATTTATTAGTCAATATGAAGTTTTAATTTAACATAAAGTTAATATTCAACACAAAATTATATTTATTTAACATGAATTTGTTATTAAACATGAAGTTATATTTTAACATTTTTTAACAGAATTTATTGTTCAATGTGAATTTTTATTCAACATTAATTTATTCTTCAACATGAATTTATTATTCAACATGAATTTATTATTCAACATGAATTTATTATTCAACATGAAATTTGTTTTTCAACATAAATATGTTAATTAACATAAATATGTTATTCAACATGAAGTTACTATTCAATTTCTAATTCAATACTACTTTTTGTTATTATACATGAATTATTTTTCAACATGAATTTTGTTATTCATCATTAAGCAATTATTCAGCATAAATTATTATTTAACACAAAGTTATTATTAAACATGAAATTATTATTCAACATGAATCGTTTTAATTCACTTGATAGGACTGGATGGTTTCTTATGCTGCTTCAATATTTTTTAAGAATATCATGACAACTATAGACTCCCTCTAGGTCGAAAATCTCTGCCTGACAATTGGACATATAAAAAAAGTTGTCTGACCTAATAAATGTTTTGCAATACACTAATGTAATTTATTGACATTTTTGGGCTAGACATTTGGTCAATTTAAAACATCACCTGGCTGAAACAATATTTGTTATCATGTCCAAAGTGCAGACATATTTTCGAAAGAACACAATTAGTTTCCAATGGCAAAGTACCAAGTCAAAATACTAAGACAAATAGCAAAATAAACCAACCGAACAACCAGAGCCGAAAGTCAATGGACAATTACAAATCCAGATTTAGACAAACATATACAGTGCAACACAAAAACCAAAACACAAAGACAAAAAGAGTAACCAGAAACAAATAAAAACCATGTATGCACTAAGGTGCTCTAGACGAGTAAGCAGTGCCTGTCCCTATTTAGAAACCCATTGAGTTACTCGTTGCCATGTCTAGGAAAAAGTCAAGTCCAGGAATAGGAAAGACTACCTATGACAGCGAAAATGTTTGATCGTATTTGAGAGGTTGGTTTCCCATAACAATCAATTAGGTCATGGTGATGACCATAGAACTTATGGAGAAATAACATCAACCTAGGTAAAACAAACCCTTGTTTGAGTAGTCTGGTAGTCAACAGCAGTGATCTTTCTAGAAAATCAGAATACTGATTGCAGGATCTAGAATAACGTTTAAGTTGTGAAATGTACACACGATATGCTGGAGCTGCTGTCGATGAACGGGAAGTTGACAATTGGAAAGTTGAAGTCATCACGAGTCTAGTTTGTGGTTTTACCCTGAGTCTATTTCTAGAAAGGTCTAAGTAAGAGGCTGTATTGGTAGTGTCTTTAATTTCAAGCTCGCTAGGGTAAATTGAATTCAAATAATTACTAAATTTAGCACTGTTGAGGAACAAAACATCATCAATATAGTGGAATGTATCATCAATACAGTGGAATGTGAAATTAAAGGTCTGGGCCAGTGTCTTTTCTTTTATTCTTCAGCAGGCCTTTTAGGAACTCAGCCTCATAAGTGTACAAAAAAGGTTGGCGAGGAGAGAACCATTGGTACCCACTGGAATACCAACAGTCTGTTGAAAAACATGTCCTCCAAACATGACAAATATATTGTCAATCAGAAAATCAAACATTTGGCAGATTTGGTCTTCAGTATATTTATTATTTCATTTAGAATCATTGATGATGAAGAAAGTTCTGTCATGGCTAATTACTGAGTGTGTTGGTTATCTAATGTTTAGATTTTTTGTTTGAATGGGGTTTAATACAACCTTCAGCAAAATCCAGCTGTATCATGGTGTGCAGTTTTTATTAGGGAATAGTACACTGTGGACACCTCTATCTATTGCATTGCAGGAAAACCAGCCTTCAATTAAGGTTGGAGTAGAGCACACCCAGCTTACAGTAAGGCTCGAACCCACAACCTCAGTGTTGGCAGGTACATTATCAAAAATAGATGACTAACTACCATAACAACTCCCCGAACGAGGCCCCAAGTACTGTTGACAATTGTTAACTAATTTAAATGTTACAAATTTAAATCCAAACTCAAGCAAATCAGAAGTTACAACAAAGCTGTACAGATCTACAAAATCCTAGCAAAATTCTGGTTCCTCCAAGTACCAACTGCATGTCATAGTGTGTAGACTACTGGTATGATTCATTGAACCATGAAAATGAGGTCAAGGACATTTGATTTTTGTTTGTTTGTTTGTTTGAATGATGTTTAATGCCACTTTCAGCAATTTTTCAGCTATATCATGGCATCCAGTCTTTATTGGGGGAGGAAGCCGGAGTACCCGGAGAGAACCCCCGACCTTGGGTAGGAAAACTGGCAATCCTTGTCAATTAAGATTGGAATCGAGTACAACCTGCTCGCAGTGAGACTCGAACCAGCAGCCTCAGTGTTGACAGACCACGTGATCAATAGTAGACGAACTACATTAACCACTCGGCCATCGAGGCCCCTCAAGGACATTTGAGATACAACAGATGGAAACCTTGCAGCATTAGTATCTACTGACATAGTATATAGATGTGCATTCATTATCCTACTGAAACATCAACCTGCATTCAACTAGCAACAATCTGAAAAGTAATACATGTTTCTTAAGATTGGAAGTTCTTTTGATTTCAGATATGCAAATAAGTTTTTTGGGGTTTTATGGTTGTTTATTTGTTGTTATAATGCCACTTTCAGCAATTTTTCAGCAATATCATGGCATTGCAGTTGGCACACCCTGCAGTAAGACTCGAACCCGCAACCTCAATGTTGACAGACCAAGTGATCAATAGTTGACAAACTACCTAAACAACTGGACCACCAAGGCCCAAAATCAGTTATTTACTAAAATTAAATGAAAAATAAACAAACTAGCAACTACAACACCTTTTTTCTCAGGGAACATACAGGTAAGATTTGAAAGACCATCATTAAGCAAACTGCAATTATCAATAAGGTTAAAGCTGAGCATGAAGTCAGACAAAAACTTGAGACAACAATGTTCACACACTGGCCACAAAAATCTACTAGCATAACTAACATTAAAACCACAGGAGCTGTTTCACTGTAGATGATTCCTTATTTATGATATTACCAACTTAATGCCTAACAAGAAATTATTGTTGGTTAAAATGGGGCTAAACATCAATTTCACCAACTGATCAGCCACATCATGGCATGCAGTTTTTATTGATGGGAGGATATTGTAGACCCCAGTAAATTTTGTCATAAGCATTACGTAAATAGCATTAAATTATTATCAGCAGCGGCCTGTATACCAAATATTGTCACCCTACCATGCATAGTTACAGAGGAACTGTCCTAATACAAAAATTTAAATGTAGTCGCTGGACCGTGAAATTGAGGTCAAGGTAAGGTGACACCTACCAGACAGTCATGTACTCTTTATCAGCAACCTATATACCAAACAATGTTATCCTACCATGCATGGGTTACAGAGGAACTGCCCTAATACAAAAACTTTAACATAGTCGCTGGACCATGAAATTGAGGTCAAGGTCAGGTGACACATACCGGACAGTCATGTACTACTCATCAGCAGCCTATATACCAAATATTATCATCCTACTATGCATGGTTACAGAGGAACTGCTGTAATCCAAAAAACTTTAACGTAGTCGCTGGACCGTGAAATTGAGGTCAAGGTCAGGTGACACCTACCAGACGGCCATGTACTACTTATCAGCAACCTATATACCAAATATTATCATCCTACCATGCATGGTTACAGAGGAACTGCCGTAATCCAAAAACTTTAACGTAGTCGCTGGACCGTGAAATTGAGGTTAAGGTCAGGTGACAGACTGGCAAGTACTCATCATAAGCTACCACTGGACCAAATTTGATGGACCTAGGGCTTAGGCTTACAAAGATATAAAGCAAGATGTCAAAGTGTTTACGCCACTGCCGCCGCCGGATTCCCATACATATGTCTCGCCTCCAGCAACTTTCCTCGCAGGCGAGACAAAAACTGGCAATCCATGTGTACTGTCATATGAACAAAAGTATATGATAACTACCTTAAACAGTCAGCAAGAGAGCCCATTCGCAAATTATGACTTTTGCATGCAAATTATAAACATCAACAACAGCATCATTAGTAAAACAAATGCAACAGAAAAAGATATACAGTCCGCCAAAAGTTAAGCATCACCTAAAAATTTTCTTAAATAATTTTATTACAAAACAATTCATTCAGCATCTGATGCATTTATGCAATGCTTTCAAACAATACCTTTATAAAAACATACAGGCAAGATGTCAATAATTAGAGTTTTAAAGTGTAAAAACCGGTTTCAAAAACTTGCCCCTCTTCTAATTAACAGACTGACTTTGAATGAAATAGCCTTGTGCGATTGCACGTGGATATTGTTGTTAGTTATTATCTTTTAAAGACTTTTCAACATGGTAAGACGAAAATTAAGTATCGCCGAACGCTGGCAAGCAATTGGAATGAAAAATGCTGGAATGAGTAACCGCCAAATAGCAGCCAATTTTGAGGTGAACAACTCTGTTATTAGCAGACTTGTTGTGAGGCATAGACAGACAGGGTCGATCGAGGACAGCCCAAGATCTGGGAGACCCCGTAAAACAACCCTTAGAGAGGAGCGCTTCCTTGCTCGTCAACCCAGATTACACCCCTTTACAACAGCAGGCCAGTTACGAGGAATGTGGCCTACTGGTGGTCAAATCAGTGACAGAACAGTTATTCGGAGGCTTCACAGATCTCGATTACGTGCCCGCAGGCCTTTGAAACGACCAGAACTGACAAGAAGGCACCGTAAAGCAAGAATGGAGTGGGCAAGACATCATCGTCACTGGAATATAAGAAGCTGGAGACGTATTCATTGATCAGATGAAAGCCGCTTTCTGTTGAAGCCTTTTGACGGTCGGATACATGTTTGGCGGCAAAGGAATACAGCTTTGGATAGAAACCATATTGTAGGAACAACTGCATTCGGTGGTGGCGGCGTTACCGTATGGGGATGCTTTTCACATGACTGCAAGCTCCCTTTACAGATTCTCAACGGTACATTGAATGGTCTGAAATACCGCGATGACATCTTGGATGGTCACGTTAGGCCACATTTTGACAACCATGATCTTGCAGACAGACCAATGTTTCAAGACGACAAAGCTCAACCCCATCAGGTCCCTGTTGTGAGGGACTTTATTGAAACAGAAGCCATTGACACACTTCCATGGCCAGCAATGTCACCGAACATGAATCCTATTGAGCATATGTGGGACTTTATCGGGCGAAAAGTCAATCAACGGAACCCAAGATGCCAAAATGTTCGAGAATTAGAAGTCGCACTTGTGGAAGAATGGCAGAGATTTCCACAGTACAGACTAAGGCGTTTGGTTGCTGGAATGAGGCGGCGTGTTGAACATTTACACCGGAAGCGTGGAGGTTATACCCGATATTGATGGAAAATACGCCAAACGACAGTCCATTTGTTACTCTTTCACCTCAGGACTTGTTGAATGACTGTAATTTTGTAAACAATGAAAAACTAAAACTTAAAATCACCTATTGTTTTGTTGTTTTGTGGCCTATTTTTTGTGATCATTATTAGACCACTAGAATTTAATTTTACAATTTGAGGATTTAAATAAAGAATTTTACAGGTTCAAATTTCCTAATGATATATATTTTTTCATACAAATTAAACAGTTTCTCATTTGATTATGTTATTGAAAAAACATTAGATCCGGAAAAGTAGGTTATGCTTAACTTATGGCGGACTGTATATATCGAACCGACTACAAAAAGCCAGAACATCATTCCATCAGTTAAATAAAATATGGAGATCCAGCAGCATCAGGGAAAAAACTAAAATCTGATTGTACCAAAGCAACACCTTATCCATTCTACTGTATGGCTCAGATCGGTGGAGACACAAAAAAGAGAGCCAAAGACTGAAAGGTTTCCATTCCACCTGCCTGAGAAAGATCTGTAAGACATATTGGCCAAAGAAAATCTCAAACAACGATCTCTTTGAAAGACTAGGACAGCAATGCATATCAAACAGAGACAATTTAAATGGTTAGGCCATGTTATAAGGAAAGACCAAAATTTAATAACAAAAATTGCTCTAAAATGGACACCAGCAGAGGGGAAAAGAAGCAGAGGAAGACCTAGAGAAACCTGGAGAAGATACATGGAGAGTGAAGTAAGCAAGATGGGGAAAACATGGAAAGAAATGGAGAAGATTGCCATGGACAGACCTTAACGGAGAAGACTGGTTTCAGCCTTATGTGCCACTAGACACGAAGAGGATAGGTAGGTAGGTAGGTTTATAGCTTGTGTTATTATTTCTATTTGCAATGATTTAAATGCAAAATTTGTCACTTTAAACATTGGATAGGATGCTGTACAATTCACAACTATCTATTATAATAGATCAATATTGAAATGTAATATTAAACCAATAGTTTCAGTGTTTACTTAACTGCATTACAAAAGGGCGACAGTTCAATACCATCTAATTATAGGCCAATATCACTCATTAGCTGCGTAGGGAAGATAATGGAACGTGTAATTTATAAATATGTTTTTAACCACATGCAAAGAAATAATCTAATATATAAATATCAGTCAGGTTTTCTTCCTAACTGTTCTACAGTCCATCAGTTGTTAGAAATGTACAATTGTATTCTAAATTCACTAGAGAAAAAAGAAATAAATTGGTTTGTTTTCTGTGATTTTTCTAAAGCATTCGACACAGTTTGGCATAAAGGGTTATTATATAAATTGAAATCGTATGGTGTAATTGGAAATTTATTAGAATGGTTTAAAAACTATTTAAATAATAGGCAGCAAATAGTAGTTATAAAACAATCATCTTCGGGGCTTTGTAATGTGAATGCTGGTGTTCCTCAGAGATCGGTACTAGGTCCATTATTATTTATTATTTATATTAATGATATAGCCGAAAATCTAGTCTCTCTCTTTGGACTTTTTGCTGCTAACAGCTACTCTAGTCGGGACGTTTTACAGATACAATCTGTGATTAATCACAATCTTAGAGAGCTTTACGATTGGTCAAGAAAATGGTTAATGTCGTTTAACCCTAAAAAAAAAAACAGAAATTATGTTATTTTCAAACATATCACTTTTAGCAGTGATGCTAAGTGGAACATACATATTGAAAATATTATATGTAGTGTTTCAAGGCACCTAAATGTACTAAGGAAGCTTAAATACAAACTTAATCATAAATATTTAGAGAAACTCTATTTAGTCTTTATAAGACCACTTTTCGAGTATGCCTGTGAAGTTTGGGACAACATTGGTGTGGGTTACTGTAATAAACTCGAGCAACTGCAGCTAGAATTGTCACAGGCCTACCAAGTTTTACTAATACAACTAATATTTATACTGAAACTGGGTGGGAGCCTTTAGGCGAGTGTAGGAGACGTACTAGTAGAAAGCTACAAATGTTTTATAACGTACAACATAGCTCTGCACCAGCATATTTGTGTAATCTAACACCACCAACTATACAAAGCACTTCGGTGTATCCCTTGCGTAATGGTAATAACATTAAGACTCCCTATTGTAGACTGTCCCTGACTAACAAATCGTTCATACCATCAACTATTCGACAGTGGAACAGTTTGGATATGTCGACCCGTAATGTCGATTCTATCTTTAAATTCAAATCAGAACTTAAAAACATTATGAAGAAGTATCATCACATAATGACAAAGTATCATCACATAATGAAGAAGTTTCATCACAAAATGACAAAGTATTATCATATAATGACAAAGTATCATCACATAATGAAGAAGTACCATCACATAAAGGAAAAGTATCATCACATAATGAAGAAGTATCATCACATAATGAAGAAGTATCATCACATAATGACAAAGTATCATCACATAATGAAGAAGTATCATCACATAATGACAAAGTATCATCACATAATGACAAAGTATCATCACATAATGAAGAAGCATCATCACATAATGACAAAGTATCATCACATAATGAAGAAGTATTATCATCACATAATGACAAAGTATCATCACATAATGGAAAAGTATCAACACATAATGAAGAAGTATCATCACATAATGAAGAAGTATCATCACATAATGACAAAGTATCATCACATAATGAAGAAGTATCATCACATAATGAAGAAGTATCATCACATAATGAAGAAGTATCATCACATAATGACAAGTATCATCACATAATGACAAAGTATCATCATATAATGGAAAAGTATCAACACATAATGAAGAAGTATCATCACATAATGAAGAAGTATCATCACATAATGACAAAGTATCATCACATAATGACAAAGTATCATCATATAATGAAGAAGCATCATCACATAATGAAGAAGTATCATCACATAATGACAAAGTATCATCACATAATGACAAAGTATCATCACATAATGACACAAAGAATCATCACATAATGAAGAAGTAGCATCACATAATGACAATCATCACATAATGAAGATATCATCATATAATGACAAAGTATCATCACATAATGAAGAAGTATCATCACATAATGACAAAGTATTATCATATAATGAAGAAGTAGCATCACATAATGACAATCATCACATAATGAAGATATCATCATATAATGACAAAGTATCATCACATAATGAAGAAGTTTCATCACAAAATGACAAAGTATTATCATATAATGACAAAGTATCATCACATAATGAAAAAGTACCATCACATAAAGGAAAAGTATCATCACATAATGAAGAAGTATTTTCACATAATGACAAAGTATCATCGCATAATGGAAAAGTATCATCACATAATGAAGAAGTATCATCACATAATGACAAAGTGTCATCAGATAATGAAGAAGTACCATCACATAATGACAAAGTATCATCACATAATAATTCTTATCTGACATTCGTTTACGTTTAAAGTCATTTTTGATTGGTCAAAAGGCCATAAACCAGTACTTCCCAGATCCGTTCATACTTTCATGAACGACTTTTGGGGAACTACTTTTTTTTTGCTAAAAGTAAACAAATATGGCGGCCATGTGTCGTTTATGCTTCAGACAATAAATTAAGCCAGTACACTCGAAATTTGGCGATTCAAATATCTTGAGCGATGTATTGCTTAAACGGAAAGCTATTTAATTGAACCAGCTGCAATCATTTGTTTTATAGACAAATACATACAAGAAAATATTTTAACAGTACACTTCGTTTTGGATTCATTGTACACATTGCTGAATGACGGAAATAGCCGAATTCGAATGTGGACGAAATGCG
This sequence comes from Limnoperna fortunei, assembly GCA_944474755.1. Lineage (NCBI taxonomy): Eukaryota > Metazoa > Mollusca > Bivalvia > Mytilida > Modiolidae > Limnoperna > Limnoperna fortunei. The sequence goes on along the minus strand of OX104118.1, from coordinate 1,786,684 downwards.
AGTGTGAAGGCATATATAAACGATACTTTGAAATTGCGTTTCTTGTAATTTCAATTATGAATCATTTCAAATACACACAATAGCCGTAACGGTAAAATTACCTTTTTTCGCGGTCACAACAAATCAACGAAATAGCAAGATGCACGAATTTGTCACCAACTCCATGTCTCTGAACATCTCTAGCAATTTTCACTGATAAATCCATTGAACAAACGACAACTATTGTTTTTCCTCTTCGTATTTAAGAAAGAACGTCTAGCTAGGTTCCGTTCCGTTTGAACATATATGACGTCACATATGATGTTAATATAAACCGCGGGTACAATGACGAACATTAGTATACGGAATATTGTTTTTAGTTGAGTCTTCTTTTGTTTTTATTAATAATCTTCTCGGCAAATCGTAAATTGTATCTGTTGTCAATGCCAGTTATTCCCTTCAAACCGACCACGTCTTCGTCTTCAGTTCGTTGTATATATTCCTACGCGTCACACACTTATAATAAATTTTATTTTGGGACAAGAATGTTAAATATATAAAAACAATTTTGGAAGAATTATAAGGATTAAACGCTTATTTTCAGTAATTCATCGATGTATGAACGAGGTCGACTCACTCACAAACTTATCATAAACAGCCGTCGGCCGTTTATTTGTTTGTGAGTGAGTCGACCTCGTTCATACATCGATGAATTACTGAAAAGAAGCGTTTAATCCTATAATGAAGAAGTATCATCACATAATGACAAAGTATCATCACATAATGACAAAGTATCATCACATAATGACAAAGTATCATCAGATAATGAAGAAGTATCATCACATAATGAAGAAGCATCATCACATAATGACAAAGTATCATCACATAATGAAGAAGTATTATCATCACATAATGACAAAGTATCATCACATAATGGAAAAGTATCAACACATAATGAAGAAGTATCATCACATAATGAAGAAGTATCATCACATAATGACAAAGTATCATCACATAATGAAGAAGTATCATCACATAATGAAGAAGTATCATCACATAATGAAGAAGTATCATCACATAATGACAAAGTATCATCACATAATGACAAAGTATCATCATATAATGGAAAAGTATCAACAAATAATGAAGAAGTATCATCACATAATGAAGAAGTATCATCACATAATGAAGAAGTATCATCACATAATGACAAAGTATCATCACATAATGGAAAAGTATCAACACATAATGAAGAAGTATCATCACATAATGAAGAAGTATCATCACATAATGACAAAGTATCATCACATAATGACAAAGTATCATCATATAATGAAGAAGTATCATCACATAATGAAGAAGTATCATCACATAATGACAAAGTATCATCACATAATGACAAAGTATCATCACATAATGACACAAAGTATCATCACATAATGAAGAAGTAGCATCACATAATGACAATCATCACATAATGAAGATATCATCATATAATGACAAAGTATCATCACATAATGAAGAAGTATCATCACATAATGACAAAGTATTATCATATAATGAAGAAGTAGCATCACATAATGACAATCATCACATAATGAAGATATCATCATATAATGACAAAGTATCATCACATAATGAAGAAGTTTCATCACAAAATGACAAAGTATTATCATATAATGACAAAGTATCATCACATAATGAAAAAGTACCATCACATAAAGGAAAAGTATCATCACATAATGAAGAAGTATTTTCACATAATGACAAAGTATCATCGCATAATGGAAAAGTATCATCACATAATGAAGAAGTATCATCACATAATGACAAAGTGTCATCAGATAATGAAGAAGTACCATCACATAATGACAAAGTATCATCACATAATAATTCTTATCTGACATTCGTTTACGTTTAAAGTCATTTTTGATTGGTCAAAAGGCCATAAACCAGTACTTCCCAGATCCGTTCATACTTTCATGAACGACTTTTGGGGAACTACTTTTTTTTTGCTAAAAGTAAACAAATATGGCGGCCATGTGTCGTTTATGCTTCAGACAATAAATTAAGCCAGTACACTCGAAATTTGGCGATTCAAATATCTTGAGCGATGTATTGCTTAAACGGAAAGCTATTTAATTGAACCAGCTGCAATCATTTGTTTTATAGACAAATACATACAAGAAAATATTTTAACAGTACACTTCGTTTTGGATTCATTGTACACATTGCTGAATGACGGAAATAGCCGAATTCGAATGTAGACGAAATGCGAGTGTGAAGGCATATATAAACGATACTTTGAAATTGCGTTTCTTGTAATTTCAATTATGAATCATTTCAAATACACACAATAGCCGTAACGGTAAAATTACCTTTTTTCGCGGTCACAACAAATCAACGAAATAGCAAGATGCACGAATTTGTCACCAACTCCATGTCTCTGAACATCTCTAGCAATTTTCACTGATAAATCCATTGAACAAACGACAACTATTGTTTTTCCTCTTCGTATTTAAGAAAGAACGTCTAGCTAGGTTCCGTTCCGTTTGAACATATATGACGTCACATATGATGTTAATATAAACCGCGGGTACAATGACGAACATTAGTATACGGAATATTGTTTTTAGTTGAGTCTTCTTTTGTTTTTATTAATAATCTTCTCGGCAAATCGTAAATTGTATCTGTTGTCAATGCCAGTTATTCCCTTCAAACCGACCACGTCTTCGTCTTCAGTTCGTTGTATATATTCCTACGCGTCACACACTTATAATAAATTTTATTTTGGGACAAGAATGTTAAATATATAAAAACAATTTTGGAAGAATTATAAGGATTAAACGCTTATTTTCAGTAATTCATCGATGTATGAACGAGGTCGACTCACTCACAAACTTATCATAAACAGCCTTCGGCCGTTTATTTGTTTGTGAGTGAGTCGACCTCGTTCATACATCGATGAATTACTGAAAAGAAGCGTTTAATCCTATAATGAAGAAGTATCATCACATAATGACAAAGTATCATCACATAATGACAAAGTATCATCACATAATGACAAAGTATCATCAGATAATGAAGAAGTATCATCACATAATGAAGAAGTATCATCACATAATGACAAAGTATCATCACATAATGAAGAAGTATCATCACATAATGACAAAGTATCATCAGATAATGAAGAAGTAGCATCACATAATGACAAAGTATCATCACATAATGACAAAGTATCATCACATAATGACAAAGTATCATCACATAATGACAAAGTATCATCAGATAATGAAGAAGTAGCATCACATAATGACAAAGTATCTTCACATAATGACAAAGTATCATCACATAATGACAAAGTATCATCAGATAATGAAGAAGTATCATCACATAATGAAGAAGTATCATCACATAATGACAAAGTATCATCACATAATGACAAAGTATCATCACATAATGACAAAGTATCATCAGATAATGAAGAAGTATCATCACATAATGAAGAAGCATCATCACATAATGACAAAGTATCATCACATAATGAAGAAGTATTATCATCACATAATGACAAAGTATCATCACATAATGGAAAAGTATCAACACATAATGAAGAAGTATCATCACATAATGAAGAAGTATCATCACATAATGACAAAGTATCATCACATAATGAAGAAGTATCATCACATAATGAAGAAGTATCATCACATAATGAAGAAGTATCATCACATAATGACAAAGTATCATCACATAATGACAAAGTATCATCATATAATAGAAAAGTATCAACACATAATGAAGAAGTATCATCACATAATGAAGAAGTATCATCACATAATGACAAAGTATCATCACATAATGACAAAGTATCATCACATAATGACACAAAGTATCATCACATAATGAAGAAGTAGCATCACATAATGACAAAGTATCATCACATAATGACAAAGTATCATCACATAATGACACAAAGTATCATCACATAATGAAGAAGTAGCATCACATAATGACAATCATCACATAATGAAGATATCATCATATAATGACAAAGTATCATCACATAATGAAGAAGTATCATCACATAATGACAAAGTATTATCATATAATGAAGAAGTAGCATCACATAATGACAATCATCACATAATGAAGATATCATCATATAATGACAAAGTATCATCACATAATGAAGAAGTTTCATCACAAAATGACAAAGTATTATCATATAATGACAAAGTATCATCACATAATGAAAAAGTACCATCACATAAAGGAAAAGTATCATCACATAATGAAGAAGTATTTTCACATAATGACAAAGTATCATCGCATAATGGAAAAGTATCATCACATAATGAAGAAGTATCATCACATAATGACAAAGTGTCATCAGATAATGAAGAAGTACCATCACATAATGACAAAGTATCATCACATAATAATTCTTATCTGACATTCGTTTACGTTTAAAGTCATTTTTGATTGGTCAAAAGGCCATAAACCAGTACTTCCCAGATCCATTCATACTTTCATGAACGACTTTTGGGGAACTACTTTTTTTTTGCTAAAAGTAAACAAATATGGCGGCCATGTGTCGTTTATGCTTCAGACAATAAACATGATAAATTAAGCCAGTTTTCTTAAACGGAAAGCTATTTAATTGAACCAGCTGCAATCATTTGTTTTATAGACAAATACATACAAGAAAATATTTTAACAGTACACTTCGTTTTGGATTCATTGTACACATTGCTGAATGACGGAAATAGCCGAATTCGAATGTGGACGAAATGCGAGTGTGAAGGCATATATAAACGATACTTTGAAATTGCGTTTCTTGTAATTTCAATTATGAATCATTTCAAATACACACAATAGCCGTAACGGTAAAATTACCTTTTTTCGCGGTCACAACAAATCAACGAAATAGCAAGATGCACGAATTTGTCACCAACTCCATGTCTCTGAACATCTCTAGCAATTTTCACTGATAAATCCATTGAACAAACGACAACTATTGTTTTTCCTCTTCGTATTTAAGAAAGAACGTCTAGCTAGGTTCCGTTCCGTTTGAACATATATGACGTCACATATGATGTTAATATAAACCGCGGGTACAATGACGAACATTAGTATACGGAATATTGTTTTTAGTTGAGTCTTCTTTTGTTTTTATTAATAATCTTCTCGGCAAATCGTAAATTGTATCTGTTGTCAATGCCAGTTATTCCCTTCAAACCGACCACGTCTTCGTCTTCAGTTCGTTGTATATATTCCTACGCGTCACACACTTATAATAAATTTTATTTTGGGACAAGAATGTTAAATATATAAAAACAATTTTGGAAGAATTATAAGGATTAAACGCTTATTTTCAGTAATTCATCGATGTATGAACGAGGTCGACTCACTCACAAACTTATCATAAACAGCCTTCGGCCGTTTATTTGTTTGTGAGTGAGTCGACCTCGTTCATACATCGATGAATTACTGAAAAGAAGCGTTTAATCCTATAATGAAGAAGTATCATCACATAATGACAAAGTATCATCACATAATGACAAAGTATCATCACATAATGACAAAGTATCATCAGATAATGAAGAAGTATCATCACATAATGAAGAAGTATCATCACATAATGACAAAGTATCATCACATAATGAAGAAGTATCATCACATAATGACAAAGTATCATCAGATAATGAAGAAGTAGCATCACATAATGACAAAGTATCATCACATAATGACAAAGTATCATCACATAATGACAAAGTATCATCACATAATGACAAAGTATCATCAGATAATGAAGAAGTAGCATCACATAATGACAAAGTATCTTCACATAATGACAAAGTATCATCACATAAT